>OW026368.1:58527786-59727786 GCA_932273885.2 Leucozona laternaria | reverse complement strand
TCTTCTGCCCAAAATGACACGAAATGGAAGTACGCGAACAGGATTGGACCCAATCTGGTAAAATCAAGTAGTTTTGGGTGGTTTCGGACTAGTACGCTAACAGACTTATGGCGAATACCTTTCAAAAAAGAAATCGAATTTTTTCTAAACAGAATCGATTTTTTTCTGTCAGTTGAAAGGAATTCGTATTTCGTAAAAGCTATTTTTTTTGTTAAATTTGTGTTTGATAATGAACAACGCACAATAAATTATTTGTATAGCTGTATTGACTGAATATATTGTTGAATATTTTATTAAATTATGTAGAATTCGTTCCAACCAAAAAATAAACAACTCGGCTTCCAAAAATTCCGCGACTTTCAATTTATTACGTATTAGAAATGTCAAGTCTTCATAGTGTGTGTGCAAATCAGTGTGAAATCTTGCTAAAAACGCAAGATTTGTTTTGACAGAAAAGAATCGATTTTGTTTAGAAAAAATTCGATTCTGTTTAGAAAAAATTCGAATTTTTTGTTGAAAGGAATTCGCCATTAGTTAAGAGGCGTACCGGTCGGTACTCTAGGTAATATAGGCACTCTATGGTTGTGTTGGATGCCACCGAAAAATTTCGTTTCGCATCAGCAGCGTACCAGCTTTAAGAGGAGCAAAAACATCAAAACCTGAGTGTGCAATATCTAACGGGGAAAACCCACTCCTCAACAATCTTTTATGAGCGTTAAAACAGCTGTCAAATTTTTGGAATTAGAAATGGAAAATGGGATGTTCATTTTCGTCCTCGCTCGGTCAAAAGTGAGGTATCGCTTTTAAAGCGATCCGCCGAGCATTTGAGAACAACCCCCCAGGCAGGCGCTAATGTCAAAAATTTTCTTGCGTAAAAGTACCTCCGGTGGACCACTAAGCGGATTTCAAGCATTTAAACTTCCTTTTTCGGGTGGTCATCCCACTCACGCAACTCCGTTGCTCCGCTTAGGGTATGTTTAGTCGCCGGGCAGGCGCCAATGTCAATATTTTACTTGGGCCATATCATATCATATCCCATCACATATCTATTTCATATATATATATGGCCCACCGGGGCCAAATAAAAATTACTAATAAAACTGTTATAAATTGGTTTGAGATGTAAAAAAATGCAATTATTTTAGAACTATAGTTAATTGTATACAAAAAGTGAAGTATTTTTACTCTACCTCAGTACTTCAACTTCACAACGTTATCCCCAATCAATTTTGAAGTCTTTAATAATGTAATCATTTTAAACGGTGGTTAAAAGACTAAAAGTAAAAACGCAAAAACTATTTAATTGCATTCGTAAAGACCGTTTATTGACTGGAATTTCAAAGAATGAGATACCAGTGCATTTTTGCAGTTGCATTTTTTTAATAACTGAGGTCTAGTGTCACTTCCTTAAAATTTATACAAAAACATAATTATTTAAATCACAGCGCTTCATATTATTTGTATGTAGTTGCTTATGGAATCAGTCAAACTAATTAAGAATGATTCTCTATGAACGCATTTTACATTTCTTAAATATAAATGAAAATATTTTTTACATATCTTAAATAATTATGAATAATAGCTCAAGAAAAAAACAGATACATCTATGTTACTTATTTAATCTCCTTTTTCAACACAATTTCTAAAAACAGGATTTCTCAATACCAACTCAGTTTCTTCGGATATTATTGGCAACGCATTTGTCCAATGATAATTTATTAAATGGCTAATGCTGTCAAAGATTCGATCCTTAGTTCTTACTATACCTTCGGGATCAATTAGCAGCAAGTGTTTGGGTGTCTTGCCTTCTAAGCCAGTTAGTACATATTGTCCTTGTTTTCCCTGAGATTCTCGAACCAAAAAATCCCCATCAAAACGCAGCAGACTTTCGGAAGTTGGTCGACTTATTGTAGCATGAAACCAAGATTCTGTCATAAGTTGTGAACGCTGCACTTCAGCCGATAATGAAAATGGTTCTAACAAAAAAGGTATTATTACTTGAATAATAATTAAAGGAGAATTTATTCAGCTTACGTATGTCAAATACATCTAGAACTACTGGTGATGTTTGTACTTCTTTTAAAGCTCCAAAACTTGTAAGATTTGTTTGAACACTCTGATCTGGAGGTGGACTATTTAGATCAATAAGATTACTGCTTAGACGATTGCGTGACATTTTAAGATTTAATTGGGTAACTTTGTGAGGTAAATCGTTTTCACATAGTAAATCCGGCGGTAATTTGTTGGGTAGATCATTGTAGTAGTCTTTGTCGTTTTCCTTACCTATATTGTAGTTTTCCTGGGGGAGGCGACTGCTTTTTAAGAAGTTATATGATTAAAACCTTAATTCTTTTGGCATTTTGAAAAAAAAACTTACTTTTTTTTATTGAGAGCATTATATCTTAGCATAAAAGCCTTGCCTATGGTTACAATCAAGTCTTCACTTTGACCTCCACCGCATTCCAACACATAACAAGCACGCCAATCATCCTCGTTTTTTGCAATGTAGGCTAAGAAATCAAGTGTATCCTATGAACAAGAAAATAATATATAAATCAAAAACAAAAGTAATAATAAAAATTGAATGGTAATTTTAATATTTTGTATTGTATGATAACAAGCAATGAAAGTAAAATTAACGCAGCGTAAACAAAATATGCACGACTTGATCGCATGAACTTGCTCTTGTATAATCGCACATTGAAGATGCATGAAGTATATAATTTAACAAGAAAATAGTAAGAGTCAAAAGTACCCACTAAAAAATTGATTTTTTGTTTGATTTTTTTTTTGTTAATAAATCAATGTTTTTTTAAATTTTTAAATGCAATATTTTTTAAACCATTTTTGCACATTGCAAAATTATAAAAAAATCGGTCGAACCATCAAAAAGGTATATTTGAATAACTCAAAAGTAAGACCATTTTCTCAAAAAACGTCGAAAATTCCGTTATGTGAATTTTTTGAGAAAAACCTGAAAAGCAGGTTACAATTGACTTGGTTATTACAGGTTCGAGGTTTAGATAGGACCAAAATGTTTTTATGGCAGCTACCCGTTCTAGATGAACTTAAACAAAAATTCATAAACATGATCTGTACCAAATTTCATGCAAATCGGTTCACCCGTGTAGGCTGTGGCTCAAATTACAGTGGACGAAACCAACTTTTCGGACTTCTCGATCATCGTAATATTAGTTTTGATTGACATTTTTTTTACTCGAAACCAATACTTGCCCTATAGAGCAAGTAATAACACACTACATAGTCGGTACGTTCTTACTACATAATGTAGTCAACTTCATTCATTGAACGCAAATTTAACCAAGGAAACTTGTAACCTTTTTATGTCATAAATACCAAACTTCGAACTTTACTTCCAACCATTACCTTCCCTTGATAATGCAGCAAGTATTTATAATAATATTTTTATCAGAGAAATACCTCACAAAAGGCACGAGTTGTAAATTATAATTTTGCAATATTTTGACAGCTGGCCAATCAGAGACGAGAAACTTGCCTTACCGTATGTCTTCTGAACCAAGTGTAAAAATATTGCACATGCCCAGTGTTAATGGGCGTGTTTAAAGCATTACGTTTTACGTCTGCATTTTTGGAGCTTCTGACTGGCCAGTTGTCATAAAAAAGCTTTTCATTCACGTTGCGGAAATTTTAATATTTGTTTTTGACGCTGCAGCGACTGAAATATGAAATAGGATATTGAGTCAAAAAGTAAAAAATAAACTTACGGAGTCTCCACCCGATGCAAATGATATTCTTGGCATATTGTGACTAACAATCATATCACCCGTTTCAGTATTTACTAAGTTCAGTGATTTACTGCTCACATTAATGATGACGTTGGTTCCAGCATGTTGCATACACGGTCTGTCGGAAATATATTGAAGAACTTTTTTATCTACTCGCCGTTTGCCAGCACATTTAAGCCCCGCTGCCTCGCATACTCGATTTATGCTTTCTCTAAAAAATAAATTAAATACACATGTTGTTTCAAAGCATAGAGAATCATGTGTTATTATATACCTAGCAACTTGTGTGCGTGTTTGAAAATCCAATGACTTCATTGAGGTCTTTACTTCCAGACAACCGGTATACTTAAATGGGACAACAAAATGGTATTTAGTACTATTAATCGAAATTTTCTTTTTTATGCTTGAAACCTACCCTCACTTGAAACGATACACCATCATCCATGATAACGTTGTCTGAATATAAACAGCCGTCGCCACCACCTGCCGCTCCATCCCTAGCGCTTCCATCGCTAGATTTTTGGTTTTTAACCAATTCTCCTCCGATACAGCCCTTGGCACCATCTTCACCTCCTCCAGCCGTAGGTTTTTCACATCCATTCCCTCGGGGCATAGCTCAACAACTTCTGTAAGTATTTAAAACGTTGTGCTGGGTCTGCACATACATAATGATTCCGTTATTTTGTAAATGGGTTTTCCATTGGTAAAATAAATCAATTTTTTTGTTTCATTTGGATCTGTAAAAAAATCAATTTTGACTTTGGGCAAAATAATATGATTTGATCTTGATTTAAAATCAATTTTTGAGATCTGATTTTTTTGCAGATTTACCCTTCCCTGGGTGTGAAAACTGTGTTGAAAATATGTGAGAAATAATCGTTCATAATAAAGGGAAGCGGTTTCAAATGAATCGGTAACTTCATCAAGCTCATTTTTCTTTTCTAAAATGTATCAAGAGATGAAGATTTTATGAAATATTGACACAGAATCGTATCCGTCGTCAAGTAAAAAAATCAATTTTTAATTTGATATCTGACTTTACCAATGGAAAACCCCATTACACAACTACTTTTTCAGCTTGTGAGCTGTGCATAGGTCCGATCCTCTACTTTTTGCATCGAAACTCACAGACAGAAGAGCAACGATTAAATTCACAGTATTCCGAACTATCTAGTTTTAATGAAAAGCTCGGCACTATATTTGACTTCTTCTTTTATTCTCAGAAAGACATTTTGCTGAACTGTGAATTTCTGTCTCCAGAAATTGCTTGAATAGATATTCACAGATAGGGGAAATTTTTAACTCTCTCGAGAGGACTCTTTTCTGTGTAAAATAATGAATTTTATGAGTACGGCTGTTGTGTTGTTCTATTTCGTTCTACAAAAAAAAGTTTCCGGCGAATGTACAAAGCTAGGAACCAACTAAATAATCAACCCATGCGTTCTTATTTTGAATTTGCTTCAAGGCAACTAAGACTTCCGCTGTATTTATCCGAAGCCAACCTAAATTAAACTTTTCAGACACATTTGGAAGATTTTGAGGATGCAAACAGTGAGTATAAACAGATTCAAAATATTTAGTAAAAAGATTACAAATCTCTGAAATATGGCTTGTAGTTGTTATATTAAAAGGAACTAAATACTTCTTATCTGGATCAAATGTCCAATTGATTTCACCTAAGTTAAAATCACCAGCGTAAAATATATGTTGTGAATCAGAAAGATTTTCAAGAATATTCTTAGAATTATTAAGATGTATATCATATAAATTGAGGGAACTCTTAGGCGGAATATAACTACAAATTATAAAAAAGTTCTATTTTATTACAGAACGAAACATTGATTATTATTAATTGATCAATATCAAAACCAGATTGACTGGGTACGGACTCTTTTTTAAATATTGTATAAGATGAGTTACAAACTTCAGTAGTTATAAAGTTTTCTGTTAGCCTTGTTTCAGTAAATATAATATCATAAACTTCACTAGAGACAGCTAAAAATACATTCGCAGGAATACCCGTCTTAGAAACTATATACTGAATGATATCATTGGGCTCGGTATTAGGATGAAATTTAGAAATATGGATCCATTTCGATAGGTATACCACATTCAATGAAGAATTAAAATCAGCTTACATCAAGATAGGATGATTCGTATTATACAATTTGGTTTTAAGCTTGTTTAAACTCGTCTTAGACCTAGCATCCAGAAGAGTTGATTTAGATGCAGCTATTTTAGCCGCAGCTAATTTATCCGCAGCTATAAGAAATGCTTCACTCAGATGATGAAGAGTAGTTAGATCATATTCCTATAATAGAGAAACCTGTTAACAAGTTTAAAAAACGGGGGCCTGTACCACAAAACTTCAAGTATTGTACAAGAGATAGATTTTAATAAATTACAAAGGTTTGTATACCAAGAAACTACAAGTAAACTTGGAACTTACCAATTGTAAAAACAAATCTTTACAATTGGGAAATTTACAATTTCCCACGGTTCTGTACCACAAAGCTATAAGTGTAATTGAAATGTAACAAATCATTGTTAAATAGTTACAAAAACATGACGCACGAATTGAAAATTGTTAAGTGGTTACAAGTTAGATTTTAAAGATAAATAAACTCAAATTTTTCTCTAACATAAAGACAGTACGTACATTTGTATTTTAAGAAAATGTTTAAAAATTTAAAACAACATTACATTTAATAGTTTTAAAAAAATATTTAATATACTTTTGTTTTTAATTATTAGTTAAGCATTTTTGGAATTATATGTAGGATTTCGTGAATGGCTGTAGGAATCTACTATGTTCTTATTAGTGTGTTATTCTCCCCAAAAATAAGCTGCGCATATAATTGCGTGTGTGCGGCATGATAAATTATTTAAAACAAATGTTTTCGATTCTGAGGAAAGTAAAAAATTCGGGTTTAAAACAGTTTACTGATTTATGTACCTTGTTGAAAGACTGAAGGCCATATTAAAGTCACCAACAAACCTTAACCGTTAGACAAAAAATTTTAATAACCTTGCATTGGCTAGGCTCTGGAGCACAATACCACACTATAGGCGACACGCATGGCGTTAGTAAGAATACAGTTTATTATTGTGTATCTGAAGTCGTGGTAATTGTTATGTTTTCTTGTAATTACTATTTGAAATTGGTAATTCTAAATCATATTTCTGGTAATTACTATTTTACACTGCACCCTATAATAAGTATGTATGTATCTTTGTTCGCATTACCCATATTTGGAATTAATACTATACTAATGAAATAATAATCACCCCAATTATGAAATTCGAACTTCGTATCGTATCTCAAAAAGTATTCGTATCGTATTGTATTTGAAACTCATATTATGAAAGTCGTATGCGATGAATACGACTCCTTTTAAAGCCAACGCCTCTCAACGTATGTATTTTAATATTGAAATGCCAAATTTTTGATAGGTATCAATAATTTAATTGTTTTCAGCTCAAATGTTGTTTGTTTTGCTCAAATTGTGATGTAATTCCCAAAATTAAATAAAAGAAATTTATTTAATAGAATTGTTTTTTTTTTTTTGAATATGGTAATGAAGGTCGAAGGGGAGACTTATTAACAAATCGAATATCGATTCGAGATAACTCTGATCAAATGAGCTTAGAGGATTCCTAGTGGGAAGTATTTTGTGATTTTTTTTTTATCAAAAAAATTAACTGTTGACCCATAGTTTAGCTGTAAGGCTGTTTCGTCTGTCTAAATCTGCCTTTAATCAATAATTGGAAGATTCGAACATCTATGTGAAAAGTTCTTCAAATTCGAGGGTGCGGCTAGTTCGCTATCGAGCATAGGCCGTTTCTTATTTTGTTCAATCGAATCAAAAACAATCGGCTCATCAAAATAAGGACCTGCCTATACTCGATTGTACCGACTGATATCATGCATAAAGCATAATTCATGCTAGTCCCCCTGCTTTCGGTTCATTTCCTGCTTTAAATTTTTTAGCTCGTACCCAAAATATCAAACGAGAAAAGTGACAATTTTTACGAAGAAAATACGACTGTCGGCGAATTTCGTAATAGAACTAAAAACTGTCACGGGTATGCGATGAAATGCGTTCTTGTTATTTCAAAATCATGACTTTATCAATCGAATCAAAGTGAATTTCATAATACGGATGTTCGAGAAAAGTCGTATATTTTTGCTCGATACGAATTTCATAATTGGGGTGAATATAAGCGAGCGCTTTCATTGTATTTTCAAAGAAATACTGATGCGCAGTCAAGAGGATATTATTCTTTTCTGACTAATATTGAAAATTAACATAGAACATATTGCTTTTTATGGTGATATTTTATTCATTTTTCAAAGATCTAAAAAAAATAACTTCAGGCATATTCATTAACCCTAAAAAAAATGTCCGTTGATGTGAAAAATGTTATTATATCTCTTGAAAATTGCAAAAGACTACCAATTCCATCCGGTTTCGTTAGTATGTAAAAAGTAAAATTGTGATTACTGACATTAACAAGTTGCTGCATAATATCGAGTTGAATAAAGAAATACGGTCAATGTCAACTCACGAAATTGATGGTTGTACAACCGATGAGTTCCGTGAAAATGTTAGCGATAAACTAGTCGTGTCTTTACAACAACGATTTCAATGTGACAGCGAAAAAACTTTTGCCTGCTAATGAGGCTTTCTTCAAATTTGACGAAGAACCCTTATTTGTTGAAAAATTGCATAAATTAATTGCAGCAGATGTTGATTTGGCAGCACTTTATCTCCTAGTATAATGATTTTTGCCAGGACAAAATCGTGGCCAAATTGATGTGGTTTTCCAGTCAACCATTTCAGATTTGGGGGTCAGATTCCAGATCAATCGTGGTAACTAGAACGAATCGCGATTGATCCTTTTTTTTGTAAAAGTGTAGGTGATTTGTCTGTGTTTACTGATGTAAGTAGTGATAGTATATGTAGGGAAAAATTCCTACAAGTATTTTTTTCCTAGGGAACAGTTTTTTCTTTAATACAAAAATATTATATATTTGGCTTTATTTTCTTGATGAAACTGGTGAAAAAATGCGTAAGAAAAAATTCTTACAAAACTTTTTTTTTTTTTAAATTATAAAAGATTACTTTTGTGTTTAAATTATAATTAATTTCAACTACGCGAATACTTTCACCTGTCTTAATTTATTGAAATGGAGATTAATGAGAGAACCCACACTAGTGCTATGCAAATCTTTGAACATTCTTCAGTCGTCGCATATTCGCGCGAAGGTTTAGCGCCGGTTTGGGAGCCTTTATTGATTTGTTTCATAAGAAAAAACTCAAAAGTGGGACTGACTTTTAATCTTGAAATTATTAATATCCTGAGGCCATTTTGAAATTATGACAAAATATAAGAAAGAAAAGATTTACGCATTCTTTTCTTGACTTCATTTAAATGAATGTGATATTGTTCATTATTTTGTTCAATCAAATTGAAATCAAAAAATAGAATACAAATTAGGGAATTTTTTGTTCCCTAGCAGGAATTTTATTTTGTTCACTATCACTGCTTTATAACATGATTTGGCCATCGGTAGGATCCATATATCCACAGGAATCCCGTCCATCCAAAATCCAAATCAAAGGAGAAGCTATCGGTCGAAGGTGAGGAAGAAGACAATGAACATGAAACAAGGTCACTACATAAGGATTACTATGGAATTTTAATAAAAATAATTTTATTTTCACAAAAAACAATGGACTAACCCACATGTTTCCACAATGCCTTTCATTCCATATGAAACATTTATCCAATTTAATCACTAATTGACTCCGAACTCAAGAAGTCAATGGTTAACGGTAATGAGGACAATAAAGACAAAAATTTCACTAATTAAACTTCATTATTTGTATTTATTTTATTAAACAAATGCCTTATCAAAAGTAAACAATGCTAGCGAAAGGCCAAAACGAATTTAAACTGACGAGGAGAGGACGACGTTTAGAAATGTCAATTTGGTTTGTGTGCAAGTGTGTGTGAAAGTATGTGTAAATCTGCCAATATATCGAGATTTGAAAGATCAATCGAAAAAAAAACAGACCACGAAAAAAATCAATTTTTTTGGTTGTTAGGAACGTAAAATCTGAAAAAGATCAAGTTGACCCCCGTAAAAATCAATTTTTTTGGTTGTTTGGAAAACCACATTACTCTCAAAAAAAATTGTCAATACCTGGCTGACTGGCTGAACACAATAGAAGCGCGTTCGAACGCGCGTTCGCACCTGTCAAAGTTAAAATACGTGAAATTTCGTTAAAGTGAATACAATGGAGACGCAGCCGCGAACGCGACTCTGGGAGTGCGAACGCGCGATCGAACGCGCGTCTATTGTGTTCAGCCAGTGAACCCAAACGAACGATAATGTAATTTTAAAGATTTGACAACAATATTAGCAGGTCTGCTTACTTGTACGCCTCATTATGCGGATGTTGAAAGATGCATAAAGTGCTAATAATCTCTTGATAACAAACATAAGACCAAATTTGTGCATCGAGACTGAGAACAAGTATTTATTATCTATTTCAATTTACCGAACCTGGAAAATTGGAATCCGGGATAATTTATCAAGAAATGTTTCAATCGATACAGAGACAAGCACCACAAAAACAACCGCATTTTAAGGAATATTCAGTAATTATGAGGACGATGAAGATGAGTAGGTACGAGTGCGACATCGAAATAAAATTCGATCTATTCCGGTGAATTCTTTGAATGAAAATGAAGATTTTAAATAAACACGAACATTTTTCGTTTCATACGGGCCCGATTTAGCTTTTTACTACACTTATTTACCTTCGCATTGTCTAGCCGTGTTTAGGTAACTTGAACAACTGAATAGTACACAAAAGTGAAATTTAGGAAGTTAACAAATGTAGCGATTTTCTTCTGTGGAACACAAACAATAGTTATTTGTTAAGTCTCCATCATAGTTGACAATTGCTTGTACAATTGTTAAATTGTAGTTACGTGGTCCAGGCCCCAAACAGTGGTTAACAATGATTATAATGGAAGGAACATAAGAATGAAGAGTTTAGTATGCAAGTTAATCGAATTGTCCCCTATAATAATTATTATTACAATCGATTCTAGAGCATTTGAAGAACAAATGAAGAAAGTTTTAGAAATTGAACAAACAGGAATATATTGCGATCACCTTTTCAACCAATTACAATAGAAATTAATCAAATTATTTGAAAAAAAAAAAAAACATTTTAAAATGATAAAATTTCATAAATGTTAGCGTAAGGCCGCAGTTAGAGCTATCATTGAAAACCATCATTGAAAACTTTAATGATTGGTTTTGAGACATTTAAGAAGTGAAGTCCGAAATTATTTTGATAAAAATAAGGCTGATGGCTTAAATTATAATTTTTGTGAAAAAAAAATTTATTCGGGCCCAAGCTTCGCTATAAAATGAAGTTTAATTTTTCAATGATCATTGGTGAGGTAGTTCATTCATTGAAATAATAAAAGTCATTTTATGTGGACGGTTGGGCCAAAACGAATTTTTTTTTTTGGCAAAAATTAATAATTAAGTCACCGCCTTCATGTTGGCATCAAAATATGCACTGATTTTGCTTTTTAAGTCCCTCAAAACCAATCAATGAAGTTTTCAAAGATAGGTATAACTGGAGCCTAAGAATCAGAAGATCAAAATAAAGTTATAGAAGAAATAAAATCTTAACACGAACTAAAAACGGAAGGGAATTAATTGGGAATACAACCATTTATTTATTATGCTGATTTGAGAAAATAAGCAGTTGAATTTGTTAATACATAATTGCAACATCTGAGAGCAAAACAAATATTTATAAAGGTCAAAATAAAAAATCAGATACACTTCTGGATGCTCGTTGAGCTGAAGAAAAAAATATGCAGATGGTAATGACTTTTTTGAATTCCTTGAATGAAATGCAATGGACGTAGTTAGCTGAACAGCTCAACAAATAATGTCCTTTAGTCAGAGATGGAAGTGGTGGACAAAAGTTTTACATCGGAAGTTCACATACATAAGCACTTACTTAATTTCAGATTTAAAATGTTATTTTTTAACAAATAATGTACTCCAATGATTTCCGAACAATAATAGAAATAAAGTATTTAGGTGTAATACTTTATTTCTCTTATTTTCTTCAATTCAAACACCACCAATCTAAATATCGCTGTCATGACTTCTACTGTTCATCTTCATTCAGTTCAGTTTTCGTTTTAATGTTCAATTTTTATTTATTTTGCATAAGCACTGATTTTTATATTCAAGGATATCGTAATTGGAAATGCACCACAGGGTCGCATCGATTATTAGTAGCACAGCCAAAATATGTGTAATTTGGTATGTATTTATGTAAGAAAAGTTATAACAAAACAAAATGACGCTTATGTTCAACTTTTTCCTCAACGTCACGTACGTTTGTGTTGAACTTAAATATTTAAGTTTTTCATCAGCTAATGGACCTAAGTCCTTTAATTTTCACAAACACAAATACATAAATGTACAGTGCCGAACAAAATAATAGCAGTGTAACCTGTTAAAAAATATAGTTTTTTATATCTTTATAATGCCACTTTTTCTAACTTCAACTGTAGTGTGGTGCTCATGGATATTAAGTTTACCATTTGAAGTCATATTTTAAAGGTTCATTTATTCTTAATGCTTTAATTAAATGTCACCTTGTCTGGTGTCTTTCCGTATTTTAATCGAGAAAATAAGAGCAGTCAAGTTAGTTCAATTTAAAATATTGTGTTTCCTTCAATTATGATTTGGATGTTATAAAAAGTAAGCCGAATTTGTTTAAAAAACTAATAATTTGTTCTTATGAAGTGGGTCGTGGTAAACACACCACAAAGGCGCCAACTCATTAAAAACATAAATACGGACGGCAACGTATATGTATGAGGAAGTTCAGGAACTTGATGGGTGTTCGGCGAAAATGGCAAGAAATGACATGAAATTTGAGGGAAAAGCGGAAACACGGTAGCGTAAAAAAGTTCTTACGACATCTTACATAAATCGTGTTGTGGGTGAACTTGATTTACCATGCGGTGTCCATATTGTAAGAAAACGATTGAGGGATCACAACTTGAATGCTCGCAGTCAGTCCCAGTTCTGAAGAAAATGCCCATTGCCAAAAGAATAAAGTTAGCGCGAGATCATTTGAGATGGGCTCCTGAAAAATTGAATTTTCTTTGGACTGAAGAGATTAAAGTTATACTTTATGGTGGTAAAGGATCTCGGCAGTATGTAAGACGATCACCAAATACCGAAACTGATCCTAGATACACCACCAAAACGATTAAGAGGATCTCGTATCATGGTATGGGGATGCTTCTCATACTATAGAGTTGGTCGAATATATTGCATCAAATGTATAATTAATCAACACTCGTATGTGGCAATTTTGCAGAACATCATGCTACCATATATGCAGACTTCGAAATGTCGCTTAAATGGATCCTTTAGCAGGATAGTGATCCAAAGCACACCAGCAGAATAGCCAAACAATAATTTCAACTCAGTCTCCGGATCTCAATCCCATCGAACATCTTTGGGCGGACATGAACAAAGAAGTCTCGAATGCCAAACCAAAAAATAACAAAGTGTTATTGACCGTAGTCCAGCTGGTTTGGAGATAAATATCACCGCAAAGATGTGAAGGGGTTTTCGACTCAATGGAGTATCGTTACGAAGCTGTGTTAAAAAATAATGGTCATTCTAGTAAATACTAACTAACATTACAATAAATTCAACTTTTGAACCCTTATTTTGACTTAATTATACACAATGGGACAATCACTGCTATTATTTTGCTCCATTTATTTTCGAATAAATTTTGTTTTTGTAAAGTTACTATATTAATGATCAATAATTTACCATTCAAAAAAAAAAAAAACATTTCAATAAAACGTAAAAAGTTTTACCAACAATGATTTCTAAAATCAAAACTTCTTTTGATTTTTCATTTTTGTCTAAAATTATTTTTCGTTGCACTGCTATTTTTTTTTACTCGCAGCTGTATGTTTGTATTGTCGAATGTGCGAATAGTAAAAAAAGTGTGAATCAGTTGGGTATCAAATAAGATAATAATTTGTTGTCGTTTTATTCACATATCTAAACATGGAAAAGAATGAATACATTTTGAGATATTAGTAAATGAAATCAGAAAGCGAAAACACTCATGTAATAGGTTTTAATATTTAATAACATCGCATCTTTGTATTGTATTACCTATTTCGTTATAAAAACAACTGCAGATAATTGTGCACACAAATTTGAATGTATTTGCTTATTAGGTTCAAATTACAAGTAAATTAAACCCTGCACATTTTCCGATCCATTTGGAGTCTTGCCAGAAGCTCCTTCAAATGGTGGAGACCATGCTCAACTCCATTTTTATGTCAGATGAAGCTCACTTCGACTTAAACTGTAATGTAAACAAGCAAAATTGTCGAATATGGATTGACTCGAAACCCGATTTTCTTCATGAGACGGAATTTCATTCAGCTCGAGTCACAGTGTGGTCTGCATTTTCCTCATGCTGCGTTGTCGGGTAATTTTTTTTTCGAAATAAAAGGTCACTTGCGACCGTAATTTAAAAATGTTATTTGAAATAGAAAAATAAATTCAATCAATAATGAAGGAAATTCACACTTCAACTCTTTAGGCAGTAATGAACAAATGTTTGCTAAGATACCGCACATGCGTCAATCAGCTTGGAGGTAAGTTAAATTCCACAATTTTTAAAATTGATTAAAAAAAATAAATAAAATTGAATTATTTTCAGCATGATATAAAAAGAAATTAATTATGTGAACTACAAATTAAAGTATTCCAGCTTCTTACTGTAGCCAAATTCATCAGCCTTTGGTCACTGCGAATGTCTTATAACGTTACTCGAAAAATTATCACCATTTGCGTGTGATATAACTCTCTAAACTCAAAGTCCAACATTTTGTACTCAGAAAACTTCTTGATTGTTCTTCTAATAGTTTTCGAAATACAACCTTTAAAAATTTCTTATAACGTTCCATATTTTTGGAAGTCGATTTAGATGTTGGTGTAATTATTAAGTATTTTAGGCATCATGTTCGATAATAAATTTAGTTTTAAGGAACATTGTATTCAACTTAAGAAAAGCCTATCTTCCAGGGTTAATATTATTAAATACCTATGTAGTAAATCCAGATGTTCTCCTGTTAATACTATAATAAGAGTTATAAAATCAATTATCTTATCAAAGATTGACTATGGATTAACAATTTATGGGAAATGTTCAAGATCCTCTCTACAATTGCTCAAACCATAATACCATGCTTCAATCCGACTAGCCCTACGAGCCTTCAGGACAACTCCTGTTTAAAATATGCTCACCGAATCTGCCCTGCCTTCTATTGAAGAAAGATTCGACCACCTCACAGTCCTTCTCACACATAAAATAACCGGAATAAACAAATCACCAATCATTCCTGTCGCTAAACTCTGTTCTCTTCGAAGGAAACTTCCTAAATGCCCATCTATCATCAACAATATGCTCTCATCGGCTGAAAAAATTGGTATACAACTCACCTTCAACACAGAAAAAGTATGGTCTAATTCACCATGGTTTTTTTTTACAAAATTCTACCAACACCGTTCTCAACTTCCGAAGATGTCAACTAACAATGACGTTTATAAAAGCCACTTTTTGGAGGAAGCCTCTTTTTACAAAAGTAAAAATTGGAACTCCGTGTACACTGATGGCTCTAAAAATCAATTTGGGACGGCTTTTGCGGTTGTCAACGATACTGGCGAAACTCTTTATAAAAGCCTACTCCCTAGATTTGCATCAGTCTTTTCAGCCGCAGCTATCCTTCCGCAATCAATATAGACACTAAGGAGAAAACTATTATATGCACCGACAGCCTCTCCACCATTACAGCAGTAAGGAACATCAACAATAACTCTCCGATTATACGGTACATAAGAGACAAACTTATATCTAGGAAAAACACACTTAAACTGTTTTGGATCCTTGGACATGCAGGGATAAAAGGAAATGAATCCGCCGACGAAGTCGCTAAAAGAGCTGCCAATGAACCTCTCATCACTACTTTTGCTTTAGGTAAAAGGGAAATTTACAACACAGTTGAACAGCATTTGGTTAATTTGAAGAAGGTTCAATGGAACGACTATAACCATTATTACTCCACCGAAACCTAACTAACTACTAACCCGAAAGTTGAACCAGTCCTCTATCCCGCCAACTGCTCTAGTACAACGTTAAGATGTTTCTCTCGACTACGATTAGGGCATTCCAACATAACTCACTGTCACCTTCTCGAGAACATAAATCCACCAAGATGCTACTTGTGTAATAACGGGGTACTCACGATTCCCCACCTACTTTACGATTGTAATGCCAGAAATAGACTTTTATCATCCCGCGGTACCAATGTATCTATGCTTGATCTTCTGAGCTTGCCATCTTCGGACAACATTAATTTTATAATATCTATTTTAAAAGAATTAAATATATTGACGCTAATCTAATTAATTATTAACATAAACTGTATCTTTAAATTGTTTTAACTTATTATCTAATTCAAATATTGATCGTTAGCCATTAGCCCTGGTAGCTAGCGCTGATAAAACTTGTATTATTTTGTAATTTACTTACAATGTAATAAATTTATAATAATAATAACAATAATATCAAAACTCTCCTAATCTAGTCAATCGATTTCATTTGTTTTCAGAGAGAATTGAGATAAAATTTCAAATTTATAGATTACAACATTTCTGGTGTTTTTTGTATAAAATTAGTGTCTGATAACGTAAAAAAAAAGTGTGCGAATTTCTGTAGGAATGATAGGCAAATATTAAAGAAAAAATTGTGTATAGAATAATAATACGAAAAGAAAAATAATACAAATAAATGTTCAGTGTGTTTATGTTGATACTTTTTTTTTGATGTGTAAACATCTATGCTGGGGGTAGAGTGAAAAAAAACGTGAACGTTCGTGTGCAACGTTACGTCATGCACTTTACGTTGTAGCACGTTACGTTACGAAATCTGATTTGCCCCGACCAAAACAAATTGATTTTAACGCGACCGACAAGATTATGCTTTATCGCGACCACTCATTTATATTGTTTTTGCCAACGACGAAAGTAAATTGTTTTTAGCGCGACCGACGATTTTATCATTTTAACACTTATATTTTTGATGTGTAAACATCTATGCTGGCGGTAGAGTGAAAAAAAAAAAAATATGTGAGTGCCGGGACTCACGGTTAAATATGTGTAAACATCAACGTTTGTCCAAGTGCCTAATTTTTGTTACTGAACGTCATCAAAAGAAACATATTTAATAATTAACACTACATTACCTATATGTAGGCAGTGCTTAAAAAGCTTAGTGTTGAAAGAACGGCAGCGAAATACCCAGTGGGGGAACCGCTGTAACGAAATTTCTGGCTGGTGGTGAAGTGTCCAACGAACGGTGAAGGTTCGGTACTGAAAAGTCCTGCTTCGTAGATCACTCTCAACTTTAAGATGACTTCACATTACACATGGTTATTGCTTATGGTAATCATTCTCTGAGCATCGACAAACAACAACTGTCAGCGGAGAGCACTAAAATCGTGGTTTCGATTAATTGACACCATACCCAAATTCCAAAGGAACTTAATGGTTTGACTGACAGGGGCCGAATTAAAATATCCAGTTAGAACTGTCAACGAACTTGCAACCCTTATGAAACTCTATCTTTCCATCGAGTAAAACTTACAAAAAGTTCAGTCTTAATTTTATACTGAACGAACCTCAAATGAATGTCACTATGAGATAGCCGGCGAATTATATATCTTGAGTTTTTAGAATATTTAGTTGCAGTTGTTGTCAGTGGAAATCACTAAAATCGCAGTTTGAATCGATTGACATCATCAATCGCCTATGTAATATCCGCAATTTGTTCAACCTCAGCTATTTTGTATATCCCAGCCTACAAATTGCAAGAAAAAATTGCATCGTTTAAAAGCAGTATAATGTAAACGTAGAATTTAAGTTCAGATTTGTGTCACTGAACGCACCCGATATCCTACCATACCTACAGCCATTGATCTACCATACCTACAGTCAATTGTCAATCCCTACAGCTGACTGTTATTATTTTTGTTTTGATTTTGTTTTCTTTTTAATTACTAGTGTCGCGTCCATTTTGTTCGGGGAATAATTAAAAATTAAAGAAAAAAAATTGTGTGAGTGCCGGGACTCACGGTTAATATGTGTAAACATCAACGTGCGCGGATCCAAAACGGACTTGTTTTTGCTTGAAGAGGATCTTAAGAACGCACCCATCTTAGTATGCAGATCGTAACGTTGCACACCGTAACGTTGCACGACGTAACGTTGCACACGAACGTTCACGTTTTTTTTTCACTCTACCGCCAGCATAGATGTTTACACATCAAAAATATAAAAATATAAGTGTTAAAGTGATAAAATCGTCGGTCGCGCTAAAAACAATTTGTTTTGGTCGGGGCAAATCAGATTTCGTAACGTAACGTGCTACAACGTAAAGTGCACGACGTAACGTTGCACTCGAACGTTCACGTTTTTTTTTACTCTACCGCCAGCATAGATGTTTACACATCAAAAACGTGAACGTTCATGTGCAACGTTACGTCGTGCAACGTTACGGTGTGCATACTAGGATGGGTGCGTTCAGTGAAAAAAATCTTAAGATCCCCTTCAAGCAAAAACAAGTCCGTTTTGGATCCGCACACGTTGATGTTTACACATATTAATCGTGAGTCCCGGCACTCACACAATTTTTTTTTCTTTAATTTTTAATTATTCCCCGAACAAAATGGACGCGACACTAGTAATTAAAAAGAAAACAAAATCAAAACAAAAATTATAATAGTCAGCTGTAGGGATTGACAATTGACTGTAGGTATGGTAGATCAATGGCTGTAGGCAAAAACACTCTATATGAAGATACCAATCTCGGCTGTCATCCGAGTTTGCCTACAAGCTCATATAGGGGAAATTCAGGAGAAACACGCACACATATGCAGTAAGCGTACATCCACCACGCTTTATTTGCACACACATGCAGTAAGCGTACATTCACCACCAAAATGTCGGTTATTTACGAGTTTCAATGGGTATGTTCAAAAAGTATAATAAAAGGAGCAACGAGTTATCAAGTGCTAACCCAACCTTATAAGGATAAGTTCGTGGAAAAAAATTGAACGTGAAAATTTATAATCAATTTAAGTATATTCGATTGTCTTTTGTCATTATTTGTTTTGTTTCTACTATTGTTTGGTATTGTATTTCACTCTCGAATTATTGAAACAGACTGTGAACATGACAAAAAAAAAAACGAATGAGAAATCAGAGAATCAACGCAACTGTCTTAAGACAACTTTAGGAGTGTTTGTTTTTGCAGGAAGTGACTAGACATGCCAATTATAACAGTTTTTGTTAATAAAATTACTGTTTATGCAGCCCCTCAGGGCCAGAGTCCTCCGCCGGTGGGCATAATTCAAGCAACTAAAGTTTTTTTTTTTAAGTAGTGCGAAGCGCGTAAACGTACGCCCGCTTTTAATGGCCAAAAATTCTTATAACTGTTATAAATTGGCATGTCTCTAGTCTCGTCCTTTTTGCAAGCCTGGAGGAAGCGTCCGGGCTAAGGAATTTACATGTTAAATGCAACAACAACTAATTCCCTCCAAGCATAGCTAAGACCACATAATTTTCGGGGCTAAACTGTTTTAACGGCGTGAATTGCATATGTACTTCTAATCAATAGTTTTTATGGAAACTCCATTTTTTTTCTGTGATGGCGTCGATAGATAATCCCCAATATCTTTTCGTTTTAACCAAATCCCTCCGGGCTTGCAAAAAATATGAGATTATATGAGAGTCCGCGCACATATCCCGGCGGACTCTCATATAATCCTGAGTGCTCAAAATCGAAACCAAACTGTTTAGTTGCATGTGCGCGCCTGGCCTTAAGGCTCTCCAAAACCAAAGCGAATACTTCAGAACGACGACGAAACTTTCGCCTGTCTTAATTTATTTCCATGGAGATTAATGGGAGCACCCACACTGGCGCGATGCGAATCTTCTATCATTATTCAGTCGTCGCATATTCGCGCGAATGTTTCGCGTTGGTTTGGGACAGCCTTTATGCTTTGTATATGCGAAACCAATAGAAAACTATCGATGACCGAAATTTCAATGTATAACTTATCACGTTATTTATTTTATTACAGACTTTTCTGTTAAATGCCAAAGATTTAAAAATCATTGTGTAACAGCGAACTACTCACAGGATAAATTTTCAAAGAAAAATTTAAAGAAGTTTCATCACGCGAAATTCGTAGTGTAATAGCAGACTTAGCACCATTAAATTGGTGTTTTTTTCAACACATCCCGATATCCCACCTAACATCCGCCATTTTCATAGTGAAAAGCTGGTGAGTTGAATTTTTTTTAAAGATGGCTGCGTTATTTTCACATACAAAATGGCTGTTCTGGCAAAACAGAACAATCCCACCCCGTTAAATTGTTGTTGCAATTCACATCTATTCATGGACACAAAACGAAATTACAAAAACAACAATGTAAACAAATGGGTTTTGGAGGGTGATACGTACGAAAGATTGGCATCTTCATATAGAGCGTTTTTGGCTGTAGGTATGGTAGGATATCGGGTGCGTTCAGTGATACAAATCTTAAATTCTACGTTTACATTATACTGCTTTTATACGATGCAATTTCTTCTTGCAATTTGTAGGCACGTAGGCGAGGGGCGTAGGTGGCTGGGATATACAAAATAGCTGAGGTTGAACAGATTGCAGAGTTATCGGCTACCTTGGTACTTGCACAAAGTTAACATTCATTAAAAATCACAGCGTCCAATTGCATAGGCGATTGATGGTGTCAATCGATTGAAACTGCGATTTTAGTGATTTCCACTGACAAAAACTGCAACTAAATATTCTAAAAACTCAAGATATATAATTCGTCGGCTATAGTGATATTCATTTGAGGTTCGTTCAGTATAAAATTAAGATTGAACTTTTTGTAAGTTTTACTCGATGGAAAGATGGAGTTTCATAAGGGTTACAAGTTCGTTGACAGTTCTAACTGGATATTTTAATTCGGCCCCTGTCAGTCAAACCATTAAGTTCCTTTGGAATTTGGGTACGGTGTCATTTAATTGAAACCACGATTTTAGTGCTCTGCGCTGACAGATGTTGTTTGTCGATGCTCAGAGAGTGATTACCATAAACAATAACCATGTGTAATGTGAAGTCATCTTAAAGTTGAGAGTGAACTACGAAGCAGGACCTTTCAGTACCGAACCTTCACCGTTCGTTGGACACTTCACCACCAGCCTTTTAGTGCTTGGAAATTTCGTTACAGCGGTTCCCCCACTGGGTATTTCGCTGCCGTTCTTTCAACACTAAGCTTTTTAAGCACTGCCTACATATAGGTAATGTAGTGTTAATTATTCAATATGTTTCTTTTGATGACGTTCAGTAACAAAAATCAGGCACTTATATTTACAGTCTGACTAGGTTGACCAGGTCTCAAAGCTCATCAATAACCCAATTAAATAATGTTTGTAACCCAATATCATTTAAAAATATTTAAGTCATCACTTTTGATATTGTTAACATTTACAAAAACAAAAGATAACATTTAGACATACAATTAAAAACAATAAGTTAAATAACAATAAATATTTAACAGTCATAATGGTAAAATATGAAATTGCGTTAAATAGTCCAATAGGAGCAACCTTATCTTTATTTTTAAGTCTTGAAGTAGGTACTGTCTCTTTTTTTTCATTTCTTCAAATTTTGTAATGGATCTTAACTTGGCGAGTTATATTCTTTCCGAGATTAAATAAAGATTTTAGTGAGGAAACTAACCTCATCCATTTTAGTGTAAAAATGTCTTATAACGGTAAATATTGAATTAGTGACACAACTAAATACGAATTTAACACATTCGATTTTTAAGCACGTTGGATCATAAGTAGAAAAAATTTTAACGTAACACGCAAATTAAAGCAGGTTTTTTGTATCAAAAATGGGCAACATGGAAAATATTTCTGACCGTACAACCGACTTATTTTATATAAATTTATTCATATTCCACCGAAATAAAGTAAAATCACACAAAAAAATATTCAATAAACAATCATGTAGATCATAAATATCATAAAGATGACCATCAATCGTAATTTTCACCCTCTAAAACCAATTTTTTTTCTTTTTTAGTTCAGAGCATATTAGTTGTCAAAAAAAAATTGCTAGCTCGGAGCATGTTTCATGAGCTCAGAATAACATGACCGAGCAAACGGAGTAAAAAGCTGAACGCAGCCAACTTTCATGTAATTTGATAGATATGACAATTCAATGCTTGGGGGTGTTTCATAATTTAATCGGAGAGCTTTGATCATACTTTACTCAGAGCTTACTCGCTTCGTTCAGGCCCCACTCAATGCTCGGCTCTGAAAGAAAACTCCTATTGTTGTTTTTGTAATATCATTTCGTGACAATAAATGTTAATGTGAAACGGAATAACAAACGCAACGGGTGTGGCAAGGAGGTAAAATATAAAAATCACATACTTTACCAAGCATATCCGTCTTCCTAATCAAACTTAAGCAATCTTATACATCAGTTGATGTTCAGCTTGTAGGCAAAGGAAAATGACTGCAAAGGATTGGTATCTTCACATGGAGTGGTTTTGCTATGAATGGATAGATCGATTTTCTTAAGAAAATTGTAAAGATGTGGAATACGAGGAACTGAGTTTAATTGGTTTAAGTCATAGCGAATGGGAAGTAAACAAATAGTAAAGTTTAATGGTGTAAGTTCGGATGCATTAGATTCAGATTTGGGATTGCCGCAAGGTTCAAGTTTGGGTACATTATTGCTTATAATTTATATTAACGATTTTAACAATGTTTCAAAATATTGTAAATAAAAATTATTTGCTGATAATGGCTTGTTAACATTGAAGATAATAAATTTACTACAAGCGTAAAAAATTAAATTAATTTAATTGTTATCCTGTAATTCATTCATGTTTAATAAATATATAATAATAATAATAAACACAGTAAAAACTAAATTAATGTTATTGCCAGAAAATAAGATAATTTTTAAAATAAATGAATTTGAATGTGTTCAAGAAACCAAATACTTAGGAATAGATTGTTATTTAAATTAAAAAAAATTATTTGAAATGATTTCTAAAAAAATTGCTAAAAAATCAGCCTTTTCGAAGAACACGAAAAAAGGTCAGTATTTCTATGACAATTAAAATATAAAGCTCCATTGTACAGCTCTATTTTTAGTATTGCCCGGCAATACAACTATTAAGGTCTTAATTAAAGATTAACAAGCTTCAAATTTTACAAAGTAAGGGAATGAGATCTATCCTATGTTGCAATCGCTTCAAATCTAATAATATGTTAAGTACCTTGAATTGTAATTGTAACTTTAATGTTTATTTTTAAAGTAAAAAATGACTTTATGCTTACTTATTTGCAAAGAAGGCTGATTTTGAAGTTTGCGAATACACAAGATATATATTGCTATTTGGTTAAGAGGTCTATTGATCGAAAAAATCGAACTCGTCGGTACATTTCCTTTATTAAAAGGGGAAGACTGTAGTTGACATTAGCAACATCAAGCTATGTTGATGTTCCATTAAAGTTTTTAATTCTGCTTTGCTGAAGATGGCCACCAAAAATGCATTATTATTTTTAAATATTTGAAAATGAAATCGGGAAAAGATGATGCTAGTTGAATAAGTTAAGAGTCTGTCTAAAGACACGTAGTTTCGCGTACGCGAAATCAGTTCTCATACCTAAACAATGAGATATGTATGGGGGCATGCTGCCCCCCTGCAACCCCCTTCTTGGCTTCACTATAGGATTTGGGGTAGGTGCAAGGTTGGTTTTATGCAGTTTTTTTGGATTCAAAGATACTTCACTGCATATATACCTCACTCTTTAAGTATGAGAACTAATTTCGCGTACGCGAAAAAACGTGCCTTTAGACATTTTCATAAGCCAGACTTCACACATATACCGATCGACAGAGCAAGAATGCGCAAAATGTATGACCACATTGCTTAAACTTTCGCCTTACGTTTGGAAGTGGTGACTCATCGCTTTTGAGTCAAATTTCAGCCCAATCTGCAGCACCTAAATTCTTTTGCGCTTCAGTGCTCCACATACAGAAGTGGCACAGACGTGATTGACATCTCATGGAAAACATTGGAAACGGCTTGAAAATTCCATCTCTAACATAACTCAAAAATTTTCGAAGCAGCAGCTCTTTGGAATCGTGAAATATCGTGATGCCACCAAAGAACAAGAATATAAGTCGAAATCCACCACAAAACCAGACATTGTAATCCGTGTTCGGAAGATGCCACAAGGGCCTACCTGTTTTTTTTTTGATGATATTGAATATTGACAAAATTCTAATTGGAAATATACATAATGTTTTTTGATTAAAGAAAACTTCTTTTTATAATGAAAAATATAAACTCGAAATGGTTACCATTATAATTTTGTGTTGAACTGGAAACGGAGATTGTACTTAAGTTTTGCATCCATTTACAAATAATTTATATTATACAGCTACAAAATTGCACAATGAAAAGAATTAATACCCAGATTAGATAAATTTACCTTGATGTCGTTTGTTTGTTTGATGAAGGTAATGCAGATGGCACAAGATCAGTTTATTGTTTAATTTATATTCTCTTGAAATATTGAAATAGATATAACAGAAAAAAATAACATCACAACAAAACGAATTCCCGTACTTTTGGACGAACACATAAATATATACATACAACGAGAAGAGTAACAAAAAAAAAATTACCACAGATCTCCCATATGTGGGTACAAAAACACTCTATATGAAGATACCAATCTTTCGTACGTATCACCCTCCAAAACCCATTTGTTTACATTGTTGTTTTTGTAATTTCGTTTTGTGTCCATGAATAGATGTGAATTGCAACAACAATTTAACGGGGTGGGATTGTTCTGTTTTCCCAGAACAACCATTTTGTATGTGCAAATAACGCAGCCATCTTTAAAAAAATTTCAACTCACCAGCTTTTCAACATGAAAATGGCGGATGTTAGGTGGGATATCGGGATGTGTTGAAAAAAACACCAATTTAATGGTGCTAAGTCTGCTATTACACTACGAATTTCACGTGATGAAACTTCTTTTAATTTTTCTTTGAAAATTCATCCTGTAAGTAGTTCGCTGTTACACAATGATTTTTAAATCTTTGGCATTTAACAGAAAAGTCTGTAATAAAATAAATAACGCGATAAGTTAGAATTTATACATTGAAATTTCGGTCATCGATAGTTTTCTATTGGTTTCGCATATACATAGCATAAAGGCTCTCCCAAACCAACGCGAATACTTCGAAACGACGACGAAACTTTCGCCTGTCTTAATTTATTTACATGGAGATTAATGGGAGCACCCACACTAGCGCGGTACGAATCTTCGAACATTATTCAGTCGTCGCATATTCGCGCGAATGTTTCGCGTTGGTTTGGGAGATCCTTAAAGGCTGTCCCAAACCGAAGCGAAACTTTCGCGCGAATATGCGACGACTGAATATAGTTCGAAGATTCGCATCGCGCCAATGTGGGTGCTCCCATTAATCTCCATGTAATTAAATTAAGACAGGCGAAAGTTTCGTCGTCGTTCTGAAGTATTCGCTTTGGTTTTGGAGAGCCTTAATGCTCTTAAAAGCCGGTTTTTTTTTGCAAGCCCGGAGGGATTTGGTTAAAAAGAAATGATATTGGGGATTATCTATCGACGCCATCGCAGAAAAAAATGGAGTTTCCATAAAAACTATTGATTAGAAGTACATATGCAATTAACGCCGTTAAAACAGTTTAGCCCCGAAAATTATGTGCTCTTAGCTATGCCTGGAGGGGATTAGTTGTTGTTGCATTTAACATGTAAATTCCTTAGCCCCGACGCGACATAGTTTTTTTCGATCAATTTCCTCCAGGCTTGCAACGAGACATGCCAATTTATAACAGTTATAACAATTTTTGGCCATTAAAAGCGGGCGTACGTTTACGCGCTTCGCACTACTTAAAAAAACTTTAGGTGATTGAATTATGCCCACCGGTGGAGGACCCTGGCCCTGCGGGGCCGCATAAACAGTAATTTTATAAACAAAAACTGTTATAATTGGCATGTCTAGTCACTTCCTGCAAAAAAACACGTCTAAAGTTGTCTTACAACAGTTGCGTTGATTCTCTGGTTTCTCATTCGTTTTTTTTTTGTCATGTTCAGAATCTGTTTCAATAATTCGAGAGCGAAATACAATACCAAACAACCGTAGAAACAAAACAAATAATGACAAAAGACAATCGAATATACTTAAATTGATTATAAATTTTCACGTTCAATTTATTTCCACAAACTTATCCTTATAAGGTTGGGTTAGCACTTGATAACTCGTTGCTCCTTTTATTATACTTTTTGAACATACCCATTGAAACTCGTAAATAACCGACATTTTGGTGGTGAATGTACTTTTACTGCATGTGTGTGCAAATGAAGCGTGGTGGATGTACGCTTACTGCATATGTGTGCGTGTTTCTCCTGAATTTCCCCTATATGAGCTTGTAGGCAAACTCGGATGACAGCCGAGATTGGTATCTTCATATAGAGTGTTTTTGTGTGGGTATTCTGGGAAAATAGAGGTCTTCCAAGATTTGTCTTTGTCTTTTCTCTTTCTAATTTGACATCTAAAAACAACAATAAAAAAAGTCCCTGGTTGGAAAATATTTACATGGTCCCCTTTCACACGAGAAAACTGAGTTGCCAGCAACAATCAGTTTGTTGGTGAGAAGGGCAAGAAGTAAGAGGGGAAATTGAAATCTCCCCGGTCAACGATTCGAGGAGATTTTTTTGACATTCCTCTTCACACACACAGTAGAGTGTGTTCAACCAAGCTATTTTAAAAGGGAAAACAGAAAGTTTCCACGATTTTGTTTCTTCGTGTGAAAGGTACAGGAGATTTTTAAGGAAATTAAAAGAAAATGTCAAAAAAATCTCCAGCAACTTGTTTCCTCGTGTGAAAGGGGACATGCTCTGGGCAGTGTTAAAAATCCGGTCATTTGATTATTTTTTGTATTTGGAACTGAAAACTTAAATTTGCGATCGAATTACGTATAATTAGTGTTTAAACATTTTAGTGAACATTTTTTCAAGTGTTTGATACAAAAAAACTAATTTTTATTAATCACTATTATTAAACACACGACTTTTTTGGCTCACCTTCGTGCCTTCGGCATTTGGTTTTGTTTTCCAACCAGGGAGTGCTGTCAGATTGTTTTTTTTTAATTTCACACTGACACTTCTGTCATTTGGTGGCAGAGATCCATTACCCTCAGTGGGGCGTTGTTTTCATCTAAAAAGTTAAAGCGAGAAACAGATTGGCACAACAACTTCAACAGCAATTTTGACAACCGCATCACTCATTTTAGAACTAGTGGTTTTAAATGGCATTGAATACATGAACACAGCAACATCGACATCAACGTTAGACGGTGTTCACATTGGACTGACTCCGCGCGACTCATATTGACATTTCATTGTTTTATCTCACTCCAACTCATGATGAGAAAGAGAGAGTCTAGTGAGGCAGGATTTTTTCAAAAAATTCAAAAAATCCTGCCTCACTTTCTCATATAGTGAGCTGAAGTGAGATAAAAGAAAAAGATGTCAAAATGAGTCGCGCGGAGTGAGTCCAATGTGAACACCGTCCATAGGGCAGTTGTTTTCCGTCTCATTTTTCTTCTCTTTTGCACTCATTATGTTCGAAAAGAGTCACGACGCAAAAGTCGTCGTATAATAGCAGACTAAGTATTTCGTTTCTTGTATACATTTAAATTCAGTTAAGCCTTTAGAGAGAAAATAAGCAAATTATGACTTACAATTGATAGCAGCGGTTACGATATCTTCTAAGAGTGTATCTTGCCAAAAGTGAAATAGTGCCCCTATCACGGCTCCAGGCACTCAATGCATTAGGGCTAGAAACGAGCACTCCATATTATATATCCACTAAGGGAAATTCAGATCTGAATTTATGCTTTTGGACGCACAAAAAATCTGACTTTTCCGTCGAAAGTTGTTGTGTCAAATGCTAGTATTTACCTTAAGGATTTATGTTTAAAAGAAATAAAATAGAACTTTTATTATATCCTTAAGCTAAGAGTATAGGTACAGTTCTACAACGAAAAAAAAACCTATATGCAATTCTTATGGGAGTGATTTTTGCCAAACAAAAATTTTCTGCTGAGAAATATTTTTATCGAACTGTAAACTTAACCCCGGAAAAAAAAAATTATACTCACCACGTTTTTTTCCCGCAAAACAATTACCCCTGTTACACGCCTCAATCGATTTACCATGTCGATGAAGTAGTTCGTTCTTGTATGGGCATTCACACTCCAATGCGTCGACGTAGTCAATTCTTAATTATTTCTAGTAAAATTACTATTTCAGAATGAACCCACACTTGCTTTTGTGGTCTATTTTCCATTTGTATTTTAGTATTTAGCTTCCTTCAATAAACTACCACACGAATTTAAAAATAACGAGATGAAAAACACAACAAAAAACAATAACAACATACAAAACTGAATCGGTGAACTAGTTCATTCCTTTTTACACGCCACGTCGGCATACTACTTCGATCTCCAGAGTTCGAACGGCAGTGTCGACACACTTTCATTGCACACGACCAAAAAACCTTACCGACACTATAAATCGATGCAGTCGATCGAGGCGTGTGATAGGGGTAAATGTCAGTGACATTGTTTTGTGCAAAAAAATCTACGAATGATTTTTTCTCCGGAAAAAAAAATTCTTTCTCACCATAAATTTTTTTTTCGTTCAGAAGAACTGTATACTAAGCTTTAAATTAAAAATTAAGCGTCAGTAGTTCTGATGGTGATATATTTAACTAAATCAGCAACAAATTACAGCAAGACTATGTTTATGCAATTTAATAATTCCACAATACTGCGATGGAGAATTTTGCAAACATTTTTCTATGAAGAGTCAATCTTTTGATTTAAGAACTCACTTATCACAAGTCACAAGTCAAAAGCTCTTATGACTATTCCTTGTGAGGATTGTTGGGACTCGATAGCAGTTTTGGAATTCTCCCCGAATCATCACAAGAAAGCTCACAACTAAACACACCACAGCAAAGGTGAATTTTGTAGTGCTATAATTGCAACAGCTGATTATTTAAGACATAAAGCTTAGTATACAGTTCTTTTGAACGAAAAAAAAACTCATGGTGAGAAAGAAATTTTTTTTCCGGAAGAAAAACATTCGTGGTGGCACTGACATTGTTTTGCAGGAAAAAAATCGTGGTGAGTATAATTTTTTTTTCCAGGGTTAAGTTCACAGAGTTCGATAAAAATATTTTTCAGTCGAAAAAATTTTTTTGTGCCAAAAATCACTCCCATAAGGATTGCATGCAGTTTTTTTTTCGTTGAATAATTGTATACTTAGCTTAAAGAAAGATTTTCAATTGGGCCATATAAACTATTTCATTTGTTCATTTGTTTCCTGCGTTAGAAAAAAAAGTCTGTGCTATTGTGAAAATCTTGTTTTTTTTTATTTCGGATGAAAGATCCCGAAGAAGATACGCCCAATAAAATCCACCCAACAAAAATCCACTAAAAAAAATCAATATTGTTTAAAAAATAAATACAATAAGGGTATTCATGCAACGAGATAAGCTTACCAATTGTGTAAAAAGATAAGTTTACGCTAAATTTTACGTGAACGTTCTTTTTATTCATTTGGATAAATGCTGCGTAATTGAATCAGCTGTTCGTCAAACGTCAAAAATGTATAAGTGCAAAATAATTATTTCCTGAAAAAATTTAAAAAAAGTTAAATAAAACATGCCAAAAATAAGCAAAAAACAGAAATTAGTGCAATTATATGAACAAATTGCCTTTAATGATTTACTCATTTTAGAACTATTCGGAAAAAATGATGGTTTGTCACAATGACGTTTGTATAAGTTTATACAAATAAATTTGTAAAAGTTTCTGCAGCAAAATCTCTAGATAATTTTATCCAATTTGCGTAAACCATTTCCCATACAAAATTTGACAGTTCATTAACAAAAAGATAAACTTATCTAGTGTTTTACGACGTTGCATGAATCCCCTTATTGATATCAAGTTTCAAAGCACGTGTAATTTGTGTGTTGTGACTTGTTATGAAGGAGATCACAATTTCGATTGTTTTTGTGACTCTCATGACGGTGTTCACATTGGACTCACTCCGCGCGACTCATATTGACATTTCATTGTTTTATCTCACTCCACCTCATGATGAGAAAGAGAGAGTCTAGTGAGGCAGGATTTTTTCAAAAAAATTAAAAATCCTGCCTCACTTTCTCATATAGTTGTGTAGAGTGAGATAAAAGAAAAAGATGTCAAAATGAGTCGCGCGGAGTGAGTCCAATGTGAACACCGTCCATAAGTTGTGACTCTGGGGGGGAATTCGAAAAAGTCACAACAATAATTTCACCTCTTGTTGTGACTTGTGAGGTATCAGTGATGATGGTGAGAATCGGGCTGTAAATCTATCCAGTGTCAACGTTAACTCTCGCATCGATAAAATTAGTCGAGAAACGATGAAAATTGAAACAAATCGTATGAGTTTTGTTCCATTTTTCATCGTTTCTCGACCAATTTTAACCATGCGAGAGTTAACACAACGTAGGCACCACAGATTAGCCTAATTAGCTAATCTATGGTAGGCACAGAGAGCTTTGGATACAAATCTGAACGTGGCCACTATATACTCGGTGTTTTATACACACACCATCTCATTGATGGTCAGACAACACCTAATTATCGAGTTTATTTTGCTAGACACTCAACAAAAAATAATCTTTTTGATGAGTATCTTCAGTTTCGACTTTCGATTTCGACAGAACCACAGAACGTGAACAGAAGTTAAAAAGAGCTTGACACATAGTGGACAGGACATTTGTTTGTGCGCCCTAAAATTAACGAGCGGGTTTCACATTTTGATTTGTTTTAATATTGTTGGTCTGGTAAATTAAAAAGGTATTAATTTAAAAACTATTGGTTTAAGATGCCATTTAAAAAGTGAAATTGCTTTAGCACGTTAGCAGGATAATATATAACTATAACTTCTCAAATCGGACTTGAAAGAAAAAAAAAAAAAAAACAAAAAATTTACCTATAACGCGTCGGCTTTTCGGCTTTAACGGTGACGTAATTCATGTGAATACCATAAATTTCGAATTCGATTAAAAAATAAAGCGAAAATAGAAATAACATAAAAACTTGTTGGAAAACTTTGGTTTCTTTTTAGATTTTCATTTTTAATTGACATTTTTTCGTTTCTACCTCTTCCGTTTTTTCGCTGAAGTACGTCAACTGGGCGTATGCCTTTATAATCATAGAGGGAATATAAATTTCCCTATTTTTTTTAATTATTTAGTTGCATTGTATTCTCTATATGTGTGCGTGCGTTGTTGGAGAAAATCTCGTTCGGCGCCCAACATCGCACGGTACGCGTGCGTTTTGTATTGTCCAATTTTTTTAGTTATCGCGTACACGTTTGTTTAAGTGAAACAGGGCAATTACATAAATAAATGTTTATAATTCTAGCTAACGAATTAAGTTAATACTCTCAAAATATTCGTGTTGCAAATCAAATAATACACTTTGTTCGCTGTTCATTTTGGGTCGACTAATTGGACGAAATAACCGCAGTTAAAAGTGTAAAAACATCAAAGGAAACAACAAAGCGAGACAAGAAGTGGTAAGTTTTTATTTGTTGTAGATATTTTGTTGACTTTTTCCTGCGTTTCTGTGCGATGACAAGCTGTTTTTTCTCCTTACACGGTATGATATCTCCCCTCTTTCACAAATAGGAATATGAAAAGGGAATATTTTTCTTATTTATAGGGAATTTATTTTTTTTAGGTTTGTCGTTTTCTTCCAGTGGTTTTTAAATTTTCTGTGAGAAAGTTCGCTTGTGTTCCAATTAGAAACTACAGGAAAAGAAAAACAAAATAATTTATTAAAGAATTGAAGTTTTTTTGTGATCAATAGTTAGTTAAAATTAAATAAATCGCCGGGTTTTAAAACTGTGAGTACATTTTCTTTAAAACATTAACAAAAAATCAAAATGTATGTCTCGTTAAAAAAAACGTATAAATATAAAATAGAATTGAATTCTTTTTAACACATAATAAATTGACAATCAAAAAAAATTAGGAACAAAAAAATCGGTTGAATGAAAACGAAAATAGAAAGAGGGGATGCACGAAGTCTACTTTATTTGGGACAAAAAATGACGTCACCCATGATATAGAGACGATGAATAAAAATTATATGTAACCGCCAATATGAAAAAAAAATCAAAATGGGTAGGTACGTTCAATCCACATAGAACTTTATTTCAGTGGTGCGTTCCTTTTCTTCTAAGCTTTGTTCAACCAGGCTGTTCGGAACAGTTTTCAAGAGAAATGTATAATAGCTGACAGCAATTTTTGAGTGTGAATGGGGGCATTCACTAACGTAGTGACTACGTAGTCAAAATTCAACCATCTTTTAATAGGCAAAATTGCACTCCAAAGCTAGTCAATCGTAAACTCTCATATTAATGGGCGCATTCACTGATGTAAATAGTTTCTACGTGGTCTTAAATCAACTTGCTTTTGGAATTTAAAATTGCACTACAAAGCTAGTCAATCCTAAAATGTGATATTAATGACACATGTAAACATTTGTGTTTTGAGAACTTTAAATATACTTTTTTTACAGTTTAAATTAAATAAAATGTATATTTTCATATTGCACCACTAATTTCATTTGGAAAATATTATCAACCAAAAATTAAACTTGTATTTTCATCGCACAGCTGATTGTGAAATGTCAAAATTCTTGGCCGCGCTCGGGTGCCAATCCGATAAGCTATCCAAGATGGATGAATCTAGACACATGCCAATTTATAACTATTATAACAGTTTTTCGCCATTAAAAGTGGGTGTGTGTTAACGCCCTTCGTGCGACTTGAAAAAAAAAACTCTGGGTGACTGAAGTATACCCAGCAGCGGATGATCATGGCCCTGCGGGGCCGCATAAACAGTACTTTTTAAAACTAAAACTGTTATCATTGGCATGTCTAGAGTCACTTGCATCCCAGATACCTTAGTATCCGATATGTTTTTGAACGACCAAAACCAGTAAGGTTACATTTGCTGTCAAAAGACAAGGCATCTAATAAAAGGGAAAACCAAAAACACTATATAGAGTGTTTTTGGGGAAAACTATTGAGTTTTTAACGCTACGATTTGCCCATTTTATTGCAAATCCCTTCCGAATCATCAATTAAGTATTCAGTACCATTTCATATCACACGCGACACCAAAAAGCAAAATAATGTGGTTTTCGTTTCGACCAAAAAAAAATCGATTTTTTTTTTTATTTTTTTGATTTGTGACAAGTTTTTCCTTTCCTTTCGATCAAAAAAATCGAATTTTTGTCGATCTGAAGTCGATTTTGCAGATCTCGATTTTTAGCTAGATTTACACAGATTTTCACACGCACTTGCACACACATCAAAGAAAAGTGACTTTTACCAGTGTTGTTTTAAAAAAGACACTCATACAATCATAAAATAAAATAAAATCACGTTTTGTGTTCGTTTTGCCAGTAAGATTTAAGATCTGACACCCAAATCTGAATTGGTTGAAACGAAAGCCACATAAGTGGTCGGCTGTCGGTATAATCAGCTGTGATCAGCTGTTCTCCAAATTTCCATCGGATAGTTTATGTGGTTTTCGTTTCGACCAAAAAAATCGATTTTTCTTTGATATTTTTGATTTGTGACAAGTTTTTCCTTTCCTTTCGACCAAAAAAATCGAATTTTTGTCGATCTGAAGTCGATTTTGCAGATCTCGATTTTTAGCAAGATTTACACAGATTTTCACACGCACTTGCACACACATCAAAGAAAAGTGACTTTTACCAGTGTTGTTTTAAAAAAGACACTCATACAATCATAAAACAAAATAAAATCACGTTTTGTGTTCGTTTTGCCAGTAAAATTTAAGATCTGACACCCAAATCTGAAGTGGTCGAAACGAAAGCCACATTAGTATACCGAACATTTTAGGATAGCTTGTCAGAAACAAATCTCTGACAACATCTGATTGGTTCATCAGCTGAATTTTTTTATGCGATTACAACAACAGAAACCAATCCGGATAGCTTTGGATTGTTACATTAACGCGGCCATTATCGACTTACTTTGTAGCCGAAATTTTTACACTACGTCGGAGGGGAAATTTCAACTAATTTTTTAGCCAAGTGAGTTGACTATGTAGCCAATACATTAGTGAATCTCCCAATTGAGTATCAGCGTTTGTAAAATTCTAAAAATCGCTATTTGTTTAAAAAATCATGGCGCATACACCTACAACTACCAATGATCTCTATAAAACACTGGATATCCAATCATACAAAGAAGTTTAAGAGTATAACTATAACATTTATCTTTTTCGCCAAAGTGGGTGAAGACAATACACGCGAGTCATGACATAAAACTTTTATTAAAAACGTTGTTCACTTTTGTTGTAGTCTGTATTTTATCTCACTCCCACTTCACTGGCTGCAGCTAAAATAATCGCTATAGCAGAAGCTGTCATTAAAATCGCTCACTCATGTAGAAAAAGACGTCTACAATTGGCAAATGAGCAAAGCTATGGGCAGAGGCTCAGCGATCACAGCAGAGCTCTGAGCAGATTATGATCACAGTCCTCAGATTTAATTATGAAACATTCAGCACTGAACTGACTTAGCACAGATAGAAAAAAAAAACAGAATTTTTATGCTCTGATATGTATGTATAAACTAAAAAAAAAAGAATATTTTTTTGTCAGTTCCGTTACCTACTCTGATGTGGCTTTCGTTTCAACCAATTAAGAGTTGGGGGTCAGATCTTAAATCTTACTGGACAAAACGTGATTTTATTTTGTTTTGTGATTAAATTTGTGCCACTTTTAAAAAAACACTGGGAAAAGTCACTTTTCTTTGATATGTGTCGAAGTGCGTGTGAAAATCTGTGTAAATCTTGCTAAAAATCGAGATCAGAAAAATCGACTTCAGATCGAAAGGAAAGGTAAAACTTGTCACAAACCAAAAAAATCGAATTTTTCGGTCGAAACGAAAACCACATGAGTAAAAAATAAAAACGCCAAATGACCAGTACCGACAGCAGCGGCAAAAAAAGAATATTTAAATTATTATAACATATTATAATTAAAATAACACCATGTATGATTGGATGTACATAATTATGTTCATAAATAATTTTTCATAAGTTTTAGTTATTGTTTAATGAAGCTTCTAATAGTAAATTTTTGTATACAATAATTTTTTAATAGTTATGAATGAATTAATTTTAGCTACATACAGTGTTTTACAAAACTAAAGCATTTTAACGACCCAAAGTATACTTCCAATGATGCTGATGATGCTTCTAAAAGCGTATCTGTAGGAATATCTTCGGTGTTGACTGTGATTCGTTTTCATCGAAGGCTATGTTATGGAGAACAGCACAAGCGATTATCATTGATTGAACTCTGCACCTTAAACCAGTGGTCAACACTGGAAACCGCCCTTCCCAAACGCCGTATGAACGTTCGACACAATTGCGAGTGCGAATATGTGATTCGTTGAACAGGTCTTCAACAGCATTTGTAACATTTAGGAAAGGCGTTGCCAGGTAGCTCGTATATTCTAGCCAGAATCTCCAATAAGGATAAAATGCCCAACCTCTCCTCCATCGAATCGTTTTTTTTAGGTTCAATTGTTTGGAAATGCGATTGTCATGCGTAGATCCCTTTTAAAAGAAAACAATGAAAGTCGATTTGAAATTTATATATTTCATACGGGCATATCCATACCTGTCAACAAGCCACGATATTTTTTTTTTTCAAATTCGCAGCGGATACCGTCTGAACATTGAGGGAGCACCATCCCTTTCGGTTTCTAAAATTTTCTGCATATTTGTGCAATCTATCGCACCAACTGCCGCTCACTGCGTTTCTGGCATACAAATGAACCGCGACACACGTTTTAACACGCAGTGCACTGTTGTAATGCTTACCCCAATAAAATCAGCAATTATTGCCAATTGAATTGATCGCAGTGCATTATAACGTAACACGATTAATAATTGGGTGATTGGCCGTAATTCACGCGATCTGAAAGTAAAAAATACAACAAGAGATCAAATATATCAATTCATTTTAATCATCGCAATGTTAAGCACCTTCTCTCGTCGCACGGCAATGAATCCTTTATTAATTCGAGCACCATCATTGTCGTCCGCTTTGAAAGACGAAGACGATAGATGAAGTCGTGGTCATCCCATTTGTTGAAATCAACACGTTGAAGCATTTTGTCCTATCGTCTTTCAAATTTTCTTCATCTTCGCTGCTTGAAGATGATGGCCAATCCTCCCAGAGATAATTATTACGGAACATTTTTGTTTATTTATATTTTTAATTATTTTCGACATGCTATGTCAAGAGAAATCAAACAACAACTAGAGTAAATAAACTCCCAAGTTTGCCCCTTTAACTTCTACAATTTTGGGGATTTTCCCAACTTTAGAATATCGAAAGTTGAGACAGTCAACTTCGAGTGAATAAAACCAAATTCTCAAGTTGAAAAGAAAAAACCTCAAGTTGATTAGTTGCAACCGAATTTTAGTTCAGGTTTCTAAAATAAATCTCTTTTCACTTCCTTTCTTAAAATGCTGGCAATAGAGAGATAGGTTATGTTAGGTGGCTGCCAAGCAGGAAAGCTAAGATCGTAGTTGGTCCATTGTGATATCACAAGAATCTGGGAACTTTCCTTACTATTCGTTGAACCACTTGGAGCTCCTTACGAAGCGTGCGATATTACTTATCATGTACCAGATCACTAGGATTGTTGTAGTAGTACTCTCCGAGATGGAGTTTTTGTCGTTGGGATAGAGCAGTGCAAGTGCAGGGGAGATGAGTAATCGATTCTTCCTCTTCTTCATCCATACAGCTTCTGCAGAAATCATTTGAAAATACTCCAAACCTCGTTGCGTGCTTGCCTATCAAGCATTGCCCGATAATGAGACCTATAACAGAGCCGATATGCAGTCTGCTTACGGATATTCAACTCTTGGAGCGGCTGGGCCGTGAAAGAGGGAAAGAGGATGACCTGGATGCATCGTCTTCCATAACCCTCAACCACAGGTGTGGAGGCACGCATTCCACGTCTACCTAATCTTTCTTATAGATCCTTAAGGTAATCGTCTCAAAACCAAACCTAACCACACCTTTAGTCTGCGCCAGAGTGACAAGGGACTTTATGCACCACGATGATAGCGCTTCTAAAAAGACTCCTTACCTCCTCCAGTTTCGCGACTTACCAGTTATGGGTCGGCAGGGAAGGATTGCTGAGCTTTATTATCTGGAGAATCTCCTCCATGCACGAAGGCTCGGCTGGTATCCATGTGTGGGCTCTTGGTCTGCTTGGGATGTCCTCATTAGCAACAACCTCGAGCTTCGCATCTGGTCAGATTTCTCCTTACCTGCTGACATCAAGCTTATAGATATCGCACCATCTCTAATGTTCACAAAGGATAAGTTTGACATGACCTTGATGCCAACCGCCATCGCTTGTGATCGGAGGTGGTGTCGGGTTTCCCCACATGATGTTTAAGAAGCCAGCACAGAGCTTCAATTTGACCACCTGCCATCGATCAGATGAAGTCGTGCCATCAATATTGATCCTATCGATAACTGCAATCACGATTTTATACTTTAAGGCATCGCTATAGGAACCGGGATTAGGGGTGTGCTGGTGTTGTCCACTCGGGGCCTTTTGCGCACATTCGAGAGAATGTTTTTGGCCCACTGGATCTTGGCGGAGAGCTTGTATCGGTTCTTAGAAGGTTTAAACCTCCGTGGAACCTTACGGGACGTACTTGGGAGGGAGCCCGCTTCAGTAGCGGAAGGGCCATGTTGCACAACCCAACCATCACTGGGTTGGTCCCCAGTCGGGACAACCTCCCTACTAATACACAACACTGGACTAGCGGAATACAGCGTTGACGCCGTTCCGTCGTGGGAGAGGAGGTGGGAAGGGGTAACGCCGGACAGCGTCTTCGCCGTGTCGTCGAAGGAGGGGAGGTGGCAACGTCAGGCAGCGTCATCGCCATACCGACGTGGGAAGGGGTAACGTCGGACAGCGTCATCACCGTGCCGTCGTAGGAGGGGAGGTTGGAAAGTCAGAGAGCTACATCGCTATAGCGACGTGGGAAGGGCTAACGTCGGACAGCGTCATCGCCGTACCAACGGAAGGTAGTGGGTTGAGAAACGCCCTTTGGTTTCAGGACTCGTCTAGAGAACTATTCTCGAGAATCTTTGATCTTACTCAGCTTCTACAACTCCACAAGTTCGACGCTCAGTTAGAAGAAAAAAAGAGATACTTTACACCTTTTTACATGTACCTACTATGAGCCGTTCTCGAGACATTGGTTTAAACGCGTTTTTTTTAAATGGCGGCTGACGCACAACATTTATAGCCGCGCCATTTTTGTACTTAAGACCATCCCACCTTCCAATTTCAATCAAAAAATTTTATCATTATATTTTTGCAATAAAAAATCTTCTGCCGACTGGCCTCATACAAGAGTGTGTATTTTCTTGGTTGCTTAAGTTGACTTAAGTTCAGATAAGTCTATTATAGTTAGAACTTTAGTCAACAACATCTAGCACTGCACTCGCTTTTTAGTCAAAATAATTTGTGAAAGCCATTTTCTGTATGAAATTGTTCTGAAGATTTTAATGAATGGTGGCGTTCTAGAAACTATCCAAAGCTATCCGGATCGGTTTTTGTTGTTGTAATCATCATCATCGACGGCTCGACAACCGGGGTCCGGTCCTGACCTCCTTCAACAAGTCTCTCCACCCATCCCGGTCTCGAGCCGCCGCCATCCAGTTGCGCACCCCAAGGCTCCGGGCGTCCTGGTCTACGCCATCTCTCCAGCGCAAGCATGGTCTTCCACGCTGTCGTCTACCATAGAATGTACCAACTTTCTATGTACTAACTTTCCGAGCAGGTTCCTCTTCGCTCATGCGAGCTAGGTGACCTGCCCACCGGAGTCTACCGAGCTTAATTTTTGTCACGATATCTGCTTCAAGGTAGATTGCGTACAATTCATGATTGTACCGTCTCCGGAATCGTCCTTCCTCACATATGGGGCCAACAATTCTCCTTAAGACTTTTCTCTCGAACGCGGCTAAGAGGTCGGAGTGCCTTTTGCTAAGCACCCAAGTCTCGGATCCATATGTGAGTACTGGCAGGACCATGGTCCTGTACAGCAGCAGTTTTGAAGTTATGGTGAGATTTCTGGATTTGAAGAGCTTTGACAGACTATAGTAGGCTCAGTTGGATTTGAGAAGCCGCCCGCGTATTTCTTCTTCTATATTGTTATCGGCTGCTACTATTGACCCAAGGTATTTAAAGGATTGCACCACTTCAAATTCGTGCTCCGCTACCTTGATTGTTTGACCAACTGTTCCTCTCGCATTCGACGCCACCATGTACTTTGTTTTACCTTCACTAATGTGCAGCCCCAGATTTTGTGCCGCCTGCTCGATCTGGATGAAGGAATCATGTACAGCTTGCTCGGTTCTTCCGATGATGTCGATGTCGTCTGCGTAAGCCAGTATCTGGCTGGACCTGTTGACGATGGTCCCTCTTGTTGCCGTGCCAGAGTCACGGATTGCTTTCTCCAACGCCAGGTTGAAAAGGAGGCAGGCCAAACCATCCCCTTGTCGGAGTCCATTAAAGATGTTGATTGGTTTGGATAGCAATCCGGCTATTTTTACTTGGCTTGTTACGTTGGTCATGGTCAACCTACATAGTCGTGTCAATTTATTTGGGATGCCGAATTCACTCATGGCTTTTTAAAGTTCTACCCTGGCTATTCTATCGTAGGCGGCCTTAAAGTCTATAAACAGGTGGTATGTTGGGATGTTAAATTCTAGAAATTTTTCCATCGCCTGCCTAAGGGTAAAGATCTGATCAGTTGTTGATTTGCCTGTGGCCTATTTCACCAACTTACAAATTGTAATTTACAAGCGATTTCTTACAAATTTTGTTAAGAAATCGATTTATTCTGTTTCACAAAATATTTGTATTACAAAATTGTAGTTGTGATTTACAAAGGGAAATTTGTGGGAATATCTTTATTTTCGTTTCACCAAGAGTAATTTTTGTTTGTAGTTTACAAGTACAAATTTGTGAAAATTCAAGTTTTTTTATAAGTTTCTGTTTCACCAAATAAAAAAAATTTACAAATTTGTTAATTTGTAGAAAAATTCTTACAGAAAAAAGTTCATGTGTAATCTTATTAACAATTTGTAATTTTTCAACAAAAATATCTTTCCGAACTTAAAAATGTATTTATGGCGAAGGCATAGTAGTATACCGATATTAATACAAGTGAATATTTTGCGATAAAAAGCTTAAGAATCTATCGGTCGCATATTTGCAGATTCATTTGCTTTTAATGAAAAGTTTTGCATACACCGTATAAGGGTAGATTAAATAATAAGAATAATTGAAACACGATTGGTAATGAGTCTGAAAAAATGTTTTTATTAACATAAAATGGAAATGTTGATATTTTATAATGAGCTCTCCGACATGCACGGTATATCTAATGGCGAATTCCTTTCAACAAAGAAATCAATTTTCTTCTAAACAGAATCGAACTTTTTCTTGAAAGGAATTCGAATTTCGTAAAAGAATCGTTTTTGTTTGTGTGATTGTGTTTGTGTTACTTGACGCTGCAATTGGCGCAAAACGTCAAGAAATTTTTCACAAAACTATTAAGTTTGTTTGTTTTTGTTGTGAGAACAATGTTTTAGCAATAGAATTAAATTAATAACTTTAATAATACCGGGACAGTTTGTTGGTGCATTTTATTTTTTTGAACTTCTACTTGCACATATATTTTTAAAGAAAATTGTTATTGAAAATATTTCACTTGCACTGAGTTTTTATAACGTCTTTCACTCGCGAAATGTATTATTTTTTTTTTGATAAAAACGCCAAGATTTGTTTTGACAGAAAAGAATCGATTTTGTTTAGAAAAAAATTTGAACAGAATCGATTCTTTTGTTGAAAGGAATTCGGCATAAATCTACACGGTGTTCAGATGTGTCCATCGTGTTTGTGCAATCGTGGTTGATGAATTTTTGGAAAATATTGAAGGCTATATAGTGCACTTAACGCTTCATACCTCCTCAGCAGACTCTCACAAATTTGTGAGAAACAATTGTTTTTTGCAAGTCTGGCAAAAAAGTGGTGAAACCGATTTTTTATTATTTGTAAATCACAACTACAATTTCCTCTACTTTTCTTACTCTTTTTTACAAATTTTTTGTAATTATGTTTGTTGTTTGTGAAACAGAAATTTAGTTTACAAATTTTTAATTGCAGATTACAAGTACAAGTTTGTGATTGTAATTGTAATTTGGTGAAATAGGCGGAATGAAACCACACTGATATTGTCCGATGATGGTTTTAGCGTATGGGGTTATCCGGTCTTGTAGGATAGAGGAGAGTATCTTATAGGCGGTACTCAACAACGTGATACCTCTATAATTGCTGCACGTTGTGACATCTCCCTTCTTATGTATGGGGCAAATTATACCTTTTCGCCAGTCTTCTGGAATTTCTTTATGCTCCCACACGTGCACTATAATCTCATGAATTGCTTGACGTAAAGCTGGCCCACCGTGTTGAAATAGTTCGGCTGGTATACCATCGGCTCCCGGGGCTTTGTTTTTCTTTAGCCGGCCTATAGCCTTCCCAACCTCTTCTATGCTTGGTGGCGGCAACATAGGGTACTCTTCTTGAAGTAGTGGAGCCTCCACTTCTGCAGTGAGCTGACCATTTAGCAATTCATTGAAGTACACTTCCCATCGCTCCAGTATGCTTTGAGGATCGGTGATCAGATTTCCCTCTCCGTCCTTGCAGTATGTGCAGCGTGGTGTGTACTGCGTCATGTTTCGGACGGATTGGTAGAACTTCCGCGCCTGGTGCGGACCTCGCTCTCGGCTTTTCTCTATTTCACAGATTATGTTCTTCTCCCAGGCTGATTTTTTCTGTCTGTGAAGCCGTTTTTCAATTCTTCTGAGCTATTTATATTCGTCTTCGCGTGCCCGCGTTCTATGAGATTGTTGCATTGCTCGGTACGCAACATTCTTACGTTCAGTCGCTAGCTTGCATTCATCATCAAACCAGTCGTTCCGATTTCTACGACTGCTGCCTAAGATGGAGTTGGCAGTACTAATGACAGTATTCTTAAGGCGTGTCCACTTCTCATCTACGCCCAGCATACTGGCTCCAGGACTTACTCTTCCCAGTTCTAGGGCGAGTCCTAACGCATTACCAAAGGTGTTACTGGTGTTTTCATTGCGCAGAGCAGCCGTGTTGATTCGAACCTGATCGGCGGATGCAATACGTCTTCGCAAGGCAATCCGCCCTCGGAAAACCATACCAACAAGATAGTGATCCGAGTCGATATTGGCACCTCGGTACGTTCGTACCGTCATCAAGTTCGAGTAGTGGCGACGGTCTATCAACACGTGGTCAATTTGGTTACGAGTGACTCCCAGGTGGCTTTGTAGATATCTTTACGCGGGAACCTGGTACTCGCAACGACCATGTTTTTCGATGCTGCCAATTCTAAGACTCGAAGTCCATTGTCATAAGTGCTCTCATGCAAACTATGGGTGCCTGCGTAATGCCTGAATACCGGCTCCCGACCTATTTTTGCATTCAAATCCCCAAGGATGATTTTTACGTCATACCTTGGACAGGCATTGAGGGCCCTCTCGACTTGTTCGTAGTAAGTCTCTTTTTCTTCGTCTGAGGACTCCTCCGTAGGTCCGTGAACGTTAATGAGGCTGATGTTCTTAAATTTGCCTCGCACGCGAAGGGTGCATAGCCTTTCGCTTATAGCGTTTAAGCCGATGATGGCAGACTTCATTTTTTCGCCGACTAGGAACCCTACCCCGAGCACATGGTGTTTTGTATGGCAGCTGTAGTATAAGTCATAATCTTTCTTCTGTAGAACACCATTCCCTGTCCATCTTATTTCTTGAAGTGCTGTTATGTCAGCTTTATATTTTGACAGGGCATCGGCTAGCTGCTGAGCAGCTCGAGCTCTATAGAGCGATCGTACGTTCCATAAGAAAATTCGTAAATCGTTATTCCGTTTTCTTTGCGTGGGTTGTCGTCGTGAGATCAGTCCGTTTCCGAGGCTTGTTGTTGGTCTCGTAATTCTTCTAGTTTTACGGAACAGGGAATTAACCTGTTGCCAACCTATTAGCCAAACCTTTTTAAAGGCTTGTTTCTAGCGGCCGCCGCGAAGAGGCTATGATCACACTTCCACCAGTCCGAATAGTTACGGCACGTGCATGTTTTCGTATGCTACATGTTATTCCGCCTATTCGGCTGATGGCTGACCGGCTGATTTATTTTACCAATGGAAAACCCCATTAGAAAACTTAAGAAAAGGTGAACGAAATCGGTGAAGTCGTTCTCAAGTTTTGGCGTGACCAAGGGAAATAGGGATTCATTTGTATATATATAGATTAATATACATGATTGAAGTACCTACATATATTTGAACGGGATTACTATGAATTCTTCTGAGGAAAAAAGATGTTATAGTCGTTAGTAAACTTGTGTTGTTAACATCATATACATAGCTTGAATTACTATGTTGAATGTTTTTACTACATGACATACTCTTCAGTTGCTAATAAACCGCTTGCTTAGGCAGACGTCTTTCAGTCTTATTAACAAATGATAATAGTTTAAAGTAATAATAATGTTAATACTATTTATTAAATATATTGACCTGACGCCATCACAATCAATACTGTACAACCGCAATACTACTTGCATCATTTTGAGAAAATTGACTGTTATAAACAATCCGTTTTAAAGTCTTTTTCACTGCGATTTAGCAGATTCGAAGTCTAGTTCACTAAGCATTTGTTGATGTTGTTGTTCTCCATCCTCGTTTTTGTAATTAATAATAGGCGTGTTTTTTCCAATACCTGATTTAACTGGCTGACAAAAACGACATCGGGAATAAGCGACGCCAGCATACAAAATACCGAATCACGAAGCAAAAGGGAGTGTGGTTTTATTTCCTCTGTTTTGGACTATACAGCCAGTTGCTTCTCTTTCTCTCTTTAGTTAATGAGCAGATTTTAACTAACATCAGTGTTTTCTTTCTTCCGCTGCCGCCTTCTCCCCTCTTCTATCGTTTGCTTCCCGCATCAACCGTGCACAGGGATTGAAATTTGAAACCGTATGTTCAGTTAAGGTACTGGGCACACTGTGTTCACCACGTGGAGGTAAGAGTTGGAGTTGATAGAGGTTCGGTTTAAAAGAAAAATTGTGTCCTGAATGTGTCCTTGAATGCACTTTGACGATAAGTGAACGTTGAACTATCTGCAGGTAGTTCACTTCGATACTATTAACCATTTAAGGGGTTGTGGGAGCTAAAATGGTTCTTCCGCCAACCTCCATTTTTCTGGGTAGTCCTGAAACCTCCAGACTATTGACGAATCTATTTCCGCCGTGCATTATCATTTCAATTAATATAAATTCTATTGTAAGCTTTGATAGTTAGTTGTTAAAATTCCTCTATTAATGCGGGAGATACCCATTAATTGACATTTTACTTCAGAGTTATTTTCTTAAATTAAAAAAAAAATATTTTAACCATAAACTGTATTTGAAATTTCTTTTCTATTGAAGATCTAACTAGTTTGACGCTATAGTATAGTTAAATACTCAAACAAAATGACCGAAGTTGAGCAACCATCTCAGAATGGTATAGAATTAACAACAGAAGAAGATGCAAATAATAAAGCTAGACCAGCCGACATTGAACAGGTGGGTAAATGCTTGGAATTGTTCATTACTTAATTTCATAACCTACTTTTATTTCTTTTTCTAAAGGATATGCGAGAAATGGAGCGCCGCAAGCGTGTAGAAGCCATAATGGGTTCTAAATTGTTTCGAGAAGAACTAGAACGCATTGTTGACAGTCAAATTCGAGAAGGTGGGTCATCGGGTATACTGCAGCAACTGTCTGATATCGTTGGTATTCCAACATCACGAGTTGGAAGCGTTTTCAAAAGTTCCAACTGTGTCCTACCGATAAATGATATTCGAGGTGTCGAATCTATGGGCTACTCAAAGGGTGAGAAAATATTGAGATGTAAGTTGGGAGCTTCATTTCGCTTGCTAGATGTGTACGGTTGGACAAATGGATTAGGCGCACAGATCACTGCTCGTCTTAAAGTCGACCAGGAACTATTTCTGGTGAATCCATTCGGCCTGCTGTTCCATGAAGTAACTGCTTCATCACTTAACAAAGTCGATATGCAAGGTAATGTCGTAGAGCAAGGAACAACTAATTTTGGAGTTAATAAAAATCGTAAGTCAATTGCAGCAAGGCGTATGAGATCTAAAATTCCGACTAATGTATTCATTCTTTTTAGATTTTACATTACACTCTGTCGTCCATGCAGCCCGCCCAGATATCCGCTGTGCCATTTATATCGGTTGCAATGCCGTTGTTGCCGTTTCATCACTCAGAGTCGGTCTTTTGCCACTGACATATGATTCTGTAGTCCTCGGCGAGATATCCACACATCAGTATACAGGTTGCCTCTCAGATGTTGATGAACGAGAAAAACTCGTTCGTAACCTAGGCCCAGTTTCAAAAGTAATGTTGCTAACAAATTACGGAGCTCTCTGTTGTGGGGAAACCATTGAAGAGGCATTCTTCGCTGCCCATCACATTGTTCAAGCATGTGAGACTCAATTGAAACTGCTGCCAATAGGTGTTGACAATTTAGTCATGATTCCTGAGGAATCCCGAAAAAAAATCTATGATGCAGCCCGTCGACCACCTGAAGATATTAGCGCTGCTTTTGAAAAGAAAGCAGCCCTTGCCGCAGCTGCCTCCGAAGATGCATCAACTGCAGATGAATCGCATACGGAAAATAACAAAGAGACCAGTCATAAAATACTGCAACAGCCCAAATGGCGTGTTGGTGGTGCTGAATTTGAAGCTTTAATGCGCATGCTGGACAATGCTGGCTTCCGGACTGGTTACATTTATCGTCATCCGTTGATTAAATCCGAACTGCCTAAGCCCAAAAATGATGTTGAACTTCCACCAGCTGTATCTTCTTTAGGGTATTTACTCGAAGAGGAAGAACTTTATCGGCAGGGGTAAGAATTATCAAATTTAGCTTTCATTTACAATGTCAATTTGTTTTTTCGTAAATGTCAACATAGCTTAACCTTTTTAAATTAATTAGGTCTGCTAGGTATATTTTGGTATTTTTCTCAGTAAAATGTGTAAAACCTGACAAAATACCGAAGTGAGAACGAATTTCTCAAAAATGGAGAAACCTACAAGAAAGTTATCAAACGCATTGAACCACTTTTGTGTATAAAACGTCAAAATTTCACTCCTCACATCAATAATCACATGCCAAAAGTCCGGTTTTCTTAGCAATTTGCGTTTAATTTAAAAAAAAAATTACTTAAATTATATGTTTCACAAGTTATCTATTATTTAGATTTTCAAATTAAGGGCAAAAGATGCTATTTGAATTGAATTTGATTGAGTCTTTAATTTAAGGTATTAGGTTTTATGTTTGTCTAAATCTAACGATAGCTTAGGATGAAATAAAGCGGCTATAATGTATTGCCTTCTTTTTCGTTTGTGTTTTTATGGAAAGCCTCGTGGCGGTCAGTTTTTATATAAAGTACATACATATATGGTTGATCTGCTTTTGCTCATAAACATAGCATAATTGCTTATGAAAATAAGGGGATTCATGTAACGTCGTAAAACACTACATAAGTTTATCTTTTGGTAAATGAACTGTCAAATTTTGTATGGGAAATGGTTTACGAAAATTGGATAAAATTATCTAAGGATTTTGCTGCGGAAAATACAAATTTATTTTGATAAACTTATACAAACGTCATTGTGACGTCAAGTCAAGTTTCTGGAATTCTCAGCCATAACCATGCTTAGTGTTAGAGATGTTCTAAAATTGCATCCTCTTTTTCTTTCTATTTTATTTTTCTATTGTTAAAAGTTAAATAGAAAGAATTTACTTTTGTAACAGAAAATGCACAAACCATCATTTTTTCCGAATAGTTCCAAAATGTGTAAATCATTAAAGGCAATTTGTTCATATAATTGCAATAATTTTTGTTTTTGCTCATTTTTGACATGTTTTATTGAACTTTTTGAAATTTTTTCAGCAGATAATTTTTTTGCACAAATAAATTTTTGACGTTTGGCGAACAGCTGATTCAATTACGCAGCATTTATCCAACTGAATAAAAAGGACGTTCACGTAAACTTTTGCGTAAACTTATCTTTTTACACAATTGGTAAACTTATCTCGTTGCATGAATACCCTTAATATTTATATATTTTATGTCCAGATATTCACGTTTGTAAATGTGTAATAGAGCAGGAAGGCTCTCTACAGTTACATTTGTTACGAAACAAAGATAATCGGTTTTTTTCGGTTTTTACATACAGACAAAGAATTTTCTTTTGATTACTTGATATTAATGGATATACTGTTAACGGCAAAATAGAAAAAAAAACTGTTATTTTTTTATATAAAACAAAGAAAGATTGCACTGATAAAACATTGATATCCACGCTGAGTTCATGTATGAGCTAGTGATTTTCTTTTGTGGCAAGCACTTAATCACTTTTGGTTGCTGATGTTGGCCAAAATCCAATGTGTTATAAGGTTGCTGGGCGGTACTTTGGTGCCCCTTGTTGCCGCTTCATCGGTAAAATTGATGCGGTTGATTAAGCCATGATCTGATGGCTGGTACAGTTATTAGGCGGTAAATGGCACCACCTGGAGACCCGTGTTAACGGGATTAAGATTTCCGCTACAATACAGTGGCTGGAACAGTTGCTATGCGGTAAACGGTACTACCGGGAGGCCCGTGTTAACGGGATTGAGGTTTCAGCCCTAGTCCAGTGGCTGTGCAGTTGCTGGCGGTAAATGGTACCACCTGAAGACCCGTGTTAACGGGATTACGGTTTTACGCCTAGTTCAAGCGGAACTAACGTCACGGTTGCTGGAGCGTGCACATCTCCTGTTAGACACAGGTGGAATCCCTTCCCCACAAAAGATTTCCATCTTGGAAATGAGAAAAATTAATTAAAATAATTTTGCTTTTTCTACTTTTACAACTGGGTGTTTTGAAAGTCTTTATTCTTCTTGTACACAGAAATGTATGTAGCACAAATTCGCAAGATATCCAATGGAGGAGAAATTATTTGTTCTCTCTATGTGCTCTCTCGTTGTAACCTTTTCGAGTTAACAAACAGGATTTTGTGAAAATTTGTAAAAATTCGCAAGAAATTCACGTTACCAAGCAGAACGTCACCAAATATTGCTACTGTGCATTAGATTATGTCCGACCACGGCATTAGTAAAGAGGGCAGTTTAATCTTTCATTTGATACCCCATTCTTAGAAATCCTTTATATGATAAGTATAATTAGCCCAAAATGCAACGGAGAAAGGGCATTTTCAAACAGAAGCAACAATGAAAAGTTTGTCCGTCCAGGGGCTTTGTCAATGTTTAGGAAACAAGCTATGGGTTGATATCCTCGGTGAGATAGATAACCTTACGGTCGCCTCTGAGACTATTTACTCAAGATATCTTTGTCAAATGCAGACTGGTCGTTAATACAAACAAAATTTTGATAGTTACCCCAGTCCAGTTTTTTCTTTTGTGAAAATACTTTCAATAATAATGACAAGTCTTCAGGGATTAATAAAATAATTCTACTAAAATAATTCTTTTAGTCCAGCCTCTCCCTGCCTTTAATTATAAAATAGCTGACCCGCCCGGCTTCGCACGGATAGACAAGCTAAGCTCCGCATACAAATTGCACAAAAAAATATACATAAATATTTAAACTACTTTTTATAAACGAATACTACCTTCTGGGTTTTAACCCACTGCACGTTATGAATGGCTAAATTTGTAAAAGTATGATCGTCCAAGTCGAAAACAGAAAGAATTTTTGTATTTGAAAACCACTTTTATTTTTATCCCATTTTTATCTATAAATAACATTTTTTTAAAATAACTTTTCTAATATAAACAAAATTTTTGAAATCGGATACCCAATTTGTTGTTTACCCCACTTCACCCTAAAAGAAATTCAAATTTTTGAAAAAGAAAATTTCCCTAAAGCCAGTTACTAAAAATAACCTTTAGAACAGAAAAATAATTTCTGAAATTTGAAACTCCTTTTTTGTGTTTACCCTACTTCACCCTATAAACAGCAAATTAAGCCATCCCAAATTACCTTTGAAGTGACCTAGTAGGGTTTGTAGACTGACTGAATACATCATATTATGGCACTTGAAAACTTTCATAGGTAGGTAGGTAGAGATGGCGGCCCAGAGCAATCTAGCTCCGTGACCAAATTAGCGCTGGAGCGCGCCGATTTTGATACCATAACTCGTTTTTATTGGAGGGGTTTGTGGATATACCCTCTTGCGGGTCCTTAGACACACTTATTCAACTTACGCGCTGTCTAAGGAGTCCAACGGATGTGGTGAAGGAATTAAAGTCGAAGTTAGACCTAGATCCACTTCGTCGCGTTGAGAAAAGCGATCAAATCTTTATCTCCGAAAGTTCGTCTAGGTCTTCAAGAAAAGCCTTTCCAAATGGTTTCGCTCTCAATCTGGCCAAAGCAGGGCATTTACAGAGGAAGTGAACTACTTTTTCCTTCTCCTGATGGTCCCCACAACTACGACAAAAAGTATATTACGGAACGCCCAGCTTCGCTGCATTTTCTCCTACGGGCCATTGACCAGAACATGTCGCAACAATGGCTAAGTCTCGACTGGGCTTAAATATCAGGTCAGTTGTTCGGGATTTATTATTTATAAATTGAGAAAATTTTGCCCTTCATTACTCCAAGCGGAATGCTAACTCTTTCCGTAAGTGAGCAGCTATGAAGGGCTGATCCTTGTCTGGCCAGTTCGTCTCCCTCAATGCCACAATGACCTGGCACCCAGATCTGTGGACTTTTTCTTAAGATATGCGCGTTGAAGGTTCTCAAGAGGACATTCTTCTAGGGTGTCTCTAATACGGATGTCAATAATGCGCTCCAAAGTCTTTAGTACGAAGGAGGTAAAGCTTATTGGTCGGAAATCCTTCGCGGATTAATTTCCTCGCTTACCGACCTTCGGTACAAAAACTACTGTTACATGTCTCCACGTCTCGGGTACATAATTGAGCTGGAGGCATCATTTAAAGATCATGTCCAGACACGGGATTGTTGGTATTATGCCGTCCAGGCCGGGAGATTTGAAAGGTGAGAAAGTATTTATTACACAGGCAATATTTTCTCTTCTGCTCAACTTGAGCTAAAGGGATGTTACGAGTTCTACGCGGTTCGGGGTTGCTGTTCTCGCGGCCCGGAAAATTTGTCGACATCAGTAGTTCCAAAGACTCAGTCGGAGAAACTGTCAAAGATCCATCAGGGATCTTAAAAACAAGGAATGCAGTGCTTCTCCGATAGAAATTTGCCTAGCCTTGCGGAATCCCTTATACTTTCGATAAATTGGCAGTATTCTTTCCAACCTTGTTGCTTGGCTGAAGCGAGCGCTCGCTTATAGACACTAACCCAATCTTTATATGGTTGATAAAAGTTGTGTATGTGGGAGATATTGAAAATTATCCTTGTAATTTTTCTGAGGTTGGACAGATCTTCATTCATACGGCTATATTTAATTGGGCAAGGGATCTTGAAAGCAGTGTTCATGGATGCTTCAAAGGCTTTCACCTTTGTCTCAGGATCTATAACCGAATCTGGACTCAGATACGGTATATTGCGCAGTTAAGAATTAACAATTTGACTGAATTTCTTCCAGTAAATTCTTTTGGGATTTCTGTTAGGAGGAGGGGTTTCAGTCTCGAAATTTATTTTGAAGAAGAAGAAGATCCGAAAAAGAGTTCACAAGGGATACCCTCCAATTTTCAACCGATAGATTAAAATTGCTGTTAAAATTGCTGCCCTTTAAATCCTGAGGTAATGAAATCATTTTTTACTTTACCGCAATCTAATTCCAGTCTGCCGCCAATTACTCCTAAAACTGATGGGATATTTTCGTTTAACTGTGTGGGTGAAAGCGTGGTTTTGAATGCTATAAACCTAATAAAATCAAATTCATTTGGTTCCGATAACATTCACCTAAATTTATAAGATTGATTTTGCCCATTGTTCTTCAACCTATAAAACACATTTTTAATACATGTATTTACAGCAGTGAATTTCCTGATGAATGGAAAAATGCAAAGGTTATACCTATTCCGAAAAGAAATAATCCTTCAGAACCATCTGATTTTAGGCCAATTAGTTTGCTGCCATTTTTTGGGAAAGTTTTTGAGAGGCTGATCAAATTCTCGACTTTATTCAAACCAGTAACAAACTATCTAAATGGCAGTCTGGATTTCGCAACAAACACAGTTGTGAATCAGCTGTTGTTAAAGTAACATCAGATTTTCGCTGTGCTCTGGATAGAAATCAGTTGGGTATCATGGTTCTCTTGGATTTTTCAAAAGCCTTTGATTGCATTGACCTTCAAATTTTGATTTCTAAACTACGGAATAAATACAACTTTCGGGAACTGCTCTTAAATTTTTTCGAAACTATCTTATAAATCGAGTTCTTAGAATTAAAACTGATCAGGGTACTTGTAGTCCTTATATTCTTAGCTGCGGTCTTCCACAAGGATCTGTTCTTGGTCCTCTTCTTTTTTCATTATTTATCAACGATCTACCAGAGATCGTTCTTAGTTGCCACACGCACATGTATGCGGATGATGTTTTATCATATTTATTTCGTGAAATAGGTTTGATTGAAGACTGTGTTGTTAGAATTAATGATGATCTGTACAGCATCCAAATATGAGAGAGAGGCATTCGTCTCATGTGTTTTACACCCCCGTATAGCGCTGCTATGGCTAGGGTTGCTACACGAGGGTATCGGGTTGGTATTGGTCGGTTTAGGAGGCATAGGGCTACTATGGCTGGTACTGCCTACGCTTCCTGAAGTTTTGAGTTGCCCACAAGCACTACCAGTGCTACATGCCAGGAGGCCAAAAGTTCATCCTCTAAATCGTCGGATGGTAAAAAGTGTCTCATGTTAAAATCGTCCATTTTGTGTAACTTGATTTAGGTTCCCACGAGTAGGTCGGAAAGAAAAGTTAGCCGATATACCGGGGTAAGGCAAAGAGTATGACGGACCCTGCCAAGGTGTCCGAAACTTTCATAGATTTCAATTTATTGTCAAAAAACCATTTTTATAATGTTGTCAGGCTTCAGTGATTTTTTCCTCAGTAGTTTTTCAACCAATTTGTTTGCATTTTCATTTTTTAAAATATAAACTTTTATATGTTTTCTTATAGATTAACAACATCTTAATTTGACTTGACTCATTAATAAAAAAACACTTAACATCAAAAACAAACACGTAACTAGCCTGAATGCATTTTGCAGAGTATGCACTCCATCATCTGCAATCGCGACTAAACTTTGTAGGGCAGCAACAAAATTGAAAACGGTATTGTTTTTGGTACACAAGGTTAAGTAGGCAATATTCAACATTCCCATTATCTAAATTAAGTGCGTTTTACGTCTTTTTATATGAAAAAAGATTCAAATGTATCCATAATCGCCTAGTGTCATTTACTTGTTTACGAAGGTTATATTTTCAACTTTTATTTTTCGTGGCCTCTATGTAAAACATGTGACGCAATCGCGAATTTTTGAGGCTGATTGAGACGAACACAATTTGAATGTTCCTTGAATCTTGTCTCAATGATTTGGTTTGTTTGTCTATAATATTTCCGTTAGCAGTCACCATATTCGATTTTACATATCCCTGACTTGCTCAATGTTGGTATTTTGTCATTTGTAGAGCCAAGTAAATGTAAAATGTCCATTTCGTGATTATTAAACACTTGATTTAATTTATTTGTTATTAGTGGTTCAAAAGTCAGTGCTCTTTTATTTTTAACTTTTTGTACTTGAGAGAAAAAGATTGTCATACCGTAGTTTTGTACTTCGCGTGTATGTTTATAAATTAATTATTCAACCATTTTTTCACTGAAACCATTTAAACAAGCGGTTGTTTTAATACCGTTGCTTTATGAAAAACTCCAAATTCAATTTTTTCATTCCGTTTCATATGTAAACTTAATTGTTTCGAATTGGTTATTCAAAATTTCCAACGTTTGCTCTACTTAGTCTCGATATTGATAAACCAAACCCTACTCAGGGCCAGTCTCACAGTCAGAAAAGTGGCACTTAAGTGGGCAATATGAAAGATTAAGGCGCAATATCACAGTGCACACTTAAATCTCCGATGTTGGTGACTTAAGTTTCACTTACACTGGCTATTAAACTTTAGCCTAAAGTCCTAATATATGAAACTTAAGTGCCACTTATTTCGGCAGCATAACATTCGACTCTTCTGGATTCCTGATCACAGTAATGTACAGGGAAACGAAAGAGCTGATGAGCTGGCGAGATGGGGATCGTCGCTTGATTGAAGTCAAGCCGAACAACATATTAAAGTACCAACCTTTAAACCACAAGAAGACAAACTTGGTAATTGGATATGATGCGAACGCACGACACGATCTATGGGGTAGCTCTGAGACCAACGAACGAGGTGAGTCCCTCTTTGATTTTATTATTGAAAACAACTTAGCGGTTTGTAATAGAGGTAACACTCCCACCTTTGTTTTTCCGAGCTCTGAAAACTACGAAGGATGGGAGGAAGTACTTGATGTTACAGTAGTTAATAATAATAACAATATATTGGTAGAGAATTGGAGAGTGTCCCATCTAAAGTCCTTTTCGGACCACAGATGGATTCTCTTTAACTTAAATTTTGAGTCTGATATCCCCCCTCCCTATAGAAATCCCAAGCGAATTGACTGGAAGAAATTCGGTCAAATCGTTAAGTCAAAAATAGCAAATATACCCGTTCTGAGTCCAGAATCGGTTGAAGATTTAGAGGCAAGAGTAAGAACCTTTGAGGCATCCATGAGTACTGCCTTCAAGGTTTCCTGTCCCATCAAACATAGCCGGAAAACCCTACCTCCGTGGTGGAATGAAGACCTGTCTATTCTTAGGAAGATGACCAGGGCAATCTTCAATATCTGCCATAAACACAAATTCTACAAACCGTACAAAGACTGACTTAAGGTCTATAAGCGTTCCACTGCATCGGCTAAACGACAAGGTTGGAGAGAATACTGTCAATCAATTGAAAACATTAAAGGCTCCGCTAGACTAAGCAGAGTTCTCTCGAAGTAACATTGTTGTCCTTCGTTTTTGAAAAAGCCTGACGGAAGCTGGACAGTTTCTCCATCCGAGTCCCTAGAATTACTGATGGCAACGCACTTTCTGGGCTGTGTGAACAGCGACCCTAAACCGCTTAGGACCCATAGTATGCAGTTATCTCCCGCAGAGCATATTAATACCGTTATAACAAGAGAAAATTTGCCTGGGCAATTAAAACTTTCTCACCTTTCAAGTCTCCTGGCCCGGACGGTATAATACCAATCATGCTACAAAAATTGCAGGATGTGGTAGTTCCGTGGCTGGAAATGATATTCAAAGGATGCCTCCATCTCAATCATGTACCCGAGACGTGGAGACATGTAAGAGTAGTTTTTATACCGAAGGTCGGTAAGCGAGGGCATGAAACCGCGAAGGACTTCCGACCAATTAGCCTTACCTCCTTCGTACTTAAAACTTTGGAACGCATTCTTGACACCTATATAAGAGACATCCTGGAAGAATGTCCTCTCGAGAACTCTCAACATGCATATCTCAAGGGTAAGTCCACAGAGACGGCTCTTCATGAGGTAGTGCGTTCAATTGAGAAAACAATACACTTCAAAGAATACACACTAGCCACCTTCTTAGATGTAGAAGGGGCTTTTAACAACGTCCTAACTGAATCCATTCTAGAATCACTTGTGGCCCTTGGCGTAGAGATACATACATCAGGGAATGGATAATATCCATGCTCAGCGATAGAAGGATTCAAGCGACGCTAGGCAGTACAAAATCAACCAAACACGTCAATAGAGGCACTCCACAGGGTGGGGTTCTATCTCCACTTCTCTGGATCCTAGTCATGAACAAAATTCTTGTAAGGTTGGAGAGATGTGGCGTGAAGGCGGTCGCGTATGCAGATGATTTGGTGATATTGGTTTCAGGAAAGTTCCCACATGTGATCAGCGAGATCACAGAGACGGCTTTGAGAAAAGTTAGTAACTGGGCTACGAGTTGTGGAGTAGGTGTTAACAAAAGTAAAACTGAACTGATGCTTTTTACCACCAAAACTAAAATACCTCCCTTCACGCTACCCCGACTCCACGGCGAAGTTCTCTCACTTTCTTCCAGTGCGAAATACTTGGGCGTCATTCTTGACCCCAAGTTAAACTGGAAAATCAATGTTGAAGAACGGGTTAAGAAGGCCTGTATAGCCTTTTATGCCTGTAGTAAGACCTTCGGGAAAAAGTGGGGCCTCCAATCGAAGATGATACTGTGGACGTACACAGCTGTGGTACGACCGATTCTTACGTATGGCTCTATTGTGTGGTGGCCCGCACTTAAAAAAGCATATAACATAAACAAACTTAAGAAGGTTCAAAGAACAGCGAGCGTTGGCACCACAGGAGCCCTACGCTCCTGCCTGACGGATGCCTTCAGCGTCTTTCTGCATTTCTTACCAATTGATTTACACATCAAATATTTAGTAGCCTGCAGCGCGATTAGACTTAAGGAGTCAAACTGTTGGCTTGCTAAACCATATGGTCATAGTAATATCACAGGTTTGATTCCTATTGATATGCTTTCAATGCAGACCGACTACTGCACTCCCGCTCTGGATCTCAATAGGGATTTCAAGGAGACTTCGACACAACTATTTTTACTGATGGTTCAAAGATGGGGTGTGGTGTTGGTTCAGGAGTCTTTTCCGAATCCTTGAACATCTCTAGGTCCTTTCGGCTACCTGACTTTGCTAGTGTATTTCAGGCTGAATTACTAGCGATCAGGGAAGCATGCAGGTTACTCAAACAAGACCCTAACCAAAACCGAAACACCGCTATCTTGACAGACAGTCAGGCAGCGGTTAAGGCCATTGATTCAGCTATATCATCTTCTAAACTGGTCCAGCAATATCGAGATGAGCTCTCAAGCCTTAATGTCAACCTTAGGGTCACTCTTATATGGGTTCCAGGTCACTGTGGCATTGAGGGAAACGAGCGAGCTGATGAACTGGCCAGGCAAGGAACGGCCCTTCACAGCTCACTTGCGGAAAGAGTTAACATTCCACTTGGAGTTGTGAAGGGCAGAATACTCTCAATCTTTCTTACTGAATCCAACAGCAGGTGGGAAAGTTTAACAAACTGTGCTATATCTAGGAAGATATGGCCCATCTATAGTAAGTCCCGGACAACTGACCTGACGGCTAGGCCCAGGCGAGACATAGCCAGGGTTGTTGCGACATGTTCTGGTCACCGGCCAGTAGGAGAACATGCGGCGAAGATGGGCATTCCATACAATACCTTTTGTCGTAGTTGTGGGGACCATCAGGAGAAGGAAACAGTAGTTCACTTCCTCTGTAAATGCCCTGCTCTGGCCAAATTGAGAGCAAGACTATTTGGAAAAGCCTTTCTTGAACTTTCTGAGATAAAGATCAAAGATTTGATAGCTTTTCTCAACGCAACGAAGTGGTTCTAAGCTTAATTTTGACTTAACTTCTTTACCGTATCCGGTAGACTCCTCAGACAGCACGTGAGCTGAAAAAGGGTGCCTACCTTCAGACCCGTAAGGGAATATAAACCCCTCCAATAAAACCATTTTCAACCCACAGGTCAATACGAGTTTATGGTATCAAAACGGCGCCCTCCGGCGCTAATTGGGCCCGCGGAGCTAGTTTGCTCTGGGCCGCCGTTTTTACCTACCACCTTTTACCTACCTACCAACCTTTAGCATCAAACAGGATATTGTTAACAAAATAACAGAAAAAACCAATGAAAGATGGAACATGCTTGAAACATGCGGCACATCTTCGTTCCCTTGTCAGCATAATCACCGGACACAACCTACTGGGATACCATACCACAAAAAGAAAATGAGGCTCAGTACGTGAAACATATGAGGATACCTTACAATTCCTTTATTACTACCCAGCACTCTGTATTTAAGAAAGAAACACTTAGGAAATCATTTCTTTGACGACTTAGAGGATCTTTCTAGAACTTCGGCTAATAGCCATCTGAACTTCAACGCCTCTAAATGGCTTGACTGCTAACAGAACACTTAGGTTTTTACATTAAGTGGGATTCAGCTTCCTAGGGTGTCACAACGGATCTACATAGATCTAAGTGTGACGGTAACAAGATCAACTGTCAGCCCTTCTACCTAACCTAACCTATTCCGATATGTGTCGACTGTGAAACTGGCCCTTTATGTTTGAAAATATAAATGTTACCAACTTTGTAGTGTTTGCAACGGAAACGATGAACTTACTTAACGAAAAGTATCCCGAAAAACAACTTATTCCTACTCTTCGTAAAATATTGGCGCATGCCAAAGTATAATCGAGTACTAGTTGTTACTGATATGATTAGAAATATCATTTTAACAATTCAGAAATTAGAACTTTATTCAATAACGACTTATATAATAAGAGGGGTAATTAACAATATAGTGCAATTTGCGCGGGATAAAAGATCCATTTCGCGCCAAGAATATTTGACATATTTTATGTAATTGGATATTGACATAACGTTTACTCAATGTGCAATAATTGATAGTATAATACGATGTGCATTAGTTACCAATTGGAGACTTGTCAGAAGAAGCGCAGGAATCTAAAAAATAAAGATTTTAAGAAGGTATCAAAATACATGTAAGGTTTCAAGGATTCGCCAGAACGAAGCCTTATTCCAATTGCTTGCAGCCTCCTCCGACCCACTTATTTCTTCACTCAGGCATGTTCGAACTGAAAATGATCTGAAAATACTGATACTCTGCAGAAATGATAAGTTTGATAGAATTTACCTCGAATTTAGACGAGAGTTTTCAATAAATCTAGTTTTTATTTATTTTTGTTTCGTTAACTTTTTTTAAAACAAACTTGAAATCTATGTTAACAAAATAGTTTGTAAACTAATGTATTCTTGATTAAGACTTTAATATTCAAATAAAAACCGTTTTTCGATGTTTTCTTATTTTCTACCAATGTTCTTGCAATTTTCTGAAAAAAATTTGTATATTTTAGTTCCTTAACATTTTTCAGACTGCTAAGAAACAAAATCTGTGTCGAAATTAGCTGCAACTAAAAAAAAGTGTTATAAGCTTTTGATTATATGAAAATACAAAAAAAAATTATTTTCACAATAGCTGTTACCCGCCCGCTTGGCTGGGCGTAAACTTAACTTACTTACTTTGTTATAATGTGTGGAAAATAAAAAAAGACGCGACGGAAAAAACAAATTTGTCCAGTGAGTCATTATTGAAATTATTCTTCTCCTTTATTACTTTCCTAAAACAGAAAGAATTTTTGTAATCAAAAACCTATTTTTTGTTCTTATCCCATTTCGATCTATAAATAGCAGATATATACAGGGTGATTTGCATAAGGTGTGACAAAAAACTAGAGCATGTAGGTTGGACTTAGACGAGAAAAAAATCGTATGGGAGGGGGGTTTATTTCCCCCCGTTTAGGCGGGAGGGGCAATTTTCTAAAAATTATGGGTAATATGGTTAATCCAGTACTTTATCACTTTATTGTATACTTATCAGACTGAAAATAGAAAATATGCACGACTGGGTCGCACGAACTTGCTCTTATGCGCGATCACATTGTGGTTCTATAGTCTGAAATAAATAAGCTATGGGAGTCTATATTTTATCCATTTACCAAATCTTAGTTTAGTTTCAGGTGGTATTAAGTGAGTATTCAAAAATTAACAATATAGCCTAGTGTTGCACATATGCAATATGCATAAAAGGAAATTATACTATTTAAACTCGTAAATTGTTTGAAATCAACAAAGTTAGAAAGAATTTGATTAAAATACTTTTAATCCGTTTTAACCCAACGCGATGTACACCATTTGATTTCTTATATAAATCTTTATTTATGAGAAAAAAATTTTGAAAATCGTAGGAGCGGTTTTAAAAATAATTAATTTCTTATATATAAAATTTCGTTAACATTTTTGAGAAAAATAATTGGTACGCCAATTTAAAGAATTTAATAATGTTGAGTTAAAAATTGAACTTCACAAAAAAATCTGCTACCAGTTTTCGAAATATCGAATTTTCAAAAAATAATTTTGATTCTTTTTTAAAAAATCCAAAAATCATTTTTTTAGAAAATTTTGATACGCATTTTTATTTATATTTGTTACAAGCATCGGTATAAAAAATCTAATTTTATTCGGTTGATCAGATGTTGAGATAGTCGAAAATCAAAGAAACCGTTCTATGAGAGGTACTGTTAATAAACGTAAAATATAAACTTTAAAAAATTTTAAATGGTAGATCGTACTAATTTTAACACACAAAAAAACTTTTATGAAAATCGTAGGAGTCGTTTTTGAGAAAGTAAATATTTTTCTTAACGGTTTGTTAACATTTGTATGGGAGGCACCGTTATTTTTGGGTATTAAAATAATTTTTGTCAAAAATCTTCTAGATAAAGTTAAAAAACTGCTATTTACCAAGTTTAATAAAAATCGACCAAGTGGTTTTTGAAATATTGAGTTTTCAAAAAAAATATTAAAATTTTTTTTAAAAATCTAAAAGATATTTTTTTTTAAATTTTGGTACACAGTATTATTTAGAATATGTCAATACTTCCTCATAAAAAAAATGATCAGAATCAGTTTAACCGTTTTCGAGAAAAGCGAAAATAAAAAAAATGGTTCTTTGGGAGGTACCATAAATAACCATTTTTCGGAACCATTTTTTTTATTAAACGGCAACTTATAACTATTTAAATTTATTGAGTTCTTAAAAACAAATTCGGTAGCGCTGGATTTGAGAAAAATAAGTTTTTCCTTTTTGGCCAAGAAATTTTGTATGACAGCTACTGTTAATTTTGGTCCTAAAAAAAGAGAAAAAAACGGGTGGGGGAAATGTCCAAAAAACGCTAGGAACCAAGTTTAAAGAAAATCGACCCATCCGTTTAGGCTGTAGTCGAACCGACAGACAGACGGACGTTTTTGCGAGACCCACTTTTTTTGACTTATCTATCATCGTAATGTAAAGTTTGATCAAAATCTCGAGTTCGATTTTTTGTACGAATCCATAACTTCCCATATAGTACCTATATCGCAAGTAAAAATTGTAAAAAGAAAGTTAATCCTTTCATTCGTAAATTCACCTAAGAATCCAATAACGTAAAAACTAAACTAAAAGGTTTTTCTTAGAAAAAAAGTGTTTTTTGTTATTTTTGATTTTTTTTAAAAACTGAAAAATATTACGACATTCGGTTTTTTGTATTTGATCAAAAATTAATAAGAGCATTGGTTAGACAAAAAAATAATACTTAATTACGTAAAATTTTGAAAAAAAAAATTTAAAAAAAAATAAATAAATTTTTTTTTTCAAAATTTTGACTGAAAATTAATTTTCCAAAAACTATCCGCTCGAACATCTTTATTTAAAAATAAAATTAAAGAATCAATTTCTGGCTTTTCAAAAGGCTATAGCATGGCTCCATAGGTTATGTTTTAATTTTTTTTTTTCTGTTTTAAGTCAATTTTGTTAGAAAACGGGGGGAAATAGACTACCTTCCCCCTCCCATACGATTTTTTTCTTGTCTAAGTCTAACCTACACGCTCTAGCTTTTTGTCACACCTTATGCAAATCGCCCTGTATAAGATAGAGTACAATATTTTCCATTTTTCCATCGGTCAAAATTATTAAGGCAGATGGTTGCCTGCACGTGAACATGGAACTTACAGTTGCCCATGCGCAAATACTGGAACCTCTAAATTGATACCGTTTATATTCCTAAGGATTGGAACTATTATTTCTCACATATTTTGGACACAATGTTCACACCCAAAATAAATTAACGAAATCTCCCTTAACACCACTCCCCCACCACCAGCGCCAAAAAAAACCTGCCAGACTTTTGTTTTTGATACCACTACGCATACACCTGCAAACCCTCGTACTCAATTTTTGATTATATTTCCACCCAAAATTTGCTGTCAACTCTCTTATAATCTTTTATTTTCTCAATTTTTTGATAAAAAAAATTTGAAATTTTTCTGATAAATAAAGTTCCTGTATTGCTTATATATATCAGTATAGCGGGTGATTTTTGTATGCCCAACATATCCCGTATCTTATTGTAATCGCGTATTCGAATGCAATGGTGTGTCAAAATTTCAAAGCAATCGGTTAAGAACTTTCTGAGATAAGCGATTAGGAACAAACCAACAGTAACATTTTTATTTATATAGATTAATACTATGGTATCATATTTTTTTTATCATCTTGTGCAAAACCCTTGATTTCTTTTAAATCACGATTTCTGTATTGTTTTTAGAGCATACAAAAGAGCCGTGTCTGTTTTCATTGCAAATAATAAACAAAAAGATTGATTGATAAAAAATTCGAATTTCAACACAAGATTCTGAAACACTCTATGTCCCAATAATTCAAAATTAAGTTTCACCTTCATTTAAACAAAAAATTTAAATATATATTAACTAGATCAAAAGTTATGATTTTTGTAACCAAAAAAGGAAATCGTGCCCACTGTGTGATGATTCGCCCACCCCATAAACCACAGCAAAGCATTGTTTTGTCTGGATGTTATGGCAGCTCTTAGGTTGCCAACCCAAATAATATTGCAGTTTTGCTTACTTACAATTATTGTTTTCGAAAAATGTACATCAAGAGTCTAAAAACTGACGCTGAATTATCCGTGATTACCTCCTAACCGGAGCACCAAAATAAGTTTTTCTTAAATTCTGTAGATAGTGTTGAATATTTAGACACCCCAAAATTTAAGGATTTCAGATCCTGGATCCAGATCTCTTTAGAATATACGGATAATTTGAATTACTAGTATGAATAACTCTGTTTCTCTTTTATCTATTTTAGAATATGGAAAAAAGGCGACTGGCGTAAGGGAGGAGACCGAAGCCGATGGCTTAATTCCCCAAATGTATACCAAAAGGTAGAAGTTTTGGAAACTGGAACACCTGACCCGAAGAAAATCACAAAGGTAGAAATTATAGCCTTCGAGGATATTAAATAAATACTTCAAAATTAAAAATTAAAATTAAAAAAAAAAGTAGACATCTTTACAACTATAAATTAAGCAAAATAATTAAAAACCATGTTTAGCTAAAATCTAAAAGTAAATCATTCCAACTTTATTTTATATTTTCTTAAATAACTTTACTATCGCTTGTGATAATATTGAAGAGCAGCCCAATCCTAAACATTTACTCTCTTTTTTTTTTTCTTTGAATTTAATATTTCTTTTTGAATAGGTATACGTAAAAGTATCCCATTTTATTGTGTAATAAGTTTTGATTCAGAAGCCTTAAGATCCATCTATTGGAAAAGTTATAGCCTGTTTTTTATAAATTAAAAATATAAGTAAATGCAAATCAGGTCTGATGAATTATCTAATGAGAGCGCTCACATAATAGAAAGATGTACTCTAAACGGTGTAAATAACTGCTTTGATTTTTTTTCTAATCCCATCCAATTAATAATACTAGACCTATTTCAATTCAAATGTCGCCAAAAAACAAAACAAATATCTAGTTCTACATAAATTTGATTTTGAAAAATATTGCAATCTAAAAAATTACGACATAGACATTCGGTTTCGGTACAATTTCGACACAGCTGAGAATTTATACAGACTTTTTTCGTCAATGATAAAGACTCAACTGCCTAAAGTCTCCTACAATCCGGCGTGAGTAATAAAAGTTATTTAGCTAGTCGACTTTATACATATGACAATAACTCGGTGAATGATAACGACATGTAGTAAAATTTTTTCGATCGTGCAAATTTTTACAAGATTGTTGTGTTTTTTTGTATGGGATTTTTCGATTCGCATAGCTTACTAGGCTTCATTTTATAAAAAGTACTCACACCAAAGTTAAATTAGATATCGATTTTAGAATTAAGATATCGTTTTTAGAATTTGTTCAATAGTCAAAAACGATTTTTTTTGTTTTTAAGTGGCAAATTTGTCAAAAAATATTATATACTCAATTTGCAGATTCATATTCTCATTCAATATTCTCTCCAAAAAAGTTTGAATAGCGATCGACTTGAGTGAGTTACCGTGGCCAACTAATTGTTGTGCAATACACATGCACAATACCATAACTGTAACCTAAATCCGTTTATTTATCCAAAGAAATTGTCGGGTTTCATGGACAAATGGAGACATTCACCTGAAACTCATTCCGTAAAACGACTATCGGTGTTTTCTGTACTTTTTGTTGAGAAATGAAAAGTAAAAATCACGTTTTACAAATTACGGAATGACGGCAACAATTAAACAAAATAGAAGCTAAACAACAAATTGCCAAAGAGGTCTTCCAATTGTGTCCGATTGGGAATTCACATTTTTCATGTATCAATGATATGGCAATCGATATGAATCTATCTGTATGTTAGCCATGTCTAACTATTTCGTTTTTTATTTAATTTAAAGTTGCTCGTTGATACCAATCTTAATATTTTATATGAAATATTTTTATTTAACATCTTTTTAAAGAATTCCTACATTCGGCGTTTTTGAAAAAAAAAAATGTTTTTCTTTCGATAAAAAAAAAACTGACGTGTAATAGGATTCTCGTAAGATCATTTAATAAAGAAACTAATACAATTTATTATAATACTTAATTTACTTAGTTAGATGCTGTAATTGTTTCGGTAATCAGCGATTAAAATCTTGCGTGCGACAGCATCTAACTGATGAGCCCAACTATATTGTCTGGGTGAAACTTATTTGGACTAAATATAGCAAAAAAAATATACACACAGTAAATACATCAACAAAACATGTTTAAGGCAGTAGAAGGCATCTTTTTATAAAGTATTGTATTTCGGGAGTTTCGGAGAATGAAACCCTAGATTTGAATAGAATTGTAGCAACGTTATAAGGAAAATTATAGCAGCCAAAGAATGGCTATTGTAATTACAATCGAACTTATGGAGCGTTGGATAATCATAGGTGATAAAGAAGTCGTCCACCCCATAGCCTGGTCAGACCGGCTGGCCAACCAAAAAAGAAGTTAATTTTTTAGAGGGGTTACACCCATCGATATTAAGAATGAAACCTAAACCAAAGTTCAAAGTCGTCCGGGTCACAGCTTGGTGATTTCCTCTTGTCGATCAGATTTATACAAGAAAGTATGCGTCACTCACTTACACATATTAATTACCTACTGGTTCTCAAATGCAAATTCGATCGAAAATCGATGGAGTTTTGATTAATTAGGAAATTTGGCATGACATTTTATTTTTCGCCGGGGAACTGGGGACTAGGTTTTAGGAGCGACCAAACGATAACGACATAATTTCTGTAATCTTTAATTATAATTTGTCTTTCTTGTCTTAAATTCTTAATTAAATAAGTTTCTAAATGTTAAATTTGTATTGTTTTTTTTTTTCAAGTATAAGACAAATATGAACCAAAATTTTTTTGAACGAAATAGTGGATTTTATTAAAATTTTCGATGAATAACACAACATAAACGTTGAAATATTATAAACAACTAATTTAGATTTCCAGCATATTATGCTTTTATGACAAAAACAAATATACAAAATTTATTGAAATATCCTATAAATATGCTTGTAACGAAAATATTAATTTATTTATAAATGTATGTACACAAACAAATTACTAAATAAATATACATATGAAATAATAAAACTTTGTGTTTACAATTTATTCATTTTGAAATATTAATTTTTGTTTTAATTGTGTTGATGAGAAAAAAAAATAATTTTGTGCCACATCTAGGAATATTTGGTGGATTGTATGTGTGAAAAATTTTAAGTTTGTTTATTAAAACTGAAAGAAAGAAGAGAAAATATTTTTTGAACTAAATACATACAAAATCGAATACAAAAACTTCTAAAAAGTATAGCGACAATGGTTTCATATCTGCCTTTCTTTATTTTTATTTGCATTATATTTAGTATATTGTTTTGCTTTATATTTTGCCTGTGTGGTCATGAATATTTTTTTTAATTTTGTATGACACGTTTCTTAAAAGCATGTTAAAAAATAAAAGAACCACTGAAAATTCACCAGTCCGTCCATAGGCACAAAATTATTTTTGTTTATGTACATATATACCTATATATTATTGATTTTGTTCGCTTATTTACTTACATCTGAACCTAACCCTATTTATCAAATTCAATTTATTTAAAATTGTCGCTAATACATTTTTGTATCTGCTTTAAATTTACTTAATTTGTACTATAATCGTGAATTTAGCTAAATACAAAAAATATTTTCTTTTTTCTTTCATATTTAATCGTTCTCCTAATGTCGCTACTTTTGGAACAAAATGGTTGTAAATTTGTTTCATTTTATTTGTGATCAAAAATTTTAAAATAAAAGTGGGTAGCGGAAGGCTCGCCAACGCATTCCACCCCAGTGCGGATTGAAGGTGCTCTACAGTTTGTACCAACTGGGACCAATTCAAAAGAATTCAAAAAAGTGCAACAACAGGTAAGTGTATCATGTAAAATTCTTAAGAAAATTGTCTTTATTTTGTCACTATTCTGAATGTTTTAGCTCCCATAGATAGCACTTAATAATATAACTCATATTCTAATTTATGTCTCAATTGTAAACAGTTTAATAAACAACATTTTTGTTTGTATAAGGATGATCCCATATAAACCGCCCCTCAATTAAAAACACAAAACAAATATCCCTTCATTGCTTGAGAATTCCCGTTTAAGATAGTGAAAAGTAACATCCAAATAGAAAATTATAATTCAAATACCTACCAACCGAAGTCTTGCAAAACAATATCAGCCGTGTTTTTTTGAAAAACTGAGCAAATGCTTACAAGCAAATAATAACAAAAAAATGATTGTAAAATGATAATGAGTTACTAATACACAACACAAAAATTGATTTTTTGTTCAGCTGGCTATTAACTTTTTCAAAAAAACATGGCTATCATAATAAAGGATAGTAATATGTTCCTACCTAGTTACTATGTACAGATTCGCATAAGATGTGACAAAAAGCTAGAGCGTGTAGGTTGGGTTGAAGTTGGTTAGGGTAATTTTTATTTGAATTGAGATAAATGCCACCTCATAATAAATTGGAAAAAGTATTTTTAGACTAGGGTGCATTATTATGGATTGTAAAATTTAATAAGATTTTAAAAAATATATTTGCCAAAATTTTGATTTCATTGTGTTCATTATTTGAAAGCCACAATTTCGCCTTTAAAAAAAATCAAAGGAACTTGAGATTCCAATATCCTCAGGAAGAGTATTGAATAGTTTGAAAGACACAATTTAGAAAAATTTTATTACGTCAAAGATTTTAAGTACCTATATGTATACTTTGGATATAGGGCTTAGTCGATACAACCCACTTATACAAAACAAATATTGAACTTTAAAGTATGTAATATAAATGTCTCAGAGAAAGAATTTTCAAACATTTGAGAGCTCAATAGTTTGCTTATCGGAACAATTTGTAAATTTTTCATACCCACATTTTAATAAAACAGTTAACTGTTGAATTTTAGTGGGATATGCTCCACCCCAAAATTCCATAATGGATGTTTTTCAAGATATTTAAAGAGCAGGGGCCAAATTACGGCATCAGTGACTGATCGAGTGAGTGCCATCAGTGATCGAATGAACGAGTAAAACCTATGGGGATGATGACTCCATAACGTGAGCGGTAATGCCAAACACGCATAATTCAGTCACGTATTACTCGATAACTGATGCGGTAATTCGGCCCCAGTATTTTGAAAGTCGGTAAAAACAATGCATAGAAGATCGAATGTACTGTTATAAGGATAAAATATGGTCATTCCAATTCAGATTTGGATCGATATTCACCTCTATTACCGATGTCGTCTGTTGTGACGATGACGTGACAGGTGTGTAGTAGATTCTTTAACGACGAAAAAAGACAAAATCTGTAAAAACTTGCCACAATTGAAAGAAATCTAGATGCAAGTGTATCGGAATTAATTTTTTTGTTGGCCATCAAATACAAACATTTTTTATTTTGTTGATAAATACAAACAAGAATTCTTCTGATTTTGTATCCTTACATTTTGTTGTCGTTAGATAAATTTGCAACCACAGATACTGTCGCTTTTTGTGTTAGGCTAAACACATACTGTGCTGCGAGCAACGCGGAGATGCGAGATTAGGGGAAGGCGTTGATGAAAGCGAGAGTTGATAAAATAGTAGGTATCAGCACATATGTAGGTACTGAAACGGTGATAGTCGATTATGAACGAATGCTGAAAACATGTATTGCTGGTGGAAAATTTTGACATGGATTACATGTCTTTCTCTTACGGTTGGGGTAGTTCGCGAAAATATCACCGTCACAAAAACATGTACCGCCCTCAGACAGCCTATATTTTTTTGAAAGATTAGAGTGTAAGCTTTAATTTATGAATGTGTGTAAATTTGGTACATGCATAAACATAATATGCATTTTATTTAGGGAAGGTAACTTATATGCTTAATTTCGATATGTACTTCAAGCGTAATTGCAATACACTTTACCTATTATCCTAATGAAAAATTATTAATACAATGAAGAACTTATGATTGCCAAAAAACAAAACATTTTTGTTTGTTTTACAATATATAATCTAACATAAATCATACAAGCATGGCTTGAATAGCCGTCTGCCAGAGTTTGCGCTTGTGATCATTTTATAAAAATAAAATAAATAATTAATATACCTTAATTTATAAATTGTTGCTTTTTTGTTTACATTTTTTGCTTACATATTGTTTTACTTGTTTTCAACGTTCAAAAATTTTCATTTATTATTTGAAGTCTGTATTTTTTAGCCTTCAGGTGTATTTGTAAAATAGCTCCCAGTCATTTCCATTCAAATATTCAACCATTTCTAGCTCAGATAACTCATTTTTATTGAAGTACAACCTTCTAACTTCTTTCAACATTGGACATGTACTCAAGAAATGAAAAATATCTTCTCTTGTTTTTTGATTGCATATCGAACACAATATTGTGAGATCTTCTCTATGAGGCTGGTAATTCAGATTTTCGATTTCCCCTCTCATTCTGAAGATTGTTAATATTTTGTCCACGCTAAAGTCAATCTGAAAGTAATTATCATCTCTGAGATCATGCTGTAGAGTCGCGTAAATGGATCGGTGACTTGATGAATTCGTCTTTTGCTGACAATCCTAAATCTATCGCTCATCCAAACACGCCACCACATCATACAACTGGGTTTTCCACGTACAGACATTTTCCACTGTGAGTTTCAAATTTAATCCACAGAATGATGCTCGACTACACCAATCCTCAAACCACAGAGATCTGCAGCATATAGTGCAATTTTTTTAGGCAGCCTATCATTTGGCAATAACATTACTTTCACAATATAGTCGAAGTGTAATGTTCGTACTCTGGTAACCCTGTTTCCACGTGAAGCATGTAGGTGGGTGTGGTAGTTGGTAGCCGGAAAGTTCTTTTCAGATAATATCTTAGTATCTGTTCTGCCAAATCGTTTTTTCGTACCCCAAACTTGAGCTCCATAAAACAACACTGACTCCATGGTGGCTTGGAAGATTCTGTACTTAGAATGATGAGATACATTCTTATTTCCTAAGCAGTTTTTCCATGTGGCGTTTAGAGCGTTTTTGACTGCTGCTAGTTCCTCAGTTAAGTGTTGTGTCAAATTAAGGTTGCTCGCTATAGTAAATCCAAAGTATTTATAATGTTTCACTATTTCAATCTGATTTCTACTACTGTTCTGTCCTTGCATACCTTCCTCCACCATTTCGAAAAATCATAGCTTTCGTCTTTTCCAAATTCACTGTTAAGCCCCAGTTTTGACAGTATGTTTCCAGACGGTTTATCATCATCTGCAGAGCTTCGGGCGACTTAGAAAACAGTACCAGGTCATCCGCAAAGAACAACCCCTTGATTTCAGTTTTAATTTAGTCCATAAAATCGATAAATGTTTTTATTAAAAGTGTTATTCGAAACTTTCAAAGCTGCAATAATTTTCGTTTGTTTAACCTTTCCAAAATTTTATTCAGGATACATTTAATTTATTAATTTGCTATATTCAGCTCTTATTTGGTACCTGTATGATATGGGACCAAACTGAAAGAAAACACATAATTGTAAGCAGTAACGTATTTATTGCACTTTTTCATTTCAAAAATGCACCCATTTTAAAAATGAAAACCCTATTTTTTTGTTTTCAGTTCCATGTAATCTTTCATTTGACACTAGTTTTAACCTACAAGAGTAGTACAACATTACAAAGACTAAACTAAATTTTCAAGTGTACAACTTTATTTATATTCAAAATAATTTTCAATTTTACTTAATGGCTTTTTACACATTGTTATTTCAATCGTTTACTCAACTTCCTCTGAAGAAGGCAGCAACCCCTGCCAAAACGTCGGGAAAAGCTAACTTATTTGTGTCCATAAAAGCCAACGGAAAAATAAGTTTTTAATCTGATCCACAATCAAATTATATAAAATGCAAGTGACTCTAGACATGCCGTTTATAACAGTTTTGGTTTATAAAAGTACTGTTTATGTGGACCCGCAGGGCCAGGGCCCTCCGCGGGTGGGCATACTTCAGGCACCCAAAGTTTTTTTTTCAGTCGCGCGAAGCGTGTTAACGCTCACCTACTTTTAATGGCGAAAAACTGTTATAAATTGCCATATCTCTAGTCTCGTCCATATAAAATACCTACGACATAAAAGAAAAATCCCAATTTCTTCCCTACACCAATGGAATTGATATAATAATTTCAATTTTATTTACTTACCACATTTCACAGAATTTTTCATGTATTGATACATAAACATTTTTAGGATTGATTTTATGACGATCACACATTCTATGCCATTTGAAGGTTTGATATTATGTGAAACCGATTTGTTATTTGTTTGGATGCAAGTGGTGAAGTAAAATATTATATAAATTAGAGGCAGACAAAATTTGTGAAAATGATTTTTTGATTAAAAACCTTAAAAGGATTTTTCTCCGAATGTACCATCACTGGATGTAGATGTTTTGACATTTGAAAACTCTAAAAATAAAGTGCCAATTGCATAAATTTCAATAAATTTGGTGTAGTCAAGAACAACTGTATTGCAAGAAGTTACTATTGAGGTTAACAACTGTATTGCAAGCGCATCGTGAAGATAAATGGTAATGGTACAATAATTTGTGCGATTTTTAGTGCACTTAGTTAATGGCAATAAACCTCGACGCTTATGAATTAGTTATATACATATACATATGTATGTATACATATTTTATTGTAGCCAAAATATTACATTTCTTAAACTTAAACCTACATAGATTGCACAATTTACAGAGATTGGTATGTATGCTACCTTAATACTGCCAAGTAAAGACAATTTTTTTTTTAACAATAATACATAATTATAGTAAGCTTTAATTACACAATTGGAAGGAAAAGCAAGTTTTCAAAACCTTCAGTAATGATAAAAAAGAAGAAGAAAAAAAATATTAAACAAGTAATGTGTAGGTACATGTGTACAAAAAGGCTTGAGAGGAGGGGTGGCTGAAACACAAGAGTTAACAATATCCTATTCAAAACAGCTTTTACAAAATGAAGGATATTTGTATAGATAAATATCAAAGGTCTGCATGAATGTATTCATTTGCCTTCTGTGAATATCAACTTCTAAGAAACGAACATTGCACATCATTTAATCCCTTTAAAACGAATCGAATACACTGTTTGGTTACGCTCGTGTTTAAGCCTAGTACGTTACTGATGCGAAACGAAATTTGTCGGTGGTCTCCAACACGACAGCTAAATGCGTATGGAAACCACAGCGAAAAATGACAACTGAGAGCGTCACCAGTTGCAAGAAAAAACAAACACAAACGCAAAAAAATCACAGAAAGCCATGCTGTAATAAAAGATACAACAAATACACGGTGGTGCAAAATTAATCACCCTATAGGAAGATGTTATAATTTTTGCAAATGGCGTCGTACGTCAACCACATTTGTGAACTAGACAGCTGCAGTATACAAACAGAAAAGCAATGCAGCGCTTTGCTCCGCTGTCAAGCCATCCTCATTCTGAAAAACAAAAAGCACGATTTTGTGTCGAAAATCATCACGAGCGACGAGGCGCATTTCCATAAGCGGTTACGTCAATAAGCACAATCTTAGTTTCTGGGTCACTGAAAATCCGCGTGTGATGCACGAAGAGCCTTACGTTCACTCAAAGCCACTGTGCGGCGTTCACGTGGGAGCAGTGATCGGGCCGTATTTTTTGGAGGACGCCAACGGCAATCCGGTCACTGTTACCAGCGAACGCTACAGGGCCGTGATAAAAGACTTCTAACTGCCAATGGCACAATGTCTCGTTAGTACACCTATGAAGGTTCTAATATTCTTTTTACTCGGTGATAGAATAATTATACTGAGTTTTCTTTTCATTAATTCTAGGCTTTAATCTTCTAGAGATAACGCAGTCGTTCCTGGGCATGCAGAAGTTTTTTATTTGCTTTTTCGTTATTAGGTCTGTCTTTCTTAAAATCACGCCAATCGGGACGTCTGGTCCATATCTAGTTGGCTACTATTTTCCCTATTTAATACTGACCATTTGCTTGCCAGTTTATCTGCTTTGTCATTGGCTTCTATAATGATATGTCCAGGAACCAGCGTTACCACTTCCGAAAAAAAGTCGAAGTATATTTGAAGAAAAAAGTGAAGTAGATTGAAAAAAATTGAAGTAGATTTCAAAATGAACTTTTTGCATATAAATCTATTGTATCATACGCAAGGCATACGAGAAACTACAAAGGGAACTTTACTAGTCCAAGCAGAAGCTACCTTTCTCTTTTTGTCCTCCTCGATACAAGGAAGATGTACATACATGCAAGCAGTATGAAATATATACAATATTGTTAAATGAATTGTAAATGATTAATATTGATTAAATGATTGTAATATAGTCAGTATGCTGGGCGTAGATGAGAAGTGGACACGCCTTAAGAATACTGTCATTAGTACTGCCAACTCCATCTTAGGCAGCAGTCGTAGAAATCGGAACGACTGGTTTGATGATGAATGCAAGCTAGCGACTGAACGTAAGAATGTTGCGTACCGAGCAATGCAACAATCTCATAGAACGCGGGCACGCGAAGACGAATATAAATAGCTCAGAAGAATTGAAAAACGGCTTCACAGACAGAAAAAATCAGCCTGGGAGAAGAACATAATCTGTGAAATAGAGAAAAGCCGAGAGCGAGGTCCGCACCAGGCGCGGAAGTTCTACCAATCCGTCCGAAACATGACGCAGTACACACCACGCTGCACATACTGCAAGGACGGAGAGGGAAATCTGATCACCGATCCTCAAAGCATACTGGAGCGATGGGAAGTGTACTTCAATGAATTGCTAAATGGTCAGCTCACTGCAGAAGTGGAGGCTCCACTACTTCAAGAAGAGTACCCTATGTTGCCGCCAGAAGAGGTTGAGAAGGCTATAGGCCGGCTAAAGAAAAACAAAGCCCCGGGAGCCGATGGTATACCAGCCGAACTATTTCAACACGGTGGGCCAGCTTTACGTCAAGCAATTCATGAGATTATAGTGCACGTGTGGGAGCATGAAGAAATTCCAGAAGACTGGCGAAAAGGTATAATTTGCCCCATACATAAGAAGGGAGATGTCACAACGTGCAGCAATTATAGAGGTATCACGTTGTTGAGTACCGCCTATAAGATACTCTCCTCTATCCTACAAGACCGGATAACCCCATACGCTAAAACCATCATCGGACAATATCAGTGTGGTTTCATTCCAGGCAAATCAACAACTGATCAGATCTTTACCCTTAGGCAGGCGATGGAAAAATGTCTAGAATTTAACATCCAAACATACCACCTGTTTATAGACTTTAAGGCCGCCTACGATAGCATAGTCAGGGTAGAACTTTACAAAGCCATGAGAGAATTCGGCATCCCAAATAAATTGACACGACTATGTAGGTTGACCATGACCAACGTAACAAGCCAAGTAAAAATAGCCGGATTGCTATCCAAACCAATCAACATCTTTAATGGACTCCGACAAGGGGATGGTTTGGCCTGCCTCTTCTTCAACCTGGCGTTGGAGAAAGCAATCCGTGACTCTGGCACGGCAACAAGAGGGACCATCGTCAATAGGTCCAGCCACATACTGGCTTACGCAGACGACATCGACATCATCGGAAGAACTGAGCAAGCTGTACATGATTCCTTCATCCAGATCGAGCAGGCGGCACAAAATCTGGGGCTGCACATTAGTGAAGGTAAAACAAAGTACATGGTGGCGTCGAATGCGAGAGGAACAGTTGGTCAAACAATCAAGGTAGCGGAGCACGAATTTGAAGTGGTGCAATCCTTTAAATACCTTGGGTCAATAGTAGCAGCCGATAACAATATAGAAGAAGAAATACGCGGGCGGCTTCTCAAATCCAATAGAGCCTACTATAGTCTGTCAAAGCTCTTCAAATCCAGAAATCTCACCATAAATTCAAAACTGCTGCTGTACAGGACCATGGTCCTGCCAGTACTCACATATGGATCCGAGACTTGGGTGCTTAGCAAAAGGCACTCCGACCTCTTAGCCGCGTTCGAGAGAAAAGTCTTAAGGAGAATTGTTGGCCCCATATGTGAGGAAGGACGATTCCGGAGACGGTACAATCATGAATTGTACGCAATCTACCTTGAAGCAGATATCGTGACAAAAATTAAGCTCGGTAGACTCCGGTGGGCAGGGCACCTAGCTCGCATGAGCGAAGAGGAACCTGCTCGGAAAGTTCTTTGTGGTACATTCTATGGTAGACGACAGCGTGGTAGACCATGCTTGCGCTGGAGAGATGGCGTAGACCAGGACGCCCGGAGCCTTGGGGTGCGCAACTGGATGGCGGCGGCTCGAGATCGGGATGGGTGGAGAGACTTGTTGAAGGAGGCCAGGACCGGACCCCGGTTGTCGAGCCGACGATGATGATGAAATAGTCTAGTCAGTAATAATCGCAAGCTCGACTAGTTCGGTCAAGGAAATAAAATTGGGATTTTTCATAAGTTTTATATCTCAGACTGCAACTTTACGTACTTTAGTAATTATTTTTTGTTATAAAATAAGAACATGACATTAAAAATCAATAAAAGCGATTTCAGTCCTTGAAAAGCCTTTAGGAACAAAAAAAAATGCACGACTGGGCCGCACGAACTTGCTCTTATGTGCCATCACATTGTGGTTCTATAGGTACCTGAAATAAATTAGCTATGGGAGTCTATATTTTATCCATTTGCCAAAACTTAGTTTAGTTGCAGGAGGTAATATGTGAGTATACAAAAATTATCAATATAGCCCAGTGTTGCACATATGCAATATGCATGAAAGGAAATTATATTATTTAAACTGTATAATTGTTTTAAATCAACGAAATTAGAAAGAAATTGATTAAAATACTTTGGATCTGTTTTAACCAAACGCGATGTACACCATCTGATTTCTTATATAAATCTTAATTTATGAGAAAAAAAATTTGTAATTCGTAGGAGCGGTTTTAAAAATAATTAATTTTTTATATATAAAATCTCGCTGACATTTTTTCAATTTTAAGTATTTATTAATGTTGAGTTAAAAATTGAACTTCACAAAAAAATCTGTACCCGTTTTCGAGATATCGAATTTTCAAAAAATAATTTTGATTTTTTTTTTTAATCCAAAAATCATTTTTTAAAAAAAAATGGTACGCACTTTTATTTATATTTATTACAAGCTTCTGTATAAAAAATCTAGTTTTTTTTCGGTTGATCAGATATTGAGATAGTCGAAAATCAAAGAAACCGTTCTATGAGAGGAACTGTAAATAAAATTAAAATATAAAAATTTAAAACGGTAGATCGTGCTGATTTCAATACATTCTTCAAACATTTTTTATCAAAATCGTAGGAGTGGTTTTTGAGAAAAAAAAATATTTTTTTAACGGTTTTTAAACATTTGTATGGGAGGCACCGTTATTATTGGGTATTAGAATAATTTTTGTCAAAAATCTTCTAGATAAAGCTTAAAAAACTGCTGTTTATATTGTTGTCACAAACGAATCACAAACGATTGGCATCAAAAAAAATTTCAAAAGTCCATTTTTTAAAGTTTGTGATGGCTAACTGGGATGAGCTTACTACCTTGGATCTTATAGTCTCACTGGATATTGTTTTGAGGGCAGCTTTTGCTGTCCACGAAAAATGTGATCTCCGACGAGCTCAGTTTTTCGTGTGAACTATTTCGGCCGCTTTTTCACTAGCGTAAATTCCAGCTTGAAAGACACTACACTCATCTGGGAGTTTATATATTGTTCTCTAATATTAAGAACTTCACAGAAGGGCCCAGCTCCTGTTCCTTCTTCCATTTTTGACCCATCAGTGTCATTGGACCCATTCACTGATTAGTGAATGGGTCCATGCCTTTCAGGTATTAAAATAGAGAAGTTTTTGTTAAAAACTATTACAGGTGGTACGTAGTCAGTGGTCACATCAAGTTCGGCCATTGAGTGATACCTTTCAAAAGCCCATTTCTTTGAAGCGAAGTGCACTTTGGCTGCTGTGCATTTTATGTACTCGTCCAGTACTGGGAGATTAAGAATAAATTTAGCTTGTGGCGTAGATCTCCGTGCCCCCGTTATTCCTATGCAGGCTAGTCTCTGTACCTTGTTCATTTTTGAGAACCGTAGGTAAGTATGGGACGAACAATGGCCGTGTACATCCACTGCATGGCTTGCGGTCACATGCCCCACCTTGTATCGAATGTTTTTTGCATGTGTAGAAAGCACAAAGTGCTCTTTTTATTCTTTCCTTTGTGAGGTATTTCATTTAGCCTAGGAGGAGTAGTAAAGTGCTTTAATTTCCATTTCATCGTAAACAGAACTAGTTCAGTATGAAGGTTTTTATAATACAAATACTTAAATACATCATCCAAGTAGAAGACTTAGGGCCAGTTTCACAGTCTACACTTACCGGAATAATTGGGAATTAAGTTTCCCATATTAGGACTTTAGGCTAAGTTTCATAGCCAGCGTAATTGGAACTTAAGTCACCAACACGGAGACTTAAGTGCAACTTATTCAGGTAAGTGTGCACTGTGATATTGCGCCTTAATCTTTCACATTGCCCACTTAAGTGAAACTTTTCTGACTGTGCAACTGGCCCTTATAACTATTTATTCGGACTTGTATTATTGATTCAAAATAGCTTTTTAACGGCCTTTAGCCCATACTAATTGGCGTTTTGTCCCGACGATCTCACTTGGACTCATCCAGAAAAGTTTTCTGACCCCTGTTCTTCGTTTTTTAAGGGTTAAAGGTGGGTTAGTGGGTTTAATTTTACGAGATATGTGGCAGTGTCTTTCAAAATCCGTTCTCATTTTACTAGTAAGGTTTTTAACAACAGTGTCGATGGTTGAGGTTATCGAAATGGTTTCCTCCTCTGGTGGATCGATACGTTGCTCAGCCATTTTGTTTAGTCTGTCCAATTTGTTTTTGGGTTTCTGAAAGGCTTTATTTCCTTTGAGTTTCTGTCTAAAGTACAGAGAATTCTAAAGTGATCCGAGAAGGACTCCTTCACCAATTCCTAACAAAAAATTTGTCATTATTACTCATAAGAGTGAGGTCTAGGATTTCTTCCTTGTTTTTATTACGAAATGTTGGGTGGTCGCCCTTATTATATAATATTACGTAGATTAGAACAGATAATGTATTTAAAATAGGCGTTGGCATCACATCGTATCACCAAAGTTGTCACTAGTACTGCGGTGTAATCCACAAGGTCGCGTACCGAATTTGCTGGAGGGTTTTCTTCACCGTTCGGAATGTTCGTTGACGCCAACACTAAGTTACCTTCCTTGGATTTAACGCTGATTACCAGGTTATCCCTGTTGCTGTACATAGATAAACAGAAAGAACAGAAATTCACTTTCATGCGAAAGTAAGTCGAATTCGAATAGTTTGTATTTTGAGTTTCGAACGAATCGAAAGTTCACTTTATCAAACGAAAGTTCATTTTTTGTTGAAAACTAAGCAAATTTTGACTTTCGAATCATTCGAAACAAATGTCATTTATTTGACGTTAAAAATTTTCTGGGGAATAGATTAAAAAAACATGTGAGCTCCAATATTTTTGTTGAAAAATAAAGATAATAAAATACTTTTATGAATTATTTGTTGACATTTTAATAAAAGGTCGTATTCTTATTGGACTAAACGGGAGTAGAAAGAAGTTTTCAACAAATTGATGGAAGAAAATCCGGAGATAGCCAAGGGATTTTCAATCTTGAATGGATTTGATGCGTCCGTTATCCTTCTCCTCCATATCTGCTCTTCGCCGCCGTCTTCACTTCTTATAAATATAATAATTGCCATCTGTTTTTCTTGAAAATTAAACAATAAACTCTTCCTCATGAACTAGCAAATAACAATGAGGTACAAGTATTTACAAAATAACAAAAAAATACCGGCGAGGGATTTTACTTTTTTTGTTTTGTTGAAAATTGAAAAGTGTGACCAGGTGTGTATAAAGTAAAGAGAGACTTTGAAGTTACATGTTTTTTTTTGTTAGTCAATTTTAAACACAATTAAATTGACATGAAAGCTAAAAAAAATCTAGTATTTAACTATTCAATAGTTTTAAATTTATTTTGTTACTTTTTCATGTCAATAAACTTACCATACTATTTTCTAAATGCTCCCAAATTTTAAAATTTCAGTTTTTATTGATGTTTTTTAAATAGTAAACTTTACCGGGCCTTTAACATTACTTATCTTTACTTTATTTTTCTTAAATGAGAAAGCATTATTTTGACCATCATTTTTATAAAAACAAAAATTCTTCGAAAAAAACAGCTTGGTCACACTAAATTAAATAGAAATGTCAGTAAATGTCAAAGAGCTGATATTCATTTTATGCATTCATTCGATAATGAATATTATTCCTTCGATTCTCAAAATATGCAAAGTTCATTCGAATGAATAGATCTATTCTGTATATTCGAATCTCAAAATAATGCTGATTAACTTCTTATTTCACCTTCTGACGTGGAGTGGAAAATGTTGTAGTTTTTTTTATCTCAATCCCCGGACCTGATTCTTCCGAATCCATCGTTCTTGGATTAACACCACCACGGTCACCTGAGACATGAAGAGCATTAGGTCGTGCGTTGCTGCTTTAGCGTGATGCAAATTAATTTGACCCCTTTGCCATCATGCCTCCTTACCTTTACGGTTCCGAGACCTCTGCTTTCTCTTTCAGGAGAAGGTCAGATTTCTTATCAATTAAGAACAAGCGCTGTGACAGGAAGAACCCCGAGAAAAGCGCCTACCCACAGTTCTTCAATATTGGTAATTATGAGATTGAGGAGCTCCAGGGATTTCTGGTCCCCACAGCTGACCACTTTCCGCCATCCGGCTCCATCGATTGTGTAGTCATCAGAACATTCAGAACTATCATTTTCGGATGATCCCATCATGGCTTTGAGGATTTCGTTTTCTACAATAACCAATTTTTTACCGCGATTTTCCCATGCGGGTTGTCTCGACTTATTATGGCAACATGCAGATCGAAAACTGTTGGTTTTAAGCTTTTTAGCACCTTAGGCCTTAGTTGCCTCCTCCGATCTTGCTCTTTTAGATGAGCCTGGCTTTGTCCCAGAAGAATAGCCGACTTGATGTCCTCGTTCCTTTCCAGGTTCGATGTAGCGTTGGTCTGCTGTTTCTTGCTGGAGGTCGCCAGTTTCTTATTTAAGGTATTAGAGCCAGTACGCGCAGTAGAGTTATTGCCAGACTGTTAACGGTGTATCTTTTTAGGGATAGACTTAGATGAGGCAGCATTTACTCTAGCGCTGTCTAGCTTTTAAGCGTTCAACTGTTGGGAGGAAACAGTGGGTTCAGTAACAGCCATTGCCAACTGACGTTCATAGTTTTTCACTATATTCCTTTTTCTCCATAGCTCTCACGAATCTTTTAGAGGATCTGTAGTTACTGTGCTGCCTCGAAGCTTCGAGGGGTGCAGTAAGCTCCAGCGTAGCCTCTTCCCTCAACTCGTCCTCGGTAAGACTTCCTATAGAGGGAGGTCTGTTCAAGGTCTCCCTTTCGTCGATAGCCAAGCTATTTAGAGCAGGAAGAAGAGCAGCTGTAAGGTTGAGCGTGTTCGGTTGTCTTATTAAGGTGGGCTTATTTGTTTCTTTATTTTTGCTACTGACGACTAAGCCTCTTGCGAAGCCAAGCCCTTGCTGACAGCCGTGACTTATGCCGACGAGGGTATATCCCCACTCGATTTTCATTATTAAGTAAACTTTTTTCCATGTATTATTCGTTTTGGATGAACGTCCCTGTTTTGTTGGTTTTGCTTAGTTGTATGACCCAGCAGCTGGAAGGTCAAACGTAAGCCCTTTCGCCACCGTTAAGGCGAAAACCGAGAGGGGGAAACGACGAACATTTGTATGTTTTTACACAAAAAAAAACAAGGTTTTGTTTATTTGAAATATCTACCTTCTCCAGGCAATAGGTAAATGGGGTATCAAATGAAAGGATGGACTGTCTACTTTATAAATCCAGCGGTCGGAAAATCTTTACCTGGCCCCGGTGCCGAAACTGCCTGTAAGCAAAACAGGCAATTGCCTAGGGCGGCAAAATCAGTACAATAATTTCAAAGTGGAAATAGGGTAACACATCCGTATACTTTAATAACTACTTCCTGCATTTTTTTCGTTCTTATTTGTTGTCCGTTCTATATAGGATTATTACATATGCATATTAAATATCTTCATTTTTGTATATCTATCTAGTTTTCAATCTGAACAAATTTCTTGAAATAATCGATCCAAAATTGAAATTTAAAGCTGATTTCTGTTTTTACGTTATCGATTTTTCGCTAAATTCTCTCGATTAGCGCTTTGCGCGGTATCAATTTCTCAGCCAAAATTTCGGATTCCTTTGCGATATTTCAAAGAAGGTGGAGTTAAAAGACCGCAAACAACTTGAAGCAATCTTAACAGCAACAATTGACAACAAAGTTCAAAAGGATATTATAGCTCAAGACCTCTTATTAATTTCAAATCTTTGTCAATTAAATAAACTATTTAGCTTATCACTTCTTACTTGAATTGTATCCAAAATTATTAATGGAATTTAAGATTCGATTATTTAAGAAAGAAGATAGTTTCTCGAAAATTACGCTTATAAAAACCTATCTTCTTTTAGTGTACAAATTTTGTAAATATGTATTTTGCCGAAACCCTATGAAAATGTTATATTCTTTCTTCTTCTTTCTTTTTTTTGAGGCGGCAAAATAAGAATTTTTGCCAAGGGTGGCAAAATTTCCAGATTCCAATTTATCTTCTAGGCCTAGGGAACCACATAAAAATGCTCTGTACCTAATTTGAAGCTAATTGGACCACTAGTTTAAATTATAGTGGGCGCGTAGATGCACACAAGCACACCCTGACGCCGACCGACCCACGGCCAAAACCACTTTTTCGGCAAAAGCCGATTGCTTAATTTTTTTTTTTTTGAGCAATTACAAACATTATTATTACTGTGCTCTTTATATCTCACGTTAGATTAGTAAATGTTCTATTTCTTTAAGTTTTACACGAACGAGTTTGGTATCAAATGAAAGGTGACGTGAATCCTGATACAAAAGTAAAAAATTTTCAAAATTGCTTGAAGTTGACGATTGCAAAATAAGGATTTCAGATTTTGTTCCAATAAATTGTCTATAACGGGCGAAATAATTGACGTAGAAAAATTATATTGGTGTCAAATGAAAGGTATTTTTCTTTAAAATAATAAATAATACTGAAGTTATTTTGACATGTTTAACACATTTTGAGATATTGAGTCTGTCTTTGCCACGCCGATATTTCAAAAAATTCAGTGATGACATACTTTTTTTAGCTCTATACTCTGTCCAACAAAAATTGGCAGTGTAGGCAAGATAGGACGTTTGCCTCTCATTCTGGCTATAGTAAATTGTATAAATCTTTTCTTCATTAAAGCTTTCACAGGGTTGTCGTAGTTTACACGATAACACTCATCATTAAAAGCTTTTTCTTAAAGCTCGAAAATCAAATGCACCTTGACAGAAACTCAATGAAAAAAAGCTGAACGAATTACCAAATGGACAAGGGTAACTCTGAATGCTCATCAAGCTGCAGCCAATCGCCATTGGCCACAGCAATTCAGTGCAAACTCAGATGTGCTTTGAATAGGACGTTGGGTTTGTGTCAGATGCTATTGGAAATTCACGGGCAGGCAAACACGTTTGTGGAGGAGTTATTTCAATTTAATATGGTGCAAAAATATGGCACGCTACTGATTTTAAAAAAGCTTTCCCGTAAGACGTATACTGCTTTTTTTTTGTTGGAAGTTACCGATTAATTTTAAACTGGTTCCATTTATTATGATCGAATATTTCTCACATATTTTGAACACAAATTTCACACCTGGAATAAATTTATCAATTCAAAAAACACATTTCAAACTGACAGCTGTAAATTATGTTGGTGATAATACAGGGAGCGGTAAATCTGCCGAAAAATTTAGTTCTGCAAAATTGATTTAAATCAAAAATAAATCAATTGATGTTGCCCAATGGAACTCAAAGATGGTCAAAATCGGCTGTTTGACAGATCCAAATCAAAAATAAATTAATTTATTTTACCAATGGAAAACCCCATTAGTTTATTTGTTCGGAGCACTTATATGTTACTTGTTATAGCTCTTACCAGAGTTGCCAACCTCGTTTGTACTGCGTTTTTTCTTTGCCTATATAACGCCTTTTGCGTAGACCTCATTCAATATCATAGCTGCCACATGTTTCTTCATCAACGACTTTGTCTTTCGTTAGATGAAACAATATTTTTAATGCCCGTGGGTTGTGGTATAATGCAGTATCAATTTGTCATGTTTTTTTTGTCAATATCATCAAAATGACGGTGAAAACTGAAGGTGATTTTCCTTCTGCCTTTATTTTCATTTCAAATTTGGCCAGGTAAATTTAAAGGGGCTTATTGGATTCCCAACACTAGTTCCTTTTTTTGTTCAGCTTTAAAATTCACTACGGTTGCAGAAGAATGCTACATTCGATCACCATTATTCCCTTCGGTTTAGACTCTGCCCGTACGCGCTTTTTGTACTCATTTTAATATTCGACGACTAAGTGATGGGCCGAGCACGCAACTTATCTGGTCGTGGGTACAAAGATTCAGGCAAGAAGGTACAATGGTCAATCGACCAATTCCTGGACCATCAACGTCGGAACAACGCCAGAACATGTGTCTCAAGTTCGAAATGAAATTATCCGAAATCCACGTAAATCGATAAGGAAGATTGCGGCCTCCACAGGATTAAAAAAATCAACAGTGCATGTTATTTTGAGAAAGAAATTATAGCTCCACCCGTACAAAATGCAAATTGTTCAGTATCTTAACGAAAGTGACTATCCTTTGCGAGAATCCTTCGCAAGAACAATGCTGGAACGTTTTTGGACAGCACGTATGCTGGATTTACACGACTGACAAATTGGTAGTTTTCTGTCAGTATACTGCCAAAAGAATGATATTTTCCATTGTTCTGCCAGTTTTTTCACAGTTAACTGCCAGAATACTGCCATTACACTTGAAAACATTTTATTCAGTGGCGAAGCACATTTCCATATTGATGGATATGTTAACAAAGAAAATATGCGATACTTGTGCCCCCAAAACCCTAGAGAACGCCATCAAAAACGTTTACATTGTTTAAAAACGACAGTTTGGTGTGCCATTTCAGCGAGCGGGGTATTAGGCCCTTAAAAAATTTTGCTCCACCGCAAACGCCCGACGCGCTGCCGACCAGTGACTCATGGCGACTAACAATTCCGCAAATCCTGCGCTTTGAATGATACGCCTCCTGTTTACCTCAACCCGCTAGCATTTCGACAATCTTAATTTAAAGTAGAAAAATTCCCGCTGAACACCCTATACAATCGAGTTAGTGCTGATGAAGGACGACGCCGAATCGTTTGAAATGCAATCGCCTTTAAATGTAAGCCGTTTTTAATTTTTCTTTTAATTTATCTTGGCTTTAGTGTTATTTTGTGTGAAACAATAAGATATTTTTTGTATCTTTTCGTATAAAGTTATATGTTCCCATGAATTTCAGTAAATATGTCTTTCTTAACAAAAGTTTTTGATTCACATGTATGCATTACAATAGACAATAATTCATTTATATGTTAAAACACTTAAATTTCAATCATCGTGAGTAATTCAAACTTGATGCTGCTACTGCTAATATGAAAAGCATGCTAGGTTCCACACACAAAAATGAAATAATACAACGAGGGCTTATGGTGATAAAACGCTATCCCACATTTTCTATCAATTTTTTTTTTATTAAGTAAAATGAAAGCCATCCCAGTCCTTCATATTGCTGCCAAATATTGTTCATCACAAAACACTGTAAACCGTTACATTTTCATGTTTTTTAAAAATCACTATCCCCGGCCGCAAAATGCCAAACAGTTTTAACTCCCTACTGCATATTTTTTTCGTTTTTTTCGATGTGGGATAGCGCTTTATCACCATAAGCCCTCGACAAACTTCCTAACACAAATGTTCATTACTAAATGGTATAATTAACTAGACTATTAATCGGATTAGCTCAACTGTCGATTAAACAGTAGTTACTACTTATACATCATTTAAAAGAGAAAAAAAAACACAAATAGTCTGCCTGTCCTTCAACACTGAGTACCTGAATCTTTTCCAAAAATGTAAAGTGCTTCGTCATATTAAATCATAGTTTTGTTTTAGATTAAAGACAACCGTCGTGCAGATAAAATCTCCGCTGGCCCACAATCTCATATTTTGGAAGGTGTTACATGGGATGAGGCGAATCGCATTAAAGATGCAACTGTCTCTTCGGTTGGTGATCATGTTGTTCTTATGGGTGCTGCATCCAAGGGAATTATTCAACGTGGTTTCCAACACAACGCTACCGTCTATAAGGCACCATACGCTAAGAATCCATTCGATAATGTTACGGATGACGAGCTCAACGAATATAAGAGAACTGTAGAAAAGAAAAAGAATATTCATGGCGAATGTAAGTTGAAAGTTCAATTCCAATGGAATTGTTTTTGGTTTTATTATGTACCTATGTATAACTATGTTTTTATATCTAGATACGGACACCGAATTTTCTGAGTCAGAGGCTCTTAGCTCGCTACAAATTTCTGGCGCACAGCAACAAACGTCTTCGAAAGCTGCCGTTATAAGCCAATCAGAAACTGAAGATGCCTCAGGTAAAGAATTTTTAATAGTGCGTATTTAGAAAATAGTTTAAAGTGCGTGTGTTTATGTTTCAGAGCACCAAGTAATGAGCATAGAAACTAAGCAAGCGCCGGTCCCTAGCCAACCCGAAGTAGTATTAAGTGATGGTAAGTGCAACTTCAAATCTTATGTCAAGTTTTTGTTTCTTAATTTCGTTTCAAATTAACTCATTAACATTGAAAATATTTTTGAAAAATCATAAAATTTTCAGTTAAAACATTGAATTGTTTATCATAACTAAATGGTACACACATGAACTTAACTTAGTTAAACCCTTCCTTTTCTTCTTTTTCAATTTTGAATTAAAATTTTTCACAAAAATATGAATAAAAAAAATATTAATGAAAAAATGTTCCAATAATAAACAACTATATCGAATGAAATTTTCAAATCATACACAAAATAAAAGAATTATTGCTAAGTTAAATTAATTACATATTTCGTCAAAATCTATAAAATAAACGTCGAGGAACCTCAATAATAACATTTCAGCATGTTGATAACCCAATTTGTTAGTTATGATTTCAAACTTTTAAAGGATGTTCTCGAAACAACGAGAAGAATCCTCTGAATTTGGTCCAGTATTTTTTTTTTTTAATCTTAAAGTAAAGGGTTTTCCAATAAGGGCGGGTAGATGTTGAAATGGAACATTGTGGCACGTAGCGCCGTTCTGTTGGAACCACATATCGTGCACATCCATATTATCCAATTGGAGCCAGCAAAAATTAGTTATCATCCATCAGTAGCGTTATCCGTCGATGCTGAATGCTGATGGCAATGAAATCGTCGTTTTCGAAACAGACAGCGACGATGTTTTCAGTTGATCTTGCGTTTTGACCCAAGGGCGTTGGCTGATTGTTCACTGAATCGGTTGGCCACAAAACTTTGGATAATCGACTTGAAAGAACAACCATATAAACCATTAAATGGGCACAACGCACGTACCGTTGGCCCAAAATATTTTGATATTCAAGTTTTATCACTTGGACGTGTTGTTCTATCGTGTTACTTGCCATGGTGATTTGGAGTCATTAACTTAATAACAAACAACAGATTTGACAGATGTCACCAAAACAAAATGGCTGCCAAATCTACCCGTACCAATTGAAAAACCCTTAATATTATAGAAAAATAAATACATTTTGTTTAATGCCTTTTTTTATTATTTTTAGTAGTACCTATGTATATGATTACGCCATTAAATGTTTGTCTTATTATACCCTTGTATATTATATCCTTTTAGTTTTCTTTCCCTTAAATGATTACATTATTATACTTCTTCATAATTTGATTTTAGCATTTGTATTTCTTAATTTTATTTTCAACATTAACAAAAACGCTAAAAATAATTATATAATTTAAACAATTTCCATCGTAGCCAGCTCTCGTAATTCCAAACGGAATTAAAATTAGTAACTAAATTAAAATAGAAGCATAATTATTATATACCATACATTTTCGTAAATTACAATTAAAAACTCAACTCAACACAATCGGTCAACCTGTTTTATATAATTATAAAGAAAAATCCTACACAAACCGATATTTTTCTCAAGTTTTGAAAATAAATAACGGTGAGTTTCTAAATTACTTTATCAAACAAATTATTTCGTGTTCACTTTTATATTTTTTTGTTTCCTTATACGCTGTTTAGTTTAAAAGAAGATTTAATACACAACTACGCTGCAAAAGTTTTTAAACAATTCTTCGAAAAACACAAATTGTTTAGCGAAAAATTGCTTCATTTCTCGATTCCTTCGTCTTTTCCGTGTTTTTTTTTATTCATAATAATATGAAATGTTCCAGTAACCATATACTTCAGACGTTTCGTCAGATTACTGAGCTGCTTATTGATGTTGACCTAGTAAAGTTCTCAAACATTGCCAAACAGGAAGTTTTCGAGCTTTTTTTAGTTATTGGCGATTTTAACCTTTTCGATCTTTTATTAATTTAAATGAAATAAATATATCATTGATTTTGTTGATTTGTTTGCCTTTCCACAAAATTTATAACATAAATTTACATATGAAAATAATTTAGAATTGGATTTGAAATAAAAAAAAAAAGGAAAGAATATTCAATTTTTATTATACATTTTCAGAATTCATTTTCAACTCTGCATTTTTGACAATAACAAAAGTAAAATGGATTTTATTTTAGTATTATTAATTAAATCTTTTTTTCAAAGATATATACTGAATAAAAGCGTATGAGAACGATAAATGAAAAAAGCCAAAACCTTTGCAGGAATATTGGTGATAGCTGATAAGTGACTCAAACTGCAGTCTATTAAAATTAATTTATTTCTCAAAATATTATTAGATTATATATTTGTATTTTTTTTTTAATGCTACTATAGTGGTCGAAACAGTTACCAAAATAGTATGATTATCATATTGCACACCGGATTTGAGCCACTTTTCAGGAAACATTCATAGGTTTGCACTCCTGAGTTTGAGAGCATTTTTTTTTTGCTTCTTTGCTTTTTATTTATCATCTCAAGAATCAACTTCATTGATATATGTAAGATATAAAATCAAATAAGCTTTATAATTGTGTGTCTTGGAATAACATTTAACTAATTACTTGTTTTTGAAGTAAGCAATTTAGGTTGCATTGACATAAGATCTAACAGCTTTATAGTTAAAATTATATAATATAATTATAAAAACAAAAGTAAATGTTTCTTTTCATATCTATAAAGATAATAATAATAACAAGATGTCGCGTCCAGTACAATTGAAATGTAACCAAAAATTAATGCTCCGTAGCCGTGTCGGTGTTTAAGTTGTTTGCTTTATCTTTCATTTGGGGGATCGGTGGTGTACGAGTATAAACAATGCATTATGTAACATTTTTTTTTTAATCGTCGCGATCTTTATAATGTATAGAATTTTCTATATGGTGTAATATTTTGAGGATTTTCGTGCTGCATGAATAATATTATTTTTATAATGTAGGTATGAAGGAAAAAATAGGTACTAAGGTATGTTCATACATAAATATGTATGTACTTACATATGAACATACATACATATGTACATACACATACATATGTACATATGTACATGCATACATATGTATGTACATGCACACATATGTACATACATATATATGTACATACATAAATATGTACATACATATATATGTACATGCATATATATGTACATACATATATATGTACATACATATATATGTACATACATATATAGGGTGATTTTTAAGCTGGTTTGGTTTTGGCAACACTGGTTTTGACAGCTGACGTGTGTTTAGTACCTTGTGTCACTGTCAAACAGCTTCAGTTTGGTTTGCAATTTAACCATGGATCGTCTTACAAATGAACAACGCTTGCAAATTATTGAATTTTACTATCAAAATTCGTGCTCGGTTCGAAATGTTCATCGCGCGCTGCTTGTGTTCAGCGATGAGGCTCATTTTTGGTTGAATGGGTACGTAAATAAGCAAAATTGCCGCATTTGGAGTGAAGATCAGCCAGAAGCATTGCAACAGCTACCAATGCATCCCGAAAAAGCCACTGTTTGGTGCGGTTTATGGGCCGGCGGCATTATTGGGCCTATTTCTTCAAAGATGATGCGAATCGCAGCGTTACTGTCAATGGTGAACGCTACCGAGCGATGATAACAAACTTTTTTTTGGCCGAAATGGAAGTTCTTGACTTGCATGATATGTGGTTTCAACAAGACGGTGCCACATGCCACACAGCACGCGAAACAATGGCGCAATTGCGAGGCGAGTTTGGTGAACAGTTAATTTCACGTTTCGGGCCGGTCAATTGGCCGCCTAGATCGTGCGATTTGACACCATTAGATTATTTTTTGTGGAGGTATGTCAAGGCTAATGTCTATAGGGACAAGCCCGCTTCGATTGACGCACTGGAAGCCAACATCCATGCATTCATTCGTGAGATACCTGCCGATATGTGTGAAAGAGTATGCCAAAATTGGACTCAGCGGATGGGCTACCTAAGACGCAGCCGAGGTCAACATTTGCATGAAATTATCTTTAAACATTAAATTGCAAGGTTCAAACTATCGATTCAAATAAATATTTTATTCATTTTTTCGAATTTTTTGTGTTTTTTTTTTTAAAAAAAGTTCTAAACCTCTTAAAAAATCACCCATTATATATGTAAGTACATATGTACATACATACATATGTATAAACATATGTACATACATATATATGTATATACATATGTACATACATATATATGTATATACATATGTACATACATATATATGTATATACATATGTACATACATATATATGTATGTACATATGTACATACATACATATGTATGTACATATGAAGAGGAGGATATTGGCAACATTTGGTTTCAACAGGACGGCGCTACGTGCCACACACCCGAAGCTGCACTCGATGTTTTGCGCCATTTTCAAAAAAAAAGTTATTTGGCGGACCCTTTATTTTGGTTTAAATAAAAATGGGTATCGTCAGCTTTTGAATTTATTTAACTGCTATAAAATTAAAAAAAAAAAACGTTTTTCTTGTTTGTAGTTACATTTATTTCTTTGCAGTTGTAAAAGAAGCCGAAAGAAGCAGGGGAAAGCAAATTATTTAGGAGACGTTTTGAGAGATTTTATATATCGTTTGTTTAGACGAAAATAACGCAATACTCAACTAATGACATTTTGGTTTCGTTTAAAAAAATTTCGATGTAATCAAAACTAACACGACAAAACAAAACAAAACTCATACTGTTGCGTGTGTGTTGCTTTTGTATGGGCTTTTCAATAAATCTCTCAGGGTTGTTCATAAAACGTCCAAGGATATACCATACTCAGTGACTTATCTAAAAGTTTCCTTCTTAGTCTGGATTTATGTTGATCTATTTTACCAGATATCGGCTGGAATCTATAATCTGAACGATTTATTCAATGAGATACTCTTCGTCGTCTTCTAAATTATTAATTGATGTCCCCTTCATTTTACATTAAAATTTATTCACACTACCAAATAAACGCCACATTAACACTAAATACACACAAGAAACTGAAAACAAAGTGAAAGAGAACCAACACGGACATGAAAAATCGATTGAGTTTTTAGGAACAAACGATTTTGTCCTTCACCCTCACTTTTTACTCCCTTTACCTAGGAACAAAATTGTCCTTATTATGCCTACCCATCTCCAGATTAACTCATAACTCACATAGTAGATCGCCATATCGTCTTCTCAGAAGCAAAATGGCTTATCTCAAAAGCTGGAGTTTTTTTCAGAAGATCGATTTGAAGTTTTTTGTTTCAAAACCTAATTTTCATTTTCATTTCACTTGAGGAGCTTAAAGCCTTGTACTCACCTCTCAGAGAAATGAGAAACAAAACCGCTTCAAAATACACGTGAATGATGATTATGAAAACATAATAAATTCTCCACGTGTATTTTCGATACTGAGTTTGTATTTTTTAATACTCACTTTCAATGAAAAAATAAAATGCTTGATTGATGAATAATTATTTTGATATAACCTTGAACACATCTAAATGAAGATTGTTTTGATCCCGTGGTTTATTCTTTTAAGCTTGTTGGTAGCAAAAAATTCACAAAAGGAGACGGTGGTTTCATCCTAGAATAATGTTTAAGGTATCCCTTTTTTATTTTTCAGAAATTCTTTTGAATTAATTGACAAATGTCACACTTTTCCACATCTCAATAGATTTTCCAAGTGGTTGTACGGTACGAAATGAAAATCATGGTGTGAAATTGACTACGAACATTTGGATACACACTTCTCGGTGGGAATTTCAGCGTTGTGAACTAACCGTCAGTTTTATATGGAAATTTCATTTCCACTTGAACTGAGTACTAGGCAGAGTCTTAAAACAAAAAAATGTTACTTTTCTTCTTTCAAATGGTAGGTATAATGAAATTAAAAACAAAAAAAATACTTAATAAAAAAAGTAACACCTATGTATGACTTAACGCCAATAAAACGTTTAAGCACTAAAATAATAGTAATAAAATTGATGAGAAATGAAGTAAAACGAAAAAGTTTCACTTTTCTGAAAACTTGATTTTCATGCTAAAATTATGATTTTTTAAAATACAAAAAAAAAAAAAACAAATAAAAAAGTAAATAAAATATAGAAAATAAAAAAAATATTATTATTATTGAAAGTTGGTTGTTGTGTGATAACACACTCGCATTAAGGCTGCAAAGCTTATGCACCATCATATTAATATTGAAGGATTGAATGAAACAACAACCACTTGAGTGAGCTACCACCAAGTCATTATATGATGGAGTTAAAGCTATTTCACGGCTGCCAGACCTTAGTAGTGCTTAGTCTATTTACGTTCTATTTTGATTTGAAACACTCTTTTGCCCAGCTGAAAGTTAAACATAGATCAAGCGTCTTCAGATCCAATCGCACAACGCTATGCGCTACCGAAGTCACGTGATCTGCTCCAACCCAATGTAGGTTTTATTGTGTGACCATTGCATTTGAATCAACTAGTATTTTTATAAGTTAGCTACACACATGCTGGTTGTTATACATTCGGTTTCTTTCTATTTTCTCCGAACTCGATTTATAAGATTTATATTATAAGGAGGGAGATTGTGTGAAATATTTGACGCGGGCCAAGAATTGATTTTCATATTGAAAGTTGGTTTTTGTGCGATAACGAAAGCTGCAAAGCTTTTATTTTTATTAATTTTATTAATCAGTAAATAAATTACATATTCATTAAGTTCTTAAACTAAAGTTAGCTGCCAGGGCTTTCTACAAAGGAGATAAATAGAAAATCATATGAGTATATTAAATGTACATAATATAATGTTTTAAATGAGTTTAAATAAATTTAAAAATTTAAATCCAGATGTAAAGCATACAAATTAAATTTAAATACCACTGGATTTAAGTTTTAATCTGGATGTATCTAGTGAATAATATGGCGGTTAAATTCTGCATTTTTTGGTATATATGTAGAATTAATGTTATCGATCTTGATGTTTTTTAAAAAAAAAGAAGTGCATGTTGTGGTTGGATAGTTTTGTGCTGGTTGATGAGACTTTTGCGCAGGTTAGGAGATGAGCCATAGTAAGGGGATAATATTGTCTTTACAAAGGTGTGGGTAATGTATTAGTGGCCTAGCCTGAGCCTAATGTATATTTGAAAGGTGTTGTTGGGATATATTGCGCGACCTTAGGACAGCAAGGTTCTAACACACAGTTTTGCCAAAATTGAGTTATATATTGGATCGTACTAAAAAAGCTATGCTCTTTCGATTGCCGCTATCCGTATCTCTCTCTTACGGTTTCGGAAATAATTTAAAAAAATCAGGGAACAGGGTTCTATCTACATATAATTAAGTTCGATCTTAAGTTCACAAAGTTCTAACCAGGCAGATAGAACCTTGCATTACAAGGCAAACAAAAATATTTCGTAGATATAACCTTTTTTGCTGTAGATAGAACCTTCTTGTTCCAAGGCATCCTATTTTTTGAATCAAGTGTGATGTTTAATTTGTATGAAAACGGTGACGCAAAGTTTTATCAGGCATTCTTGTCCTACTCCTAAATGCCTTAGCGATGAGCAACAAAGTTCTATAGATTTTTTTAATTTAAATTACTAAATAAGTTCTTATTATATTTTTAATTGCGAAAAAATCAGAAAAATATAAGCTGCAGGTACACATAAACAAGTTTCGATCAAAATCAATGCAAAAAAGTTATACACCAAATATTCCACCTTAATTTTCTCGAAAGTGATATGTGTGCAGTTAGAACCTTCTTGTAATAAGGTCGCGTGCTCTGTCACCGTTAGGATTTAGGTTGTCCGAAAATAAGATCGTTTGTTTTGTTTTGCGAGAATGTTATCGCTTTGTATATAGCAAAAGCTTTAAGGCAGTAAAATAAATATGTCTCAAATGTGTCATATAAGTGTGATAGTCAAATTTATATGACCCAACATACATGGAGCCTAACACTACTTTCACATACAACAAATATGTTGTCATATATTATATGGCATAATGGGACATACATATATATATGACAGTGTATTATCGCCTTTAGCAGTGCAAGCTGATGTGTATGTTAGTAGTAGCCCTTTGGAAACAACGGATCCTGTTTCATCAATAGTTTCCAACCAAGTGATTTGTAGTTGTTGGAGATTTCAAGAAAGAAGGATTTATTGACGTGTTCGGAGGTTGAGGTGTTTGAATATTTGCAAACAGAGGTGTTAAGGGTGTGGCTGGGGAGGTTCCAAGGTGGTTGGCTCATCCTTGTGCGGTTTTGAGAAAAAATTGATATGTTTAAATTCTTTGCGAACGAGATTGCTCGGAATAATGTTGATTGCATTTTTGTTTTTATTTTTTAACTTCCGTATGGAGGGATTTTTTATGTGGAGAGTTAATTTTTGTAATTATTTTAGACGTAAGAAAGTCTATTCTGTCTGATAGATGGGGAAGTCAACTTTTAGGGAAGTATAACTTTTAGAGTTTGTGAAGGAGTATTAGGGCTATCAATTTTGGTATCAATAATTCGTATATATGGAAATGATTATTTTCAATCTTTTAATATCTTACAATGTTAAAAATTTTATTTATATTAATTATAATATTTCCTTTTTGTTTTATAAGTCCGTTAAAATGATTAAGATTAAAATAAAAATCAAAACAACTTCTGGCGGCAGCGTGGTATGGTGTTGTCACAAGACTCAATGATGATTTGAAGCAATTTATGGTACATTTATTACGAAATGTAAGGTGGTCACCCTTATTACATAACATAAGATTGGAACAGAGAATGTATTCAAAAATTGACTTATATCCTTGTTTATATCCTTCCCTCCCCATTGAGTGTGGTGGCCACATCCCAAAACCAAAGGTGTCCCTCGTGCTGGGGAATAATTCACAAGGTCGCGGACCGTTTTTGCTGGTGGGTTTTCCTCATCGTACGGCACGTACGTTGATGCCAAGATGAAGTTGCCTTCCTTGTATTCAACGTTGATGGCCACGTTATCCATGTTGCTGTACCTGATTTTTTCGCTAGAATACAACTTCTTATTTCACCTTCTGACGTGGAGTGGAAAAGTTTGTAGTTTTTTTACCTCCGAGTACTTACTCCACTTTACCCTTAGGCAGGCGATGGAAAAATGTCTAGAATTTAACATCCCAACATACCACCTGTTTATAGACTTTAAGGCCGCCTACGATAGCATAGCCAGGGTAGAACTTTACAAAGCCATGAGAGAATTCGGCATCCCAAATAAATTGACACGACTATGTAGGTTGACCATGACCAACGTAACAAGCCAAGTAAAAATAGCCGGATTGCTATCCAAACCAATCAACATCTTTAATGGACTCCGACAAGGGGATGGTTTGGCCTGCCTCCTCTTCAACTTGGCGTTGGAGAAAGCAATCCGTGACTCTGGCACGGCAACAAGAGGGACCATCGTCAACAGGTCCAGCCACATACTGGCTTACGCAGACGACATCGACATCATCGAAAGAACTGAGCAAGCTGTACATGATTCCTTCATCCAGATCGAGCAGGCGGCACAAAATCTGGGGCTGCACATTAGTGAAGGTAAAACAAAGTACATGGTGGCGTCGAATGCGAGAGGAACAGTTGGTCAAACAATCAAGGTAGCGGAGCACGAATTTGAAGTGGTGCAATCCTTTAAATACCTTGGGTCAATAGTAGCAGCCGATAACAATATAGAAGAAGAAATACGCGGGCGGCTTCTCAAATCCAACAGAGCCTACTATAGTCTGTCAAAGCTCTTCAAATCCAGAAATCTCACCATAACTTCAAAACTGCTGCTGTACAGGACCATGGTCCTGCCAGTACTCACATATGGATCCGAGACTTGGGTGCTTAGCAAAAGGCACTCCGACCTCTTAGCCGCGTTCGAGAGAAAAGTCTTAAGGAGAATTGTTGGCCCCATTTGTGAGGAAGGACGATTCGGGAGACGGTACAATCATGAATTGTACGCAATCTACCTTGAAGCAGATATCGTGACAAAAATTAAGCTCGGTAGACTCCGGTGGGCAGGGCACCTAGATCGCATGAGCGAAGAGGAACCTGCTCGGAAAGTTCTTTTTGGTACATTCTATGGTAGACGACAGCGTGGTAGGCCATGCTTGCGCTGGAGAGATGGCGTAGACCAGGACGCCCGGAGCCTTGGGGTGCGCAACTGGATGGCGGCGGCTCGAGACCGGGATGGGTGGAGAGACTTGTTGAAGGAGGCCAGGACCGGACCCCGGTTGTCGAGCCGACGATGATGATGATGATGACTTACTCCACATGAGGAGAGCATCTTTAATCAAAGAAAAACTTTCGCTTTTTATGTTTTTATGTTTAGAGAAAATAATTAAGTCGTCGGCATAAAGTGAATGTTTGACCTTATGGAAACTTTCTATTATATTACTAACTTCGTTGAAAGCGATGATAATAAATTTAATGCCACTAAAGTGGTGACCCTTGGGGGATGCCATTCTTTAATCTATGTACATACATTGGAATAGATGTTAAAATATTTAATTCGGTAATTTCTGTTTGAAAGGAAAGATTTTATGTTTTTGAATATTTTTGGTCCGATATTCTAATTTATGAGTTGATTAAGAACAACATAGGCTTTTTGAAAGTCAAGGCTTAGAATAGTGGCATGATTTCGCTCAGACGCTGTTGTGTGGACGTAATGGTCAATATATGTAGAAGTGCATAAAGTGTAGATTTTTCTTCTTTAAACGCGATTTGTCGGCTGTCAACGAGTTTGTCTTTTTCGAGAAACCAAAATAAACGTTAAGTTATGATTTTCCAAAGTTTTTCCTGTAGGTACCTGGGAGGAGAGATAAAGGGCGATAGCTAGAGGTGGAAGTATGGTCGGCGTTTGGTTAAGGTAATGAATGACACTTGCAGTTTTCCATGCGTGGGGAATTATTCCTGTATCAAAGATTTCATTGTATAAAAAGGCGTGTTTTTAGAGCCCGGGGGAGTTTTTTTTTTTTACATAATTGCCGTTTTTCTTTTTTGGCTCTGAGGAAAGCTCTGAGCAGAGGCTGAGCGATCAGAGCAGATTATGATCAGAGTCCTCAGATTTAATTATGAAATACACTTGAGCACTGGGCCCGTATCGTGTAAGACTAAAGCGATTGCTTTATTAAGTGATTGTCGTTTTTACGATTGCTCTCTCTATCTTTCCCTATAGATAGGATAGAGACATCTATCGTCAAAGCGACAGTCAAAAAATTGATAATCAACTATCACCTTAGCCGATTCCACCCCTGAACTGTCATTTCATATGGAATCCATTTTAGTTATGTGTGAAGTTGACTTCGCTCAGCGTTTCGCTCGATTTGCGGTCATTTTATTCAGAGCTAATTGAGCAAGCTCTGAGCAAACTCCGATGGGAAAAAGAAACACACTTTTTATACTCTGATATGTCTGCGCTAAGAAAAAAAAACGAATTTTTTTTTGACAGTTCCGTGATCTGCTCTGAGTTAAAAAAGAAAAAACGCCAAACGTAAGAAATGCGGTCGAAATCCTGCGTTTTTTTTTTTCCTTTCTTATTGTGTGTAAACGGGAAATGAGTTCCATCATCTTGATTTCAGAATCGATAGAGATAGCTGAAGTAAATTTTTCAAAACAGTCTTTATATCCACTTTCATTGTTTTACGAAATTTCGTATTTAGTTTGCGGTGAACATGGAAGTTATCTAAATTGCAAAACGACACTATCAACCTCACGCCTTCAATTTAAGAAATAGGATTTTTGGGTTGGGTGTAGCCCATCCCAGAACCAATGGTCCCAAGACAACTCATCCCCGACGACTCATCCCAATACCCAACTGGTACCGGGACAAATCATACCGGGACAACTCATGCCGGGACAACTCATACCAAAAAAGTATGAGATGTATCGGGGTGTATGCTGCCCCCCTGCTTGGCTATAGATTTTGGGGTAAGGGCGAGGTTGGTGTATGCAAAGTACTAAATCACAGCAACAAAGCGCTGTTTTTCTTTGTTTCGCACAAAACATCCAAGGGATGAGTTCTTATTTCTGGGATGAGTTGTCCAGGGATGAGTTGGGCCTTGTGATGAATGGTCGGGGATGAGCTGCCTTGGGACCAGTTGTCTTGGGATGGGCTGGGATGACACCGGATTTTTTCTGTATATTTTATTCAAAATCGCCAAATTTTGAGATGAGCCACTGTGAGAATATATCACGAACGGCAAAAAAAAACAAACACAGGGAAACGATAATCATGGAATCATGAGTTAGGAAAAGAACCTCTATAAATTGGGAACATTGAGTCCGGGCTAGTGAGTTTCATCGTGTTTATTTTAGAAAATTTGAGGCGCCTCAAAATACATTGAAACAACAAATCTGAACATTTCGCACATTTGAACAACAGCAAATGAGACTCATGAACTGTTTTCTATGTTTTCTCGTACCTCACGAGAGTCCTCACCCAACACTTCTCTTTCACACACTATCTACTAATCTAAACACCGTCTAAAGCGATTATGAAAAAAGTTTTAAACGTTGAACACGTTTTTTTTTGCAAAACCGTTTTCCGTGTACCAAAAGCAGTTGGGAAACAGATACAATTTCAATTTTAATAATTCAAAAAATTATATTATGCCGGTAATTTCAATTCTTCCATTTATAAGGCACTGAAACTGAATATGTTATGTGAGTAAAATATAAATGTGTGTTTTAAATCTGTTTTTTTACAAGTAGGATTAAGTTTTCTTACTTTTCTTACTGCGTAGAATCGCGGTCAATTCTAAAAATAAAGCGCCAAAGTTATTTATATTTACACGTGTACTTATATTTACACGTGTATTCATATTTAGACGTACATTAATATTTTCACGTTTCATAATATTTACACTTGTATTTATATTTACACTTTTTTATGAATGTTCACTGCACGTGTACACGTGACACGAATACAAGATTATCGTTCGACTTAAGATTAATAGCAGCATTAAATACTAAGCGAAAATTTAGTACTTTATAGCAACAAAATATTGAAATAACAAATAATTATAAATGCAATTTTCAAAAAGCTAGGTATGTAAAGAATTGTAAGTATTTCCGTTGCTTTTAAATGATTGCTAAGCCAATGTTTTAGAAAATAATCTTTCTCTTATAAACGGAGCAAATAGACCCCCTATCCTAAACGTGTTTTTTGTTAGAAGAACCCACACAATAATTTCACAAAGTATTGTTCAACAACTTGGAAATACGCTGTTTTTCATTTGACAATTAACACTGTATCAAATAAATTAAATACATTTTAGGCCCCACCACCTTCTTTTCTACCCTCTCTCCCATCACGAAAAAAACGTTTCATTCATTTATTCATTTGTGTATTTTATTGGAAGAAACAGATTTCGAAATTGATTTTCAGCCTACAAAACTTGAAATTTAATCAGAGATGAAGTTTTTGTCGCTTAGTACATTTTTGCGGTCAAGACATTGTCGCTTGATACAACAGTAAATGGCACTTAGACCATTGACATTGTCACAAAAACATAAGATTGAAACAAATACTGTCGTTTAATTCTTTATTTATTTTTTGGACAAACAACAAAGCTAAGAAAATTTATTAAACTGAAATAGATACCCTGAAAACTGGCGAGACAAAAAACAACAAAACAAATCAGAACATAACAGTAGCCTACTTCATATACAAATATTTCAAATCAAAGGCAATCATGTCTGGAAGGGAATATCTTAAGCGACAAAAATGGGCCAAATTCTAGTTCGACCAGTGTTTTAAGCAACAATTTCGGTTTAACTAAGCGCCATGTAACAAATTTTTTGTATGGAGATTTTGTTGCATACGACAATGAGCTTTACTCAACTGTCGCTTAGTATAATTATTTCGGCGGATAGTACAAATTCCATAAAGCAGTGAGCACACTTGGCGGTTACTACAATTTTATTTTCTTCTGCTTTCCTTTGCATACATGATAGGGTAGCCGAACCCAGATCAAAACGTGGCGCTTAGCACAAAGTATAATTTTACGTCAAAAAGTCATTTTCGAAAAAAGTGTCGCTTAATACATTCTTATGGGAAGGTATCATATTTACTTTTTCTAATATTTCTGTGTTAATTGATCAATAAACATTAAATTTGTTGACATTTCCCGCATCTCCCTTAGTATTGCTCATAGCAACAACTTTTTCGGTAGCAAATTTAATTTACTTTCATTCTGTGGTGTGGACTTTTCCGCTAATTCGCTTGGTTTTCGAATGTTTCGCGAAATACTTAAGTGTTTTTCGATAAGGGCGGGTAAATGTTGAAATGGAATAAAACAATCTGTGTGGGGGTATTAACTAAATTCTTTTTTTATTTGAAAGTCCCATGTATGCCATTATTTGTATGAAATATGATATCGTTCAAATGCCCGCTTCTTACATTGGCACTGATCCAAGGGTCCAATTTTCAATGACTTCCGCATAGATCCGGCTGAATTTGAGCGATGGCCTGGGTTATTTTTCCTTTAAGGGCATGGGTCGATTGGTGCTTATTGATGCAACTGCGCATCAGTTATCGAGTAATACGTGATTGAATTATGTGAGTTTGGCATTACCGCTCACGTTATGGAGCCATCATCCCCATAGGTTTTACTCGTTCATTCAATCACTGATGGCACTCACTCGATCAGTCACTAATGCGGTAATTTGGCCCCAGATTTGACAGAAGTCACGAAAACAATGGCCACCACAGGTCGCCAAAAGGTTTACAAATATAAAACTGACGGTTAGTTCACAGCGTTGAAATTTCCAACTAGAAGTGTGTACCCAAATGTGAAAGCGGAATATGAACCGGTTGGAAATCATTTTCACATTAAAGTTTTCATTTCGTAACGTACAACCACTAGGAAAATCTAATGAGATGTGGAAAAGTGTGACATTTGTCAATTAATTTCAAAAACGATCGGAAAAATAAAAAAAGGATACCTTAAAAATTATTCTGGGATGAAACCATCGTCTCCTTTGTGGAATTTATTGCAACCAACAGGCTAAAAACAACAAACCACGGGATCAAAACAATTTTTTTGGGATTTTTTTTAAGGTTCTGTCAAATAATTATTCATCAATCCATCATTTTATTTTTTGATTCAAAGTGAGATTCAAGCTGAGTATCAAAAATACACGTGGAGAATTTATTATGTTTTCATAATCATCATTCACGTGTATTTTGAAGCGGTTTTATTTTTCACTTCATAAAGAGGTGAGTACTAGGCTTATTGTGAAGATTTGTTTTGCATATTGAAAAATAGAAAAAAAACTATTTAAGAAAAGTTTGATTGAAAACTTTATACGTTGTATTACGTTGACTGTTATGAGACTTAATTATTTGTTTAGTTTAATTATTTTTGTCAAGTGACGGTTCAATTTTGTGTTATTTTTTTGTAGATTTTGATTTTTGAGAAAGATGTTTTTTGTGAGTAAGTTAGTTAAGTATTGTAATTCATAGGGGATAATAAAGGGTTTTCCAATAAGAGGTGTTATTTTGATATTCAAAGAAAAATGGCATTTTTTGAGATAAATGATCGGATGTTTATTTCATTATAAAGAAGAAGGTATGCCGTTAATAATCGAACACAACATCAGCCAAATGGCCGCCACGACCACACTTACAGGACCATATCCTTTTCATGAAATTTTCCATAACCAAATCGCAAAGTGGCTGCCCTATGTCCTCGATATCCTCACGAATTCCATCTTTGAGGTCTTGAATCGACGCTGGGCTGTTGGCGTAGACCTTATCTTTCACGTGGCCCCAAAGGAAGAAGTCGCAAGGTGTTAAATCACAAGACCTCGGTGGCCAATTGTGATCACCTCTTCGAGAGATAACACGGTCCGGAAACTTTTCCCGTAAAAGATCGATGGTTTCATTGCTTGTGTGGCGCGTAGCGCCGTCTTGTTGAAAGTAAACGTTGTCCAGATCAATACCATCCAATTCCGGCCATAAAAAATCATTAATCATCTCTCGATAGCGCAATCCATTGACCGTAACTGTTGCTCCAGCCTCATTTTCGAAAAAGTAAGGTCCAATGACCCCGCCGGACCATAAACCGCACCAAACAGTCACGCGTTGAGGATGGAGATGCTTTTCAACAATAACTCTTGGGTTTTCCGAGCCCCAGATGCGACAGTTTTGCTTGTTGACGTAGCCTCCGAGGTGGAAATGGGCCTCATCAGTCAAGATGATTTTTCGATTAAATTCCGGATCATTTTCATGCATTTCAAGGACCCAATCAGCAAAGACACGACGTTGTTGATGATCAGCCGGCTTGAGTTCTTGTGTTAACTGAACTTTATAAGCCTTAAGACCCAAGTCTTTATGCAAAATACGGTGTAATGACGTTTGTGGAATGCCTAATTCCAAAGAACGACGAGGAATGGACAAACCTGGGTTTTCTTCAACACTTTGGGCTACAACAGCAATATTGTCAGTTGTTCTTGAGCGACGTGCACGGGTTTTATTCTTCACATCACTAACTTGTCCCAACAGCTCGAATTTGTCCACCAATTTCTGTATTGCGGTCCGACAAGGTGCTTCACGACGACCCAAAAATGTTTTAGTTTTACGAACCGTCTCTGCCAAATTTTCACCATTTTTATAGTGAATTTTAATAATTTCAATGCGTTGTTGAAGCGTGTATCGTTCCATTTTTATTAATGGCGTAGTTTCTACTTGTCAAATGTCAAAAAATGACAGCTTCAAAAGTGACAGCTACCGAAATAGCGGGCTATTCAAAATAACACCTCTTATTGGAAAACCCTTTATTTTTTGACATCGTTTCTTCACAATATAATTACTTTTTGTTTTATATTAATTCAATGCTCGGTAAATCGTCTTAACTTATATGTTAAATCTTAATAAAAAATATTTTTAAGTTTATGAAGAATGTATTTTTCAAAAACACGCGTTAAGAAAGTTTACAGAGAAAGCTGAAGATGAAAGAGGCCGTCAAATTTTACTTTTTAAAATACAGTGGTGGTTCAGTATAACCAATGATATAATGTCTAGAGTGCATTCGTTGTATCGAAAACGTTTTTTTTTACAATACAAAATCATTAAGATTCTAAGCCACTTGAGCCATAAAAGCCTGTTCGTGCGATCCAGTCGTACACATTATTATATTCGACGGCAGCTTACAGCTTATTTTTTCGATTAAAAATTCACTTCCTCATGTTTTGACCACAATGATTGTACGAACATTTTCCGCGCTATAACTATAGCAGAGTGTCGGAACTAAGACAATATCTTTAAAATTGCTAGCTCAATATTTTGTGTCTACACTTTTGTTCTCCCCGACAAATAGGAAATAAGATACATAAATCGATTGAAGCAATTAAACGTGAAAATGGGGGAGCAAGCGCTAATTTGGTTGTATACTCTAAAGTAAAGACTTTAAGGAACAATAAAACGCCAAAGTTCAGCCTGTTAGAATAACATAAACATACAAATTGGAGATAAAGGCAAATTGAATAGCTTAAAATATATTCAATTTTTTGGCTTTATCTCCAATTTTTACATTTGTATGTAACTAATAAGCTGAACTTTGTGCGATCTATTGTTCCTTAAAGTCTTTACTCAAGAAAAATATGTACCAAATTTATCTTCATTTTTCGATTTAATTTTGTTTCATCTTATCTTATTAATGTATCATTGTGCTAAACTAAACCGATAAATTAAAAACATAACATTAAATTAGATGTGCAGATTTACTCATGCAGCGAAACTGAAAAAAAAAAAATGTTCTTATGAGGCCATGAGACACATTGGAGAGCTGCATGCACGATATCTCTATTGCTTAATTGGAAGCAACGCATCAGTTTCGACATACTATCTAGTTATTCTCAGCCAACGATATATTAAGCCACTCTATAATGACATAATTACATTAATTGAATACAAATTTCCGAATCCAATCGGTTTTGAAGCTTACTAATAAAAAAAAACCTACCTATCTCAACAAATATGAAAAAGCACCACAATATTTTATTGAATTCAAAGGCCGAATTTTCAGCATTTCAAATGTCTGACAAAATTATTGCTTAAAAAAAACAATAGCAAACCAAAAATTTTCATTTTTGCATAGTAATGCACTTGATTTCCATTTGCTACATCAAAAGAACACATGCAAACAAAGTTTATATCAATATACATACTTAACTTTATTGAAATGTAAATTCAACGCAAAGTTAACACGCAAAGAAAAAGGTCTAGACTCTAGAATCAAATCTTGACCATTTAAATAATTTTTTTTTTCACTGACTTGATTCTTAAAATGTTTCATTTATCAATTTGGTCAAAAAAATATGCTCATGAATTCTTTATTTGCAAAGGGTTTAATAAAAAAATCCATCACAATTAAAAAGAATCTATTTCGTTCAAATTTGGCTAAGAATATGTATGAGCAAAAATCAAAAATGTAGGTACTTTATCCCATTGGGTTGTAAACTTATCTATACCTAGTCTAAATATGCGTTAGGGCTCTCCCAAACCAGCGCGAAACAGAATTGCAGAAAATTGCGATTCAACTCCGGCTCCTCAGCTCGCAATTAGACGAGCAATTTCGAATAGAATCTCTCCTGTTGACGAGCCACCCAATCCTTCGTCCAAATTGTCAGCTCATTTGCCACTATTGTCGGAGAATCGACAGTTGTGACGATATTGTAAGATCTGACAATCGTCTGTAGTCGCTTAAGCATAGATATACTTTCGGGACACGGTAACAACAGACACAAAGGATTGGTTTGTGGTGTTGTTTTCCCTTTGAAAAACTCAGCTGATGAAGCAAAAGCTGTTATACTAATATGTTCGGTATACTGAGCGATTCGATGGAAATTTGAGGAACAGCTGACCACAGCTGATTATTTATTTTGCTTTGTTGAGTCGCGTCTGTTTTTGTTCGTTTAAAGAATAAAATATAAAAATAAGGGTTGAAATGTATACCAGGTACCAGGATCATATGGAATGGTACTAAATACTTAATTGATCATTCAGAGATAATTTGCGATAAAATGGAAATCAAATCGTCGCGTTTAAAACTGAATTGTTTTCCCTTTTGTTAGTGTCTGGCTTTTCACAGCAAATGTTTCCTTTCCGGTTTTGGTCGTTCATAAACGAATCGGATACTAATGTATCTCAGATAGCCTATCCCACTACCGCCCAAACGCGGGCATAATCAAGCTTTTGTCAATTAAGAGAGTAGGTATACTGACTCAAAATACAAACGTATCAATAATGACTTGACCAGGGAAACTACCTTTAAAACGTATTTCGAGTTCGACCTGGAGGAAATCACGATCAAACCTTTATTTTCTATATGATACAAATACTTTATCAGATTTGCCATGCTCTATCTTAAGTTTTATTAGACTCTCAGAATGGCAAAAAATAAATGGTAAAATCGATTCCCTAAAATTTTACACTTTTTAATTTTGTATGGGAAAAACTTGTTTGCCAGCTAAAGTGTTAGAGAAAATTGCTTAAAAGAGAAAATCACATTCACGCCTTTTTCAATTGTTATCATAACACTTCATAGAACTTCTAACATGAGAACCTAGCTCAATCCTCCATCGCAGATTTTTGGCACGATACTGCGAGCAAAATCAAAATAGTTTGATTTTCAAACATTGCGTGCGATGAAGATACTTTGCGTTGCACGCATTTACAGCAATATCGTGTCTACATTGGACATTTGCGTATCAACGCAGGTTTGATATAATAATCTGTCCGTATATAATGCAACCCGTGTCTACGCTGGACACGGCGTTAGTCTCGACATACTCCATCGATATTAAATTTAAATTTCAAATCCTTTCCAAAATAGTTCAGACTTTTCACTATTACCAGAGTATTAAATTTTTAGAATTAAAAGTTTTTGTTTGTGCTTATGTACATACATACATCCTTATCTAACAACAAGTACAAATTTGCTATCGTTATTTTTTTGTTAAGAACAAATCTAAAATTATATGTATCTATTTTGCTGTTTATTGTAATAAATAATTTTGATGAAAACGTCAATTCTTCCAAACTACGGAAACTATTTGTTTTTTTATCTACAGGAGGGTTTTAGAGAAAAAAAATCTGAACTTTGATTGGTCGGATGTAACAAACAATAACATTGTATTAAGGCGATATTTTAAGTTTGTCTGCATACCACCATGTGTAGGTACATTTAATAAAGTTATGATAGCACAGTAGGAAATTTCCAAGAATTCACCGAAGAATCGCCAGCTTTTTCATCAAGGAATGGAAGCTATACACCCGAGGAATTTGAGCAGAATCCATCGATGAAATTTACATGGGGATGTAATTGGCGTTCACCTAGTGACTTTCTTGGTGAACATTCAACAATGAAATCACGTAAATTGGTTATTCATAAATGACTTATGTTTGATGCAAAATACCATGAATGAAAATCACTGATATCACTAGCTAAGCAGGAGTCTCTTATTCACTAGACCCTTATGCTTAGCTGATAGATGTCATGAATGTTCACCAATGAAATCAATTTGTAAATAGCACTTGTTTATTCATAAATTAATTATATTTGATGAAAAATCATATGAAAGTTAATTATTCCAATAATTTTTTTCATTATATAATAACAAACAACTTTTAATAATGATTATAGAAATCAGTAAAAAGAATTTACATAAATGAATTTCATAATATTACTTGTAACCAATCGTGTTGATACTGAATGTGAGTAATAAGAATTAAAAAGAATACAAAAAACTTATGAATATGTGCATTACTCCCCATCATTGAAATCCCAGCATTTGTTGCGAAAAGGCAATTTTATATTCTTAATTTATTCTCTTTCGCGGGAAGAAGTCTGAACAACACAGAGGATCCAACTTAGTTCACGAACTCATGAAGCTATGCATTTCTTTTCATCAGTTAAATCATTGCATGAGTTTTAGCATTGAGTTCCGTTGAATTTTAGTACGACTTTAAGGAAAGGGTAGTTGATATGAAAATACCGAATTGAGGAAAAAGGCAATACATGCTGTTCCCCTTTAAAAGGAGTTCATGAATTCATGGTTCTATTCACCTTAATTTTTCATTGAGGACGAAATCTCCTACTGGGAGGTACATATTTAATAATTGCTAATTGTTATTTAGCTATAATTGTGTTAGAGTTTTTTGATGATCCATGTAATGAATGCTATTAATTAAGTAAAAAGAATTGATTCGCATTTTTATCATAAGAATACATACATCAGCCCTATTCTGCTATTCACGTGAATCGTACTTTCGATTCACCCATTCGATTCCCTTTCGCTCTACCTTTCCATTCTGCTATCCGTAGGATGAACTTCATTATCCCAAACCAATTTGAAAATCTTGGGAAAATTGGGTAAACCGTTTTGGTTAATCATTGTAAATTAAAAAAAACAACAAATATAAACAGTTATTAAACCTTTTTTTCCACTTCCAAACAGAGGAATAAGAAAATCAACAAACAGAGCTCTTGTTTTTTAAAAAACTGGATTTAATTTTATTTTAGAAAATAGAGGGATGAATTGATCTCTATTTGCTGTTCTACCCAGAAAAATGACAATAACCTATCATTTACAGACAAATATTCTTAATTCCGCAATAAACTAGATTTTACTTATGTATATTTTAATAATCACTTCCCAGGCAATCGAATAAAAATGAAAAAAATCCGCAACATTTCATATGCGGATCTGAATTGTATAGAGTGAATGCGTTCACGTGAATAAGAGAATACCGCGGAGTATTACCGACTTTACCTACTTTAACCCAGATTCACTTCGAATGAATAGCAGAATAGTGATTAGTGAAATTCAAGAAAAATTCCCACCGATGAATAGCAGAATAGGGCTGCATATCTTTTGTTGAGTCCAAAATATCTGATAAATAAGAACTCGTGTGTGTTTCTTAAAAGGTTGAATTATAATACTTTAATCAGCCTTATTGTGAGTTTCACCCGAAAAATATTTCACCTTACAATTTTTTGTTCGCCCGGAATTTTAAAAGCTATTGTGAGGTTCACCCGAAAGAAATTTCGTTAGCCTACAAAAAAGAAGTGATAATGACATTACATTCCGCCCGAAATGAATGTTCACAACAAGGAGAATGTTTCGACCAGGAAATTTTGGGGCGAAACTATCAATATCCATTTCATTTTCATTTCATTTATTAATAAAGATATTTACTATTTTACATCAAGATTTCTTATCTTTTATATGTAAATACAGTTTAAGTTACAGACTCAAGTTAAATAACATCATTTATAAATTTTCAAAAATTGATTTAAATAAAAAAAAAATATCCGAAAAGTGAAATGTCAAATAAGGCTGATTCTTAATTGAAATTTGTATATAAAGCGTTTACTCGATGAGCTACTGTGTGAACGATTGAGTTCATTGAACCAGTTTGCATATTCCCACGTTAATGGGAAGCAAGAAGAATAAAATATGTTACAGTAGCTGTAGTTATAAATATAGATAATTGAATATAATGCAAAATATGCAAATAAAATTATGATATATGTACATTTATGATATACTTACATAACGTTTATGAAATATCTACATCTTATCTGAATTCTTGAAACCACTTCATTATAAACTCTGAAATTTAATGATGACAATAATCATTTAACCCCATTCCCTTAAACTAAAATTTGTTCATTCAGCTTCATCGCATTAACTAACTTTTTAAAAATTGTTCACTTTCCAGCTCAAGAAAACAAAATTACTAACCCCACTAAAAAGATATCAGTTAAAATTACTCAAGAAAATACTGCAGATCAAGAAGAAGATTTAGCCCAAAACAGGTGTTCCGTTTTAGATTGTTCATGTCGTCGCTTACTGAGTGAAAATTTACTCATGCAGCAGAATATTTATCTAGAATCTAATTTCTCTTCTAATCTCCAGCATCAAATATTGCCTTTAAAATTGGAAATATCGTCATCTGAGACGTTCCCGTTGGATGACTGCGTTTCGGAATGCCTCAGTTCTCAAGCTTGCCAACCAGCTTCTCACTCTGACATTGAAGTCTTAACAAATAGCATTTTCGATAGTGTGACATATTCTAAAGCTCCTTTAAAATTGCATACTTCATATAAGAAAATCTTTAGAAACGAGAAAAAACCTTATCGAACATACTCACATTTTGGTTATAATTACACACATTTTGATAATAATCCGAAACATTACCATATACCGACATTACCCAACAAGTATATACCTGTTAAAAAGCCTTTGAGTTACAATGAGATATTTTCGAGCCCTCGGTACGTTGATTTGTGTGACAAATGCTTTGAAAAAGTCGTTTGTATTCGTCCAGACTTTTTTTGGCGAAGAGTACCCAGCTTGGAAAATCATTATTTCCCTAAATCATTGGATGACAGCAGTGACGGCAACACAGATGATGAATGTGAAGGAGATGAGTTTAAATTTCAAAAATGGTTTGATGTCAACAAAGTTCTTGAACCGGTTCAAGAAGTTGACGAAGATGATCAAAGTCGTTCTTTAATAGCCACGATAGACTTTAAAGGAAATATGGTCGGGGTTGGTGAAAGTTTAAACTTTTGGGACAAAATTACGCGCATGAATTACTCCGAAGAGTCTACAAATTTGTGCTTCCAACCTTCTAAAACGATTATTTCCGACACATCCGTCGAAAACAACAACATCGATTATTTAACAAACGAAATAAGCATTCTTTCGGTTCATAATACTACTGCAACAAAAAAAGAACTAGTCTTCCCAGCCGAAAAGCCACTATCTTATGAGCGCAATTTTTACTTAAAAAGCTCCGCAGAGATGGAGTCAAATGATTCGGCAAATGGAACTCGGAAACTGATGAGTCGTGAAGAACGTAACCAGCGGAAACATGAATTCTCTGAACTCTGGGAAGATCATATTGAATACTATAGTCCTAGAATGAATAGTGATTCGGAAACCGAAACAAAAAGTGAACTTGAAGTCTACGTTGGGGAAAGTTTCGTAAGAAGTTTGGGGTATTCGAAATGTGCGAATGGTCGGAATAATACTACTATTGATAATTTATCCACAATGGACCAAGAAGCTGTAATTGAAGACCATACTACTGATTTCCATTCTTTTTCCGACGCAGATCCATTAGTTTCGGATTCTGAGTTAAATTCAATTGAACTCAAGATTATTAAGAAAATCGAGTTGAATGATCTTAAAAAACAGAAAATTTTTGACAACATACAAAAAAATATTCGACATAAAATGACTCCTTCAAAGCTGGAAAAAATTATTCTCACACAGCAGAAAGACATTAATTCAAATGTGACTGAATCAACCCCAGAGCACGAAAACCTCGGGAAATTTAACAGCTTTTATTCACTTAACGTATCCGAAGTAGAAATGAAAGGACATGAAGAAAACTCTAAGGAAACCCGTAAATCACGACGTTTGAACAATGGTTCTATGCCACGGAAACGAGGTCTTCGACACGTTTCGACATTAAAAGATATGACTTCCGGTGAACAAGATTGTTCTCTTTCTACTACTTCTTCAACTGATTATTCCCATTCTGTACATGATGTACAAAAAATCCAAACTCCTAAGAAACCATCTAAACTACGAAAACATTCATTGAGTGTTGATTGTGTCGATTATCAAAATGCTCGCAAGCGCGTCAAACGTAACTTCATCGCCGAAAACATTCGAAATGTTTCAATTCCCCGTCGCAAGAATATTATTAAGAGTTGCCCAAAATTGCTTGAGGCGAATCCAAGCTCACATCAAGTGTTTTCGCAAACGGCAATTCCGCCAGTTTACTCATTTCAAACAAAAATGGTTGGTGAATCCCCCAGGTTCTGGGTAACATTGTCTCCTATGGAAAAGGATAACCTGCCTCGGTCATTTAAATCCAAACAAACAGACGAAAAAGATAATCGGCTTGCAAACGAGGCCGAATCAATGTTTTTTAAGCCAAAATACACTGAGTTGTTTCAAAGTGAAACACTTGTGGATAATGAAATCAATGATCTAAGTCAACAAATAGATGCCTTCAAACCACGTTTTGATCAGTACGGTAAGATGTTAAGTCATTTTGAGAAACAGGTTTCCAAAGCTTCGGAATTAATGGACTTCGTTGTTGAAACCCAAAATGAAATTCAAGAATCTCATCAGCAATTGCGCGAAGATATAATTATGAATAACTATGTGGAGAAAATTAGTCGTGATGCTCAGACCTTTTCTATTTTTGAAGCAGATGACTAATTAGAATTTTTAAACTTATTTTATAAAATCTTTGTTTAGCTGCGTTTTCAGTGAGCATGAGTTTGTCGTTTAAATTGGAACTTTCACAGAATTTTTCAAAAAAGTATTGTGACTTTTAATTTAATATAATTAACGTTTTTGTAAGCGTATTTCCATATATTTTGAGAGTCTATAAAGAAGATGTTAAAGGCTTTCAAAATACGTGATCATACGGAAAAAAATTATCTATAAATCCTAATGTATCAATAATTCATTAGAAAAATACAGCTATCATTCTAATTGTATTTTGTACTACCTTCGTAAAAATAAACAACATCAGATGTTAATTAAAATTGAAAAGATTTTTGCAATTGCGTGACAAGACAAATTTTTTTTTTCAAATTATATTTAAAGTCGCCTAACATCAAATTAAGTATTAGATAGTATCATCAAAATCCACATGATTTTAATCTTTAATTGTTTCAAACACACAAAATAATAGATAACTAAAAAATGCAGCTGGCTTATCGTGTTAATCCAAAAACACGTTAATTCTGTTCAGTTTTCTTTTTTATGATTGCAGTTCTATGAGATGTATGCATGTGGGTGTAAAGAAGTTATTCGTCTCTTAAACGCCAATTTTTAGTCACAAATGTCGCAGACCATTCCACTTTTATTAATATGAATTACAAGTAGACAGATGTGTAAGTTCCATCATTCCATTACTCGCCGCTTATTTATAGAAGGGACCACGTTTTCTTTTCTTGTAAACTTATCCAGTATGCATTTCATAAGATCTACTGTCTGAATTTTCCAGATGTTGACGTATGCGCTAGATAATATTGTCTTTGTTCTGACATCTTGATTATTTTTCCTTAAAGGTGTTCTTATCTTAAACGAAAATGATTGCCCTACGTCTTAACGCGTCCCCATGTGGCATCTTGCTTTAATTTTGATGTTCTATTCTAAGGTATAGCCATAGCTTTGTGACTGAAGAACCCAACGAACATATAAGGCATTGATTTCTTTCTTTTTAACAGATTGTAAATATAGGTCTTTTTTCTAGCACGAAACCCTTTTGCACTAGCACCACAATATAGTTCAGTTTCATCTCAACGATCTTAAATGGATGAAATAGAGGATTGAACTAATTTTTGGTTTAGAAGTTCGAAGCAAGCCCTCTCTTCCTGACCGAAATGAGACTTCAACGACTTTTGTATAAGTTTGTACAAGGGCGAGAATAACTGAGAATAAATTCACAAACGTCAAATTTCTGGGTAACGATTCGGCATCACTGCTTTTTTGCAATGCTGATGCTTAGACAGCTGTTGCCGATGCGATGCTAATCGGTTATCTGTTCGACGTTAAAAAGATTTTAATTATTATCAATGATGGTAGTAAGAGTGATAATTTCTTACTTTTCATTTTACTTCGCCATATTCTTATTAGTCGATCAATTCTCGATGCTTCTTTGCTTAAAGTTCACGCATCAGTTTATGAAACTTATAATGAATAGTTGTCGTCTATAAAGTAATAGTAAATGTTTGCGCTTGTGAACGTTAGACTTAAAGGATCAAGCACCATTATAGCAGTGATGCGTTTATGAATTAACACTGAAAGTCCATCAAAAATATCTAAAAATAACAACAAAACCCCAAGAACTTGTGAGCAGTTTTTACATTATTCGGAATCGGGAAGTCGATTATCGACTTCCTTTCCTTTCTCAGCTGCGCAAATGCTTTCTTAATAGACTGTGTATCCCAGGTACTTCATTTCAGACTAAAGAAAACTACATTTATATAGACTCAACTCCAAGTAGGCACGCTAAGCCCTTCTTTTGAAGCACATAAATGCTGTTCCACGAGCAGAGACAAGAATTTCATCTATGTCGATAGTTTTTCTTTTCCTTTGATTTACCCTTTTTCTAATTTATCCTTTTCGAACATTCCAGGAATAGGATAACCTTCTTAGGGTAGAGTGGAATGGCTTATTATCCGGTACCCATATTTTCATTGCCTTTCGGGATATTTACATTGATCTGCTTAAATATATTTTTACTTGCTCTAAGGGCAAGTATTGGTTTCGTGTGAAAAAAAATGTCTACGTTGTAATCAAAACTAACACTACGATGATTAGATACACCTCACCAAACTTCTTTTTATATAACTTTTCAGGCTTTTGCGGTTAATTTTCAACATCGTTAAAATATATTTTCGGATTATTCCGCGTTATAAATTATTTCAGAGAGAGAGAGATCCCGAACGTTTCGCAACAAATTAAATTGTGCGTGGTCACCGGGAAACTGATGTTAAAATGTTATTGAAGAGCTTTGGACAGGCTACGCAGGTTGTAGCGGTGCGTGGCTCTATATCTTGATGTTCTTGTTGTTTTTATAAATTTACACCGGAAAAATCGCATAACTCCATTTTTTTTCTCAAAATTAAACTAATGATGACTTCTTGTAGCTTTTCCGAATACTAAATGATGTTCTATTTATTTAAAAACAAAAATGTTGTTCTACCAAAAAAAAACCATTAAAATGAAATGCCGTGCTCTAGAACAACGATTTAAGTCCAAAACACTGCATGGAAGAATACACGAGTAACTATCTACAAAAATGTATATGGACTTGTGTCGTTTTTCCATAACATCTTTGATTTAAGTTATTTTCCCGAGTGCAGTGGTGCTTTTACAAAGAATAAACTAATTCATTTAAATTGCTGTTTTTCAAAAAGAAAACAAACATTCTAGAGTGTTTAATTCCACAATTTCAGTGAATAATAATGCAAATAAATAAGCAAGAATGTGAGTTGGTTGGTTTATAAATAGCTAGAAATAACAGAGTTTCGATTCCAAATCTTCAAAGACGATCAATTCTATCAGACGAACAAAGGCGCACATTTTTTGTGTTCAAATTCCTGTCAATATCAATTTTTTACAAATGCCTCCCAACCAAAAAAAAATTATCAATCTGAAATGTTTGTAAGGATTTCGACTTAAGATTGGTGTACTGTGATCTTCAGTAATATAGGGTGATTTTTAAGCTGGATTGGTTTTGGCAACACTGGTTTTGACAGCTGACGTGTGTTTAGTACCTTGTGTCACTGTCAAACAGCTTCAGTTTGGTTTGCAATTTAACCATGGATCGTCTTACAAATGAACAACGCTTGCAAATTATTGAATTTTACTATCAAAATTCGTGCTCGGTTCGAAATGTTCATCGCGCGCTGCTTGTGTTCAGCGATGAGGCTCATTTTTGGTTGAATGGGTACGTAAATAAGCAAAATTGCCGCATTTGGAGCGAAGATCAGCCAGAAGCATTGCAACAGCTACCAATGCATCCCGAAAAAGCCACTGTTTGGTGCGGTTTATGGGCCGGCGGCATTATTGGGCCTATTTCTTCAAAGATGATGCGAATCGCAGCGTTACTGTCAATGGTGAACGCTACCGAGCGATGATAACAAACTTTTTTTTGCCCGAAATGGAAGTTCTTGACTTGCATGATATGTGGTTTCAACAAGACGGTGCCACATGCCACACAGCACGCGAAACAATGGCGCAATTGCGAGGCGAGTTTGGTGAACAGTTAATTTCACGTTTCGGGCCGGTCAATTGGCCGCCTAGATCGTGCGATTTGACACCATTAGATTATTTTTTGTGGGGGTATGTCAAGGCTAATGTCTATAAGGACAAGCCCGCTTCGATTGACGCACTGGAAGCCAACATCCATGCATTCATTCGTGAGATACCGGCCGATATGTGTGAAAGAGTATGCCAAAATTGGACTCAGCGGATGTGCTACCTGAGACGCAGCCGCGGTCAACATTTGCATGAAATTATCTTTAAACATTAAATTGCAAGGTTCAAACTATCGATTCAAATAAATATTTCATTCATTTTTTCGATTTTTTTGTGTTTTTTTAAAAAAAAAAGTTCTAAACCTCTTAAAAAATCACCCATTAGAATGCAGTGCAAAACTCCACATCACGGTTACATCTTGCAGAAAACGAAAAGATAAACACCCTAGCCATAGGTATCTACCTATGTACATACTTAACGAAAATTAACTAAGTGTTATATAAGTGAATGTACTATATGAATTTCAGATTTTTTTCCACCACCTCCATTTATTCTTAGAGAACCTTTGTAGTTGAGTTGTTCAACTACCAACGTCCAATGCATTTTTTTTAGCACTTCGAAAATCCCTTGCCGCTGGAATTTTCCCATCAGCTCGACGAGCGTCTAGAACTGTATTAGAACTGTAAAGATTATCTATCTATCTAGTGAAAAATCTCCTACAAATTTCGAAATTCATGGAATTTGATATCACTGAATCCGAATGAAACGAAAATTATGACATACTTCTCTACGATACTTTATTCCTTTCGTAGTAAGAGTGGAATTGGTTATCAACCGAAGAGAAAGTATTTTTTGCACCTAATTCAAGATGGCGGCCACCCCTTATGGAAAATGAGGGGGGAAAACTAGGTGGGAGTGTTCTGGTGATAAACCCTACCTACAGTTAAAATTTCATTGGACTCCGATTTAACGCAAACCTAAACTACCTACCATTTGACTGGACTATTGATGATTTTCTAGTTTCTTTAAGTTCCTCCAAGTTTATTTGTGCTGAGTGCGGTTTATGCACTCTTTATTTTATCAAACACAAAAATATTCCACTTGAAAAATAAAAAAAATTGTAGGCTAATAAGCATTTCTATCTGTACATATTTGTATATTTTAAATGCAGCGGATGCAATATCAAAGCACCAATAATTGCGCAAATGAATACATTTGTTTGTAAAAATAAAATTAAACATAAACAAATATTCCAATAAACAACTTTTAAGTATAACTAATTGTTGTAAGTCCAAACAATGCGCCATAATTTGTTTCTTTACTGCGATGGTACATGTAGGAAAAAAATCCTAACTCGCAGGGAATTTTCGCAAATGACACTATAGGAAAAAAATATTAATATTGAGTTCTGTTTTTAATTAGTTTATAGACTTTATTTATTAATTGTCTCTCTATGGAAATAAATATGTTTTTAAAACTTCGTTAATTAAAAAAAAACCTAAATATAAATACAGAATTTAATATAAGGGGCCGGTTATAGGGATCTGGAAAAAAATTCCTTTGGATGATTTATTTATATTCCTGATGAAAATTCCTGTTCCGTATAGAATTTTCATCAAGAAAATTAATAAATGCTTTTATAATAAAAAATATTTGCTGAAAAGAAGATTTTGTTTGCGAAAAAATTATTTCAAGTGATTGCTCATAGACCCGTATCTATTTTATTTTAAAATTGTAAGTTAGCACATTAATTATCCAAAAGAAATTTGTTTCCGTATGCGTTTTCCTTATCGTTATAAGTTATAATCAACCCCTAACCTAAGATAGTTGAACTCACAAAAATATTCACATCGTCACGTGTGTTCATTTCGTTAGTGTAGGGTAAAAATGGTGATTTTTCCAAATGGCGCTGGTATTTTGTTTTTATTTGATGTATACCATCACTGTTTTCTTACTAGTCTCGATGATTTGACATAAGACAGCTGATCTCAAATTTGAGAGTGAGAACGATGAATGGGGCAATGCTATTTTCGATTTTATTCGGATTCTGTGAAGACAATTTTTCCTGATTCGTACATACAAATTAGAAAGACAAATAAGATTTATGAAAATAAAAATGGTGTGTCTATCCTAATGAACCGCACTGTATTTAGCCAACTAAAACAAAAACAATGGATTTCTATTGTTTTCGTTTTTCTTCTTTGTAGGCATAGGCCAGTCGGCAGAGACAAAAAAAGCTTTTTCATAATCCAAAAATATAATGATCAAATTTTATGATTCGAATTGTTAGGTAGGTCATTTTTTTTTAGCGCGGAGCTAAGAGTTGTGCGTCAGTCGCCATTTTTAAAAACCAGTCTTAACCAATATCTCCAGAACTGCTCATAGTATATGAAATTTGTAAGTATATTTTTATAGGAAATTCAATTATCTTTCTATTTTTCATTGAACATTTTTGTATAGATTTTATACTTTCAGAGTTAAGGCGCTTAAAATTATTCTATTTTTAGCTTTTCCGTTATATCTCATGACAGTTTCTATTATGAAAAAAAAAATAAAGACAAAGTTGTAGAGCATACAATTTTCTACAAGTTTTTCATGCAGGCTTTTTTTTTACGACGTATGGTTTGCAAATTATATTTAAATAAAGACCGAATTTTCACGAGCAGGATTGATTCATTTCCCCACCACGAAGGGGTAGAGTCAATGTCGTTTTTTTTTTATTTGGTGTCCCTGTAGGCCTAATCCACAAAAGTTTGTTTGAATGATTACTAAAACCTTCCACTTTTTGATGGTCCTGGCTCGAAGAGTTCTAAATTTGTTTCAGTCTCAGTTAACTCGTCGTCTTTTTAGATTTGGCCTGGAAAATCTTCATTGTCAATGGGATCAAAGTCTACTATCCGAACTATATTTTCGCAGGATTGTCCACTTCTACAATTAGAATAAATAATAGAACACTTAGACCCGCTTTTTTGCAGCCACATGCAACCCAACATTTAGTTTTACATTGGCATGAAATAAGTTTCAGCAATAAGATGCTGTAGGTGGCGCGATATTTATAGTTGGTTCTAATCCCCATGATGTCCGACTCCAATACCATTCTTCAGGGTTCAAAAATTGCCCAAACCATGCCTGAACTTGGTGGTACGTTAATATCACTGTTAATATCATTGTTTCGTCGAAGAAAATTTCACTTGCGCTATACTTTTTTGATCTACGTTATCTTTTTAAGCCCTTAGTACCTAAGTCACAAGAATATTGGGATAAGCCATCGAAAGAAATTTAAATTTTTTGTAATATTATCTTTTATATTTTATATATTTTTGGCAAATGTCTTTGAATCTTGTAATTGATGGAGGTTTCATCAATTACTTCCATTGCACTGAGTTCAAAGTTGATGGCATCCTCAAACGGTTGCATAGCTTTGTAGAGGGAAGATTTTTGATATTATTTTTTTTAAGTTCAGTTACTAGTTTTCTTCTATCGATATTTTATTTTCTTATATCGAAAACGTCCAAGAATCGTGATATTAATCGATACTCAAGTTACCCACAATACCTAGTTGAACACAAAAAACTCGGAACAATATTGATCTTTTGACCTAGTGAAATAAATCTTTAGACTTGGCTTACATTCTCATTTCTTTTTACGTTCTCATTTTTCCAAAAAATATTTGTATTAATTTGAATCTGTTGAAATCCTTATAATTCACAAAATGGAACAAGCGCCACGCTACAAATAGATAACTAGTACGGGGTATTAAGATTTCATTATGTGCTCTGAGAAATAATTCCGAGACGCATTTTGACTTCGATATTCGAAGAGTATCAGTACTCGAGACGAAAACCCCATTTTCACAATTCCATCTAGTGTTGTTTGGCCGCCATTTTGTTTTTAACGGTGATTTTGATTTTCGCGCGTAACTTGCGTATTTTTCATTCTAGAAAAAAAATTGTGCCACAAAATTGTTGCAAATTTAATTTCCGACATTTTTCGAAATTTACTTTCTATAAAAAGTTACAGTGCATTTGTGAAAAAAAAGCAGGGATTGATTTTTGGTGGCAACACTTAAAAAAAATATTGTTCTAAAAGTTGTAGATCCTTCAATTATCTGTATATATTTTGCCTCTACAATTTTCTAATACGAACGCTTCTTGCTCTGCAGCGCATATAAGTTAGTGAAATCCATATTCTAATGACACGAAGACGAATTTGGTTTTTTCGAAATGGTATCGTCACACGAGCTGAATAACCCATTTTACAGAGTTCTTCAAAGTAGTTAAAACCCGTTATTTAGTTTTCAAGTTTTTTTTTCTTTTAAAAATTTAAAAATTGCATGCAACGAGGAACTTGTGATCGTGTTTATATAGGAACGATGGAAAGGCCACTGAGTGAGGATGGCTGAGCATCAACCTGATATCAGAAAGAATAACGATGGGCACCTTTTATTTTGTTCAATTCATCCATAATTATTGTTTGCACTACGAAAAATCTTACTTTTCTGTTCAAGGTAGGAAGTATTTTTTAAGTTTAAAAAAATCAAATTGAGCCTCCTACGCAATCTCCCTATGAACATTAAAAAAAAAAACCAAAACCAAAAAAAAACACGACCGAAATAAAATGGACGTGAGAAAAATGTCAATTTTTTTCAATTGCAATATCTTCTTGATTCAATTATTTCCGAATAAATACAAGATTTGGCCTAGAGATCTGATGTCGCATCCCTATCTATGAAATTAGATGCTTTAAAAACAACAAACGCACAGTTGTGACACAAATTAACAGCGATGTCCAAGCGGTGTGACTTGTTAGAGTCTCAAATGGAAATTATTTCGCGAACAATCAAAATACATACATAAACTGTCTATACTCTGTTCAATTTGAATGTGCTGTACAGGCCTTATGGCAGAGCTTTTTCAAACACACTGGTGCCTGCTGCTGCTTGCACGCACGGCACCTTAACTTAAGAAATTGAAATAAGAAACAAAATCCCTGACTTACATTTAAATTGTTTGTGTAATCTTCTTTGAGCTGACGTACATCCCACCATGACCTATCTGCTCCCCGGGTGAAAGGAAAGGAGACTGATCGGCAATTTGCAACCAACCCTACTCGCCATTGTGTTGAATCAGAGCTACCATTGCCTAGTTGATGTAAATTCTTAAGGGATTTTCTTTGGTTTTTGCTATGTAACTTTCAGGATTTAAGCTTTTTTAGAGCTTTTGATAGAAATATTTTTGTGAGATTTGCGGCAATTTTTAATGCTCACTACGGCAACCATGTGAGAGTTTTACAATGGAGATAGAAATCCATAATAGTATGGATGAAAGGCAAATATCCCATCTTCCCTGTACTGCACATTCAAATTAAACAGAGTATATTGGTACACCTCCCTCTAGACAGAGAAACCAATGTTATTGATCTAGCGAAACAAACATGCAAGGATCTTCTCAAGTGAACAGAAGGTGAAGAAATTCACTTGGAAAGAAAATACGAGAAGTCCTTAACGTACAATGGCAAAGAGGTTCAGTCTTCATGCAAATTCATTCGTCAGAAGTTGCAGAAAAAATTCTGTAGGTCGCGAGCCAATTAAAGGGTGGAGGCATTAGTATCTGCTGTCAGACAGAGGCAAAAAAACATTTAAAAACAAACTTATGTAGTCAGTTCAGCGGAGGAGATGAAATTTTTTGTCAACAATATGTTTGGTGATAACTTCAGAACATTTTGAATGCAGCGAGTGAAGCTAGTCGCCGTCAACAATCTACAAACATCTTCTTCCGGCTCCTGGTACATACAGAAAACATTAGGACAACACTGTGATCTACCACAAAAATAATAAGTACACTTTATTTAACGATCTAAGGTTACAACATAACAGGTCTCAAAAACAAACTTTTGCAACCTAATTTTTCAAATATATTTTAAATTCTGATGTGATAATAGCTGCATTTTATTATGATCCGCATCAGATCATCATTGTATAGACCCGCGTAATAAATACACTTGGTTGAGTTTTGATATTTTAATATACATAGATCTTCGCTATTCGCTATCCACAACTGAACTGATAATGATCTTATTCTAGAGTAGAACCGGTTCTTCTCATATGCTCACAACGGGTAATCCTCTATTGTAAGCTATTTCTTATCAACTCTCCTGGTCGTGTTGTGGGCGTTGTGGCACAGATCTCCACATCCCCCCAATATTTTTCAGGTTTAAGGTCAACCTCGGATCGCTAACGTGAACATCAGTTGGCGCTTCTGGTTCCTCTACTGCTGGGAGGGTGGTGGTCGTGATAGTCGGATTATCACTCACCTCTGCTGACATGTTTGAACCTGTAGAATAATAATTAGTATTTTTATGATTTTGATTTGTCTTAAATTTTACTATTGGGTATCTTCTTAACATGCCTTATGTTACGGCGGAACACTTTGTTCCCCGATTCTACCGTGACCTCGCTGTTCTTCCTGTCAATAACTTCAAATTCCGTATGATTGGAGTTGGAAGTAAGTTTGTTAGAGAACGCCACGTTTTTGATTAAAACCGTATCCCCTATTTCTATTCCTGAATCTTAAGCTCCTCTTTCCCTACCTCCCCTTTCTTTTCCTTTTTGCTTATTGATGCAATCGCGCTTCCGAATCAAGCGTTGGCCTTCTATGTCTAGCATGGAAGGGATTTTGTCGCCGATTGTTCGATTGTAAAGTAATTTCGATGGGGCTTTCCTGTTGTACCGTGGGTGAACTTCTGCATCTCTTCTTTATAATCACTTTCGTTAGAGTGGGCTATCTTCCACTTCACCGTTCGATTGTGACCAGTAGAGCGGCGAAGTTATAGGCTTAATGTTGTTATTTTTACAGTAGGTTTTAAACTCGTCGCTGACAAATTGGCTTCTGTTGTCCGCCGAGATCAACTTGGGATATCCTAGTCTACAAAATATCTCTTCCAAAAAGTTCATTACATCCTTTGAAGTTATCTTTTTTAAGAACTTGAACTCAATAACAACGAGAATATACTTGTCGTGATTAAGCAAGGGCCCTACCAAATCCATTGCCAAGTTGAACCAAGGTCTGTCCGGAAAGATATGTCTGTTCATGGGAACTGGTTTGCTAGGTTTCGAAACGATAACGCAATCTCGACATTTTTTTACAAACTGTTCGACGTCTCTGTCTACCAATGGCCACCATACTTTTGACCGGACCCTCCGCTTCATTACTGTTTCGCCAGGGTGGCCTTCGTGAGCCAGTTCCAAAATTCTAGAACGTAGTGCCATTGGTATAACGATTCTAGTCCCTCTTAACAGAATATTGCCTATGGTACACAATTCAAGTCTAAACGGAAAGAAAGATTTGTAGTCCCAGTTTCGTTTTTGATGTTATTGACAGCCTCCATCAGATCCTGGTCCTAGGTATTATTCGAACAAATCTCTGATATCGTAATCGCTTTGGGTACTGAATTTTCAATTATCGTAAATATATCGTGTTCCCCCTGTTCGTCGAATGTTTCTGCCGTTTGAATTTTCCAGAGTAGCGAAACTGAATCAGCTATAAATGCTTCTAAATGCTTGCAACCCAAGCACCCATCTTTCAATGCGAGCTAGTGGTCTTGATGTAGGCTTAAATATTGCCTCTAGTGGCTTATAGTCTGTAACTTACTCGAATTCTGTTTCTGCTACAGTATGAAAACCTTTGAACCGCCCATACTAACGCTTTGAGAGTATCCCCTCTCCACCTCGGAAAGCTTTTGCTCGTAAATTATATAACCCTGGGTACTTCGTTCTCAAACTGGATAAGGGCTGCTCCCAACGCTACTAGGCTGGTATCAGCTATGAGTCGAAGTCAGAGTATGAGAGAGTAGACCAATGTGCTTGAAGCTATTTTAATCGTTGAAAAGACTTTTGTTGTGTTTCTGCGAGTTTGACACTTTTCTTTATTAGACACCTGAGTGGTTCCATCAGCTAAATCTGGGACGAAATTCCCAAGATATGTCACCAATCCAAGGAAATTCCTTGGATCCTCCTTGCTTTGTGGAGGTCGAAATTGTGTACCTTCTTTATTTTGTCCGGTTCTCTGCTGATACCTTCTGCCGATATTATGTGTCCCAAGAATTTCAATCTCTGTACCTTTCCACTAATTTTTTTCTTTATTAAGTGCAACATTGCAGTCCTTAAAAATATTAAGTACCATCTTCAAGCCCTCGTCATGTTCTTTCTCCGTACAACCATAAACTACGATTTCGTCTAGATAGTTAAAAGCATTATCACAAGGGGCTTGAAGACTCCATAACTTTTTGGAATATTTCGGGAGCAGAGTTAACCACAAACAAAAGTTTCTTGTATCTAAACATCCCCGTGTGAGTTATAAATACCTCTACAAAGGTATTGTGTTGCGCTAGTACAGCCTCCAAATGCAAACAAACTAACAATTGTTTCAAAATCCACAATTAAAAATAGCTGCAACTCGCTTTGATTAGAATATGGATTTCTCCAACTTATATGCGCTGCAGAGCGAGAACCGTAGTTCGTATTAGGAAATTGTTAAGCAAAAAAATATAGATAATTTAAGGATCTACAACTTTCCTTACGATATTTTTTTTAGTGACAAAAAATAGGCGAATATGTTGCGTCTTGGAATTATTTCTCATCAAAATGCCCCGTCCTAACTTCTGACCCCAAACCTTACCGAACTATTTAACATTCTAGTTTCAACTTTCTATTTTTTTTTCGATATTGGAAGAAATAAAGTTAAAAAACATTCGAATTTATACGCAACTCAACATCTGTATAAAAACTATAGAGGAAGTCTGGTGTCATCGATAAATGTATTGCAAGATGAAAAAGACATCTTAATTTCCAAGCAGCTACAAAAAATAAACTGTTCTCCATGAGTCTCGCTGGACCATTGAGAAAACACTTCGATTTGTATTAATGCTTCTTGAACATGTACTGCAGAACCTTATTAATTTGAACATACAAACCAATGAGCTTCAAAACCAAATAATTATTTGTGGTCTTAAAACGAAGACCTCATAAATTCCTGAAGACATTCCTGCAGAATTTTATTTAGGTGCTGTATACTAAAATTACTAAATACATATTTTTATTTTTAAAGAATAATTATCAAGAAAGAAGAAAGAAAAATAGAAATTTAAGATCAAATGTCAAGATAATACGCTGGGTTGAGGTAATGTTTAAGTTTTTTTTTCATTAATATTACACCTTATTATCAAGTGATATTATTTCAAGAACACTATTAAACACATCCAATGCATGCCATTAACAGAAATGTAACGCTTTTCACACATTATGATAATATTTATTAATGTATTTGCATTTATATTTTAGAATTTTTAGTTGTATCGAAATGCCTTAAAAACATTATATAAATCATAAACAAAATGTTGTTTGTACCAAATATTAATTTGTTGTCAATAATTTCTTTTTACTATCTAATAATTTCAGGCGAAAACATACAAAATGGAGATCATTCTGAGGCTCACTTGAGCACATTTTCTCATAGCAGTAAAGAGGTAAATATTTTGAAAACACAAAAACTACATAGCACAGATATTTATGAACCAAGTTTATTCACCACTACTTGAGATCACAATGAGTTATTACATATGTATGAAATCGTCTAATCGAAAAAAACCAACTGATTTTGAATTATGTCCATCTTTGCGATAATCCTTTAATTTTCACATGCGAAAGTGTCAGCCCTCTCTGTTTTGAGCTATTTTTATTTGTTCCTATCATTACTTATTAATACTATATATGAAGACGAAACTAATTTTTATGAAGTTTGTCACGCGTAATCTCTGAAGTATAAACTGATTTCCTTAAAATTGTTATTTTCAAAAGAATGTTTAAGATTATTTCTTATTTTGTTTGTTGAATTACATAATTAATTTTTTTTTAAATTATTAAATCTATATATCGTCGGTATGCTGCAAAAAGAGCTCAAGTCACAAGATTGTGTTTCCAAGTTATTGAAGATTTAAAGTTTATAGCCGCTGGAAAAATCATTAAGTAGTTTTAATTGTAAAATCTATACTAAAATCTGATACTACATTTATAAATAAGATGAAACCAAAAAATTTTATTCAATTTAGTTTATTAAACTTTTTTTATCCGAAAATAAAATGAATCTTGGACATGGGCTTTTTTTGCATTAAAAAATATTTTTTTTTTTGGACATGGGTTTTTTTATGAAAATGTTTTGTTTGTAATTTTTATTTTAAATTCATTAATCTTGATCTGATTCAGAATCATCATTTTTATCGGGTTCTGGGGCCTTGTTTCTGGTAATTTTTCTTGTTTTCAAGCTTTTGTACCAGTGATGAAACTCTTGGAATGGCTCCTGAATTGCAAAGATTAAGTTAATCTTTTTTCTTATACTTATAGGAAGGCTGCTTTTATAGGCCTTTCTGATTTTAACTTCTTTCAAATCTATCGGTCTACCGTTACCAAAAACACGTATTTCCTTATAAAGGGTCCGCCAAATAACTTCTTTTCTTTTTTGAAAATGGCGCAAAACATCGAGTGTAGCTTCGGCTGTGTGGCACGTAGCGCCGTCTTGTTGAAACCAAATGTTGCCAATATCCTCCTCTTCAATTTTTAACAAAAATTCGTTCAACATGGCCCAATAACGATCTCCATTGACTGTAACGGCCACTCCTTGCTCATTTTCGAAAAATGGCACAATTATGCCTCTGGTCCAAAATCCGCACCAAACAGTGACTCGTTTTGGGTGTATCGGCTTTTCAATGTATGCGTGCGGGTTTTCTGTGCCCCAAATGCGACAATTTTGCTTGTTTACTACCCGCCAAGATCAAAATGAGCTTCATCTGGAAAGATGATTTTTTTGGCAAAATCGGCATCTTCTCTAAGTCGATCGCAGGCCCACTTAGCGAAGCGTATACACAAACATATTCGTTCAGCGGAAGGATAAAACTAATTATCTGTCAAATCAAACATGCGCTAAGTATTACCATTCACGAAATAAGCACTAGTTGAAAAAAAAAAAACGTTAGATGGCGGACCCTTTAGATTTCATTGTGATCGTATTTGTACTCCATCACACCACGTTTAATCATTTAGTACCGAAAAGATTTTACTTTCAACCAGTTCACCTTTTATCCGTTTTCGTAAAATATTTTGTTTTTTTATAATCCGATTATTTTGATAAATCCAGAAAATCAGTATACCGCATTTGGGTTATATTGTAAGCATTTCCTTTGCTTAGCCTCTTGGAACGTGCGGGTCTGAATATAGTTAGCCAGTCTTGAATCTTATAGACTGGTACATTCTTCTTCTGCTTTTCAATAGCATTGTGTATGCTTTCAACTTCCATATAACTATGTCCGCTTTCTAGAATTTTGTGTTCAATTAAATCCAAATTTAAAATTTGGAGAAATAATATTGAAATATTTTTGTTTCTATTCTGGCCACTGCAAGTCAGAAAAAAAGAAACGTCTTATATTTCCGGTAAAAGTCCATGCAAGTACTTATACAAGCACGAACCAATTTCATTACTTCCTCTTTTGCCATCAGTTTCTGTCCAAAAATACCAGAAAGCATTGTTTGGTGGAGCAGAGTTGTAGATGGTTAAATTAACATGGCTAATAAAAACATTGGACTTACATCACTTAATGGAATTTGTAACACAGATTTTTTCTGCTAGGTGTATTTCCTTTGAATTTGAGGACTTGAGCTTTTTTTGCAGCAAAAATAGAAAAAATAGAGAAAAAAGAAAAAAAGGTCCACTTGGGTCTTTTGTGCTCCACACATTTGGGTGTTTTGGACTTAGACTGAAATGTTTTTATACTACAAAAATACTTTAAATAGACATGGGATTTTTTCACACGGCATAGACTATGACTTTTGGGACATTTTTGCATCATTAAGTCCATTTTACAAAAAAAGTGGACTTGAGCTCTTTTTGCAGCACACCGACGATATATACAAATGGATCGTGGTGTGCTCTAATGCTTTAAACTTGAAAACGACTGGACCAAATTGGATACTTCCTTCTGCGGGTTTGTTCCTTATTTGCGCCGCGAAGGTTTAGGAAAAAAGAAAAGCCGCAAAAATGTTCAACAGGTGGCCCTGTAGGCGCACATTTCGCTTATCAGTTCAATTCAATTACCGTTCAACAGGTGGCGCTGTAGGCGGTTATAAAATGGCTTTGGGGATATTCTTTTTCAACTTTTGTTATTTGTAGGGTGAAAATAAAATAATAGTCTGATTCAAGAAATTCTTTTTTTGTTTGAAAGATTTTTCTTAAGAAATAGCTAGAGAAATTCTGGGGTAAAAATATCCGATTTAGGAAATTCTTTTTTTGTTTAAATGTTTTTCTTAGGAAATAGCTTCAGGGATATTCTTTTCAAATTTTAATATTTATAGGGTGAAATGGGGCAACAATAAAAAAGTGCGATGTAAAACTCTTTTTATGTTTAAAAGGTTTTCCTTATGAAACGGCTTTAGGTATATTCTTTTTCAAAATTTTAAATCTTGTAGAGTGATATGGGGTAGAAATAAATTGGCATTTATAGGGTGGAATTGGGTGAACACGAAAAGGTGTATCTGTTTTCAAAAATTCTTTTTGTGTAATTAAAAAAAAATGCTATTTATGGAATGGGATAGAAACAAAAAAGTGGTTTTTGATTGAAAAATTCTTTCTGAAAAGTGATAAAGGTTGGACTTCGAGGATCATGTTTTTACATATTTAGCCATTCATAACGTGCAGTAGGTTAAAACCCCCAAAGAAGTATTCTATTACAAAAATTTGTCAAATATTTATTTATATTTTCTTTTGTAATTTTTATGGGAAGCTAACATAGGTTTAATTCGATTTTAGATTAGATTAATTCATTAAAAATAAAATTCAGTGAAATCTCTTTTATATGGGAAGCCACGTGACCGGACTTGTTTGTCCAAATAAGAGAGTGTCCGCTCAAGGGAAAATTTTTAAATCATCAGCATGGAAAATGTCCCTCGAATCAAATTTTTCTATTAATGCCATTCGGCTAGTCCACTCAGCATAACGGTTTGAGGATTCACATCGGCAGATTGTCCCGATATGGCCCTTTACGAAATATTGTGCCTCTTTAAGAAGTGTCGTAACCAGCCAGATGATGCCTTAAAAGTTAAGAAATTGATCCCCTTCCCAAAATCTTTGGCTTTCTTTTGGATAATTGGCCCAGAAATAGGAATACGTTTTGCACGAGCTTTGACAAACCATTCATATGTAAAGGTATCGACCACTCCAATCGGTGAGCAAAGATTTCTATTTCGCAATATGGCAGCCAAACACGATTTCCGAACTCCAAATTTGTTTTGTTATGTATCCCATTCCACATTATCTCTGTGACTCTGCGAAGTTAACAACTTCTACATGGCATGATTAGATATTGCTGAAAAAAGAAAAACCTATCAAACAAATGAAAGCAAAAAAAATAACTGTTAGCCCTTTCTTGAAACAAAAAAAAAACTTAATTTCTGAAGGCAGGAGCGTCAGAGCTAAATTTAACGCAGCAAAAAAAAAAACAAACAATTCTCTGCGCCTCGCCTACTGCCAAAACAATTAAACTTTCCCATTGACCACGTTTTTAAAAATGCAAGTCTACAAGATAAAGCTTCACGAGTATATGTTCTGTCGTTCTATGATGCCGTTAATCAAGCAGATATTGTTAGTGCCTGTCGACTTGCAAATCCATTCATTTAAGCATACACATACATAAATTGAATGCAAGAGCACATAACACTGTCGTGATTTTGCCGTACAATGTTTGTGTATCTTTACCGAGTACCGACAACTGGTTGTAGAATGTGCATGTGCATGTGCACGCGCCACCCGCTTGCTGTGAAACAGTTTCACAAATACATGGATTAGTATGCAATGAAACCCAAAGAATACATGCGTAAAGAAAAGAACAAGAAATCGCAAAACAAAAAATTAATGTCCACTTAAGAGAATATTTTTACAAAATGAATGTAAAAATACTTTCCATGTCCACTTAATACAATTGTCTACTTAAGAGAAAAAAAACCCAAACAAAACTTAATATTGTCCGCTTAAAGGAATCGTCCACATAAGAGGGGTGTCCGTTAAGAGGGAGTTCACTGTATATACTTTTTTGGTTACATAATTAACATAATGAATAGTTACGGCCATATTATTCACTCGATTCATGCAGATTAAAAATTTGAATCTAGATGTAAAGCATATAAATTCAATGTAAATACATCTGGATTTATGTTTTAATCTGGATGTATCTAGTGAATAATATGGCGGTTAGTGACATGATATGATTATGTAATCTGCCAAAATGGCTTTAAATTTAGTTTACAAAGATAAAAACTAGCGGACCAGCTAGTATTTTAGAAAAACGAGAGTTGTTTTATAGTGAAAATTTTTACTTAAATTTTAAGCCCTTAATTTTTGAGAAATAAATTAACATAATGGTAGGTAGGTAAAATGGCGGTTCTGAGAACTCCTGTTCCCGAAGAACCCAATTAGCGCTGTTAAGCGCCGTTTTGGTTGTCCGGAGAGTTAGTGACGATTTTTGTATATGAATTTTGTATTTGTAGTGTTTTTACCTAACTTATTAGGCCAGCAATTATCGGGAATCGGCCCGAAACCGGAGTCAATAGCGATACAGTCCACGACTACCAATCCACCGAACCCCGGTAGACCACTGCTAGTCCTTACACTTCCAATGCAAGAGCTGTGTTGAAGATATTGTTTGATCTATTAGATCCATCTGGTGCTGTTTAGAAAAGAGATAAAATCGTTTATCCTTTTGTTCGACAGCACGTTTAGGTTTTCGAAAAAGGGCTTCCAAATGCCAGGAAGCGAGACCTGGCCAGTTACAGAGAAAGTGTTCGATGGGTTCTTTCTCTAGAGGGTTCTTGTAGCTACGGCAGAAACTATTAAAAGGTATGCGTGGCTTAGCCGTATGTTCTCCTATTGGCCAATGGCCAGTGATGATTGCTGTTCTATCGGTTCTATTTCGCTTTATTAAATCATTTGATCTGTTTTTGTCATAGGTAGGCCATATCTTCCTAGATATCTTGCAGTTTGACAGACCTTGCCACTTTTTTATTGATTCCAAAAGTAAATGGACATATATTCTGTCCTTCACGAATCCCAGTGGAAGGTCGACTTCTTCTGCCTGAGAGACGAGAAGGGCTGATCCCCGCCTGGCAAGCTCATTGCCTTGGATATCACTATGCCCTGGGACCAGCCACGTAGCCAGGGGGGGGGGGGGGACTTGAGGCTGAAATGATTTCGTCATATCAATTCAAATCTATAAAAATAAGAAGACTATCTAGGTATAGTTTATTTGATTTGGGATCAGTTAAGAACTTCAGTTCGTCGCCTTAGTGACAAAAAAACGTATGTCAATCTTTGCTAATTTTCAGGAGAGACGATTTTGTGATTTTTTTTTACCATTTCTCATTTTTATGATTTCCATGAATACTTTTGTAAAGTTAACTCTTACAAATTTCAAGATTAACGTACTAGCTATAGAATAGTTAAAATAATATTCTTCATTTTGTTTGTGATTTAAAAGATATTTTAATCGATAAAGTGAGAAGATATACCGTTACGTTTATGTGCCTCAAACGATAATTATTACTTTGAACCTTTTTGTTTTGTTACGTTTTTGAATAAAATAATAATTTTCAAAAAAAAAAACTCATTAATCTTATTTTATTAATTTGTTTCTTGTAATATAAGTACATACATAAGGCATTTAAATCTAGTTATCACTTTCGTGATCCAAATCGGTAGATTTTAACGATTTGTAGAAATCGTGGTAGTGCGAGGGTATTATACCTTTGTTACAAAGGTCACTTAGGTCCCGTAAAACATTGAGTTAATTTTGGTAGCTCATTTTTCCTTGATTGCCGCTGAATCATTTGTACAGCTTTGAACTCTCCCAGATCCTTGTCATACGTAAAATGATGTTATTTGTATCAGTTTTTCTATACTTCTGCCTAGATATTTTTAGCCAATTAACATTATTTTCTTCAGTATCAACCTTACGAGTTTTAATCAAAGTTGAACCTACTGCTTTGAAGCTAAAAATATCCTCGCGTCCCATTTCTACCACTGTATATTTTGATTGTTTTGATGACATCTTTACGACGCACAGTGGCCCGTTTAGGCAAAAGTGTTTGCGAAATTCATTTTTCGGGTGGGTTTATAATGCAAAACTTTTACTTTTTTTTGAATTGACAAATGTTTGGAGCTCTAGTAATCGAAAAAATTATTTCATTTGTATGAATGTTTTGACTTGAAGAGCGAGTCAAAGTTGACAAATTTTTATGGTTAGAAAAAAAACAATTGTTTTTAAATTTTTTTTTAATTTTGAGTGTAAAAACTAGGAAAAAGATGTAAATAAAACTTTTTTTTGTTATTTTTACTTGATATATGTGTTAATTGCTATAATCAGAAATGAAAAAAAAAATGATAAATTTTTTGAAACTGATAAATTTAATGTTTTTTAAACACCCATTTTTGCACGCTTTTTTGTCTTTACACTGAGTAAAAAAAAAGGTTCAAAATCAAATCAAGCTAAGCTCGACGGATAGTAAATCCTTATATATTTCTTCATATAAAACCAAAAACTCAGATGCATAAAGTTGCATAGAGCTGAGCTAGAGCGATTTGATTTAATGAAGTCAGTAATTTTTTCTGAGTTTTTTTTTTTGTCAGGTGCAGAAAAAAAATCATGGAAAATATTTTTTCTCTGTTTTGCAGGTATGAGTGTTGGTTTGAAATAAAATGGTTTTGAAAATTAGAAGGAAAAACCTACCTAAGTTTTTTAAAACGGTTTTATAGCTTATTTCTTGAACGAGCAGTTGTATGTATAAAGAAAAATTATTTAAAAAGGATATACCATACAATATTTTGTTTGAACTTTTTGTCAAAGATGAGAGTCTTGAATAGTTCTTTTTTGCCATAATAAGTGAATACCAACTATCCGATGAAAATTTACAGGAAAATGAAGCAAAATTAAAAAGCTTTTATTACAACATTGATAAGAAATGGGTCGCAGCCCATAGATTGAGATTATTTTTCATAAACAAAAATGAGGAATGGCTTTCTTCATCGCTCCATATCAAAACCGGATAAATGAGCTTGGACTTGATGTAGATAAACCAAAGCTAGGATTTGGAAATAGCAAGATGGAAACACTACAAGGAGATTTTTTAACAATCTGAGGCAACCGCTCGAATAACTGGAGTCAATAAAGAGGTTATAACTAGGATCAAAATAATACTTAATGATTTGAATAGCAGGGAAGTAGTGAATACAGTTAAATTTGGAGATTACACCAAAAAAACCGCAGAGTTATTGAAACAAAAGTACCCTGAAAATCAACTCCCACCTACTCTTGATAAAATTTTGGTTCATAGTCAAAATATCATCGAATACGAAACACCCTGTAAATATTTTTTCTTAAAATTCACAAACGTTATAGCCTTGGAAATTTCCTTCAAAACCAAAAAAAAAAAATTGGCGATATCTTTGTTCGTTTAAGAGATATGACTTTTGCAACCAAAAAGGTCAACACGGGCCACTGTGCGACGGTGTACATTCCAACGGGGTCAAATATATTTATGTTTTTTGAACAGTTTTCCCACGGGTCGACACATATGACTTACCCGATTGATATAAAGCCATTCGAATATTTTTTTTCCACGATTTGGGATCAAGCTTTCGCTTTCTTTTACTATTAGGCCAGGCGCGCACATGCAACTAAACAGTTTGGTTTCGATTATGAGCACTCGGGATTATATGAGACTCCGCCGGTTTATGTGCGCGGACTCTCATATAATCCCATAGTGCTCAAAATCGCAACCAAACTGATTAGTTGCATGTGCGCGCCTGGCCTTATGATTCTATTTTCACTAAAAATGCTACCATTATTGTTTTCATTAGCGAACATTGATACAGAAGGAGGATTCGTTTCATTCATTTCGGCATCAAATTCTTTCTCTATAGAAAAGACAAGATGAATTTATGAAAGCAACAAATCTCTCTTTACTTGATTATTATTATTATTTAACTTGCCATGTTCTATACTTTTAGAAGTACATTGCGAGACGAAGGTGAATTTCTTTTCGAATAATCTTTACTAGTTTGATTTTTCGTAGCTAACGTGACAAGCTTTTAAGCTCTCGAAAATTCCATTATGAACCCTTTAGTTTAAACCTTTCACAAAATCACGATCTTGCAATCACTAATAATGAAACTGAATAACGCATGAGTAAAAGTATTACTGAACAACAATAACTGCAATTTTTTTGCTTCAACCAAAACTAAAGCAAATTTTAATTGTTGACATGAAAATTAGTTGTTGACAAAAAAAATCATTGAATTTGATGTGCAGGTCAAACCGTAAAAGCTTATTGCCATAGAAACGTATCTTCATTCAAATTTCTAGAGTTTGGGTCATAGAAACGTAACGCCTCATACGTTTGTTTGCTTCGATGTATTTTGAAAAAAAATGTTGATACGGCAAGTGGTAACTTCTAAGCTACTTCACTTAGAGGTACAATTTTTTGCCACAATATAGAATGCTATACATATTTTAAGAAAGATTGCATACCCAGTCCAAAATCGTAAAAAATGTAGTTACGTTCTTTTGTCACTAAGACGACGAATTATTATCTTCGTTTATATTAAGAAGAAGAAGCCAAAATATTGCAAAATAAAAATAACGGAAATTATATGGTCTCAGAATAATAAAAACCACAAATGAATAGAAATAATGATATGGGTGACTGGAAAACGTGCTGCGTGAAAACAAAAAGAGTCTGCTACCCAATGCAAAAGCAATATCTGAAAATAGAGTTGTAATAAGACCTATTATTCACACTATTTTATTTTGTGCTGAACAAGAGGTGACGACGATAGTGGAGCTATATATATCTTACTCGGCCGATAAAAAAAAGATGGAAAACTTAGAGCTCTCCTGCAGTTCAAAATTTAATCTGGGGACCAGTGTTGCCGATTAAAAAAAAAAATCATCATTTTTTTCATGAGATTCCAAAAAAAAAAAATATGAGCATGCTGTTTTTCGTTGGGCATGCAAATATCACTGAAAACTTAGGATTCACAGAAATTTTGTATGTAAGTAAAATGTAGTAGTATTCTAGTTCGACTGTCGGTCAATATACATATGTAATATGATCAGCCTTATTGTTAGTTTCACCCGAACATTCCACCCGGAAAATTTTAGATTTTACTTTTCGCCTATTCCATGATCGAAAAATTCCCCTTATTGTGAACATTCACTTCGGACGGAATATAATGCCATTTTTACTTTTTTTTGGAGGCGAACAAAATTTCGTTCGGGCGAAACCTACAATAGCTTTTAAAATTCCGGACGAACAAAAAATTTGAAGGTGAAATATTTTTCGGCTGAAACTTACAATAAGGCTGAATAGAAGATTCGCTTAAAAGTTTTATGCTTCGGGAAGTTTGTAGGTTTTGTTCTCGATGATGACCAAACTTCTAGAACTACATCTTGATATACATATATGAGCAATTGTATTGGCCAAGGCTATGCCGGAGCCACAAATACGGCAGGTCACTTAAGTGGAGTACAAAGCATGATTAGAAAACAGTATCCAAGCACTTAGTATGTACACTGTGCAAGCCATCGCTTGCAGAATAACTTTCAAAAATATTATAAAAAAACCACACCAGAGGGCAAAAGAAAATGCAAAAATATCTAACTTACTTTAGAAGTATCAACTTCCTGCTCATGGTTTTGGGCACACTTCCAGTACAACAGCATCGCTTTTCAACGATGAAAACGATTTAAACCATAGCCATATGGCTTTATTTTCTAGTTTAGCTTAGGGTCCAGAATGACTCCTAGGTATTAAGCTTTTGTTGAAAGAGAGAGAGAGTGACCGTTTAACTTGGGCAGGGTAAAGGGAGGTATTTTATTCCTAGTGGTGAAGAGACTCATTTCTGTCTTGATTTGATTGACACCTAGTCTGCAGCTGGTAGCCCAGATGCTGATTCTTTTTGAAGCAGTTTCCATGATATTACTTATCACTGCAGGAAACGCCCCTGATGTCATAACCACCAGATCATCCGCATACGCCACCACCAGTTCACACAGAATTGTCTCCATGGGGTGTTGCCTTTGTTACCTTTGTTTTGGACCAAGGTAGTTACTTCCTCGGGCGATGGTATACGGTCGTGGGTCATGTAGACTGACCCTAAGTATAGCCCACCTTTACTCTCTGACTCCAGTCTGACAACTGTCAGGTCCGGAGTGCTAAAATTTGGACAAAGAAAGACTTGTTTGTTTTTTTAGCAATCATACAAGTACGAGGGTTACCTGAAGTCCACATACTTTTTGGCTTCTAACCCATGGCTTTTGAATCAAGCCGAAATCCACATCTTCCTCCCTTAGAAAGATTTTAAGATTGTCTGAAGCACTGTTCCCGTAGAGGAAAGTTAGTCCGTCAGCGCAACCTGGAGGTCGTCCCTGGCGATTTCACTCAAGGTTTTCGCCACTGGCTGTTTGCCGGATATGGATGGCAGAGTGTTGGCTTTTTTCCTACCAAGAACTATGAGAGCCTTGCTCTTTTTCGAGGGTTGAGCGGTCTCATCCTGAGACCTGTTACGCTTAGCAACTTTCTCATTCCTCTTGAGAGCAGCGCCCTCCAAGAACTTGTTGTATTCTTCGACAACTTTGGAGTATTTTAACTTGTCCTCGCGATCGCGTTCGCTTAGTGCTTGCTTTTCTACCCTCTCAGCAATCTTCTTAAGAATGAAGACAGCCTTACGAATCGAGCTGTAGGAGTTATGTTTTTGTTTTTGATGTGGTTGGCTTTTGGTTTGGCTTGTAGTTAGCATCTGCCCACCCCTGGTGTTCTGGGTGCTAACTGACGGTTTTGGTGACGATGGTGTACTACTACGAGCACTGCCTTCGCCACCGACGTTGACGATTGTCTCCTGGCTGTTGGCAAGCAACTCATCTTCCAATTAGCTGCCAAGTTCGTTTATGTCCGTCATGTCAACGTCTTTTGGTGTAGTTTGTTGTTGTTGTTGGGGTTTGTCATGTCATCGTACGGGGGTTTGGGGTTTTGACAGTGGCATCTCGTCAGGGTGTGCAAGGTGTGCATTGTAAACCCTGATCAAATCCCTCATCGAATCCCACATAACACACACAAACATACACCATAATACCGCCTAAGACACAGCTACACAGGGATATAATTTATTCATCTTTCATAATTGCTCTTCCAAAATTCCCTCATCGTTTAGTGAAATGAGAGAAAAAATAAAGTAAACTCGTACGAAACCACACTGTGCACTTATTCTGTTGTATTCGTCACATAAACTCATCCAAGATTTTCAAACTTCCAACTACGCCTGCCAGATTTCCCCAGTAGCCATCCCCATCGTTATTCGTCGCCCGCTCTACATACACACATAATAATGATATATGATGAATTTGCAGTGAACTCGTGCGAAAGTTTTGCGTGCACTTCAGTCTTTGCTCTTATTCTATTCTATTTTCTTTTGTATCTGTTCCGTTTCCTTAAGCATCAAAGAAGGTCAAAAATTCATCGACGATCTTCGCACTATCTTTGTCACTCTTACGACTATTAATTCGATGAAGTTTACGTGAACTCGTGCGAAATATATCTTCGCACTTGAGTCTGAGCTGCTATTTTGTTTTTTGTTGTATCCGTCCAGTACACCAAGTTCCGTTAAAAAAAATGAAATTACTTTGCTTTTCGTGTATTAGTTTTCAAGTGATTACAGTTTCGTGCTGTGGTTTTGCTTTTTAATGAATTAGTTTTTTTTTAATCAAATTTTGTAGAAAAAAAGAATTAATTACTTATAACATTAGAACAATGAGTGAAAGTGAAGTCGCGTGAATGAGTTATTGGAAAAAGCGTTTAGTTCTTATAAGTATGACGTAAACAAACGATATTGATGCGGGCAGACCTACGCGAAACTTTAAAAACTTAAAATCAACGTACTAAAAAAGTGGCAAAGAATATGCGCGAAATTTTAATTTCGATTTGTAGAAACAACATGATACATGACTGGTTGACGGGGTCTGTTAAGCGAAATAAACTTTTTTTTGGCCGTGTATAATTTTTAGAAGTCAAAGTAAAGAAAAAAAAAGTGTGGAGCAGTATTGGTTACACGGATCTAAACCATTTGCATGAGAAGATCCCAAAGCATGAACTTTCCATTTCACACAGTTTTTATTGGAGTCTTTATAATAAAAAAAAAAACAATTTCATGACACTGTTTGTGTTTTAATTTTGATTTAATTTCTATAGAGGTAACACTAAATAGAATTTTTTCCGGAAATTCATTGTGAAATTCCCAATTTACTGATATTAAAAAAAAAATATTTTCTAGAACCGCACACCCGTCTAAATAATCCAAGAAACGCCACTGGGTTTTGAAAATCTATTTTGGTCCCACGAGTATGTCGGAAATAGTTGGTCGAGTCCCTGTAGAGCCGATATACCGGGGCAAGGCAAAAGATATTTCAGGCCTTGTGCCTGGGCACCCGAAAGAGCTCCTTAATGGCTGATTTTTCCCCCAGCCTTCCATTTCTTTAGCACGGATTGTGGGTGTATTCATAAACGCAGAAAATCTGCGCTAGTACAATCGCATTTCTTTTCTGATGCATTTGTGAACGCACTCCCAATGCAGAATGTCTGCAGTAAACAAAAAGGTCTGACTTAGTCCGATTTGTATGTAAACAGAGTTCATAAACGTCAGAGAAAAATGGCTGCCAAACAAATTTTGTTGAAGTTGATTTTTGATTTGCACCGAAAAAGAAAAGAAAATTATTCTCTCTTTCTGCAGCCAAACAAATTCAGCTGCACAATCTGCCCTACGCTGACGACAGTCTGACGTTTATGAACGGTAGGTACTGCAGTTCGACTAGGTTAGTTCGATCGAAAATCTGACTTTATGAATGCAGATAACGCAGTTCTTAGTTAGGCTGACGTTTATGAATACACCCTGTGTTCTAAGAACGCTCACACCACCTTGAAAATCAGGAACCTCGTATCAATGGTCAGAGTGCATTGCTGAAGAGTTGAACTATTGAGAAGTAAAGGAACTCCCCAGCAATTCACCCTGACCTTAGCTAAACACCTGTTTTGACATCGCACAAAACAACTGTAGTGCTTATTGCCCGCCCGGCACCCGCTTGGAGGGTTAGATACGAGGATTTGTGCCGAGCAAATTAACATAATACAAATTTTAAAATTATCAATTATCAACTTGTAATATTTATGTATCTAGGAATTCAATTTAATCGCAATCACTGGGTCGCTGCTTTGTTCCATTTTTATCATTCCGGAGTTTTTGCATTTTCTCTTCATCCTATGTCAATCTCATTGGGACAGCGCACACGAGATGAATTTTTCTGGGTGAAAAACCGGTTTCATACTTAATGCATGCGCACACGAGAAGAACTATTTCGGTGGAAAAAAATGTATACATATACCTCTTTTCATTGCGTTAGAAGTTTTTGCAGACCTTCAAAAGGAGAAAGCTGTGTTTGTAATTCAGGGTACGGAAACGCTCGCACACGAGCGCTCATAAAACGAGGCTCGCGAGCGCGAGCGCAAAAACAAAATATCGAAACGCCCGCTCATTGGCGAGAGCGAAAATAGCATTAGCAAAACGCCCGCGCTTGGGCGAGCGCGAAAATAATATATCGAAACGCCCGCTCATGGGCGAGAGCCGACAAAATTATTTGGCCCATGGCTCGCGGGTGAGCGAGAGCGGTTGTGAGCGATTGTGAGCGCTCATGAGCAGTGGTGCGCATAATTGCTTTTCCTTTCCTAATACAATTTGAATTGGTTTTTTTTTTACGGAAGTAGAATGACGTCGGTTAAAGCTAAAACTTAAAAGTGACTAACTAACAAAATACATAATATTATGACATAGTGGAAATAGAGCAAGTCTTTCAGCAGGTGTTTCAATTTTCGCGAAATGCAATAATTTTTCGGATTAAAAAAATTAAATGTATTTTATTTCTACACTTATTGAGATTTGCCTTCGGACATACGACATACAAAATGCCATTCCTTGTTCATAGATACATGAACAGGAGTTAGATACCTACCTACTGTAGATCCCACTTCTTAGAAAAACGATCATTAAAAAACCTGTTTCAGAAACAAAGGTTCTAGTTTTTTTGAAAGTTAATAAGCAGTTTATTCGCGTGGTTGTTCGTAATGGTTTTTTTTCAAATATAGCAGGTAGCACAAGTGCATTGGTTCCATTTTATTTTTGGAATTAGAATATGCATCCTTTTTTGCGTACATGTGTATACAGTAGAATACAATTATAAGCAACATGGTCATAGGAAAACCCCGAATTATAGCATTGAAAACCCAAAAAAATCAAACAAAACTTTCAAAAATATCTCTTGCTTATATTTTCCTCTATAAATTAAATTATTATTTAATAGAAACATCTACTTTATATACTTGAAAACGAGGAGTTTTAAGACATTTTTCATGAAATTAATTCACTAATTTATATAACTAGCATTAATATTAAAATTTAAAAATATCTTACGCAAAACCATTTAATTGTTTTCTTTTTTTCTCTAAATTCTCAAAGGCCCGCGAGCGCTAAAATGGCTCGCTCTCGTCTCACGCTCATGAGCGTGCGCGTTTGCTATCGCTCTTAATGAGAGCGCTCTTGACGTGAGCGTTTTGCTATCGCTCTTAATGAGAGCGCTCTTGACGTGAGCGTTTTGTCATCGCTCTTAATGAGAGCGAGAAACTAAAAGTGCTCACATCTGATGGCTCATGGGCGAGCGTATCTGGTAAGCGCTCTTTTGGAAAGGCACGCTCGCGAGCCGCTCATGAGTGTGCCTTTCTGAACCCTGGTTTGTATTAACATTAACTCAAAACATGGTACAACTTTCATTCCGTTTCGTTCTCCACATTTCACTTTGTTCTCCGAAAAACTCATAGTTCTGCCGGCAGAATTCATCTCGTGTGCGCTGTCCCATTTTCTACCTCAATTTCACTCAATTAAATTCTGGTTTAAATTCTTTTTTTTAATTAGGTTATCTTCTATGATTTAACTTTTGCACAATTATTGTTGTTCTTCATTTTTTTCTTTTGTTTAGGTATTTTGTTGCTATTCCTTGGATTCTATTGTAGCATTCTGATGTATTTTAAATGCATTGCATTTCATATTGTTGTAAATTAGAAACATAATGTATGTATTAAACATGGGGCACCCCACCCATACTTAATATTATATTGCTCTTTTTGCATTTCTGAAGTGGCATTCAACACTATTTTTATTACATTGTAATTTAATAGAGAATGTCTCATTTTTTCTTATATATAGGCATATATTTGTCTATTTTGAGCCTATTACTAATATTGTATTGTCAACTTTACTTATAAGAAAAAGATAAAAAATTAATCTGAAATTTCTATTCCACTCATTTGTTCTCTGTTCCATAGGACCAGTGACAGAATTTAATGAATTCGTAAAAAAAAAATCAAACCCGAAATAACAATCAAACAGGGGTGGGTGGCTAAATTCTGTCTGTCAATCGACTTACGATAGCAAACAAAAAAATATTTTGCATTGATTTTTACTCAAAATTTAGTATTTCTTCCTCTGCATTTGTATACTGAAATCATGCATAATTTGAGTGCAAGCGAAACATTCAAATACAAAATGGGCGTGAGAGAAAGGATGTACAATGTACATACATACATATATAGAGAAAAAATATTAATTAAAAAGTAAGAAGCATCGCAGTTATTGCTTTGTTTTATTTTTTATGGGTCTATTCCCCCCCTCCTCCATTTGGGTAACGGTAATACTTACAACTAAGTATTGCACGTTTTTTTAAAGTCTTCTATCATCTTGTTTTAAATCAAGTAATTTCTGTGAACATTTTTTTGCAAAAAAACTAATTTCAAACTCAATATTTCGGAAAAAAATTAAACAAAAAGTTTATATTATATTTATTCAAAATTATGTGAGTATATGCTGTATTTTAAGTTCCTAATCGTAAACTGAAAACTAGATGGTGGTAAGTCTAATAGTTTTCGAGAAAATTGAAAATAACAACGTACTTTTTATATTTTTTTGTTTGGTGTTTAGATAATAAAAGTGCAGAGCAATGAAATTTTTTGAAATAGCAATAAGACTCACCACAAAAAAAGCATTAAGACCCGCTGGGGTTTTCAAAGGATTTGCGGAAAATTCGGCTAAGACAATTCGACTAAAAACCAATTCGACTTAAAAACAATTCCACTAAAATAAAATATAACTTAAAATAAGAAACTATAACTTCCGGCTCAATAAATTCTATATTTAAACAAAAATATAAAGTAAACGGCATTCTTGGCTTCACTATAGGATTTGTAGTAGGTGCGAGGTTGGTTATATGCAAAGTTTTTTTTTTTTTGGCTACAAAGAAACCTCACTGTTTCAAGCAAATTGTTATTTTGAAGTAATAGATTTTGTTTTGAATTACTTTGGCGATATATCCATTGATGATGATTTTTATTTTTCATAAAACACATTTGGAAGTATACCTAAATAAAAATATTTGTAAATTTGTAATGTTCGAAAACCGTATTCTTAATTTTTTTAAATAAGTTTTTTTTTTCATTTGTAATTGGAATAAAAACCTACAAGAAAAAGGAATTTAAGCCCACACACTTATTTTCAAAATCAAAAAGGAACGAAAGCCCGCGGGTGAAGTTTATTTTTATTTAGAGAATTTGGACCCGCGGGTCTTATAGCACTGCACCGTAAATAAATGAATGTGGATCAATCCTTACAAATACAATCTCGGAGAAGACGGGTATACCTTGTGTGGCCCGCTTAGGAGGAGTTCGGAGGATTTTAACTCTTTTTTCCCACAATTTTGAGTTTGAACTTAATTATTTCAAAAACTAATCATCGAAATTACTTGACTCAAAAACAAGATGATAGAATAGACATTATTTTTTTTAGCAAATTGCCCCTCCTGCCCAAGTGGGGGAGATAAACCCCATCCCATTGTAAAAAAAATGCTTGTAAATAACTGTTCTATACAAAACCACCATTAAACTTTGTCGTCTGAGTTGTCGTACTCTCCCCGAGACCAAAATAATTGTGGAATATCTGCGTATTCATAGATAGGCAGTCAAAAGACCATGGGCATTTTGGGGCCAATATTTGTCAATATTGATTAAACTTATACCATATGAAAGCTTAAGGAGAGTTCTTTATTTCATTATATGGAACTTAATTGAAATCGAGCGCGAAAATGGTGTTTTGGCGCATTTTATAAAAAAAGTATTTAAAATGGAAAAAATATTGTTTCAAAATGGCAATACATACTTACTTAAAATTGTTTTACCCTTTTTAAAAGCCGGAAGTCTGTTCTTTTATTTTATTTTTAAATCAACTTATTACTGCATATTAATTATTTTCGAAAAAATACTTTCAAAGTCAAAAATGGTAAAAACAAAATTGATTACTGATTTTATCACCATTTTAATCAAGAGTTGCGATGACACGAAAACCGACATATATGCAGCATATCAGCTTTTGTGATTCTTCATTTTACAAGTAGAGTTGTTGTTGTGTGAAATTCTTGCATATATGATTTACATTTAAAAGAAATTTTTCAGTTTCAACAAATTTGGAAATGTTCTCAAAACAGCATATGATTGGAAATGGGTGAAATGCGGACTTTATAGCACATCGTATGAACATGATATTTTATTTTAATTTCAAATCCTTAAAAAAATGTACAGATTGGTCATTTTAAACTTCCTATTGCCTGTACTCTCTACAATACAATACAACATTTGAATATAATTTCTATTCAAAATGGTTTGTAGTACGGAACGGGGCATTTAGATTTTTGCTAAAAAATAATTCCGAGACGCATTTTAACTTCGATATTCAAAAGGGTAACAGTACACGAGCCGAAAACCGCATTTTTCACAATTGCATCTAGTGTTATTTGGCCGCCATTTTTTTTTTAACGGTGATTTTAATTTTCGCTCGTAACTTGCGTATTTTTGATCCTAGAAAAAACAATTATAAGACAAACTTGTAGCAAATTTTATTTTCTACAAAATATGTTAAGTAACTTTTTTCAAAATTCACACATTAAAAAGTTGGAAGTCACTCTAGACATGCCGATTATAACAGTACTGTTTATGCTGCCCCGCAGGGCCAGGGCCCTGCGCCGGTGGGCATACTTCACACACCCAGAATTTTTGTTTCAAGTCACGCGAAGCGCGTTAATCCACGCCCACTTTTATTGGCAAAAAACTGTAATAAATTGGCATGTCTCTAGTCTTGTCCTAAAAAGTTACAGTGCATTTTGTTGATATATCCGTCATATCTTTTTTTTGTCACTAGAAAAGATATCTATCGTAACAAAAGTTATAGATCCTTCAATTCTATATTTTTGGCAACAGTTTTCTAATACGAACTACGGTTCTTGCTCTGCAGCGCATATAAGTTGGAGAAATCCATATTCGATTTTGACGAATTTGGCCCTCGTTTTTCGAAATGTTGAAATGGTATTACCGCACGAGCTGAGAGACTCATTTTACACAGTATTTCAATGTTATTAAAATCCGTCATTTTGTTTTTAAGGGTTTTTTTTTTAAGTATTTCACTCTCGGGTAGATGTTTTAGATTTAATACACCTTGGTTCATTCAAGTGGTTCCTCGAAACTGGAGGAATGAATTCGTAGGTATTAACAAACAATACAGGTCAGGTACGTAGTTAATTCTATAAAAAACTAACAAAATTGAAGTTTTCATTTAATAAACAATCACATTTGTTTTTTTGTTTCTCTTTGTTTTTTCATAAGATCTGTTAGGAATCAAATCGGCCAATTATTTTTACTTGCGATAGGTATCTACTATAGGGCATGTTTAGGATTCGGAAAAAAAAACGATCTCGGTATTTTAATCAAAACTGATATTGCGATGAAAGAGAACACGAAAAAGTGGGCCCGTTTGAAGCGATTTTCTTGAAATTTTGAACTTAATTTTTGTTTGAATCTCTAAAAACAAGGTTACCTACCATAAATAATTTATCTCAAAAACGGCTGTAACGATTTTGATGAAAATGTTTGTATGCACTATTGTAAATTTCGTATGCATTCTAAATACACAAAATGTTTGCCAAAAATTGTTATTAACCGTAGGTACCTGTCATAGAACAGCGATTTTGATTTTCAACTTTCTCGTTAACGGCTTAACCGATTTCGATGAAAATATTTACATAGGGAATCGTTTCAAATTTAAATAATTTCAAATATAAAAATTTCCAAGAAAATAATTTTTGGATTTGAAAAAAAATTTGTTTTTTTGAAAAATCATTTTTTTAAAACGGGTTCGTGTATATATTATTAAATAAAAAATAGGTGAATATCCGATAAATGTTGAAAAATGTAATACGGTTAGAACAAAATCACATACTATTATTAAAACAATCTCTTGAGCAATCGCGACATGGAATCAAATTCGCTACAAATCTGTAACATGAGTTTTGTTGTATAAAATCTAAAACAACTACTAGAGTGGGAAATACTTAAATAAAAACATTGAAAACGAAATGACGGGTTTTAATTACATTGAAGAACTGTGTAAAATGAGACCCTCAGCTCGTGTGGTGATACCATTTCGATATTTCGAAAAACGAAGGCTAAATTCGTGTTCGTGTTATTTCATTAGAATATGGATTTCTCCAACTTATATGCGCTGCAGAGGGAGAACCGTAGTTCGTATAAGAAAACTGTTAATGCAAAAAATATAGATAATTGAAGGATCAACAACTTTTGTTACGATAGTGACAAAAAAAAGATATGACGGATATAATAAAATTCACCCTTACTTTTTTCAACAAAATGCACTGTAACTTTTTAAAGTGATTGAATTTTGAAAAAAGTTACTTAACATATTTTGTAGAAAATTAACTTTGGGACAAGTTTGTCTTATAATTGTTTTTTTCTAGGATCAAAAATGTGCAAGTTACGTGCGAAAATCAAAATCACCGTTAAAAACAAAATGGCGGCCAAATGACACTAGGTGCAATTGTGAAAAATGCGGTTTTCGGCTTGTGTACTGATACCCTTTTGAATATCGAAATAAGGTTTTCCTTTAGACTAAGAGCTAACAGTAAATTTTGGGTGTGGAAATATATCCAAAAATTAAGTACGAGGGTTTGTAGGTGACAAAAGTCTGGCAGGGTTTTTTTTTGGCGCCGGTAAGGTTTGCTTAAAAAGATTGTATCTTGAGTTCTATTAATCGGATCGTTATAGTAAGACAAAAGTCTATACCCAAGGAAAATCACTTCTTATTTTAAAAGATTGAATTTAAGTGATAATGCTTCTGTGAAAATTGTAAAAATAGCTATTTTCAACCCCCCATCTTATTAATTTATTTAAAAAAATGTTATAACAGGCCTATTAATAAAAAAAACTTATTCCATCATTATTACACGAGTTTACAACTTCATAGAATAAGAGTTAAGCTAGGGGTTAAAATTTTCAATCAATAAAAACAAAATGTTCGGGGAATTGTAAAGTGACTTTTACGAAAAATTCCTTAAGAATATCTACTACAATAAGTAAGTGCCACGCGTTTCTCCATATTTTCCATGGAAAACCTATATTTTCTCTTGTCAAATAATGTTTTTGTTTGCCTTTTGTTTACATTTTAAATTTCCGGATATGTCAAAAAGTTGTAAATTTTTAGTTCGTCACGCGTGGTTCGTTAAAGAAGGTATACGTAAAAATTTAATTGAATTTGTTTCTCTTAAATGCATTATTTATTTTGTTCTTAATATTTCTTATTGTGTGTTAAACATTAAGTAGGTAGGTATATCTTGTTTTGTTTGAAGAAAGTATATTTGTTTAATAAAAATGACCTAAAAATACATAGAATTCCTAGTGTTTCTTTGTTTTAACTATTCTTCGCGCGAATTTTAACGCCTTTAGGTTCTTTCCATGCACAATAATAAAAAAGAACAAGCGGTGGTGAAATGAATGAAATCAAAGTGAACAAAAAAAACTTATCAAACGAAATCAAAAACGAAACAATTCAAGACGAAATAATCCCAAAACGAAATAATCGAAACACGAAACAATCAAAGGCGAAATGAAATTAAAACAAAATATTTACATAATTAAAAAACAAAATGGAAATTGTCAAAACAAATAGAAACCAAATAAATGAAAAGTGAAATGCAGAACAACAAAATGCGCAACGACTTAGAAACGACGTGAAAACGAAATAAAAAGACGAAATGTACCTACTATACCTATCTTGTTCTTATTCCTTCGCTAAACCACCTTCTTCGGTGGTTTAGCTTAGTAAACGTCACTTAGCAGAAAATTTGTTTTATTGATAACATTTTGCACTTAGTCCACGGAATAAAGCCTAACCCTTCGCATTTCCACGTTTATTAATTCTTTGATCTTCCATACCAAAAAAAATCAATTTATTTAGTAAAAAAATATAGATGTACATAGGTACCTACCTATTTATATGTAGATACATGACCAGAATTACAAATTCTAAATCTAAAAAATCGCATATAAAATACGGATAAGTGTTAGTAAATTTTTGGAATGCATTATTATTTCTAGTACATACATACTTTGAAATATCTGTACCAACATTGGCCTTGAGAGCCGAACCAAAAAAAAATCATTACATAGATCCGTTTATGAGAAAATTCAAAAATACTTAAACCGTTGTATTGGAGATATCTCTCCTAACATTCGAATTTCTCCCCTAGAGAATGATACAAAAATTCTTCATTCAAAATTTTAATCAAATCGGTCGATCCTTTGAGACTCTAGCTCGATGAACGGTCTTCAAGTTCCATTTAATATTGTAGTAGAGCCCGTTATATTTTCTCCGTTGATAGTTTTATTTTACACAGTTGTGTCGTTTTTCTTCTGAATCGAATATTTACCTATAAAATGTCTTGAATCCTAAAGATTACATAGGTAATTTAATCTCGATTATTTTTTTATAATTTGTCAAAGAATAAACAATGCTTTTATGTTTATACACAGTCACCTACATACGTAATAATATGTATGTACATATTTAATATTTGTGTTTAGCCATCCAAACACAGCTATGTTCATATTTCCAATATGACTGGTTGTTAACCAAAACTATAAAGTGTTTTCCAGACCTTGACCAAAACTGCCAATTGTCACAATTTGTTGCCTATTTTTACCAAATCCTGCTCCACACTTCAGATATTGGGTAGTTTTGGACAAAAGAGATCGCTCACGAGAGAGAAAGACATTTTCCCTTCCTGACAATTTCTGGCCAAGAAAATTCTTTGGGCTGAAAACGGCAGTTTTGTGTTCTGTCAAAAAATGTCAGTTAAAATTCAAATAACAAAAATAAATAAAATAAAGCTGTTGGGCAACCCCAAGTGTTTCTTTTATATTTGTTTTAATTTTGTTGTTTGTGCTGTGTTGTATTTTTTTTTGTTTCATTCTATTAGTAAATCAGTTTATTTTTAAAGCATTTATCTTTCGTTTAGCAAACGTTTTTTTCCGAAATAGTAATATAATTAAGTGCTTTTTGACACCAGAATATAAATTATGTTTTATAATTCAATGGTTAATTAAAGAAAATTGTTTTCTATTACAATAAAATGTATACGTGAACATTTGAAAACCTTTTTTTGCTTTGGTTATGATTTATTGAAAATTTTGATTTATCAATATCCGTAGGAACTCTAGTCGATTCTTGTTTTTAAGTTTAAAAAGTGTACATCACGACAAACAGGAAAAATGTAACCCAAATAAAGGATAAAGCAAAAAACTAAAAAAATTCACCGGTACCAAGGCTACTATTACCATCGCTTCAAACATTCATACGTCATTCCATATTCAAAGGAGAAAAAAAGAAACATGAATTACCTACATACATATTTTTAGAATCTATATTGTTAAGAGAATTAAATTCTGAATTGAATTCAGAGAGCTTTCTTGTTCTCTCTCTGTATAATCTTAAATGCAACATTTCACAACATGTTGTCGTATCCAATATTGGCTACAGAGCCTTAATATTTATGTATTATTTACTTTTCATTTGTACTGGATGCAAAATCTTGTCATTCACCTCCATTACCAATTTCGTCTGTCGTTTTCGACAACTCGCGTTTCCTCTGCCGTGTCGTTTTTTAAATGGCATTCTATAAGTTTTTCGACGTTACAGATGTGAAGAAGATTGTTTAATGAGGAAAAAGTCCTAAAAATCTGTCAAAACTTGTCACAATTGAAAGAAATCATCATTTATGGCAATTAAACCAATCAACATTTGTGTTAAACTTAATTATTTAAATGAGAAGTAAAGCAATATTAATATGGTGATAGTGAGTTCTTGCAGCTATGGTTTGTGAATAAGTCGGCAAAGGAATTCGAGGCATATTCCCTATAAGATTAGCCAATTTGTTTAAATAGAGCAAGTTTGCAACGGTGTCTTCAAGTGAAGAAAGTAAAGCTGGTCTTTTTTTTATTTTGTGTAAATTCATAAACGTCATTTTTATATTTGCTATGTTATTTTATGTCCTTTCATTTTCTTGTCCTTAGCTAAATTTACAACGACAGAAACTGTCGTATTTTGTATTTGTGTGCAAATTTATGGTCGTAGTATTTTTTGGAGTCAGTTACGAAATCGGTAATAAGCATGATAATCTTTGGTACGACTACGTCACATCAAATACCTACCAGAAAAAAATGATTTCATAAAATAACAACAGGTTTTTTATGTGTTATCCTTTTCTACGAAATGCAAGACCACAGATCGGAAACAAAGGAGAAAAAAACTGTATGAGCCACGACAACAAAAAAAATATCTGAGAGCGGATGGGCTGGCGACGCCAATAAAAAAAAAAATATGTGGAAATTGTATTGGCGGTCCTTTCCTCACAATGGCATAACAAATACCGTCATTGCATTTTACATATATAGAGGAGATTTTTTTTCCGGGTTGGGTGCAGGATATATGATCCTTTCGTAATATTTCAAAAAAAAATAAAAAAAAATATAATTTTCAATTTCCCAGAGGTACGAACAAGTGATTTGTAAAAAAAGAAATACATTTTGTCTCTTTGTTAATAAGAAGTTACGGTCTTATTTATTAGAATTTGCTAAACACCTCTAAACGGCTGAATAGTTATGTAGTGCATAAGCTTGTATGTTGCCTCTATTCAACGTTGCATAAATCCTTATTCATAAAAAAAAAACATTTCCCTACACATTATAGTTATAATGCGCTTGTGTCAAATAAAGTACCAAGAAGGGAAAATTTATTACGTTTTACTGCCACAATTGATCGACAAAACTCAGCTCGGAAAGTGAAAAATTAATAAAAGAATTCTTTTGCGCCGATTGGATTAGTTTAAATTTCTTTTAATATAATATATGTACCTATTCTTATTACTGTTTCTTTTGTGCCGTTTTAGTGTTATCAAATAATATAGTTTAATATTTTAGAACAAAAAAATCATGTTTTTTATTGAAATACATATTCCATTCACTGACAGTGCGATCAAATTGAGAAGAATATAGGAACATCTATTAGGGTGGCCCTTATTTTGGCAATGTGTTTTTTATTTATTCTGTGTGTCCCACTGAATGCATACATTTAAGCACATGTACATATATTATAAATGGAAGTGACTAGACGCCAATTATAACAGTTTTGGTTTATAAAAGTACTGTTTATGCGGCCCCGCAGGGCCAGGGCCCTCCGCCGGTGGGCATACTTCAGTCACCCAGAGTTTTTTTTCAAGTCGCGCGAAGCTCGTTAACGTACGTCCACTTTAATGGCGAAAAAACAGTTAAAACTGTTATAAATTGGCATGTCTAGTCTCGTCCATTATAAATAGAGAATTTCCATCAACTTTTACATTTTCACTGACATTTTAAGTAAATGACGGAAAACTGCGTATATTTTTTTTTTAATTTAAAAAAAAAAAAATTAACAACATCTTTATTTGTACAAAGTACCATCATAACATAGCTTGATCACTTTTAGGAGGGGACAAAATAGATATCTAAGCATTCCCAAAATAAGTGCCACCCTGTAAAATTGTATTTTCTTGTCGTCTGTGTGTGAGTCAAAGTGACATTTCGGTACTTAAACATCCTTAAGACTTAACTACATAAGCCAAAAAGTACTTTTGTACAAAAGTAAAAATTTTTTTTTTCCCGCTATTGCAGTTTTTTTGTAAAAAAGAATACACAAATTTTTTTTTAAACAAAAATTTAAGCTTTCTGCATCATTTTTATAAGTTTTAAAGTCAGAAAAACTATTCCAAAATGAGTTTGAAAATTTTCACTTTTGTACTTTTTCACTTTTTTGGCTTATGTAGTTAAGCCTTTAAGGCTTAACTACATAGGCCAAAAAGTACTTTTGTACAAAAGTAAAAATATTTTTTTTCCCGCTAGCGCAGTTGTTTTGTGAAAAAGGAAATACAAATTTTTTTTAAACCAAAATTTAATCTTTCTGCATCATTTTTAAAAGTTTTCCAGTCAGAAAAACTATTCCAAAATGAGTTTGAAAATTTTCACTTTTGTACTTTTTCACTTTTTGGGCTTATGTAGTTAAGCCTTTATGAAGGCACTTTGATGCGTTTATAAAAATTCGGCTGTTAAGGTATGAAATAAAAAAATAACTGCACACATATTGTTTTCGTAAAGAATAGTTAATTTTTGTTTTAAATATTCCGAAAATTGTGAACGCTATACAGTTTGCTGCTGTAGGTTATTGTTGTTAATAAATGTTGTTGCTGTTGTTTTCGGTTTTGAGTGTTCGTGGTCGTGCAGTTTTATTAAATCTGTCAATGCTGTATGCCAGTGTCTTATTTTTTGTTTTATTTCTGAGTGTCGTATTTTGCAAAAGCTGCTGCGGATGAAGCAGCGAGTTACAAGTAGCATGTGTTGGTACCGGCATTGGGCTAGGTGGTATGGAGATTCTTTGAATATTCAACGCAAGTTCCGCAAGTAGAAGCGTTATATGTGTCAGCTACTTGTCGGGTTGTTGTTGGTTTGTCGATTTTTATGAGGGATTTGGTAACGTCCCAGTCTGCTTCGCTTGATTTAACAAACCAACGCAAATGAATATACGGCGAAGTTCTATTACTACTGATATATAAGATCACTTTAATTTACTTTGATGTCGGTAAAAGAAGGACGCGACTAGAGACTTGCCAATTTATAACAGTTATAACAGTTTTTCGCCATTAAAAGTGGGCGTGCGTTAACGAGCTTCGCGCGACTTAAAAAAAAAACTTCGTGCCTGAAGTATGCCCACCGGCGGAGGGCCCTGGCCCTACGGGGCTGCAAAAACAGTACTTTTATAAACTAAAACTGTTATAATTGGCATATCTAGAGTCACTGCCCTAAAAGAATCCCAGCACTTGCTTCTATGGGTTAACGTAACGTGGTTTCACCTTACCTAGGTACCCTAGTATATTTTACGCATTGCGTTTACGATGTTTTAATTTATTTTTGTTCAATTTTATGAGTGATCAGACCCGGTTTGGGAGTACATAGTTTATTTCCCTTTTTTATAACTATTAATTTTGGTCAAAACTCGCAAAATTATGCAGCCTGAATAATAACATACATACCATACTACTTTGTTTCCAAGTATTGGTTAACGATTAATGCACTGGTTCCTTTTTCGTCTTTCCTTATGTCAAATATCCTTCGTTATTTAAACTTAGTTTGTGCACACCCTTTCCTACCCAAGCGTTGTCAGGTGGTTTATTTTAAGTTGTTATTATTATTATTGTATTAATGTCTTTGGACCATCCTGTAGAAAAACTGGATATTTTTCCAGCTTATCGTTAGCCTTTCACCACGGCGGATAATTAATTGATTTTCCCAATTCATAATTGAACCAGTTCAACTCATTTTGTCCTAAAAATATACTGTCGATTTCGACTGCTTACAATCGATAAATTCAAATGTTGTTTATCTCAACTGTTATATTACCTATTTCAAACAAAGTTTTTTTCTCTATAAATGCTAGCCGTCTTAATTTGTATTTTGTTTATACATAATACACGTAGTTTGCAGTCTCACTAAAAAAAATCCGGAAAAGTTAAAAATAGTTAATGGAAAAAAGTATAAACAAAATTGTTCCTACTTACTAACTTATGCTAACTGGAAGAATATTTTTTATTTATTTAGTATCTTTGGGTGCAAAAAGAAACAAAATAAGGACCATCCTAATAACCATATTTTCATTTTCTGAAGAAGAACGTAGAAACGTTCAAAACGTTTCACATATTAATTCAAAACAAGTACAACTGACTTATAGCTAGTTTTACAGCCTCTGTTTCGGAACCCACGAAATAGTCAAAGTATTGTTTTCCACGGATCGATTTGACACCTCTGGAAATCTCTTTTTCAAATTCTTGTGCATTTCTTAGGAATTTTGCCGAGCAGGGAAAAGCCCGAAAAAGTCATGACTAGTATGATACTTCTACGTGCGTCGTTGCTGTCTCGATTGAACCACATACATATATTGTTGGTAATTCTGATCCTCTGATGGATGACATATTACACAACGCCTTTTACTAAACTTGAGTACAACGAACATTAAGGAGATCAGTTAACCTGGAGAACTGGATTTAGAGAATTAGAGTGAACTTTCGCTGCCGCATCCCATATTAACCATACCTTCCCAGGTTTGATTGGATTCTGAACGGGGAATATGGATACAGGGTCGTCAATATTGCCTTCATTCCATCCTTGGAATTGTATGGACTACCTCTGTGGGGTTGATCGTTGTGAGGAAGTTGGTGGTGTTTTGAGTTGGAATTAATTTTGCACACTGTAGCTAAACGGTAGCCACGGTGTCAGGATCTACAAAATTTGCATTTGTTAAGATCTTTAAATTTTGCACATCTCTACAGAAATATAGTTGTTACCTCATACCGCACACTTTTTCACGTACCCATGTGCTCGTTTTAAGAAAAGTCCAAACCCGATAGTTGACCTTTCATCCTTTTATTGTGAAACCACTTAAAAACAAAAACGTGGAAAGTTTCCCACAGCAAATTAACTTTACTTTTTCATTTAACTAGGAACTCTCATTTTTCATAAACGCAAAGGATCTTTTCATTGAAAATTTCTATTTTTGTTCCAGGATATTTCAACAGACGGTTCTCCCAAGAAAGACAAGAAAAAGAAAAAGGGGCTCAGGACACCATCATTCTTGAAAAAGAAGAAGGAAAAAAAGAAGGTCGAAGCTTAGAGATGATTTCATGCATAAAGGCATCTACATATATATTTCATAGATATATATTAAAAATATGAAAACCAATAAGAAAAAAACACATTTTTTAATATTAAAAAATTTTAATATGATAAACAAGTAATACATACCGAAAAACAAAACAAAAATAAATAAGTAGATTCACCAAGCCAATTTCCCTTAACAATTAAATACAAACTTAGAGGAATTATGCCCTTAAACACATTTATAAATCCAGCTGCGCTTTTAATTATTTTTAATTTTAATTATTGAACAAAACTTTTAAAGCAAATTATAAAAATCGCAAGTGCTAATTATTAAATCAATACAAATGATAGTTATAAAGGTACAAGGAAAATATTATTTTTGGATTTAATTTTTATTTGGAATATTAAACAAACAGAAAGAATACTCTTCAAAAAAAGATTGAACGAAAATTTATGCCTACATTTATACACTATTTATTATTATTAGAAGCACCGAAACTTACACAACGCAACTTAAATATATACGTACACACACACACACCAACACGCTACCCACCCACCCTATAACTGTTAAGATGCTAATAATTAAATGAACACCGAAACAACACACAACTTAAACAAGTAATTTGGAAGAGGTCGTACGCGCGAGGAAAATCAATAAAGCATTTTTAGTTTGTTTGTGTCCTCAAACTTGAAGAGTTTGTTTATTCTTAAATTACATAATATTATGTGTAAAAAAAAACACATATATTTACTTATTAAAAATATGATGCTAATCTTAAAAATGAATAAACAAAAATACCTGTAATGAGCATTAACGTGCTCAAGTTAATGCAATTTCTTCATATACGTCGTAACAACGCATTTTTTTGCTTGTTGTATTTTTTTTTTTGTTTTTATTTGTCTATACATTTTTATAGTCTTACAAACATAAATATATTTATATACGAAATTCAATTTATTGTATATTTCCGTCTTTATTTACTATTATATTTTTTTTAGTAATCAAATTTTTAATATTTTTCTCTCTTTTAATTTAAAATTAAAGACAAATTTATTTTGGGCAAGAAAAATTTGTGAGTTGTTGACTTCTATTTAGTTTTTTTTTTAGTATACTTCTAGAGAACAGATGCAGATGCGAATGAGCAGTTATTAACTTTTGTGTAATTTAGTTTAATTTTATTTTGTTTAATTTATTTATTCAAAGAAACTGATTTTTGTTTAATTTATATATATATTTTGATCAACATTGAATAAAACGAAAAAATACAATTTTATATTATGGGGAGACTAACGATATTCAATTTCCAATTAAGAAAAAAGGTAAGGCTTCTACATAAGTTGGAACCAGAGAAGAAAGAAATTGTGTTGAAGCGATTTTACCCTGTTTACGCGAGAGGGACAATTTACTAAAAAAAAACTATTAAAAAACAACAGCTATACATACAATGTAATGGTTATAGCATAGGGCCATCAAATCGGAGGCCTGGCTTCCTGTATTTCTTGTCATGAATAAGTGCAACCCACTTTACCCGTTTGGATTTGACTACAAATTGTAGGTCCCCTCCATTCCTGCAAACAAACACCACACACTAAGCCCTGGCCAAATGTATTCAGCCCTTTCACAGAATCCATGGTAACAAATCTCCGAACCGACTTCTACGCTATGAATCATGAAAAATTGTCTTCACAGAATCCGAATGGAAAACAGAAATCTGTTGTCTCACGTCAAATCTTAAAAAAACATTGATGGTATGCATCAATGAAAAAAATTACCTGCGCCTAACGAAATGAACACAGAAGAGAATTTTGGATAATTTGAGAATATTTTGGTGAATTCAATTTTCTTAGGTTAGGGGTTAGTTTTAGCGATCAGGAAAACGAATCAGAAAATATTTCTTTTGCATAATTTAATGTGCTAACTTACAATTTGAAATAATTTTTTCGCAAAACAAATTTTCTTTTTTTCGCAGTTAAAATTCTGTATGGACAAAAAAATTGATTGGGAATATAAATTATCCAAAGGATTTTTGCATGATCGCTATAACCGGCCTCGTATATTATATGTAAAGTGATAACGTTATAAAAAAGTATTTGAAAGTTTGTCATTTACACATTTTTTCACAAATTAACGTTGGTTTTATTTTTGAATTTAACAAAGTTATAAAAAATATATCAGGATAATGAATAAATGCCTTTTTAAGAAAAAATATTTTTGCTCCTTGTTTGGCCCACCGCCAATACCATTTCTCGCCTTCAGGTTCAAAGAAGCCTTACCCTTAACACACTTTTTTTGATCACACACCTATAATACGAACACAAACTTAATAACACAAACTTAATAACAAATTTATCAAACTTTTCATCATTCTGTTATGGTTTTTCATAGTGGCCCAGATGAACTTTTTTGGTATTTAGGCCTGCCGCCCACTAGGCAACTTTTAGTTGCTCCCGATTCAATTACATTGGCTTATATGGGAGAGCTCCCACTGGGCAACTTAGTTGCCGGCAGCTTAAAGTTGCTCGCGGAACTTAGTTGCCGGCCCCCGCTCACTAGGCAATTTCCGAGCAACTTTTGAAAATTGAACGTTTCTATTTGTATTCCATTGAAATGTTAAATTGATTTTGCATTTAAGACAGCTCAAATTGAGTAAGGTGTGGGTGTAGCACGTTTTTATAGAAAACTAAATACAAAAAAAAAAACACAAATATAAATTCTCAAAAGTTGCTCGGAAGTTGCCTAGTGGGCGAGGGCAAGCAACTTTAGTTGCTCATTTAGAATTGGTCTGCGTATCTTTATACTGATGAAACATAACAAAAATAAGATATTAGGCGTGTTTTGTTGAGCTCCTTAATGTGAACATTAAGAAATTCTTCACATTAAGACGAAATGTCACATGCAAATTCTAATAACAACAAGTTAACAGCACATTTGGTTTTCAATGTGGAACATTGCGGAATTGGTCCAGTAACTAGTTCAACAAAACACACCTATTGTGGCTGCGAACCAGTGGGAATACTTTTAATGCAAAAAAAAAGATTTGGAAAAATGTTGCCGTAAATAAGGGTTGAAATTTAAAAAAAAATTAAAAAAACTTTATCGTTCTAAGAATTAAATTAAACAAATAACGGCTGATATTAATATCATACAATTTGTAAAATGTTTATTTCGCTCTGAGTCGGTCACATTATAATTTACACGGTTAGAAATTTTAGGAAATTTTGTAATACAGCCTTGGTATTACAGCCGTTTGCTTTGCTATACAACAAAAATATTAATTTTTAATATTCTGTAAATATTAAGGGTTCTTGTAGTAATTTTGTATTAAATTTGAATTGTTTTTAACTTTGTAGTCATTTTTTTAATACGACAAGTATTAGAATATGATCCAAAGAATTGAAATTTAAACCTTAAGTATTAAAATGTAATAATTTAAATATTAGATTAATATTCCTATTGCTTTTCAATACACAGAGTTAGGTATTAAATTTCAATTTTGATTTGATTAAAATATGGAGCGTATATTTTAAGCTCAAAAATATGATTAAAACAATAAGCAGCAGCCAGATTCAACTATGAAAAGTAAGTATATACACATTTTCTATACAACAGTATTAAAATTTAATACAAATCGTATTAAAGCCAAAAATAAATAACAAAGTAAGATGATTAAAAAAGTTGATCAAATTTTAATCGCAAATATAGAAAACAATTACGCATTTTTTCATTTCACTGTTTAACTTTTTAAAATTATTGATCCCTAAACACATCTTATAAGTATAATCTTTCAAGCGAAAAAAGGATTTTCAAAATCGCACCTTGTTGGCAAAGTATACTAGACCGCTTTTGACCAAATATATATACATTAACACTCTGGGCCTTCCGCCTAAGATTTCCTAAAATTTTGAGTTCAATCGATATGCGGATTTTGGAGTCCATTGCATACATATGTACAAACAGGTACATCCATTTTTATATACATATATATTTTTAGATTAATATACATTCATAAATACATATATTGGAACAAATTTATAAATCACAATTTTTAACATTCCTCTTTTATTTTCGTCTAAACAATCTTTGACCGATACTATTTTAGATAATTTGGAGGCAAGTGATAACTAAATATTTATTATACAAAAGTTAAAATCTATGTACATATAAAAACGAGTTTAACTTTGGTGTGTGACCTTATAAAGGGTGTTTTTTTTAGACGTGTGGTTTTCAAGATAAAATAAAACGCAAATTATTTAATGTTATGGCCAAGAATTTAGCTAAATAAAAATAAGGGTTTGCCATTATGTTTTAAAAGTGATTTCGGGCACGTGGCCGCCGCAGCTGGCTTGAATAACTTCCAGCCAAAGGGCCCGATTTTCGACCACTTTTGGCAGCTATTGGGGCCGTATATAAGCAATAACGCGCCGAATATTCTCTTCCAAGGCGTCAATCGTCTCGGGCTTATCTGCGTAGAGAAGCGACTTCACATAACCCACAAAAAATAGTCCAGCGGTGTTAAATCGCACGATCTTGGAGACCACGCCACAGGCCCTTGACGCGAGATAATGTGCTCATCAGAAATTTCCTGTAATAAATTGATTGTTTCGTTGGCTGTATGGCATGTAGCGCCGTCTTGTTGGAACCAAAGGTCATCAACATCCTCCAATTCAAGCACGAAAAAGTCATTAATCATGGCTCTATAGCGTTCCCCATTGACTGTAACATTATGGCCGGTTTCATTTTTGAAGAAATATGGACCAATGCTTCCCTCTGCCCATAGAGCACACCAAACAGTGACTTTTTGAGGATGTAACGGCGTCTCAACAATGACTTGTGGATTATGATCACTCTTAATATGACAATTTTGCTTATTAACGTACCCATTCAACCAAAAATGAGCTTCATCGCTCAACAAAAATGTCTTGTGATAATCGGTTTTGGTGGCCATCTCGTGTTGGGCCCATTCACCGAACGTGCGACGCGTTTGATGGTCGTTCGGCTTCAATTCTTGAAATGGCAAACCAAATTGAGCATTTATCAAGTGACAGCTGTCAAAAAGAACAACTCCGAAAAAAGTATTGCCAGATTGAAAACCACACGTCTTAAAAAAACATCTAGAATCCGGCTGGGTGGATTTTCATAACTTTTTTATAGGCCGTTTTCGAAAACGTCAAATCAAAGTCAATTTGACCGGAAACTGATCGTCATTTATGACGCAAAAGTTGCAATCGTCCTGCTTGCACACTTGTCTTTTGATGAACGTCAAATGAGTTTTTTTGCAAACGCAGTTGACGTTTTCGAAGTAGAAGAAGAAAAATTCCGAAGTGCTCCTCAACAATTTCATCAGAATTTTCAGATTCACTTTCGCTCGTCATTTTCAGCCGCCACGTGTTTTCTTTACCGTTTTATTGACTCCCTGACTGGCATCCAAACATTTTAATTAGCCAACAATTTCTCGAACAAACATGTCTGTCTCTTTCGTCACCTCCATTTTTTTACTGCACAGTTGCAACGCAGATGATGTTTTCGAACACATGACTAGCAAACTGCATTATCGAACACTAATGCTAATCGAGTAGAATATGTAGTTATTTGCGTTTTCGAACAAATAACTTTTGCAGTTTGCGTTTAAGAACATTCTGCAAACGCATTTTTTACGCAGATGAGGTTTTTGAAAAACCGTCCAGTCGAAGTTTTTTTTATCCCATTTTTTAAGAGTAACAGCAAAAGTTCACTTTGTTGATGTCATGTTTTTGATCATAAGTCGAGATGAATTTTCAGAAATTTTACATAGATTATGTGTCCAAATTTGCAAATTAATCCGGACAATCACAAAAAGCACTAATTTTGATTGAAGCCATTTTTATGTCAATTGCAAATAAAGCATTCGGCCCTATCATAAATCTCATCGTAATCGGAATGTTTCTGATTCCCAAAAAAAAAACTACCACAGAATCCGTTCATAATGACAATTTGTATAAAATTTTCGATAAGATGGATTCTGTGATATTTTTTTCGGGATTCGTAACAAGTTTCCGATTACGATTTTGGAAGTTTAAATCGATTTTGTGACGAATCTTTGAATCTGACGAAAAAAATTGTTTTTAAAGGCTTATATCTTAAAAAAATATGCAAGATTTTGGAAAAAAGTAATAAACATAAATTGTTGCAAATCTTATTTTGAATATTTTTTTGTCTTGAATTTTGTTCTCTTAAACTAAGGCCGTTTTCGAAAATGTCGTCTGCGTAAAAAATTCGTTCGCAGAATGTTCTTAAACGTAAACTGCAAAAGTCTTCTGTTCGAAAACGCAAATCCAAATTTTACTGCAAAAGAAATCAAATCTCCCTCTGAAAGAGCTCTTGAAAAAGAATGTAAATATAATATATGTAGTATGTAGGAATATGATATATGTATGACGATTTAATTGCCAAACACATGAAGCTTGTTTGCGAGCTATGTCAACTCGAAGTGATTGACTTCACGTCCCTGCGTCAGCATTTTTGGAACACTCATGGTCAAACGGGATACCTATATTGTTTGTTGTAACAAGAAACTATTCAAACGTGTGCTTCTTGTAGACCACATTAATAAGCATCTCGACCCCGAATACTTCAAGTTGGTTAAGATGTATTTGTCGTTTGATTAATTTAATAACAATATTTTTTTTACAGATGCCACAGTTGCAATAAGTGTCAATAGAAGAGCGAAAATTGCCTTGTGATTATCCAAAAGTGTAAGTTGTGAGCAATTAGATAAAGCAAAAAAAGTTGCTGGTATACAATAAGACTCACTCCTTCTAACATTTTATTTTTTCCCTTAGAGAACCAGAGCATCACATTATAAATCACTACACAGCAGCTCAAACTTTTTCTGAAATTTCAAAAGGCATTGCGATTAACTTGCAGCTCATAACTTACACGAAATGTATCTTCAAGTTACAAAAGAAATCAATGAAGAAAAGTTTGATCGATTAGTTGAGGTTCACGATCTATCTGCTAGCCTAAAAGCTATTTCAACAAATGACTAGTGCTGGTGTTTAGACTCTACGTTTAGCCCGTGGAGGACATGGTTTTATGTTGGCTTCTTATTTGCCAGATCTTTATGTGAGAAATCGGAATATGCTAAATGCTAAATTGCTTATTCAAATAAAAAAAAAACAAAATTAAAAAAAGAAAACATAATGGATTCTTATTTCAATATGAGAAGATACAAAATATAACAAAGTAATGGTACATTGAATTTAATTCGTCAGTATTCCAAAATGAAAATGTAAATAAAACTACATCGGCAGCTTGAGTATAAGTTCGATTCCGGATAGGTTGGCAGCTTTTTCAGGGAATAAAATTATGTAGTTCTAATTTTTACTTTGCAGCAACAATCTCCACTGGAAATTCACTTTAAATAGAATTCACAGTTCTTGCACATAGAGTACCTATATACCTAGAGAACCGACTTAAGGGGTCCATTCTCTTTCACCCTACAAGCTGTACTGAGAGGAAATACCCTTTTGGCTTGCATGTATTATGTGGTTTTCCAAACAACCAAAAAAATTGATTTTTATGGGGGTCAACTTGATCTTTTTCAGATTTTACGTTCCTAACAACCAACCGTGGTCTGTTTTTTTTCTCGATTGATCTTTCAAATCTCGATTTATTGGCAGATTTACACATACTTTCACACACACTTGCACACAAACCAAATTGACATTTCTAAACGTCGTCCTCTCCTCGTCAGTTTAAATTCGTTTTGGCCTTTCGCTAGCATTGTTTACTTATGATAAGGCATTTGTTTAATAAAATAAATACAAATAATGAAGTTTAATTAGTGACATTTTTGTCTTTATTGTCCTCATTACCGTTAACCATTGAGTTCAGAGTCAATTAGTGATTAAATTGGATAAATGTTTCATATGGAATGAAAGGCATTGTAGAAACATGTGGGTTAGTCCATTGTTTTTTGTGAAAATAAAATTATTTTTATTAAAATTCCATAGTAATCCTTATGTAGTGACCTTGCTTCATGTTCATTGTCTTCTTCCTCACCATCGACCGATAGGTTCTCCTTTGATTTGGATTTTGGATGGACGGGATTCCTGTGGATATATGGGTCCGACCAGTGTTACCTCTGAGAATTTTCATAAAGTGTCAAAAAAGGTGTCCGAGAGGAAAAAAGGTGTCCATTAGAAATTTCAATTAAAACACAATATTAAATTCAAATTTTAATGAACAAACAAGTATTTCAGAAATTGCGTAAAAAGTTTTAAAAAAATCTTAAATTTCATCATATTATTTCTTTAATACCAGTTTTTTAAGTTTACTATTTTGAACCAAACTGTTCTATATTTTTAATTTTAAAACAATTTTCGAAATCAATATCATTTTATTGGCTTTTAACTTCCAAGCTTTGTACTCTTTCCCGAGATTATAAATTCTTTTTTTTTTTTATTTCAGAAACCAAATCAAAATAGTAAATTCTTTTCCCAATTTTATAATTTCTATGTCCAAGAAACTTTAAACAGATAATTTCTTAGCTGTGACTTGTTCACATATTTTTTGATAATATTTCAAAACATTGGTTTTTATTAAAAGTACTTCATGGTCTTTAATTTGGGGAGTATGAAAGATGGAACAAGAAAAAGATATGTGTGGTCGTGGTGTAGGTATTTTTATTTTTTGATTGACTGACAACGGGTTCCGTTCAATTTTTCGAACAAATTGTTTTTTTTTCTTTTTAAATAGTGTCCAAAGGGTTGCAGATTTCTAAAAAGTGTCCAAAATCGATGTATTTTTAAAAAGAGGTGTCCTGGTGTCCGGGTGTTGAAAAGGTGTCAAAATGACACTAAAGTGTCCCCAAAGGTAACCCTGGGTCCGACCGATGGCCAAATCATGTTATAAAGCAGTGATAGTATACCAACAAAATAAAATTCCTGCTAGGGAACAAAAAATTCCCTAATTTGTATTCTATTTTTTGATTTCAATTTGATTGAACAAAATAATGTACAATATCACATTCATTTAAATGAAGTCCAGAAAAGAATGCGTAAATCTTTTCTTTCTTATATTTTGTCATAATTTCAAAATGGCCTCAGGATATTAATAATTTCAAGATTAAAAGTCAGTCCCACTTTTGAGTTTTTTCTTATGAAACAAATCAATAAAGGCTCCCAAACCGGCGCTAAACCTTCGCGCGAATATGCGACGACTGAAGAATGTTCAAAGATTTGCATAGCGCCAGTGTGGGTTCTCTCATTAATCTCCTCTTCAATAAATTAAGACAGGTAAAAGTATTCGCGTAGTTGAAATTAATTATAATTTAAACACAAAAATGTTCTTTTATAATTTGAAAAAAAAAACGTTTTTTAAGAATTTTTTCTTACGCATTTTTTCACCAGTTTCATCAAGAAAATAAAGCCAAATATATAATATTTTTGTATTAAAGAAAGAACTGTTCCCTAGGAAAAAAATACTTGTGGGAATTTTTCCCTACATGTACTATCACTACTTATATCAGTAATCACAGACAAATCACCTACACCTTTACAAAAAAAAGGATCAATCGCGATTCGTTCTAGTTACCACGATTGATCTGGAATCTGACCCCCAAATCTGAAATGGTTGACTGGAAAACCACATTAGTTGTCCCGTGTATGGTTTGGGGTGCTCGGCTTTCGGGGACGACATAGCCTACAGTCACATGATTGCAAATTCCAAAGTCCCTTCGAAAAAATATCACGATTATAGCACTCTTTTGAGGTTTATGTGAGAACTTACTTCTTGTTGCATAGATTAAATATGAAACGAATGGGCATTCGAATAACTTTGTTGTTGAATAGAATAGCAGCATTCACCGATATGAATGTGGGCAGCATATTTTTTGTTTTTCCTATTGTTTTTTTTTGGCGATGGTTTTATCGGATCAAAAGTTTAAGTTTTCCGCTATACCTACGCTGGCGCTGGTGGCGTTTAGTTGGATTATAGAACACACCATAGATACATCATATAAAGATGACAATCTCTGCTGTCATCCGAGTTTGCCGACAAGCTAATTCAGGGGAAATTCAGGAGAAACACGCACGCATATGCAGTTGGCGTCCATTCACCATGATTTATTTGCACACATATGCACTTGGCTTCCATTCACTACCAAAATGCCGGTTATTTTAAAAATGCCACTAGTATGTCCCCTTTCACACGAGGAAACTGAGTTGCCAGCAACAATCAGTTTGTTGGTGAGAAGGGCAAGAAGTAAGAGGGGAAAATGAAATCTCCCCGGTCAACGATTCGAGGAGATTTTTTTGACATTCCTCTTCACACACACAGTAGTGTGTTCAACCAAGCTATTTTAAAAGGAAAATACAGAAAGTTTCCACGATTTTGTTTCTTCGTGTGAAAGGTATAGGAGATTTTTAAGGAAATTAAAAGAAAACGTCAAAAAAATCTCCAGCAACTTGTTTCCCCGTGTGAAAGGGGACTATGTTCAAAAAGTAAAGTAAATGGAGCAACGAGTTATTAAGTGCTTCCCAGACCTTAAATGAATACATTCCTCATACTAATTGAACTTATACTACGTTTTCACTGAGCACTAAATCGCGATTTAAGTGGATTTAGCATAAATCCTCTTCAAATCTCCAAGATTTACCATACAAATTGAAATCTCCTCAAAAGAATAAAAAATAAATCTCATTGAAATCTTCTTGCAAGAAGGAGATTTTCAAATCAAACAATCCTAATTTTTGTAGAACGCACCCTTTTAAACGTCAGTTTTCCATTGAAATAAAAAAAAATTATAAAATATTTTTGCGCGTTGGCTGTAGGAATAAAAATGCAAGTATTTACAATGTATTTCATATATTTATAATAATATTTTGGTAAACAATACAAATTCCAGATAATGCAACAACCAAAACACACAAAAACAACGGACAACCTAGACACTGGAGGATGGGGAGCTTCTCATTGAAGAAAAATTGTGTTTTTTTCTGTAATTATGGATTCTCCTATACTCTAATTCTCTAATGTTATTTTGAAGAATAAAATGGTGTGATAACAATAGATTTAGGTTACTAGACTCATTTTTAATAAATAGTTTATTCAAAATTAATTGTTTTATTGCTCAAAAATTGTTTTTTACATATATATTTGTTTTACTCTTGTCAAATTGAGTTGACAATTCAATGGCAATTCAGACTGAAAATGTCAATTTAATCTCCTTTTTTGTGGTGAAAACACTTCAAGATTAATTTTAAATCTCCTACCTTAAATCCCGGATTATCTCTTGGTGAAAACGTAGTATTAGATTTATAAATTGGTCTGCATAGGTAAGGAAGAGTCAGCACAAAGTTAAAATTATGGGCCCTATTATGACTCGCGAGTCGAACGTTCGACGATTTAGCGATTTATCAGTTCCGTGGTATTACGAATAGCGAACTTCGAAGTTCGCATTTGAAGACAAAACTGCCAACATTTTGGCATTAAAGGCGAACTTCAACTTGGCGATTCGCAAACAGTAATGCCAAACAGTCACATTTGCCGATTTTTTAATGTGACTCGCGAGTCATAATAGGGCCCTATAACAAAATAAATAAGAAAAGAATTTTTTATTTCTTATTTCCATTACGTATTTCAGAAAGAGTTTTTACAAAACAGTCTAAAATGTTCAAGTGCAATTAATTAAAACGCGGATAGCAGGAATGAAATTTGCTTCAGCTTATTTGGTGTTGAATTCAAATGAAAAAAAAAACACAAATAATACTTTATTAAAATATTACGTTATTAAAAATAAATTACGGTTGTCAAAGAAGAAGAAAATAAATAGTTTTTTTTTACTTCGAGGTGATAAAATTATTAGAAAATACTTAAACCAGTGGCTATGTTCTTGAAAAAAGAATAATTGAAACACGACTTTTTCGATATGGAAATATTTAATAATAATAATTGTTTTGAAACAGAAATCATAGATATATAATTGGGATGTGTTGAAAAAAAAACTCAAAATTAATGTTGGTAAATAATTACACTACGACTTTCACGCGTTGAAACCTTAGTGCCTGATTACATGGGTCGTTTTACTGAAGAGCGCATCGCATGAGGCAGGGAGATTTTATGTTCCACACTGGCGCGATGCGAATCTTCGAACAGAATTCAGTCGTCGCATATTCGCGCGAATGTTTCGCGTTGGTTTGGGACAGCCTTTAAGGTAAATGCTAGCATTTGACACAACAACTTTCAGATGAAAATTCATATTTTTTGTGCCATCAACAACATAAATTCAGATCTGAATTTTCAGATTTTGTGATTGAACGTGCCCTTTGACAGTTTTAACTACGTTACGTCACGGAACGTATTTAAATTTGTTAAAAGACGGTGTTCACAAGGGACTCACTCTGCGCGACTCATATTGACATTTCTATGTTTTATCTCACTCCACCTCATAATGACAAAGAGATAATCTAATCACTTTCTCATATAGTGTGGTGGAGTGAGATAAAAGAAAGAGATGTCAAAATTAATCGCACAGAGTGAGTCCCTTGTGAACACCGTCTTCCACGTTCAAAAGAGGGACTATTTTGTTTTTGTTTTTAGATGTCAAATTTTTTTTGCAAGTCCATATGGATTTGTCGAAAAAAACAACAGCTGAACTAATAGTCTTACACGTAAATACAGCAACAACTTAAATCCATATAGACTTAGCTAAGTCCAGATAATTATCAGGACTTACGTACTTAAGTAAGAAGTTCCTACGTCCCGATGTCGTTTTTTTTCGACAAATCCATATGGACTTGCAAAAAAACACGCCTATTGATTTACCAAATTTCACCTAATTATTTGCATCAAAAAAATTGAAATTCGTGAAATCACGCTACTGGTCCCTCTGGGTTGGAAAACAAAACCAAATGCCAGCCAAAGGCACGAAGGCGAGCCAAAAAAGGCGGGTGTTTGATAATAGTTATTAATATGTACTAAAATTAGTTTTTTTGTATCAAACACTTGAAGAAAATGTTTACTAAAATGTTTAAACACTAATTAATAGGTAATTCGATCGCAAATTTAAGTTTTCATTTCCCAAATACAAAAAATAATCAAATGACCGCCTTTTTAACACTGAAAAGAGCATTCAAATATTTTCCAACAGGGACTATATTTTGTTTTATGAAAAGATAAATCTTGGAAGAGCTCTATCCACTGATCTCTATAATACACTGGATAGTGGATTCCCTTTATGTATAACAGTTTTTTTTGACTCCAATTGAAGATGACATTCTGGTGCCAAGCGCACCTTTTGACGTCTTTCTTTAAAAAAAAAAGTAATTTGACGTACATTTTTCAGTTCACTGGTTGAACACAGTACGCGCGTCAGGACACGCGGCAGGGCGCGCGTTCACATGAGCGTGATTATTAAAACTTGTGTCGAATTTCTTTCAACCATTTCAGATGGCTTATTTTTGAATATGATGGTGTAAGTTCTATTTGACAGGAAATTGAACACACAAAAATAATGGTCCTTCAAATTCACAACAAATATTTCAAACTGCATTTAATTTACCATCTCCCTTTTATAAGATTAAGTACAAACTTATTTTAGTGAATAGATGCAAAACAAAAAAAATTGTGCGTTTATCCAAACAACAAAAAATTACAATTCAGTTACGATTTGTGCAAATTTGCAAGAAATGTCATTTACTATTTAACTCCCAGAATCGAGTTTGTGGCTACAGACACAAAACCTAATGTGAACACATCCGACTCATTCTGACGTGCAGCAGTCGTTAAAACAAAACAAAAATCTTTGCTTGTTGAAGGATTAATTAGAAACATTTCACTTACAAAATATCTTATTAGGAAAATGCTTTCAATTAAAAAAATTGGATTCCGTAGGATTTAAGTGCCAAAGATAAGGTACAGACAGAGAGAACAGATATCACAAAAGAAAACGCCAAAAAAATGAACAATCTTAAGCAAAAAAACAAAAAATCCTTACTTTCTTCGCCATCAATTTCTCACCATGAAGCATTGTATATATATTATTATAGTACTATTATGAAGAGGAACGAACGCAGCGCCGCCTGGGCAACCGTTTTTCGTTATTTTGAGGAGGGAAGTGCAGACTTGAGTGTGCAGATTTAAGAGTAGGAAATAAGAGGAAGAGCAAAAAATAATGTAGGTTAAAAGAAAAATGAAGATTGAGAAGAACTTATACAAAATGTATGGCAGTTCAAGGGAGACAGGAAAAAACCTATTTTGTGTTTATCATTTCTTTTACAAAGGGTAAAACGTGTGCGAAACGAAACGTGAACGAAAATAAATATTGTTCGAAAGAAGGTTGGATTTTTTTGCCTTGCCGTGACGTAGTATGGGAATAGAGAAAATGTATAATAGGCGTGTTCCTTTGGGCTCCAGTATCTACTGCCAAGTACTTCTGGCTGCAGTCAACTACTTCTACTCTGTGGTCAAAGTAGTTCACAGTAGTTCAGTAATAAAGTAACTAAATGTATCAAAAGACGAAAAAAAACCCAATAAGTAAAATGAAATTAAGTAGTTAATTATTCTTGTTGATGTTTTTCTAATTTAGAATAAAATATAAAAACAAACAACTAAAATTACATAGTATATTGAGGTTAGAGTTTACGTTTGGTAGAATGAAAGCGTTTCATTCATCATCTACTGGGAAGTACTAAAAAGTACTTTGCAAGGCCCAATGGAACACAGCTAATATGCATGCAAATGTTTTCCCTTTCTGTGACGTTGCTTGAGATCAGCGCACTTTTTCAATTTGCATGCAAATTATACGAACGGGGTTACCACTAGGAAAAATAATTTTGTTTTAAATAAGTACATTTTAACTGAATTATATCGAAGGATGTTTTTAGTTTTTGTAGGTAGTTTTTTCGTTGCAATTTAAATATAGGTATTTAAATAGAAACATAAATTTATAAGAATGGCTCTCATTGTAGATTTTTTGTGAAGTCAAGTTAGTTGCCCTACATTAGTTTTAAATGGGTAGAGGTATTTATTTTTGTCTTTATATGTATGTAGGTATGTACTATGTAGGGAGGTATATACAGATGATCGTTTGTTTATGTCGTTGTATTCAAAAACTACCCATCCGATTGAGCTCAAGCTTGCACAATGTAGGTATTGTTGAGTCAGAAGTAATTACAAGTAAATAACTTTCTTTGAGTTTTCGATAAAATATAAAACCAAAATAGGTATACAAAAAGAAATAATCATCCAATTGAGCTGAAACTTGAAATGCTTTTAAAGTTACCATCATACCTGCCTATCATCTGATGAATTTATTCCGTGAAGTTTTTTATTTAATTTTTGAATTCATGTGGCTCTACGTGTTTTTTTTAGCCAAATTTATAGTTTAGACTTTAAGGAACAAAAATATCGTCATTAAAAAAAATTCGTGTGGTTTTTTTTTTTAAGAAAAATGAACTCTCAATTTTTTGAAAACTTAAGACAGGATAATTAGATTTTCTGCATTTGACTTTAATTTAATAAAAAAATGCTATAAACCAAGTTATGAATACAAAATTAAGATCAATTTTTTAAGAAATCAGTATGAAAAGCTGTATAAACTTTTTTTTCAAAATTCAAAGAACAAAAAAAATTGAAAATGGCTATTGGATACTTTGATTTGTATTTGTGTCTTGCAAGAACTAATTTTATTAGTTTTAATGAAAAACATTTAAGTTTCATAATAAATGAATTTTTGTTTTTTAAATGTACTTTTCAATATTGTAATTCGACAGATTGCAATTTTTTGTCCAGAAAGTACACGATTCTTTAGACTTTTTTTTATTTCAAGTCATTTTTTGTATAGAAAATTGACCACTAATGGTAAATGCGAGTTACTTCCTAATCCCTATACATGTGTAACTTTGTTTTTTTGGTTAAATTAGAAAATTCTTAATTAACTTTTACTGTTTTTATTTTTAATAAACAAAAATCTGACAAACTTATTAACAAATTTTGTTAAACAATTAACAAATGTGGTTATCATGTCATACTTTTTCGTATAAGTTTAACCGTTTTTTGTAGTACAATTCGGGATATAGGTTGGTTTGTTTCTTTTTGCTACGACTAAGTAGGTGTTTGAGTGGGATGACAGATATAACATTATTTCCTTGCGAATAAGTTTTAGAGGTTTTTTTAAAATCCAATTCAGTGCGAGTTCGATTGCCAACAATCAGTGATTTTTAATTATTCTGTTTTCGATAAAATTTGTGATATTAAAAAGATACTGATTTTTGACCACATTTGTGCTATTCTTTGCGAGAGTGAGTTTCTGGATTATAGTTTTTTTCAAAACTTAAATCCAAACAAATTTACAAATACATACCTACCAACTTTTTTCGTTTTTTAAATTCATAGGTGCTCAATAAGTGGTAATTTAGATTTTTGTTAGAAAGTACCGTAGCTATTATAGTGCAGTGTTTTTCAATTTTTTTTCATAAGATTTAGTTTTTTGTTCAATAAGTCTTAAGTGTGTGAATTTAGAGGGTGTTTACTCATTTACCACATTATAGTGCAGTGGTTTTTCAAATTTTGCAAAAGATTTAGTTTTTGTGTTCAGAAAGTTTTTTAGTGTGTGAATTTAGAGGGTATTTACTAGTTTACGACATTAGTGCAGTGTTTTTCAAATTTTGCCAAGGATTTAGTTTTTGTTGTCAGAAAGTTTTTTTAGTGTGTGAATTTTTAGGGTGTTTTTGTAGTTTTCGACATTAGTACAGAGCTTTTAAAATTTTATCAGAAGAACTAGTTTCTGTGTATAGTAAGTTTTTTAGTGTGATTTCATAGGGTGTTTTTGAAGATTAAATAAATTAATTTAATTTTGAAATAAATTTTATAGGGTGTTTTTTTGAAGTAATTTTTGTAACTTAATTAATTGAAATTTGTAATAAATTTTTGTAACAAGTGAAATTGTTTGAAAAGATTTAATTTTTTGATTTTTTTTCCATTGAGTGTAATAAATTTTTTCAACAAGTGAAATTGTTTGGAAAAAATTTAATATTTTGATTTTATTTCCAGTGAGTTTAGTTTTTGTGTTTGGGAGTTTCGTGGTTTAGCTTTTTTTACAAAGAGAGCTTGTTTCGCTTTTTTGTGTTCAGTAACTTAATAAAATTAAATTTGTAATAATTTTTTTTAACAAGTAAAATTGTTTAAAAAAATTAATTTTTGTCCAGTGAAATTGTAATAATTTTTTTCAACAAGTGAAATTGTTTAGAAAAAAATTAATTTTTTTCATATTGTTTGTATTTGGGAGTTTCGTGGCTTAGCTTTTTGTACAAAGACAGTTTGTTTCGCTTTTTTGTGTTCAGTTACTTAATAAAATTAAATTTGTAATAAATTTTTTTAACAAGTAAAATTGTTTAAAAAAATTTAATTTTTGTCCAGTGAAATTGTAATAATTTTTTCAACAAGTGAAATTGTTTAGAAAAAAATTAATTTTTTGATATTGTTTGTATTTGGGAGTTTCGTGGTTTAGCTTTTTTTGTTTCGCATTTTGGGTTCAGCTAAATTTTTTAAATTATTTAATCTATAGGGTATTACGACACAGGTTTTTTGTTTTGATTCTTGTGCTTGGAAGTTTCATACTTTAGCGTTTTTTTCAAAGTGTGTTTTGTTTCGCTTTTGTACGCAATCCAGTTTTTTGAGCTCAGCAAGGTTTTTTTAAACTCTTAAATCCATAGGGTATTACGACACAAATTTTTCATTTTGATTTTACACTTATTTTATATTGATTCTTTCATAGGGTGTTAGTTACTTTGATTTTTTTTTAGTGAGTTTCTGTGTTTGGAACTTTAATAGTTTAGCCTTTCTATTATATATTAAATAACATTTTATATTACATTATATATTAAATTTTATATAAGTGTTAAATTATTTTTTTATTCATTCAATTATTTAACAGTATTTTCTATATACTTTAAATTAATTTCCTTAAAAATTCATTATGGTTTACTGCTTTTATGCAAACTGCAAGGAGGAGAAAAGGCCAGTAAGCAGTATTTCATTCTTTAAGTTCCCAACAGACCATAGAAGGGCAATTTGGATAAAGCATGGAAATGTTTCACACATCAAGGCAGTTGCGAAACAGCCCTTTATGTGTGAAAATCATTTCTATGCCAAAGACATACAAGTGAAATCCACTTTTAAAATTCTGACCAAATACGCGCTGTCAATTTCTTCGGTGTCAATTTGTAGATGTACTGATACAAGTAATGATGCGGCGTGTATTCGCGAAATGGAGGAATATAGGATTCGAAAGCAGCCAACTTCAACAGTTACCTCTGCAACCCGGGTTTCAGAGGCTACATCGCAACCTACAGCACCACCACCATCACCAGCTTTATCACTGATAAATATGGCTGCAAGCACTTCGAAGAATTACATCAGAGATCTAACTATCCCCGCAGTGCCTCCTTCTACAAACATTTCTCCGTCACAGTTTCCCTCCTCAGGATACTCATCATACAAGTCGGAACCGGTGCGTAAAATAGACAAAGCACAGATATATCCCGGAGCATCTTCGACACACCCTTAAAAAAAGCAATAGACCCGGAATATAGGCTGAAAAAAGGACTGGACTCACATATGGAAGACTTTTCCGAAGAACTGCGTACTTTCATACTAGCTCAACTTTTTCATAAGCAGAATACACCCTGGGAACATAAAGAAAAAGACTTGTTTTTGAAATTTTTCTTTAAGTCGCCAGCGTGCTACTCGTTTATGCTGAGCGCAGGATTCAAGCTGCCATCGGTAAGCACCATCTACCGATGGCATTCTGAAATACGCTTACCAACGGGACTCAGCCCAAGGATGAAGGATTTACTGAGCGAAAAAGCAAAAGACATGACGTCAATGGATAAAAAATGTGTTCTGCTGTTCGATGAAATGTGCATCAAGAAAGAACTCAAATACAATCTAAAGGATGACTTAATTTATGGGTACACCGATTTCGGTGAATTTGGAAGGGAAAAAACTGTCGCCTCTAAGGTAATGGTGTTTACCTTTAGAGGCTTGAACAGGAATTGGAAGCAGACCATTGTATATTACGTTGGATCACCAGACTCCGTAATAGTAGCCCAAATGGTGACCACAGTTCTTACAGGAGTAATAAAGTGTGGTCTAACAGTTGTCGCAACAAGCTGCGACCAGGGACCTTCCAATGTCTCAGCATACTTGAAACTAGGACCACCCAATTTCTTAGAGAACAGTCCATATGTAGAGATAGAAAATCAGAGAGTATTCTTGCTTTATGACTATCCACATATGTTCAAGAGCGTGAGGAATATCTTGCTTAAGCACCAGATTTCAATTGGGGATGATGTTGTGGACTGGCGCATCCTAGAGAAGATATTTGAGGAAGACTCGAAAGGTATCTTTCAAGTTTTTTTCAAATTGACTAGGGCCCATATACGACCAGCTCCATTTGAAAAACTATCGGTCAAACTTAGCGCCAATGTGTACTCGGGAATCATGTACGCATTGAGCATACATTTCTTCAAGACGGATGAAGAAAAGAAAGTTGCTGAGTCAACAGGAAGATTTATCAAACAAATGAACGATTTGTTTGATAATTTAAATACGGGACAACTCTACTCCAGGAATCCCAATAAACAAGTTTTATCCGAATCTACAGATACCTTAAACGCCTTAAAAACCGCTCGAAACTGGATTTCTACGTGGAAATCCAGCAGTGCAATGACCATCCCACCTTGCTTTAAAGGATTAAAGCAAACGCTTCTGGGAATCGAGCTGATGTGGGAACATCATAAAAGCGATGAGCAAACATATTTTCTGCTTGCACATCTGAACACCGATGTCGCAGAAAATTTGTTCTCGATGGTGCGTTCCAATAGAGGATCTTATGAAAGGAACCCATCGGCGTGGAGATTCATTCGGAATCTAAAACAAATTATTTGTCAGCACCTGTCTTCAGCGGAACACTCGGGATACGAGGATGCAGGAGCAGAACCGCTGCTGCAGGTAGGTGATTATGAGGAAAAAGAGAAAGGAATGATGGAACCAACATACAAGGACTTTGTATTTGATGAATCCATAGAGGAAAGTGAAGGACACTTAGAAGGCATTGACGTCGACGGGGATGAAGGAATGGATAAAGACGAAGAAAACAATTCGTCTATAAAACTGCAGAAAGCAGCTGCTGCATATTACGCGGGTTTTGCAGCCGGAAAATTGCGAAGGAAGCTGAATTGCGAGGTTTGCTCTCAATTGTTGATCGGCGACGAATACGCAGACAAAGAAAGGCAACAAACTTTGTTGATCAAACTGAGAGCCTACCAGACAATAAGCACGCCTTCGGAATTTGGAAAACTGACAGTTCCTTCGATCCGTTTCGAAAAAACTGTCAGTATACTGGAAAGCATTTTCGTAGAACATTTCCGGAAAATGCGAACAATAGAAAGGATTGCGGAAACATGGTTACGAGATATCATGAAGGAAAAGAACACGATTTTGATGACCGGCTGCTCAACGGGACACCAGGAAGCTATTACCAAATTCGTGCTGATCGGACTGATTATACTGGATCTGAGGAAAATCAACAAGGAGATGAAGGAAAAGCCATCCCAAAAATATCTTTAAGCTTTAATTTTAATGTTCTGTTTTATATTATTTAAGTTTACTGTCTTAATTCTAAGTTATAATATTTGTAAATATTACCTTGTAATATCTCTAGTCAGTACAGTATTATAGGTATTATGTATTTCTAAAGTATAGTAATACAACGAGGACAGATCCTTCGGGAGAAACCTCACAAAAAAATGCATGCGCTAAACAAAAGCTTAAAGTAGTAGTAGTAAGAGGATTGGGCCTTCGGGAGAAATCTCTTTAAAAAAAATGCATGTGCAATAATATAGCTTAAAGTAGTAGTAGTAAGAGGATTGGGCCTTCGGGAGAAATCTCTTTAAAAAAAAATGCAGGTGCAATAATATAGCTTAAAGTAGTAGTAGTAAGAGGATTGGGCCTTCGGGAGAAATCTCTTTAAAAAAAATGCATGTGCAACAGTAACGCTTAAAGTAGTAATTGAACGAGGAATAGGCCTACTGGGGAAACCTCGAAAAAAAAACGCATTTAGTATTCTACCCCACAGGGTAATGTGGAAAAGAATACAGCCAAGTTTAGAGCCATTGAAGAAAAGAAAAAACATTTTTCGTGTTTATCGTCTTATTTTGAGAAATTATAACTTTTTTTTAATATTGCCGCTTTTTCATATATACCTACCTATATTTTAGAGAACAATTTTCAGTTTGCATATGTACTAATAATAAACTGTCAATTTGCTCAAAATAAGTACATAAACATTAAAAACAATTCGTTTTCTTCAAAAGGTAAGTCATGTACATGCATTCATCAATAATTTTAATTAATTGACGAGGTACTGTTATTTTTGGTGTTGAGAAAAAATAAATCAAAATGAACTATAATGGTAAAAAATCGGATGCCAAGTCATTTTGAGATTTTAATTTTTTATTTTATGATCATAAAATAAATTTTTTTCGAAATGATTTGCATAATTTTCTTGAAAAAATAGTTTTTAGGAGTATTAATTATTTTTTCAAACAAAAACACCAAATTTTTGATTTATTTCAGATTTTTTCCAAATTGTCTATATTCATGAAAACTATTTTTTTCGAAATAATTTGCATTATTTTCTTGAAAAAATAGTTTTTAGGAGTATTAATTATTTTTTCAAACAAAAACACCAAATTTTTGATTTATTTCAAATTTTTCAAAATTGTCTATATTCATGAAAAATAATTTTTCGAAATAATTAGCTTAATTTTTTTTGAAAATAGTTGTAAAAAGTGTATTTCAATCGATTTTCAAAATTGGTAAACTATTATTTTAATTCTTGAAAAATTGTCTGCTGATGAAAGCAAACTTTTTTCGAAATAAAAAGCATTTAATTTTTTTTCAAGTTTTGCTAAATTGCTATTTTTTTTTCGAAAAAAATCATTCAATTTAGTTTTTTAATTATTTTCAAAATTGTATAGTCACCTAGGTGCATTAGTAAATATGAACCAAATTTTTTTAAATTTTTTCTATAACTTACGTAGGTACCTACCTACCAATAGATAGATAGGTACTATTTTTTTCAAAAAAGAAAGATAGGTAGGTAGGTATGTACATATGTATAAGGTACCTATTTGATTTTCTTTGAAAATAATCTTTAATAGGTGCATGGGTGGGTAGGTAGTTAATATTTAAAACTGATAAACCTACCTACCAAAAACATACATATGTAGGTACCTAGCTATATTTTTATTAAATGTTTAAAAATTCAATATTTTAATAGGTAGGTAGGTATACCACCCTGTTCATACCCACGAACCTACATAGGTACATTAATATTTATGAACCCACCTACAAAACAAATTATGAAAATGATTATACCAACCTACCTATACCTAATACCTACACAATTATTATTTTTGTGATTCAAAATTCCAATTTTCTTCCTTTTGAATAACAAAAATAATAAAATACCTACCTGCGATAAAAACCTACCTAGGTACCTACATCCCTAAATTATAATTTATTCTACCTACCTAAAAGTTAAACTAAAAAACTTTTTTGAAAAAAATATTCAAAAAACTCAATATCTTAATCGGTACCACCCTGTGGATACCCACCCACGTACCTCCATCCCTACATTAATATTTATGTACCCACCTAGATACCTACCTAAAAGTTAAAAAAGGATTATACCTACCTACCTTACCAACATACCTAATTATTATTTTTGCTATTCAAAATTCCAATTATCTTCCTTTTGAATAACAAAAATAATAATATACCTACCTACGATAGGAAAAGCCTAACAGAAATATAATAGGTAGGTATATGTATACCTACCTACTATACTTTAAAAGTGGGTATACCTATACAGCATAATTCAAAATATAGCAACGTTGTATTTATTCCGCAAGTTATTGAGAAATTTAACAACGTTGCTTTGAAAATCAACAAAACTGAAAATCAAAAAACAAATTCAAATTGTGCTTTAAAATAAAAAGCATAGGTAATGTATAAACATATGTCTATAGCACATAGAAAACAAAAATTCTATTTCTACAAAAAGAAACGTCAAAACCGTTGAATAATGGCGAATTCCTTTCAAAAAAGAAATCGAATTTTTTCTAAACAGAATCGAATTTTTTCTGTCAATTGAGAGGAATTCGTATTTCGTAAAAGAATCGATTTTTTTTTTGTGTGATTGTGTTTGTGACTTTATAGATGCAATTGACGCAAAAGGTCAAGAAATTATTCACAAAACTATTAAGGTTGTTTGTTTTTGTTGTGAGAAAAATGTTTTACCAATAGAATTAAATTAATAAATAAAAGATATTAGCCAGCTTATACGGTGCATTTTATTTGTTTGAACTTCTATTTGCACATATATTTTTAAAGAATATTATTATTGAGAAGTTTTCATCACATGCACTGAAAGTTTTTAACACGTTTTTCACTCGCGAAAGCTATTTTTTTTTTCAAATTTGTGTTTGATAATGAACAACGCACAATAAATTATTTTTATAGCTGTATTGACTGAATATATTGTTGAATATTTATTATTAAATTATGTAGAATTCGTTCCAACCAAAAAATAAACAACTCGTCTTCCAAAAATTCCACGACATTCAATTTATGACGTATTAGAAATGTCAAGTCTTCATAGTGTGTGTGCAAATCAGTGTGAAATCTTGCTAAAAACGCAAGATTTGTTTTGACAGCAAAGAATCGATTTTGTTTAGAAAAAATTCGATTCTGTTTAGAAAAAATTCGAATTTTTTGTTGAAAGGAATTCGCCATTAGTCTTGACAACAAAATTTAATTTTCTCCTCCTTATTGTCGTTGCCATGACGCAAACAGCTGATTTAATTATCTCTCTCACTATACGAATTGCAAATAATACATTCCTCTCTTTCTCGCTTCTTGTTCTCGTTTCCTATCCTACCTCTGCTCTCAGTCTGCAAACCACAGATTAGCCACATGAAGATGAGAATCCCCGGCTGCCATTTTAATTTGCCTACAAGCTTGAACTGGCAGTTATCAGATAAAAAATGAGAATGTGTGAATAAAAATCTCACACATAGACAGTAGGGATCTTCATACACCTGGTTAAATTGTTGTTGCAATTCTCATCTATTCATCGACGCGGGAAAAAATTACAAATACAACAATGTAAACAAATGGGTTTTGGAGGGTGAAACGTACGAAACATTCTCATCTTCATATGGCTAATCTGTGCTGCAAACGTGTATTTTGTCATCTCCAACGCCACCTTAGGCGACGGATTTGAAGCAAAAAATTCTGTTCCATGAGAGTACTATGGAGTTTATATACAATGCATGAAGTGTGAGTGAGATAAAGTACAGAGACGCGAAAAAAAGTCGTAGGAGACAGTCCAATGTGAACACCGTTCTATAACGAGATTTTATGTATTTTAACAATGTAAGATAAGGACGCGCGCCATGACTCACGTGTAATGTGTTCAGCCACTTTGACAAAAAATTTATACTGTTATACAAACCTGGTGCCAAGCGCACCGTATAACAATCTTCAATTGGAGTCATTTTGTTTGTATGAATACGCTATCCAGTGTATTATAGAGATCAGTGGCTCTATCTCACTAGATTTGCTTTCAGTTAAACAACGATCACTGATCTCTATAATACACTGGATAGCGTATTCATACAAACAAAATGACTCCAATTGAAGATTGTTATACGGTGCTCTTGGCACCAGGTTTGAATAACATTATAACTGCTTTTTGTCAAAGTGGCTGAACACAATACACGCGAGTCATGGCGCGCGTCCTTATCTTACATTGTTAAAATACAAAAAATCTCGTTATAGAACGGTGTTCACATTGGACTGTCTCCTTCGACTTTTTTTCGCGTCTCTGTACTTTATCTCACTCACTCTTCATGGTGAGAAAATGATGGCGAAGACAGTAAGGATTTTTTTGATTTTTTGCTTAAGATTGTTCATTTTTTTGGCGTTTTCTTTTGTGATATCTGTTCTCTCTGTCTGTATCTTATCTTTGGCACTTAAATCCTACGGAATCCAATTTTTTTAATTGAAAGCATTTTCCTACTAAGATTTATATTTTGTAAGTGAAATGTTTTTAATTAATCCTTCAACGGGCAAAGATTTTTGTTTTGTTTTAACTACTGCTGCACGTCAGAATGAGTCGGATGTGTTCACATTAGGTTTCGTGTCTGTAGCCACAAACGCGGAGTTAAATAGTAGGTGACATTTCTTGCGAATTCGCACAAATCGTAACTGAATTGTAATTTTTTGTTGTTTGGATAAACGCACAATTTTTTTTGTTTTGCATCTATTCACTAAAATAAGTTTGTACTTAATCTTATAAAAGGGGCATGGTAAATTAAATGCAGTTTGAAATATTTGTTGTGAATTTGAAGGACCATCATTTTTTTGTGTTCAAATTCCTGTCAAATAGAACTCACACCATCATATACAATTTGACACAAGTTTTAATAATCACGCTCATGTGAACGCGCACCCTGCCGCGTGTCCTGACGCGCGTACTGTGGTTCAACCAGTGAACTGAAAAATGTACGTCAAATTATTTCTTTTTTTTTAAAGAAAGACGTCAAAAGGTGCGCTTGGCACCAGAATGTCATCTTCAATTGGAGTAGAAAAAAAACTGTTATACATAAAGGGAATCCACTATCCAGTGTATTATAGAGATCAGTAGGCGTGTTTTTTTGCAAGTCCATATGGATTTGTCGAAAAAAACGACATCGGGATTTAGGAACTACTTACTTACAGTACGTAAGTCCCGATAATTATCTGGACTTAGCTAAGTCCATATGGATTTAAGTTGTTGTTGTATTTACGTGTAAGACTATTAGTCCCGATGTCGTTTTTTTCGACAAATCCATATGGACTTGCAAAAAAAACACGGCTAGTGACAACGATGTAGTCAAGCACAGGTTGAGAAGTTTTCGGTGAGATCAGTAGTCTGAACAGCCCTATTAATATTACACAAGGAAGCAATCGGAAGCTTTTGGAGAAACTATCTTTGTCTTTTCTCCTTCTTGTTTTTACAGTTACAGAATCCTAGTCAGAGGTTAAACAAACAAATACAAACCTACATCAGCGGAAGGGCTTTTCAGTGATTTTTATCATTCGCTGTTTTATGAATAAAAATATAAGTTTTCAATATTATTGGTCTCTTAAATTTTAGTGTAATAGCATTTTATTCAATAGTTTGAAACGTTTTTGTGAGAAAAAACAAGCATTACGATGTTCACATTCCACTTAACCCAATCAAAGAGTTTGTTTGACCTCTGGCAAGCATTGCTCTTTTTGTTTGCGTTTCAACTGACGTCTGGGCGAACTTTCCTATAGGTAGAAAGAATTTTAGAAATTAGAACAGAGGTAAAGAAAAAAAAACACCAAGTTGTTAGTCGTGTTAGGTGTTGTTCTTGTTCGTTTCGTCGGCTTCCGATAAAAATCTTTTACAAAAATGCCGGTGTCAAATAAATGTCTATGACATAGTTATAAACGGTTAGTTATTATTCTTTTAATAAAATTAAAATTATAATTCCTGCTGTTGTTAAGTATTTGAATTTTCTTTTATCTTTTCTCAGGCATTTTTTTTTTTATTTTATCTTGTTTTCTCCCCGGGACTTCATCAGACTACAATAATGGGTCGCAGTCCATCACCCGTTCACAGAAGACGCGAAAAGGAACGAAGCGAAAGAAAGAAACGGCGGGAAAGGCGTTCCAGAGAACGTGAACGTGAGCGCGAAAGAGATCACCAAGTTGGCACTGGCAGCGGCCATCGTTCTTCAAGACGCCGTTCGAGGGAAAGAGAACGCAATAGAAGTCGCAGTTGTGATAAATCATCTAGAAGGCGTTCGAGGTGAATAATGTGTAGTGTATACGAACCATGAAAAAAAAACGCTAAGTATAAAAACTTGACAATTTTTATCAAAATCAAATTTATAAATGGTAAGCTAAATTAGAATAAATATCTTCATTGCTCATTAACTTTATGTTTCGTTGCTATTCTAAATTGATGTGTTAAAAAAAATCTAAAAGTATTTATATTATGGAGTGTGTGGTGAAACTCAATAAATGGAACTGAAATTGACATTTCTGTTGTCTGTTCAGTTCCGCATGTATATCCATCACCACGTGAACTAAAAAAGTTAAAATTTTTGTAGGAACGTTTTAAAGACAATCTTTGCAAATATTAGATCTATACAAATTACATCTGTTTATTGAATATATTATTGAAATCGAATTCATAATGGCTTTACGTGTACAATTTGAAAACAATGATGATATTGGTGTATTCAGTAAATTAACAAATACGTATTGCCTAGTAGCAATTGGTGGGTCTGAAACATTCTACAGCGTATACGAATCTGAACTCGCGGAGACTATTCCAGTAATTCACGCGAGTATCGGAGGCTGCCGTATTATTGGACGTCTCACAGTTGGAAACCGCAATGGACTCATCGTTCCAAGCTCCACGACGGACGTGGAACTACAACATATCCGTAACAGCCTACCAGATAGCGTTAAAATTCATCGTGTGGAAGAGCGTCTATCAGCTTTGGGTAATGTTATTGCCTGCAATGATTATGTTGCATTGGTTCATCCTGATTTGGACAAAGAGACTGAAGAGATCATTGGAGATGTACTTAACGTTGAGGTATTCCGACAGACTGTTGCTGATAATACATTGGTTGGCTCGTATACAGTATTGAGCAATCAAGGGGGTATGGTACATCCTAAGACTTCAATTCAAGATCAAGATGAATTGTCATCGTTGCTGCAAGTTCAATTGGTAGCGGGAACTGTAAATAGAGGTAGCGAAGTTCTTGCTGCTGGAATGGTGGTCAATGATTGGATTTCATTTTGTGGTATGAGCACAACAGCAACGGAGATTTCTGTAATAGAAAGCGTCTTCAGACTGAATCAAGCTCAACCGTCGACAGTCACTACGAAACTTAGAGCTGCTCTTATTGAAGATATGTCCTAAACTCAACAGAATACACAAGCTGTATATAATTTGAGCTTAGTTTAAAATATGTATATTCAGACAAAAGTGAGCTAGAAAGCTCTTACTATATGAAAATAAAATAAAATTCCAGAATTGTTGCTTTTTCATATGTATAACTATAATTTATCAGGTTACAATTTACCATTAAAAAAAAAGATTAATAACAGCTAATAAAATGTTTTGAATGAATCTAGGGCTTTAAGGTGTGTTTATGTGGGAGCTTCGATAAACGATTCGATCTTAGCTGAACACATTTTATCTAGTTAGCGCTAGTTATAGTAATAGCTATCAATAAAAATGGCGCAAATTCGTACTCACGGCGTGACGAGCCGACGAGAAACGCTTTACTGGTAATTACCAATTTACTTGAAACTTACTCCTCGCAATCGACAAGCTGTACGAACACGATTTGGAGCTTGTGCAATACGACTGAAGCCAGGACCTTTATACATAAATTGAGTAATTTTGACAGCTTTGATACAGTTCTGTTTTGTTTGTCGCTTGTCATACTAAAATGTATTTGACTGCAATACTTATAATTTACTGCTCGGAATCGAATTTCTTAAAAAATAAAGTTCAATCAATAAGTTTGTGGTCCTGCGTTATAAAGAATAAAGGACCGCAAACCTACTGATTTTACCTTATTTTTTTTGGTTCTTTGTCATGTCTAGAGTCACTTCCATTTTCAAGATCGAAGTGACTCTAGAAATGTCTTTAGTTTCGCCAACTATAACAGTTTTGGTTTATAAAAGTACTGTTTATGCGGCACCGCAGGGTCAGGGCCCTCCGCCGGTATGCATACTTCAGGGACCCAAAGCTTTCTTTCAAGTCGCGCAAAGCGCGATGACGCACGCCCACTTTTATTGGCGAAAAACTGTTATAAATTCTTATCTTATCTCGACCCACTTTTAATGGCAAACAACTGTTATAACTGTTGGCATGTCTTTAGTTTCGTCCTTTCTGATAAGATGGTCCTGGGTCTTGTTAATTACAACAGTCTTGTGATCAGAATTTATCACAGAGATAACTGATGATACCTATAACAAATTTTCCAATGTATGAATGTTATGTTAGAACAACAAGGGCCTTGGCTGTAAATGTTTTATTTAGTAACTGCGACGTTTTCTTGAACTGATGCAAAAGATGTGGTTTGGGAGCCATCTGAAAAAATTAAGTTCCATCCTTCTTTTTTTTAATTTTGGATAGGCTAATAAAGGTTTGGGAAAATAGTTGTTTGGATGTGTTGTTTGTGTTGGAACTTGAAAAATACATTATAAATGATTTAGGTTGCACGTCCCATTCAGGGAAGCAATGCGTTTGGGAGCTTTGAGTTTAATTGCACCAAGTACCTGAATCCTTGTCAATAACTGTCAAAGCTATTTGAGAAGGCCAGTTTTAGGTAAACTTTTGCAATAGTTGGTTGTTATATCTATTATTAAACAAACAAAAAAAACAGACCTAACGGCCAATTTCTTCACCGAACCCTAATACTAGTCCTAAAATTAATACTCAAATCGGTATCTAATCATTTCTTCACGTAAAGTTCTAGGTCCTACTCCTGTTAATTTGCTCCCGAGTATTAGGTAGAACTCGGTACTAGCTGACTCTTCAAAATCAGCTAGTACCTGGTTATTATACCAGTTGTTAGTACTCAGATTGGTACCAAATGATTTCTTCACATAAGTACTAAGCCCTAATTCCGTGAAGTTGGCACCGAGTACTATTTAGGACTCGGTATTAGCTAGGACTTTCAAATCGGCAGTCTAGTCGTGCTTATATGTACCTAAATCAGAGAAATTTCATTAATTCTTCAAAGAATTCGTTGCCCAATATCGAAAGTTTCTTGGTTGGTGTTTTTAAATTTCTATAATAAATTAGTTTTGTATTGATTTGGTGGATTTTTCTTTTTTAATTTAAATTTTGTTGGTGGCAAATTTAGATATTTGTTTGCAAGCAGACTTCGTACTGAACCCACTTTTACTTAAATACATTTTACTCGTTGGACCATAACGAATTATATTTTTTTCTAATTCCAACTGCAACTGTATTAGTGGGATGACATAATGACCCTGGATACGTTGTCCATCATGCACGTTAATGCTGCCGTAAAAGCACATATTTCCCATGGTTTATGGAAATTATGTCGAGAAAAAACGTCTATTAAGATAGTTTCTCGAACGCTACCAATGAATTGCATGAACCGAACTTGAAATGTAAACAAAAAACGATATTTCTCCAAGCCATATACGTAAACAGAAAAATGTAAAAACTCCAAGAAAAACTAACATGCAATAATTTATTTAAATCAAAAGCATAGATAAAGTTGATTCAGAACAGGCCGCCACTAATCACTCCTGTACATGTCGGTAGCATTGCATTGCGACCGACGACCGTTTTGCAGACCACACAATTGTTGAATTCGCATTCGAGTGACACATTTGATACTGCTATCTGGATAGACAATTATCGTTCAATGGATATGTTAAAATTAGAAGATTACACTTCTACTTTATTTTTAGTTCAAGTTATAAAATTAACTTAGATTTCTATTTTGATTTTGTCAATTAGTAAAACTATTGAAAAATCACTTTCATTATAAACTTGGAACAATAACAAAGATAATAATATTGTCTTTTAACATATTTTTGTTTAATTATAATTAGTAAGAAGAACTCAAAACAATAGGTTATAGGCCCAGTTCACTTAAATTCTACTATTGGGGAATTTGAAATAGTACGAGAAATTTCATAGACGAATTTGTACGCTTCAAAACAGTCATTGATGAAATCCAAGTTTACATGCCGCCTCCACTGGGTATCAACGATGTCCAACATCACAACCACAATCCAATCCACAATCTGACTTGTATGGATTATGTCACTACATGACATGGATTTTTCTGCCTCCATTGGATTTTTTAAAGACATGTTCATAATCCGAGCATCGTTCATGCCCAGTGGAGGCGGCATGTTATTGAGCAAAAGAAGAGTTGCGGAAGTAAAATGGAAATGGACAGGACCTTGAGGTCGGTTTCAAATACGTCAAATTTCAGAAGCCAATGAATTGTATGATGTTGATGGTACCACTGCAAAGCCAATTGTTCGTAGTGCAAATTTTGCAAATACAATTGTGGCGTGGAAGGAATTGGATACTACAAATAATGAATTGTGAAACTGCTAGTGAAATGTGGAACTCTGAGGAGCATATTATATGAGCAAGGGTCTAAGTCAAATATTTTATTTTTGCAACAAAAATATTATAGTTTCTCGAAGAATCCAGAAGATGATGTTTCAACATTCATATCGAAGTTGTTAGAGATTGTGCAGCAACTCAGGATAAAAAAGAGAGTATATATGAATCCATGGTTATGACCAAAATTTAAATGTCGTTACCTGCAGAATACAATCATTTCCACATTGCATAAGAATCTACAAGCGCAGATACTCAAACAATGGCAAACTTACAAGCACGACTGATGGCGGAGGAGCTTCGATTAAAATCGCAGGTTCAAGTCGAAGAAGTGGATGCGCTTGTAGCTAGACGAATTTTTTCGAAGAAAAAGAATTTTAGAAAGGATTATTCATCAAAACCTATGAGTAAAGGCGCAAACAATGGTGGAAAACCGCAAGGTAAATGTTTTAAATGCGGTCAAGTTGGCCATTGGAAGCGGGACTGTCCACAAAAGAACAAATTTCATAAGAAGCGAGATGATACCTCTTCTATTGAGGCTTTGTATATAAATATATTCCTATAGTACTATCATGAAGCCGAGCGAATGTGGCGGTATCTGTCGCATACCCCGCATACTTTTTTTGGAGAGATTTTCCACTGCCGGAATTTTCCTTCGAAGGGGGGTGAGAGTTCGAGGGAGAATTTGGTATAGAATATAATAACATTAAGGAAATAGGTATAATAGTAAAACGAGAGTTCAAGGGATACTAGATTTTTTGTGCTTTCTTATATGTATGTATGTCAATTGTGTATTGTTTTTTTTTTGCTAACGTTGAAATCTGTGGGATAGAAAAAATTCTCATGATAAATCACCCTCTTCTCATGAAATCATGAATTCATTGAAAATCTCATAATTTTTCATTTTTTCTTGAAAAAAAACAAGAATTTAAATTTACTTAAAGTTTCAAAACTAACAATCTTCTGTTCTATTTCTTCTATCTTCCATTCAGCCTTATTGTGAGTTTCACCCGAAAAATATTTCACCTTAAATTTTTTTGTCGCACGTAATTTTAGAAGCTATGAGTTTCCCCCGAACGAAATTTTGTTCGCCTTCAAAAGGAAGTGAAAATTGCATGACATTCCCCCGATATGAATGTTCACAATAAGGGGAATTTTTCGATCATGAAATTTCGGGTGAAACTCACAATAGGCGAAAAGTAAAATGTCAAATTTTCCGGGTGGAATGTTGTTCGGGTGAAATTCACAATAAGGCTGATTAGATTATGTAATATATTGACAGATAGTCGATCTAGAATACTACTACATTTTACTTACTTAAAAAATTTCTAATTGCTGTGAATCATAAGTTTTCAGTGGTATTTGTATGCTCAACGAACAAGCATTCTCATGATTTTTTTGTAATCTCATGAAAAAAATCATGATTTTTGTTTTTTTTTTTAATCGGCAACACTGGGTTGGGTCAAGACAGCAAAAAATCGTATGGGAAAGGGGGGCCCATCCCACTCCGTTTAGCCAGGAGGGGCTATCTTCAAAAAACAGTTACACTCAATGCCATGCTATACTTTTTTGTAAAGCCAGAAATCTCTTCTTTTATTTAGTTTTTGAAAAATTAGTTTTCACACTCAAAAATTTGATGAAAAAAAATTTAAACTAAATTTCAAACTATTTTTTTTTTTTTTCAAAATTTTATGTATTAAGTACTAATTTTTTTTTCAAAATTAAATGGTCTTATTAGTTTTGAGTCACAAACAGAAAACCGGATGCTCAAATGTCTTGTACTTTTGGAGAAAATTGAAAATACATAACGTAATCTGCTTTGCCACCTACGTAGTGGAAATAGGATCTTAGAAGCAACTTAAGCAACTTAGAAGCGGATTGGAGTCAAATTAAGGGAAATTTATTTCTTTTTTTTTAAATTTTATAAAGAACTAGAAGGGATTTTAGCATCCTGTGTTTGGTGTTTAACTAAAAATTTATAAGAGCATTAAATATTAAAATCGAAAATACTACTTAATAACGTAAAATTTTGAACAAAATTAGTTTGAAAAAATTTTTTCAATTTTTTTTTCAAAATTGAGTTTGAAAATTAATTTTTCAAAAACTATTCTCTAAAACAACTTCATTTAAAAACACAATGAATAAGAGATTTCTGGATTTACAAAAAGGTGTATCATGATATTGTAAGTGTAACCGTTGTTTTTTAATATTTTTTTTTTCTGTTTTAAGTTAATTTTGAAGAAAATTTCAATATTGGTTAAACGGAAGGCAAAAGACTTTCCTTGACGGCTCTAATAAAAATACTTCAGACTTGTACATCACGCCGCATGCATATAATGCCAAATAAATCATGCAAACATTTTAATTTATTTTAATTGTATCCTGTTGTGTTATAAGTACAAATCTAGAGTATTTTAGTTCAAAATAAAATAAAAGATTTCTGGCCTTACAAAAAAGGTATATCATGGCGTTGTGAGTGTAACCGTTGTTTTTAAATATTTTTTTTCTGTTTTAAGTCAACTTTTTAGAAAATTGCCCCTCTTTAAACGAGAGGGGAATATACCCCCCCTCCTATACGGAGGTACCTACCGTTATTTTTGGTTAATAATATTTTTTTTTGTAAACCTTCTAGATAATGTTAAAAAAACGGTTTTTGCCAAGTGTATTAAAAATCGACCAAGTCGTTTTTGAAATAGGTAGTGACTTATTCAGCGGGGTCATTCCGTGATTCGATTATCGCCACACGATATCGTTTTGACGAGAGCCTTGCATCACGTAAAAACAATAATCACTATCGACTGAAAGATATCGTCTTGACGATCGAAAATTTGCTTCCTGTAAATCAAAAATCGTCAAAATGTGATCGTTAAATCGTTAGCATTTGAACGATACCTATTAAGCTATCGTCTTGTTTGATTTTGTAAGCAATTTATGCATTTTATCATATGAAGCAACGAAATGTAGGGTTTTCAATAAGGGCGGGTAGATGTTTTCGGTGACGCAAAGGCGTTGGCTGATTGTCCACTGAATTGGTCAACTCAAATTTGGACACCAAACTTTGGATAATCGGCTTGGAAGGATAACCATGTAAACCGTAAAATGGGCGCAACGCACGTATCGTTGCCTTAAAGATTTTTATATTAAAGTCTTATCATTTGGACGTGTTGTTCAATCGTGTCACTTGCCATGGTGATTTGGCATCAGTAACTGAATAATAAACAACAGATTTGGATTTAAAGAACCCTCACTGTATATAATATACCTCACTGTTTAGGTGTGAGAACTAATTTCGCGTACGCGAAACTACGTGCCTTTAGACAGTTTCTAATTAATTCTATGTAGCTTTGGATAGATGGATAACCGATTTGGTTAGGCGACATCAAGTTTTGGCTTCATATTCTCTTCACTTCTTAATAAAAATTGACATTTCCTGGGCGGTACTGACCTACATATAGGTAAAACAATTGTTTAATGTTTTTTTAATATTTCACAAATAAATATTGGATAAATAACTTACATTTTTGTTTTTTTTTTTCATGGGTCCAAACGGGAACGTTACGAAATCCCGCATCACAAAATCCCTCGTAACGAAATCCCGCAAATTGAAAATGAATTTTTTGGAGATTATGACGTCACGAAAATTGGTCGAGTAACGAAATCCCGAATTTCGTTTGCGGGATTTCGTTACATTTTGAAAAGTATTTTTTAGTATTTTTGAAAAATATCAATATTTTTTGAAAAAAAATTCGACTTTTTGGAAAAATAAAAAAAAGGAAGCTTAAAATGGATTTTAGCGTAAATAGCGTTGAATTTTGCCTAAAAAATGCAAAAACGCTTCAAAAATATTTTAAGCGTTTTTTTTTACAATTATTTGCTTAAAATAGCTTTTAAGCGTAAAACAAAGTGAGGATACATTATTTGGTCGGCGAATTTTACCTTTGTTTTGTTGATTCTCATGATTTAGTGTGACCTAAACTAAATACTAAATGTATTTTATTATGAAAAAGCGAGTTGGCGATAATGTTAAAGTTGATTTTGGTGCAATTCTCTACCAATAAGCTAAGAATGCTGCTGAAACGATTTATAGCTTAAAAAGGTTCTTTTATATCTTTATATTTAGAAAACAGCTGTTGATCTGATATATAGGATAAATTCAAAGTCTCTTTAAATACAGATTCTTTAAATGCAAAAGAAACTTTGCATACACTCAACCTGGCACCCACCCCAAATCCTATAGTGTGCACAAGCAGGGGGTTGGAGGGGGCAGCATGTTCCCCCATACATACCTCACTGTTTACACGCCGTTAACTGACGCTGTAAGCATAAAAAAGTTCTTTTAAGGGCTAAAAATTAATGTAAAGAGAAATGTTTTGTTTGAAAGTTTTGGAAAAAACTTTTTTTGTTTTTTTTTTTAGAACTGGCACTACATAGATCACGAATATGCATTTTTGAAGTCGATAGAACGCTTAGTTTAGCCGTAAATCAAGTTTAAAGGTGTTGACTTTGATGCCTCTAGGACGGCTCGTCGATTTTTCATATAATGCGATGCATCAATGGATAGGTGGCACTTCCTAGATTACGAATACGCTAGGTTGCTAGCTAGCTGAGTTGCTAGGACGCGAAGTGGGGTAGGCAAGGTACTTTTGTGTAAGAATACTGTTACATTGGCGCCTGCCTGGCGACTGAACATACCCTATGCGGAGCAACGGAGTTGCGTGAGCGGGTGTGCCCCCGAAAAAGGGAGTTAAAATCCTGAGAACCCGCGCAGCGGGCCATCCAAGGTACTGCTAAACAAGAAAACTGTTGTTATAGGCGCCTGCCAGGCGACTTAACATACCCTTAGCGGAGCAACGGAGTTGCGTGAGCGGGTGTTCCCCCGAAAAAGGGAGTTAAGATCCAGGCCAGGTACTTTTGTCCAACGCTTTGGTTTCTCTCCGAATTTTTTTTTTAAAACAAACCCAACCCACCCACATACCCACCTGCTAACGCAGCCACCCACCCACACACCATCCAAGCTACCCATCCCAACCAAACAAATCATTATTTTTAAAAAATATACTGTGGCGGAGAACCTATCTCCAACAATCTCTCACGCCTCCTGAAATACTTTTTTCGGACGGCGAATTTGTTTTCGTGGTTCTTGTTGTTTCTCACGATTTAGTCTGATATAAAACATACACAAAGAAGGAGTGGCTTAATCCACGGCGGACTTTTGCGTAGTGCGAAAAAAGCAGAATAGTAGGAAACTTCGTTCTCCGTGATTCTCATCATTTGGTGTTACTTAAATGTATTGGAATGAATTTTTTTAATGCGCTGTCGCTTTGTATTAAAAAAGTATTGAATTTGCGGGATTTCGTTATGCGGGATTTTGTGATGCGGAATTTCGTTACTCGGGATTTCGTTCTGCGGGATTTCGTTTTGCGGGTTTTCGTTATGCGGGTTTTCGTTATTCGGGATTTTGTGATGCGGGATTTCGTAGCCAACCCGTCCAAACATAAAACAACACAAAAATAAATTACTGAGTTGTCATTAATGACAATGATTGACAAGTCAATCCTTCTCAAATTGTGATTTATAATAAACGATTAACGATAGTGATTGTGTTACGTGAAGCAAATTGATGACGATAACGTGCACGATTATCGTTTTAAAAATTACGGAATGACCCCCCAGTTTTCAAGAAATATTTTCAAACTTTTTTTAAATCCAAAAATTACTTTTTTTTGAAAAGTCGGTAGGTACCTAATATTATTTAAAATGTATAAATCATTCTTCATACAAAAAGTGATAGGTACAAATAATATGAACCGTTTTCGAGAAAAGCGAAAATAGAAAGAATGATACCTATCTACTTATTATTTTTTTTGGTCCTCAAAAATAATGATGACATTTTTCGGGGGGAGTGTCAAAAAAAGCTAGGTACTAAGTTTGAAGAAAATCGACCTATCCGTTTAGGCTGTAAGGTACAGATAGACAAACAGACGGACGGAATTGCGGTACCCACTTTCATCATCGTAATGTCAAGTTTTATGAAAATCTCCAATTCAAGGTATATCTTTTTTTAAAGTTAGAAATTCATTTTTTAATTTTGTTTCTAAATCAAGTTATTTAATTTTGAAAAATTAATTTTCTCAGTTATAAAAAAAATGAAAAAAATGTTGTCTAAACTAATTATATTCAAAATCTTACGTTACCTATATGTTGACGTTGTTTTTGTAATAATTTACGTTCTGGTCCTAAGTCATATAGAAAATTGCCCCTTTCCTCTAAAGGGGGGAACAGACCCCCCTTCCCATTTTGTTTTTGTCCTTCCCCAACCTACACACCCTAGCTTTTTATCATACCTTATGCGAATAACCTTGTAGGTTTGCCTATCCAAGGAGAATGAAAAAAAATAATACCTATGCATATGAATTTAGCCTACAACCAAAAATATGGCAACCTTGCTAGACAATATTCCATCACATATTATGTATGAAGATATTGAATACCTGCAACGCTGCTTTGATACATAATTGATTTTGCAACAAAATACAAAATCAAAAACAAATGCTCAAATTTTGCATGAAATATACCTATATAAAAATATAGGTATGCCTTGAAGCAAAAATATGTATACATTAATTCATAAAAAAAAATGCTGAAATTAAAATTCTTTTTTTCTATTTTCTCGTCCATATTCTTGTCGTTGCCATGACGCAACGCTTTATTGTTGTCAGAATCAATATAATACAATCCTCTCGGTCCTACTTACTGTTCTCGATTCCTTCTTCAATCTCTCCACTGTAAAATTTTTGGTGTCTGCAGCGCCACGTAGTGCACATCCCGAAAGTAAAAAAAAAAACGACTCCATGATAGTACTATAGAGTCTATATACAAAGGTATGTTGTTCAATCTACAACTCCTCCTCCAAGTTTATCCCTTTGAGGAATTTGAGTATTTGGAGTATTTTCAATGATGTTAATTCCCCCTCTTCTATCTGGTGATGACCCTGTTATCTGTGTCTTTGAGGCACAAGTGCATTATATTTGCCTAATATATGGGCCGGTGTTTCCTCTTCGATGTTGTAGAATCTAAAGGTTGGACACTAAGCCAAGAACGCACGGGGGAGGCCCGTTATTATTAGGTTATTCCTCCTCAAAGTGATGCAGGATTTGTAACGCTCTTGGTTGGAGTTCACAAGTAGTAATTTGGCTTGTCTCTGGGTAGGGAGTTCCTTCCAGATTTTGAATCTTTTGGCCTCCTATTCTGCCTTGATCTTATTTTTGATCACATTTTCTCCTATTCCGCAATAAGGCTCAGGCCATGTTAGGGGGTGTGTTGCTCCTTATTTTGCTAGTGAGTCAGCCTCCTCTCTACCATGGATACCGGCGTGGCCCCATGGAAACTTTTGTTTAAAACTCGTTTTTATATAATTGTAAGAATAATAAATTATGTAACATAAAGGTGATCTCTTTTTTCTCTTTAATTGTTTTGTTTAACATTGTTCAGTAACATGGAATATCTACATAACATAAAGGTGATTTGTTGTTTCTGTTTAATTGTTTTGTTTTACATTTTCTGAACAAATTGAAAATTCAGTGGACACGGGCTGATATTAAATAGGGACTTGAAACTTGGATACTTTTTTAAATTTATTTCGAACCCCTTTAGTCCGTGTGCGCATACGAATTAGAAAATTTTCAAAATATGAGAGACCCTTATTCCTAATTTAAATTTGTAAATACCTAAATTTGGATTGCATATTCTTTTTTGGGTCTGATTCACTTAACTGTTGACTGCTTAAAATTTGTATGTGTGGCGATGTGAATATACCTAGTTAAAAATGAAAAAAAAAAGATATATTACTTCCATATTGCTTTCTATTTTTTAAGGATAAAGCCGCGTCCAGATCAATCAAAATATACGTTGTACGCCGTGCGCCTTGAATTTTCTATTCGCCGCAAATATTTTCGCCGAAAATGTCCACTTATTTCAGAATTAATTGCATTTAAGTGCAACGTGTCAGCGCTCAGTTTGATCGAAAAGTAATTTTAATAAACTAATGAATCAATTTGTCCACATCAAACACCTTTGCGCCGCAAATATTTTCGTGTGCGCCGAAAATCCATCGGCATCGGGAAGCGTGCGCTGAATTTGACACACAAATTTGTGTGCGCCCGGACGTCCACATTGACGTATTTTTTGCGTCTACACAATTATTTGCGCCGAACACGCGGCGCACTACGTAAATTTTTATTGACCTGGACGCGGCTTCAAACCTAAGCATATAAATTGGGACTAGCTCTATTGAAAACCGCTTTTATGTGGTAATATTAATAGTTAAACAGTTATTCTTAAAACTGGGAAGCAATGCGGGTCTGGTAGATTATGTTTGGTTTTCAGTCAAATCAAAACATTAAGTTCCTATATACATAAATATTTCCAAAATAGTTATTTCACAATTTTTTAATACATTAATTAAGAAAATGATGACGATTTTCTTTATAGATCCAAGTCAACACATTCTAGAGATTGTGCGTATCCATCTACTTCATCCCGTTCACGAGCGGAACGTCCGAAAATCTCCGAAGCTGATCTGGAGGGCAAATCTGCCGAAGAAATCGATATGCTGAAAACAATGGGATTCTGTAACTTCGATACTACTAAAAACAAGAAAGTAGACGGCAATGATGTCGGTGAAGTCCACGTAATTCTCAAACGTAAATATCGACAGTACATGAATCGTAAAGGTGGCTTCAACCGACCACTAGACTTTGTTGCATAGCAAGATAATTCTACTATCAGCAGCATAACACGAATTTCTTTTGCTTAGCTATATTCTTATTTAATCACGTCAACAAATTTTGTTAAATATCATTTATACATTTTTTCTACAAGTGCTTGGAATGCGCTGCCTTAGAGTTGCATTACAATTCAAGTTAATCCTCTTAACTATATAACACTACTTTGATAATCCTGCAATTTTTTGCCATAGACCAGTTAACAAAATTTCCAAAATTTTCCATATTTTGCTTGTATACAAAAAAAGATTAATGAATCTTTTCATCGTGTCAATCAAAGTTTTATAACAAGAGCTACTCTTTATCAGTAGAAGACAATATTTTATTTTGTTATAGAAAAAGTTAAGTTTTTATTTTGTTGATTTTTGTCGCCTTAAAGATAGGCCATTATTATCAGATAATAATTGCAGGGCTCTACGGCCCCGCAATTATTTCCAGTAATAATGCCTCTATTTTTGATGATGGTACATTCATATAAAATTTGATATACATATAACTATACAAAATTCTTTAAACCACACACATAAACAACAAATACCACTATAATTTCCAAACCTCAAAAGCCCTAACAAATTCCTTTCAATATCCTCCACACAATGCAATAGTACAATTTTTATATACAGAGCTTTATTTATAAAAAAATATTTATTTATACACACACCAACACCTAACTACCTTCCTAAAGATTATCCTGTAAATATTCACAATACAAACGAAATTACCAAATCCCAACAAACGCCATAATACCCGTCTCCTTACAATAGACCAAAATAACGCAATAGCCAGGTTTTTTTGTTGTTAAAACTCTTACACACAAGTGCCACAATAAAACAAAATACAATAGTTTACCTCAGCATAAAAGAATAAAAACATAATAGAAAACATAATTATAACCTCACTAAGGCCCGTTTGCGAAACGAAATTTAAATGTTTGAAGTTCAACCTAATCACTTATGTTCTAATTTTTCGTCAGCTTGCGTATGTTTAGCTTAAATATTTAAGTTTCGTTTCAGCAAATGGACCCATAATGTTTTTTTTTATAAAACAAAGAAATATGTAAAAAATGCGGCATTCGCATTAAACAAACTTTTTGGGTGATTTTTTTGGTGTTTATATAAAATACATAATAATTAATTAATCAAACGAAATTGCAGAGATTTTTTTTATTATTTTCATTTATTTGTTTGCTATAAAATAGAATTTTATGACAAGATTAATTAGTCATTTGATTTTATGGATAAGTTATTTTTTGCCTGAAATAAAATTGCCTGAAGAAAAATGTATAAGCTGATATGAATAAAAACGTGCTTATAAAGCTTGGAAAAATTGTATACATTTGTAATTTGAAGTATTAATAAATACATTAGATTTTAAAGCAATTAAATATCAAATATGTAAAATGTATATGTTAATTACATAAAAACGATTAAAATATTAAAATGGGAAATAAAAGCTGAACATTTTGTTACAGAAATAGTATTTGTTTGTACCCTTTTTATTTTTATATGAAACACGTTTAAATGCACCCGCTTCGCCTGGTGCTAAGAACCTGATACTATACAAAAAAATATTGAATTTATATTCGGGCATATTCATGGCCATTATTAAACTGTTGCTAAGTTAAACCTGAGTTTAATTGTATTTTGTATGATAAATTTTGATTGCTATAGGTTACATTTTTACTATTTGAAGTTGAATAATTCAATAAACTTATATTTGAATCAACATAGGAGGTATGTAATTCGGTAAAAAATAGGAGCTGTATTCGTTGATCCATTTGATTTTAACCTGTAGTTTAGTAAAACATGAGCTTAGCAAACGACTATGAATACGCCCCATTGTTTATAAATTTTAATACAATATTTTTGCCCATGCGAGAATACTGGGAAACTTAACGTGATATTAATCATAATGGTAAAAACAAAATATCGACACGCCCGCTCATGGGCAAGAGCCGAAAACATTATTTGGCCCATGGTTTGCGGGCGATTGTGAGCGCCCATGAGCAGTGGTGCGCATGATGGGTTCTCCTTTTCCTAATACAATATACAACATGCGTTAATGAACTGAACTGAACTACGGAAGTAGAATAACGTCGGTTAAAGTTAAAACTGACTAACAACATACACTTTGGATAAAATTTTATTGAAACATACTAAACGCCCTGGTTTGCCCATATTATGACAGAGTGGACAAGAGCAAGTCTTTCGGCAGGTGTTTCAATATTTCGCGAAATGTAATAGTTTTTTGTATTAAAAAAATTTAATTATTTTTTTTTCTACACTTATTGAGATTTTCCTTCGGACAGACGATATGCAAAATGCACCCCGTTGCGTTCCTTGCTCATAGGTAAATGAGGACTGAGGAGTACCTACGTACAGCAGATCGCACTTCTTAGAAATACGATGTTAAAAAATCAGTTTTAGACACAAAATTTCTAGTTTTTGCAAGTTAGGTAATAATAACCAGTTTATTCGCGTGGTTGTTCATAATATTTTTTTTTGTAATATAGTAGGTAGCACAAGTGGATTGGTTCCAGTTTATTCTTGGAATTAGAATATGCTCCCACTAGAATACGCTTATAGGCAACATGGTCATAGGGAAACCCCGAATTATAGCATTCGAACATCAAACAAAACTTATAAAAAAATCTCTTATTAATTCCTCTATAAATTAAATTTCAATTTAATAGAAACATCTACTTTAGATATACTTGAAAACTAGCATTAATACTAAAATTTAAAAATATCTTACGCAAAACCGTCTAATTGTTTTCTTTTTTTCTAAGTTCTTAAAGGCTCGGAAGCGCTAAATTGGTTCGTTCTTGTCTCACACTCATGAGCGTACGATTTTGTTATCGCACATAATGAGAGCGCTCTTGACGTCAACGTTTTGCTATCGCTCTTAATGGGAGCGCTCTTGACATGAGCGTATTGCTATCGCTCTTGACGTGAGCGTTTATAAATCGAACGCTCGCGAGCGCAAGCCAAACCAAAAGTGCTCACACCTGATGGCTCATGGGCGAGCATATCTGGTAAGCGCTCATTTGGAAAGGCACGCACGCGAGCCGCTCATGAGCGTGCGTTTCTGAACCCTGGAATAATTACAAATACAAGGGGACACCGTACATTCATCAAACGACAATGCGAGACCCCCAGAAAGGTGGCAGCCATTGACTTATTATATAATAAGTCAATGGTGGCAGCCATAATAACTTTAATATCCTTTTCATGATATTATTGGTTTTCGTTTCAGCTTAATCATATATCCCATTGCTTAAAAAAGGATTAAAAAAATCCTTTTCGGATCTTTTTTCAAATCGAACCATAGGAATTTTTATGAATGAAGACAACTAATTGTGTAGGTATATAAGTGTTTTTACGTAAAAAGACTATATATTTTAATTTTATTACATACATACATACATCTATCTATCTATGTGTTGTCATGGTTTTGATTTTTCTTGGGTGATGAAAGCACACGTATATATTATGTACGTTTAATGGGTGTCTGTCCCACCATAAAAAAAAAAAACAGTTTTAAGAATTTACCTACATTTTTGAGAAAAAGCATTATTACATCAATCCATAGGTACATTTTTTCATTTGTGATTTTCATAGAGGGCTTTGACTTCTAAGTTATGTTTTTGTATTTAGTTGCATGCGTGGTCCGTTTGCAAGTGAGAATTACTTGTGTTTTAAATACGAAGCTTAAATAAATTTCTTTTTATTTACCTTTGTAACATAAATATATTTCCTAGAATGCAGTGACGTTTATTCGAAGGTGCGCAGGTGTTCACCGCACACCCTAGCAAAATCTTAATTTCCATGCGTAGCCAAAGTTCTTTTAGTCCTTGCATTATTCTATAGAAAAAAATGCTTACAAAATCAGAACAACTATCTCAAAGTAACTAAAAATGTTCCGAGCATGCTGTTCCGAGCAGTCTGTTCCGAGCAGTCTGTTCCGAGCAGGCTGTTCTTCTTACTTGAGCGCACCGAAGTGAAGGCAATCCACATGCAAAGAAATTAAAAAAAAGAGCAAGAAATTCGTACTTCCTTATAAATGTGTACCTATATGCCTTGGTGTTCAACTTCATCAAGCGCACTCTCGCTCGTGCTTTCATTCGGCAGTCCGATGAGTATTCGTTTTCGTCGAAAGTAAAAAAATTCACTCAGTATATCTTTTCTCCGATGAATCAACAATCAAAGGTGTTCACATTACTTCAGCGCACCGAGGAAGCGTAAATTCACATACAAAGATAGTTCAAAAAAAAAGATCACAAAATTCATTCTCTCTATAAAATGTATGTGCCCGGCCCGGGTGTTCAGCTTCATCAAGCGCACCGCTGAAGTCAAAGCGAAGAAAATGTATGTGGGTATGCGGTTGGTCGTTGCCCGAGACTCGATTTCAGTGAGAAATGGTTTTTTGATTTTAAAAAAATCACAAAAAATTTCGATAGACTCTCACTAGATTACTTATAACTTTTGATACATACTAAGAAATTTTATCAAGATAGTATCACAAGAGAGGTAAGGTATTAGCGCATCTTTTGATGCAAAAATATTTACAACAATCAATAAGAAAATATTTTTAAAGGGTTTGTAAAGCCAAAATTGATTAATATTTAATTACAATTAACGGAAAATTTAATGAAAAAATTCAGAATTTTCAAAAGTTAAGTGCTACAATATTGTACGTTTATTGTGCTTTAATAATAAGTCAGTAGTCTTAAAGCGGTTAATTCAATAGCATAGCGGGAAACTATGATTTTCAAGGATTTCACTAATTTCATTGAATAAATCACCCAACCTGACTAATGAAAAACATTCTCACTTGCAAAGTAATTGTCTATTTTTTAAGATAATTGAATCAAGTATTATATAAGTGTAAAAAGCTAAAACATTACACCCACTCACAAACAAAAAAATTAATTTTCATCTTTGTTTTACACTGTTTTACGATTACGATTATTTTACAATATTTACGAATCAATATGGATAAAACCTTTGTATGGCAGGAGTCTTTATTGATAACTTAATAGTTTTAAATATTTGTCAGATAATTTGTAGGTACCTATGTATATAAATAAAAATACTATAAATAGGTAAATCGCGAAACTTGAAAATTTAAGATCGAAATTCGGAAAACACGTTCATATAGGTAAATCAATTATTTCATCTTTATAATCCGTGAACCGATATTAAGCATTCTTACTTCATTCGCAAGTCAAAAATCCAACATGTATTTAAATATCGTCTGCGCTTACTGCCTACATATATGTTTTTAGGTCTAGGTTCAGGTCACAAAGCTCACAAAGTACTGAGTTGCACTGCCTCTTTTTTTGTAATTGAGTGAGTGGTATTTTCCTATAATAATTATATTTGTGATCTTACATAATTCTCAACAATTTGAAAATGATTAGTGGACTGTAGGTCAAAAATAACGATGTTAAAATGTATGCGGCGTTTCGAGCATGGTTAGGCTCATCATAAGCCAACAAAATTTAGGAGGTAGGTACATCTAAAACAAAGATCTGAACCTTCTTACACTTATATATGTATTCTAAAAATTAACAACTGGCAGTTACACTTAATGCTTCCAGCGCGATCGCGTATACATTTTAACATCGTTCTTTTTGACCTGCAGCCCACTAATTATTTTAAAGGTATTTTTCAACTGAAGAACTCACCACCACCTACTTAAGAAAAGTAACCAGGCTACAAATGCCTGATTTAAACCTAAAAATGGGTGTAAATCTAGCTTAAAACCGAGATTTGAAGACTCGACCTAAAATCGAAAACATCCTTTGAAGAAGAGTTTTAAATTTAAAAAACATCGATTTTTTGGTTGATTGGAAAAGAACATAACACACAAGAAGAGATAATTTTACTGGAGACAAAATTAGTGAACACCTTACTAAAAGCATCACGGCACGTCACTCCTAGAATGCATATGTATATAATTATGTACATAAGTAGGTAGGTATGTAGAAAGAAATGTTTTGCTCATGAATATCGCAACACCGACCTAAGCTACATAGATGTCTTATAGCATTAGCACTTGGGGAATTTCACGTGAAGCGAGCAACGAAAAAAGTGATGGGTCTTGAAATTCGTTCAACTTCGTGTTATTTATACCACACTACTTCTTTTGATTATTAACATAAAAACAGAAGGATTTGATGGTAGATAAGGGTTCTTAAGAAATTTGTATATAAATCTATATATGTACATATGTACATATATAAATAAATTATATAGCCGTAGGAAAATAATCCTAATTGTGAAATACCCATATCGGAAATAAGATATTCTTTTCATTTAGGAAATCTAAACCGGAAATCAATTTTTCTTTATAGTTCTGTGTTCAAAAGGTAAAAGCTCAGAAAGTGGATTTATAACTTGCAATCTTTGTTAAAAAAAAAAAATGAAGAAGGATATGAAGATACAGTTTTCATTGAACTTCAGAACGACAACTTAAAGGTGCTACCCCCAATTGTTTACGAATTTATTTATAATTCGTTTATTCAGCTAGAGATACAGCTGTTTCAAGGGGTGCCAAGCCGCCTATCATCAGTCTCCTACTTATTAGTGGTGCAATTTTCTACATGCCCACGATAGGAATCGAACCCACGCATATCAGATTTGCTCAGTCCTAGAAGCGGTATACACTACGCATTCCACCACTTGAGACCAATAACGTCACGGATCGAAAATGGGATGTTTTGCTTATCAAATGCATTTTTCTACGCGTCTTGTTCCGCCTCCATTTTTCTCCATACCTTATTTTGATAGACTACAATTCGTAGTACGTATCAAAGGAGGAGAGCTTTTGGGGTTTGGAAAAGGCGATTTCCTTGCCTATCTATTGGTATGCGCATAGAAATAAGAACTATAATGGCAGTCATTGTTACAACAGCAGTTTTGCATAATGTTTGTGGTGACATTGGAAATGAAGAGCCTCCAACCAGCTTTTGAAAATTTCGAATTACAAATCTCACCTGAAAACAATACTGCAGCACGGGACCAACTAGTAGATACAATTTTTAACAGATAAACGTGTAATGTACATATGTATGCATTATAACTTCTTTGCTTTAAACAAATAAAAAAAACAGTCATTTGTTTGAATTCAATTCTACTTGACATCCGACGTTTGTATGCATTTTATTTTTTATGACCCATTGACATACTACCTATACATATATCATGGACTGCAAGTCGGATCTCATTTCTATACAAAAGCTCTAATAAAAGGCGTTCAGCCACTTCTTAGCAACATTAGTGCTTTTGTATAAAAGCGGCAAACAAAATAACTATTCTTCAGGTTATCTCTTGCCAAAGAAGCTGAAGGCATCTATTTTCTTTAAAAAAACAGAGCCACCTGTTTTCCTTCAAGTTTAAATTTTGACGTCTGTCGTTATTGTGTCATTCATTCATTTAATTAGGATTTTTTTTTTTAATTTATTGAACTATTTTAAGGAACAATACCATCGGATTGCAGGGCTTTATTCCTAGCAGCAAAGAATCCAAATGGAATATATTTTTCCTCAGTTTTTTTCACGTAACACACTAACAATGAAACCACTCGAAAAACTATTACCAGCTCCACATCAATTTGTAAAAATGATTTCAAATATTTGAAATTATCATATTTTCGCTCTTTGATTCAAGAAGTAAAGTGTGGGGAATCGAAATATGCTAAATTGTTCAAATAAATAAAAACTCAATTAAAAAAGAAAATATAATTGATTTTAATTTTCAATGAGTATTAAATGTAACAAAGTAAAGGTACATAGAATTTAATTCGTCGCCCAGTTTAATGTGATAAGATCACAAAGCGAATGGACATAACCTATCCAAAAAATATCATTTAACTTTATTTTGTTCGTTCTAACAACTATTGTGTTATCTTACAAAAAGACGTAAATACATATTAATCAGTGATATTTGCTCATTTTACAACTTTGCCTTCATAAAATGCTTTAAGTATTAAACGACCTATTCACTGGACTTATTTTAGCAACTTGAAACATTTTTTCATATACGTTACCATCGTATGCGCCAAGTTTTGAATCTAACATCCGATCATGAAAATCAAAACTGTCAACAATGGACAGCATTTTGACGAATACGGGCTAAGCAAGCTTCTCGACGGATTTCCAAATCTCCTTCTTTTTCTTTTCTTCTTTTTCGCTCAGATCTATGAAGTGGAAAATAAGATTATTTAACAGTTTAAGATTTCACTTCGTATCTATCTTACCAGGAGAAAATGCCCGATTCGATTGAGTCGAGCTCGACAACCGGGGTCTGGTCCTGGCCTCCTTCAACAAGTCTCTCCACCCATCCCGGTCTCGAGCCGCCGCCATCCAGTTGCGCACCCTAAGGCTCCGGGCGTCCTGGTCTACGCCATCTCTCCAGCGCAAGCATGGTCTACCACGCTGTCGTCTACCATAGAATGTACCAAAAAGAACTTTCCGAGCAGGTTCCTCTTCGCTCATGCGAGCTAGGTGCCCTGCCCACCGGAGTCTACCGAGCTTAATTTTTGTCACGATATCTGCTTCAAGGTAGATTGCGTACAATTCATGATTGTACCGTCTCCGGAATCGTCCTTCCTAACAAATGGGGCCAACAATTCTCCTTAAGACTTTTCTCTCGAACGCGGCTAAGAGGTCGGAGTGCCTTTTGCTAAGCACCCAAGTCTCGGATCCATATGTGACTACTGGCAGGACCATGGTCCTGTACAGCAGCAGTTTTGAAGTTATGGTGAGATTTCTGGATTTGAAGAGCTTTGACAGACTATAGTAGGCTCAGTTGGATTTGAGAAGCCGCCCGCGTATTTCTTCTTCTATATTGTTATCGGCTGCTACTATTGACCCAAGGTATTTAAAGGATTGCACCACTTCAAATTCGTGCTCCGCTACCTTGATTGTTTGACCAACTGTTCCTCTCGCATTCGACGCCACCATCTACTTTGTTTTACCTTCACTAATGTGCAGCCCCAGATTTTGTGCCGCCTGCTCGATCTGGGTGAAGGAATCATGTACAGCTTGCTCGGTTCTTCCGATGATGTCGATGTCGTCTGCGTAAGCCAGTATCTGGCTGGACCTGTTGACGATGGTCCCTCTTGTTGCCGTGCCAGAGTCACGGATTGCTTTCTCCAACGCCAGGTTGAAGAGGAGGCAGGCCAAACCATCCCCTTGTCGGAGTCCATTAAATATGTTGATTGGTTTGGATAGCAATCCGGCTATTTTTACTTGGCTTGTTACGTTGGTCATGGTCAACCTACATAGTCGTGTCAATTTATTTGGGATGCCGAATTCTCTCATGGCTTTGTAAAGTTCTACGCTGGCTATACTATCGTAGGCGGCCTTAAAATCTATAAACAGATGGTATGTTGGGATGTTAAATTCTAGACATTTTTCCATCGCCTGCCTAAGGGTAAAGATCTGATCAGTTGTTGTTTTGCCTGGAATGAAACCACACTGATATTGTCCGATGATGGTTTTAGCGTATGGGGTTATCCGGTCTTGTAGGATAGAGGAGAGTATCTTATAGGCGGTACTCAACAACGTGATACCTCTATAATTGCTGCACGTTGTGACATCTCCCGTCTAATGTATGGGGCAAATTATACCTTTTCGCCAGTCTTCTGGAATTTCTTCATGCTCCCACACATAGAGTACCTATATTACCTAGAGAACCGACCGGTACCCCTCTTGCCTTAAACACCCGCAAATTTTATTTGAGGTGAGTAAGTGAAAACTCTCTTAGTTAACTCTTTTTTCCTTATCCGTGAATCCGTGTGAATGGTGGATATAAAAACAAATTGGCGCATTAGTTCAAAAAGGTACGTGTCTACGGTTTAATTGTGAACAAAGTGGTGGCATTAGCTCAAAAAGGTGCGTGTCTACGATTTGCACACCTAAATCGTAGACACGTACCTTTTTGAGCTAAGTAACTAGAGTGCGCTTCCAATTTTCGGTAGGTGTTTTTGTTTTTTTTTTTAAAACATAAATATTCAAAAATATTATTCAATTTATTACCCGGGAGCAACAATGACCGATATTCTTCATAGTTTAGGTTGACAAAAGGTTAAAAAAAGAAATTTGACTACGAAATTAATAAATTTCTCAATTTTTGAATTTAACGGATTTTTTTTTTTGAATCCCTGGGCGGTCTTATCCACCTTATTGAGCACTTTGAGCAATTTGAGCGAAGTCCTTTAAATTGAAGCCATGTTGGTTCGGTCCCATTTAAAATGCATTGGACAACAACCCCATACAAAACTTAATGGGCATTTTCCTCTCAGTACAGCTTGTAGGGTGGAAGAGAACGACCGCCTAAGTCGGTTCTCTAGGTAATATAGGTACTCTATGCTCCCACACGTGCACTATAATCTCATGAATTGCTTGACGTAAGGCTGGCCCACCGTGTTGAAATAGTTCGGCTGGTATACCATCGGCTCCCGGGGCTTTGTTTTTCTTTAGCCGGCCTATAGCCTTCTCAACCTCTTCTATGCTTGGTGGCGGCAACATAGGGTACTCTTCTTGAAGTAGTGGAGCCTCCACTTCTGCAGTGAGCTGACCATTTAGCAATTCATTGAAGTACACTTCCCATCGCTCCAGTATACTTTGAGGATCGGTGATCAGATTTCCCTCTCCGTCCTTGCAGTATGTGCAGCGTGGTGTGTACTGCGTCATGTTTCGGACGGATTGGTAGAACTTCTGCGCCTGGTGCGGACCTCGCTCTCGGCTTTTCTCTATTTCACAGATTATGTTCTTCTCCCAGGATGATTTTTTCTGTCTGTGAAGCCGTTTTTCAATTCTTCGAGAAGATATAATTTAAAATATCCATCAACACTTTTGCCAAAGCCACTGAGAAATTCTTGCAGATATTTTTGATCTTAGTGACGGGGAGGGCTAAAAAGGCAATTCCGTGAAGCTTAAAAAGTAAAGAAGTTAGGTTAACGTATTCCAAGATGAAAATGTAAACAAAACTACATCGGCAGCTTGAGTAATTTCGATATATAGTTCAAATTTTTACTTTGCAGCAACACATTGGAACGCCTTTACAATTGACAACAACGAGCCATTAACGAAGCAGGACTATTCAGTGCCGAACTTTCACCGTTGGACACTTCACCACCAGATTTTCACAACCAGACTTTTAGTGCTTGGAATTTTCGTTACAGCGGTTTCGCCATTGGGTAGTTCACGGTCGTTCTTTCAACACTAGACTTTGAAACGCTACTTGCAGATAGGTATGCAGTGTTCATTATTCTGTTTCTTTTGGGATAAAAATGTGGTTAGTCACAATAGGACAGAGATTTTTGCCAAGACTGCTCTTAAACGATGCAATTTCTTTTTGCGATTTTTAAGCACGTAGGCGAGGGACGTATGTGGTGGCCGGGGTAAACGAAATTGCATTTACGAAAAAACGTAAAAACAACTAGTTTCTATTTAAAATAAAAAAAGAACAAAAAGACGAATTGGTAGGAAAAAGTTGATAATATTACCAAACAATTGGATATATTGTAACTGGGACGGAGATACAGGTTCGGGATGTGGAAGTGGATCTGGAACCGGGACAAAAGTTCGGGAGGCGGGTCTGGAACTTGTACAAAGGACAATTTTTATTTTTTGGAAACAAAACATTTTTCATAAACTTATATAAATATATACTTATATATATATACTTATATATATATAATTAGATATATATACTTATATATACATACTTATATATATATACTTTTATATATACTTATATATGTATTGATAATAAAAAAATTATATGAAAATTCATTAATTTTGTTACGTTTTTTCGTTTTCTAGACAATAACCAAAAACTATGCATTAATTTACTTTCCCTTTATCTCGTTTGGTTTACTGTCTCTTTTAATTTTGTGTTATATATAATAATTCAATTTTAAAAAAGAATAGTTTCTTATCTTTTGAAATTGCTTATTATAACTTAAGATAATTTTATGCATTGCAATGTAAAATGAAGTCTTGCTAAACAACCGAATTTCTGTACCTATATGTTGCAATTTTCATAAAGATCAATTTGCTATTATTTAGTGCGTTTAAAAAATAAAAAAATTTGCCTCCCACCAGTAAAAAATAGTGTTATCAAATGATTTTATAATACTTTCGATCATTTATTTTTAATTTGTCATTTTTTTGCAAAAGTTTCTGTTTTGCACAATTTCCTAAATAAAATGCAAATGATTAATTAATAAGCCGAAAAGAAGACACGATTTGTTATTTTTGTTATTCAACACAATATAAATGAATTCTTATTGTGAATTAACCATTTCAACCAAAAACTACCCTACTTTGCCAATACGAAAATAAAATATCCAGCCACGAAAAATCTGACACCTAAACGGGCGGCACTCAAATATTGAGCACTTAGTGGTGAAGTGTCCGGCTCTCAATTTTCGGTGGCAAATAGTACCGTACCGGATAGCCGGACACTTCACCACCGGCGATTCAGTGTTGGATATCTAAGTGCTGCCGTTTAAGTGCTCAATATTTGAGTGCCGCCCGTTTAGGTGTCAGATTTTTCGTGGCTGGATATTTTATTTTCGTATTGGCAAAGTAGGGTAGTTTTTGGTTGAAATGGTTAATTCACAATAAGAATTCATTTATATTGTGTTGAATAACAAAAATAACAAATCGTGTCTTCTTTTCGGCTTATTAATTAATCATTTGCATTTTATTTAGGAAATTGTGCAAAACAGAAACTTTTGCAAAAAAATGACAAATTAAAAATAAATGATCGAAAGTATTATAAAATCATTTGATAACACTATTTTTTACTGGTGGGAGGCAAATTTTTTTATTTTTTAAACGCACTAAATAATAGCAAATTGATCTTTATGAAAATTGCAACATATAGGTACAGAAATTCGGTTGTTTAGCAAGACTTCATTTTACATTGCAATGCATAAAATTATCTTAAGTTATAATAAGCAATTTCAAAAGATAAGAAACTATTCTTTTTTAAAATTGAATTATTATATATAACACAAAATTAAAAGAGACAGTAAACCAAACGAGATAAAGGGAAAGTAAATTAATGCATAGTTTTTGGTTATTGTCTAGAAAACGAAAAAACGTAACAAAATTAATGAATTTTCATATAATTTTTTTATTATCAATACATATATAAGTATATATAAAAGTATATATATATAAGTATGTATATATAAGTATATATATCTAATTATATATATATAAGTATATATATATAAGTATATATATATATAAGTTTATGAAAAATGTTTTGTTTCCAAAAAATAAAAATTGTCCTTTGTACAAGTTCCAGACCCGCCTCCCGAACTTTTGTCCCGGTTCCAGATCCACTTCCACATCCCGAACCTGTATCTTCGTCCCAGTTACAATATATCCAATTGTTTGGTAATATTATCAACTTTTTCCTACCAATTCGTTTTTTTGTTCTTTTTTTATTTTAAATAGAAACTAGTTGTTTTTACGTTTTTTCGTAAATGCAATTTCGTTTACCCCGGCCACCACATACGTCCCTCGCCTACGTGCTTAAAAATCGCAAAAAGAAATTGCATCGTTTAAGAGCAGTCTTGGCAAAAAATCTCTGTCCTATTGTGACTAACCACATTTTTATCCCAAAAGAAACAGAAAAATGAACACTGCATACCTATCTGCAGGTAGCGTTTCAAAGTCTAGTGTTGAAAGAACGACCGTGAACTACCCAATGGCGAAACCGCTGTAACGAAAATTCCAAGCACTAAAAGTCTGGTTGTGAGAATCTGGTGGTGAAGTGTCCAACGGTGAAAGTTCGGCACTGAATAGTCCTGCTTCGCCAGCCGCTGTATCTCCACTGAAAATAGCTTTCAAACAGCAAGAGATGGCATGCATCTCTGGCAACCGATCGAGGTTGCCTTGCTCCAGTTCACCGGTTACATTATTGTACATCGTCCAGACGTAGTCTCCAGTTAGTTTAAAGGCAATAGCTTCAACAATTTGAGGAAACAGTGGCCGAGTTCAACGCACATCTGAATATTCAGAATTCTGAATTTTTGAAGCTCTTGATTGGCCAGCTGTCAGAAAAAGTTCTGAAAATTCAGATGACTTCTGACAGCTGGCCAATCAACAGCTTCAAAAATTTAGAATTCTGAATATTCAGATGTGCGTTGAACTCGCCCAGTTTCAACTGCTGAGTAACGTGATCCATAATCTGAGGTTCTGGTTCACTTTAAATAGAATCTTTGTATATAATGGGTGATTTTTAAGCTGGTTTGGTTTTGGCAACACTGGTTTTGACAACTGACGTGTGTTTAGTACCTTGTGTCACTGTCAAACAGCTTCAGTTTGGTTTGCAATTTAACCATGGATCGTCTTACAAATGAACAACGCTTGCAAATTATTGAATTTTACTATCAAAATTCGTACTCGGTTCGAAATGTTCATCGCGCGCTGCTTGTGTTCAGCGATGAGGCTCATTTTTGGTTGAATGGGTACGTAAATAAGCAAAATTGCCGCATTTGGAGTGAAGATCAGCCAGAAGCATTGCAACAGCTACCAATGCATCCCGAAAAAGCCACTGTTTGGTGCGGTTTATGGGCCGGCGGCATTATTGGGCCTATTTCTTCAAAGATGATGCGAATCGCAGCGTTACTGTCAATGAACGTTACCGAGAGATGATAACAAACTTTTTTTTGCCCGAAATGGAAGTTCTTGACTTGCATGATATGTGGTTTCAACAAGACGGTGCCACATGCCACACAGCACGCGAAACAATGGCGCAATTGCGGCGAGTTTGGTGAACAGTTAATTTCACGTTTCGGGCCGGTCAATTGGCCGCCTAGATCGTGCGATTTGACACCATTAGATTATTTTTTGTGGGGGTATGTCAAGGCTAATGTCTATAGGGACAAGCCCGCTTCGATTGACGCACTGGAAGCCAACATCCATGCATTCATTCGTGAGATACCGGCCGATATGTGTGAAAGAGTATGCCAAAATTGGACTCAGCGGATGGGCTACCTGAGACGCAGCCGCGGTCAACATTTGCATGAAATTATCTTTAAACATTAAATTGCAAGGTTCAAACTATCGATTCAAATAAATATTTCATTCATTTTTTCGAATTTTTTGTGTTTTTTTTTTTTTTTAAAAAGTTCTAAGCCTCTTAAAAAATCACCCGTTATAAACTATAGTACTCTCATGGAACAGAAAAATTTAATTCAACATGACGTGTTCTATACGTGGCGCTGCGGGTACTACAAAACTGACATTATTGATTGTGGAAGCTAAGTAGGAAGAGAAAAAAGGCAAGAATAAGAATGAGAGAAGTATATTATTATGCGTCTGACAACAATAAGGAGACTAAGGGAGATAGTTGGAATAGATTATTTCGTCATGGCAAACAGCAGAATAAGAGAGAAAATGAAAATTTTTTTGCTCTATGGACGAATACGATTTTGTGTTGCTTTGCTTCATAAGCTTTAGAATTCGTATAGATAGGGGTATGTATATGTATTGTATAGGTATACTTTCGTATTATTTTTAGGTAAATGGAAGTAAGATTTTCAATTTGTTGTGAAAATTTACATTATAGAAACAACGTTGTTAAATTTCACTATATCTGACATAGAGTACCTATATTACCTAGAGAACCGACCGGTACCCCTCTTGCCTTAAACACCCGCAAATTTTATTTGAGGTGAGTAAGTGAAAACTCTCTTAGTTTACTCTTTTTTCCTTATCCGTGAATCCGTGTGAATGGTGGATATAAAAACAAATTGGCGCATTAGTTCAAAAAGGTACGTGTCTACGGTTTAATTGTGAAAAAAGTGGTGGCATTAGCTCAAAAAGGTGCGTGTCTACGATTTGCACACCTAAATCGTAGACACGTACCTTTTTGAGCTAAGAAACTAGAGTGCGCTTCTAATTTTCGGTAGGTGTTTTTGTTTTTTTTTTTAAACATAAATATTCAAAAATATTATTTAATTTATTACCCGGGAGCAACAATGACCGATATTCTTCATAGTTTAGGTTGACAAAAGGTTAAAAAAAGAAATTTGATTACGAAATTAATAAATTTCTCAATTTTTGAATTTAACGGATTTTTTTTTTGAATCCCTGGGCGGTCTTATCCACCTTATTGAGCACTTTGAGCAATTTGAGCGAAGTCCTTTCAATTGAAGCCATGTTGGTTCGGTCCCATTTAAAATGCATTGGACAACAACCCCATACAAAACTTAATGGGCATTTTCCTCTCAGTACAGCTTGTAGGGTGGAAGAGAACGACCGCCTAAGTCGGTTCTCTAGGTAATATAGGTACTCTATGATATCTGAGTGGAATACAACGTTGCTATATTTCGCGTTAGCTGCATAGAAATTTAAGTAGCTAACAGGTAGGTAGGTATTTATAGCAAGATATAGATTTTTTCTTCGTATAATTATTATTATTTTTGTTCTTCAAAATGTCATAAAAATAGAACTTTGTAAGAACAAAAATAACAATAATTATAATGAATTTAGAACCTACCACAATGGCCTTTTTTATAATTTGTAGGTACGTTATGTAGGCAAGTAGGTATATGTATATGTATAGGTATAAAGGTAGGTATTCAGCTAGGTATTAAATGTTCTAAACATGTAAAAAAAACGATTTCTTTTTTCAAATTATTTTTTGTAGAAAGTTTTGGAAAAATTTAGTTTAGGTATACCCATTTAGTTTTTTTTTTCAAATCAAATAGGGAATTTTTTTCGAAAAAAATAGGTTTTATTTGGAAAGTTTTGTAAAAATTTTAAAAACATTGGTCGAAGGTATGCCAATTGAAAAAATGTTATTTCAAAAAAAATGTCTTCCTCAAAAGTGACAAAAAAAAATAGTAGTTAGGTATCCCAATTTTGAGGTCTAATTCGAAAATTTTGTATAAATTATAAAAAAATTAATACGTACCTACCCCAACTTTTGAAAAAAATATTGAATGACTTGGAAAAAATTAGGTTTTTTAATTTCCTAAGTATTGAGATTTAGTAAAAAATTAAAAAATAGATTTATGACTTAAAGGTCCAGTTTTTCGGTGCGAGATAAAGGTTAAACCCGAATTAGCTCATCAAATTTGGTGATTTAACTCAAGACAGTGTGTTGCCATATTCTTGTGGATGCATTATCATACATTTTGCTATTTTATGGTCATACGAGAGGGCAAATTATCATACGGCAAAAATAAAATTTACAAGGAACCGTGCACAAATAATACGATTTCCTTGAGCTCCTTGAGATTTTGGAACTCGAGATTTTGGTCAAACTTGACATAACGATGATAGCGAAGACGAAAAAAGTGGGTCTCGCAAAAACGTATGTCTGTCTGTTCAACTACAGCCTAAACGGATGGGACGATTTTCTTTAAACTTGGTACCTAGCGTATTTTGCACATTCCCCCACCCGTTTTTTCTCTTTTTTTAGGACCATAACTAACAGTAGCTGCCATAAAAAATTTCTTGGAAAAAAGGAAAAACTTATTTTTCTCGAAATCGGCGCTACAGATTTTTTTTTAAGAACTCAATAAATTTAAATAGTTATAAGTTGCCGTTTAATAAAAAAATGGTTCCGAAAAATGGTTATTAATGGTACCTCCCAAGGAACCATTTTTTTGATTTTCGCTTTTCTCAAAAACGGTTCAACTGATTCTGATCAATTTTTTTATAAAGAATAATTGACATATTCGTAATTATATTGTGTACCAAAATTTACAAAAAAATATTTTTTGGATTTTCAAAAAAAATTTGAAATTTTTTATTGAAAACTCAATATTTCAAAAACGACTATGTAGATTTTTATAAAACTTGGTAAAAACCAGGTTTTTAACTTTATCCAGAAGATTTTTGACAAAAATTATCCTAATACCTAAAAATAACGGTGCCTCCCATACAAATGTTTAAAAACAGCTAAGAAAAATATTTTTTCTCAAAAACGACTCCTACCATTTTCATAAAAATTTTGTGTGTGTGTTGAAATTAGTATGATCTACCATTTAAAATTTTTAAATTATTATTTGTGAGCGACCTTTGATGTTAATACATACATGATAGATACAGGCTCCAGGTCCAAATTTAAATTAAAGAAAAAACACTTTAACTTGTATAGGTAGTCGACTACCTATTCAAGTCGACTACCTATATAAGCCGACTACCTATACAAGTTAAAGTGTTTTTTCTTTAATCTAAATTTGGATATGGAGCCTGTATCTATCATATAAAATTTTTAAATTTTATATTTTACGTTTATTAACAGTAGCTCTTATGGAACGGTTTCTTTGATTTTCGAGTATCTCAATATCTTATCAACCGAATAAAACTAGACTTTTTATACAGAAGCTTGTAACAAATATAAATAAAAGTGCGTATCGAAATTATTTTTTGAAAATTCGATATTTCAAAAAATGGTAGCAGTTATTTTCTGTGGAGTTCAATTTTAACTCAACATTAATAAATACTTAAAATTGGCATACCAATTATTTTTCTCAAAAATGTTAACGAAATTTTATTTATAACAAATTAATTATTTTTAAAACCGCTCCTACGATTTTCAAATTTTGTTTCTCATAAATTAAGATTTATATAAGAAATTAGATGGTGTACATCGCGTTGGGTTAAAAGAGATTCAAAGTATTTTAATCGATTTCTTTCTAATTTTATTGATTTAAAACAATTTACCAGTTTAAATAATATAATTTCCATATGAAGGGTTTATTATACAAATTCTATATACTACTGAAATACATCAGGCAAGTAGAAGACTTAACACTATTTAATTGGACTTATTGAATTATTTTTATGGACTAAAGGCCGTTAAAAGCTATTTTTAATCAATAATATAGTTTCCCTTCATGCCTATTGCATATGTGCAACACTGGGCTATATTGTTATTCGTGCGACCCAGTCGTGCATATTTTTTATATAAGTATATATATATATAAGTTTATGAAAAATGTTTTGTTTCCAAAAAATAAAAATTGTCCTTTGTACAAGTTCCAGACCCGCCTCCCGAACTTTTGTCCCGGTTCCAGATCCACTTCCACATCCCGAACCTGTATCTTCGTCCCAGTTACAATATATCCAATTGTTTGGTAATATTATCAACTTTTTCCTACCAATTCGTCTTTTTGTTCTTTTTTTATTTTAAATAGAAACTAGTTGTTTTTACGTTTTTTCGTAAATGCAATTTCGTTTACCCCGGCCACCACATACGTCCCTCGCCTACGTGCTTAAAAATCGCAAAAAGAAATTGCATCGTTTAAGAGCAGTCTTGGCAAAAAATCTCTGTCCTATTGTGACTAACCACATTTTTATCCCAAAAGAAACAGAATAATGAACACTGCATACCTATCTGCAGGTAGCGTTTCAAAGTCTAGTGTTGAAAGAACGACCGTGAACTACCCAATGGCGAAACCGCTGTAACGAAAATTCCAAGCACTAAAAGTCTGGTTGTGAAAATCTGGTGGTGAAGTGTCCAACGGTGAAAGTTCGGCACTGAATAGTCCTGCTTCGCCAGCCGCTGTATCTCCACTGAAAATAGCTTTCAAACAGCAAGAGATGGCATGCATCTCTGGCAACCGATCGAGGTTGCCTTGCTCCAGTTCACCGGTTACATTATTGTACATCGTCCAGACGTAGTCTCCAGTTAGTTTAAAGGCAATAGCTTCAACAATTTGAGGAAACAGTGGCCGAGTTCAACGCACATCTGAATATTCAGAATTCTGAATTTTTGAAGCTCTTGATTGGCCAGCTGTCAGAAAAAGTTCTGAAAATTCAGATGACTTCTGACAGCTGGCCAATCAACAGCTTCAAAAATTTAGAATTCTGAATATTCAGATGTGCGTTGAACTCGCCCAGTTTCAACTGCTGAGTAACGTGATCCATAATCTGAGGTTCTGGTTCACTTTAAATAGAATCTTTGTATATAATGGGTGATTTTTAAGCTGGTTTGGTTTTGGCAACACTGGTTTTGACAACTGACGTGTGTTTAGTACCTTGTGTCACTGTCAAACAGCTTCAGTTTGGTTTGCAATTTAACCATGGATCGTCTTACAAATGAACAACGCTTGCAAATTATTGAATTTTACTATCAAAATTCGTACTCGGTTCGAAATGTTCATCGCGCGCTGCTTGTGTTCAGCGATGAGGCTCATTTTTGGTTGAATGGGTACGTAAATAAGCAAAATTGCCGCATTTGGAGTGAAGATCAGCCAGAAGCATTGCAACAGCTACCAATGCATCCCGAAAAAGCCACTGTTTGGTGCGGTTTATGGGCCGGCGGCATTATTGGGCCTATTTCTTCAAAGATGATGCGAATCGCAGCGTTACTGTCAATGAACGTTACCGAGAGATGATAACAAACTTTTTTTTGCCCGAAATGGAAGTTCTTGACTTGCATGATATGTGGTTTCAACAAGACGGTGCCACATGCCACACAGCACGCGAAACAATGGCGCAATTGCGAGGCGAGTTTGGTGAACAGTTAATTTCACGTTTCGGGCCGGTCAATTGGCCGCCTAGATCGTGCGATTTGACACCATTAGATTATTTTTTGTGGGGGTATGTCAAGGCTAATGTCTATAGGGACAAGCCCGCTTCGATTGACGCACTGGAAGCCAACATCCATGCATTCATTCGTGAGATACCGGCCGATATGTGTGAAAGAGTATGCCAAAATTGGACTCAGCGGATGGGCTACCTGAGACGCAGCCGCGGTCAACATTTGCATGAAATTATCTTTAAACATTAAATTGCAAGGTTCAAACTATCGATTCAAATAAATATTTCATTCATTTTTTCGAATTTTTTGTGTTTTTTTTTTTAAAAAAGTTCTAAGCCTCTTAAAAAATCACCCGTTATAAACTATAGTACTCTCATGGAGAAGAAAAATTTAATTCAACATGACGTGTTCTATACGTGGCGCTGCGGGTACTACAAAACTGACATTATTGATTGTGGAAGCTAAGTAGGAAGAGAAAAAAGGCAAGAATAAGAATGAGAGAAGTATATTATTATGCGTCTGACAACAATAAGGAGACTAAGGGAGATAGTTGGAATAGATTATTTCGTCATGGCAAACAGCAGAATAAGAGAGAAAATGAAAATTTTTTTGCTCTATGGACGAATACGATTTTGTGTTGCTTTGCTTCATAAGCTTTAGAATTCGTATAGATAGGGGTATGTATATGTATTGTATAGGTATACTTTCGTATTATTTTTAGGTAAATGGAAGTAAGATTTTCAATTTGTTGTGAAAATTTACATTATAGAAACAACGTTGTTAAATTTCACTATATCTGACATAGAGTACCTATATTACCTAGAGAACCGACCGGTACCCCTCTTGCCTTAAACACCCGCAAATTTTATTTGAGGTGAGTAAGTGAAAACTCTCTTAGTTTACTCTTTTTTCCTTATCCGTGAATCCGTGTGAATGGTGGATATAAAAACAAATTGGCGCATTAGTTCAAAAAGGTACGTGTCTACGGTTTAATTGTGAAAAAAGTGGTGGCATTAGCTCAAAAAGGTGCGTGTCTACGATTTGCACACCTAAATCGTAGACACGTACCTTTTTGAGCTAAGAAACTAGAGTGCGCTTCTAATTTTCGGTAGGTGTTTTTGTTTTTTTTTTTAAACATAAATATTCAAAAATATTATTTAATTTATTACCCGGGAGCAACAATGACCGATATTCTTCATAGTTTAGGTTGACAAAAGGTTAAAAAAAGAAATTTGATTACGAAATTAATAAATTTCTCAATTTTTGAATTTAACGGATTTTTTTTTTGAATCCCTGGGCGGTCTTATCCACCTTATTGAGCACTTTGAGCAATTTGAGCGAAGTCCTTTCAATTGAAGCCATGTTGGTTCGGTCCCATTTAAAATGCATTGGACAACAACCCCATACAAAACTTAATGGGCATTTTCCTCTCAGTACAGCTTGTAGGGTGGAAGAGAACGACCGCCTAAGTCGGTTCTCTAGGTAATATAGGTACTCTATGATATCTGAGTGGAATACAACGTTGCTATATTTCGCGTTAGCTGCATAGAAATTTAAGTAGCTAACAGGTAGGTAGGTATTTATAGCAAGATATAGATTTTTTCTTCGTATAATTATTATTATTTTTGTTCTTCAAAATGTCATAAAAATAGAACTTTGTAAGAACAAAAATAACAATAATTATAATGAATTTAGAACCTACCACAATGGCCTTTTTTATAATTTGTAGGTACGTTATGTAGGCAAGTAGGTATATGTATATGTATAGGTATAAAGGTAGGTATTCAGCTAGGTATTAAATGTTCTAAACATGTAAAAAAAACGATTTCTTTTTTCAAATTATTTTTTGTAGAAAGTTTTGGAAAAATTTAGTTTAGGTATACCCATTTAGTTTTTTTTTTCAAATCAAATAGGGAATTTTTTTCGAAAAAAATAGGTTTTATTTGGAAAGTTTTGTAAAAATTTTAAAAACATTGGTCGAAGGTATGCCAATTGAAAAAATGTTATTTCAAAAAAAATGTCTTCCTCAAAAGTGACAAAAAAAAATAGTAGTTAGGTATCCCAATTTTGAGGTCTAATTCGAAAATTTTGTATAAATTATAAAAAAATTAATACGTACCTACCCCAACTTTTGAAAAAAATATTGAATGACTTGGAAAAAATTAGGTTTTTTAATTTCCTAAGTATTGAGATTTAGTAAAAAATTAAAAAATAGATTTATGACTTAAAGGTCCAGTTTTTCAGTGCGAGATAAAGGTTAAACCCGAATTAGCTCATCAAATTTGGTGATTTAACTCAAGACAGTGTGTTGCCATATTCTTGTGGATGCATTATCATACATTTTGCTATTTTATGGTCATACGAGAGGGCAAATTATCATACGGCAAAAATAAAATTTACAAGGAACCGTGCACAAATAATACGATTTCCTTGAGCTCCTTGAGATTTTGGAACTCGAGATTTTGGTCAAACTTGACATAACGATGATAGCGAAGACGAAAAAAGTGGGTCTCGCAAAAACGTATGTCTGTCTGTTCAACTACAGCCTAAACGGATGGGACGATTTTCTTTAAACTTGGTACCTAGCGTATTTTGCACATTCCCCCACCCGTTTTTTCTCTTTTTTTAGGACCATAACTAACAGTAGCTGCCATAAAAAATTTCTTGGAAAAAAGGAAAAACTTATTTTTCTCGAAATCGGCGCTACAGATTTTTTTTTAAGAACTCAATAAATTTAAATAGTTATAAGTTGCCGTTTAATAAAAAAATGGTTCCGAAAAATGGTTATTAATGGTACCTCCCAAGGAACCATTTTTTTGATTTTCGCTTTTCTCAAAAACGGTTCAACTGATTCTGATCAATTTTTTTATAAAGAATAATTGACATATTCGTAATTATATTGTGTACCAAAATTTACAAAAAAATATTTTTTGGATTTTCAAAAAAAATTTTAAATTTTTTATTGAAAACTCAATATTTCAAAAACGACTATGTAGATTTTTATAAAACTTGGTAAAAACCAGGTTTTTAACTTTATCCAGAAGATTTTTGACAAAAATTATCCTAATACCTAAAAATAACGGTGCCTCCCATACAAATGTTTAAAAACAGCTAAGAAAAATATTTTTTCTCAAAAACGACTCCTACCATTTTCATAAAAATTTTGTGTGTGTGTTGAAATTAGTATGATCTACCATTTAAAATTTTTAAATTATTATTTGTGAGCGACCTTTGATGTTAATACATACATGATAGATACAGGCTCCAGGTCCAAATTTAAATTAAAGAAAAAACACTTTAACTTGTATAGGTAGTCGACTACCTATTCAAGTCGACTACCTATACAAGCCGACTACCTATACAAGTTAAAGTGTTTTTTCTTTAATCTAAATTTGGATATGGAGCCTGTATCTATCATATAAAATTTTTAAATTTTATATTTTACGTTTATTAACAGTAGCTCTTATGGAACGGTTTCTTTGATTTTCGAGTATCTCAATATCTTATCAACCGAATAAAACTAGACTTTTTATACAGAAGCTTGTAACAAATATAAATAAAAGTGCGTATCGAAATTATTTTTTGAAAATTCGATATTTCAAAAAATGGTAGCAGTTATTTTCTGTGGAGTTCAATTTTAACTCAACATTAATAAATACTTAAAATTGGCATACCAATTATTTTTCTCAAAAATGTTAACGAAATTTTATTTATAACAAATTAATTATTTTTAAAACCGCTCCTACGATTTTCAAATTTTGTTTCTCATAAATTAAGATTTATATAAGAAATTAGATGGTGTACATCGCGTTGGGTTAAAAGAGATTCAAAGTATTTTAATCGATTTCTTTCTAATTTTATTGATTTAAAACAATTTACCAGTTTAAATAATATAATTTCCATATGAAGGGTTTATTATACAAATTCTATATACTACTGAAATACATCAGGCAAGTAGAAGACTTAACACTATTTAATTGGACTTATTGAATTATTTTTATGGACTAAAGGCCGTTAAAAGCTATTTTTAATCAATAATATAGTTTCCCTTCATGCCTATTGCATATGTGCAACACTGGGCTATATTGTTATTCGTGCGACCCAGTCGTGCATATTTTTTTCTTGTCTCGTCCCAACCTACACGCTCCTCAGTATTTGGAAAAAAATTTTATAGTTATACGATTTTAATGAATAGCCCACTTAAAATTTGCGTACATACCAACCTACTTTCCAAATTATATTTCTTTAAAAAAATATATGAAAATATTTTTTACAAAATACAGGTACCTCCAAAAAAAATACCACATTCATTCATACCTCCATTCATATTTTTTTTATATCCCTCAAATTTCAACGCTAGCAAAAAAAAACAATACACAGTTCATATAAATATACCTACATATCTACATAATAAAGCACAAAATATCAGTACCTACAATAGGAATATACATATATGCAATGATAATTTGATATTTCAAAAACCTCCAAAAAAAAAACCACATTCATTCATACCTCCATTCATATTTTTAATATCCCACTAGAGGTGTGTCCATCGTGCATTTTAAAAGATTCAATCGTTCATTTGTCGTTCAGTTCAATGATTCGTTCTTTCCAATCGTTCATTTTTCCAATTATTTTGGTTTCAGTTTCATTTTTGTTGCCAATAAAATTGGAACACTTCGTTCTTTTCAAACGTTCATTCTTTTTTTTTTGGTTGCGATTCAAAGATACAAGATAAAAAACCTACCTAACAAATTAAAAAAAAATACCGTTATTAATAATGTACTTTTTAAAGCACAAAGATCGCATCGTTCACATTGGCAATCAGATTGATTCGGTCTTTGTGATTGTGACCCGTGCCGTACACCATTGTATCCAAATTTCAATCGTTCACATGAACGATATACCTACGTTTCGTTCTTTCAAGTCATTCTCAATCAAATGATAGGTACAACCACAGATTAGCCATATGAAGATGAGAATGTTTCGTACGTTTCACCCTCCAAAACATATTTGTTTACATTGTTGTATTTGTAATTTTTCCCGCGTCGCTGAATAGATGTGAATTGCAACAACAATTTAACCCGGTGTGTGAAGATCCCTACTGTCTATGTGTGAGATTTTTATACACACATTCTCATTTTTTATCTGATAACTGCCAGTTCAAGCTTGTAGGCAAATTAAAATGGCTGCCGGGGATTCTCATCTTCATGTGGCTAATATGTGGGTACAACGTACAAAACAAACACTGAACACTGCCCGAACCATATATGAGAAAGAAACACAAGAAAGGACAAACACAAATAAACAGAAGCCGTGTTTTTTTTGCAAGTCCATATGGATTTGTCGAAAAAAACGACATCGGGACTAGTAGTTTTACACGTAAATACAACAACAACTTAAATCCATATGGACTTAGCTAAGTCCAGATAATTATCGGGACTTACGTACTGTAAGTAAGAAGTTCCTAAGTCCCGATGTCGTTTTTTTCGACAAATCCATATGGACTTGCAAAAAAACACGCATAGAGTTAAACTGAGAACAAATATTTGTATGTATCCGTGGTAAGTTTTTGTTTTATTCATTTAGATTAGTTTTTTTTTGTGTTTTTCTTTCTTTGTGTGAATTGATTGAGAAGGATTGTAATGAACGAATCATACTTCGCGTCACCTCGTTTATTTGAAAACTGAAATGATTGATACTGGGATTGATTGTTTCGGTTTACTGCGATTGCAATCAATCGTTCTTTTTGGTGAACGGGTCACAAAGACCGAATCAATCACGATTGACACAGCTCTATATCCCACAAATTTCAACGTTAGCAAAAAACAATACACATCAGTTCATATATACATACATATAAGAAAGCACAAAATATCTAGTATCCCTTGAATTCTCCTTTTACTATTATTCCTATTTCCTTCATGTTATTATTATCCTATACAAAATTCAGTTTTTTTTTCTCCCTCGAACTCTCATAAATTTAGTAAACAGTATTCCCGTTCATCTATTATTTCTTTAATCTTATTTTTTATTTCTATTTCTTTCATTATCTGACAGTTCTCAACCCCCTGTCCCCTTTACCAAACAAGTTCCACAGGGTTCAACATGTGATCAGCGGGCGGCGCTACGTTCGTTCCTCTTCATGGGATTACTATTGGCGAATGGAGTCACGGCACCTGGCAGTCAGCGAGTGAACCTTCAAATGGATATAGATTTTTTTTCGATTTGACGTTCAATGTATTTCCCATAAGAAAAAACCAAAAAAGGGTTCGAAAAACATTAATTTTACTATTAAAATTTATATGAAAGGATACCCATATTATGATTGTAAGAGAATTATTATATGTGTTTATTTCTAAATCAAGTGGAAAATATATCAAAAAATTTAATTAATCCTTTGGAATATGTCTTCAAAAAACGTAAACAAATCGTATGTGAATGACAGATGAAACCTTTTTTTTTCTTTTACAAGCAGAATTGTTGTTGTATTCGGTCAAGGTTTCAAGAATAAATTAATTTTTCTATATAATTCTGTCGGGTGTCGAAAGTCGAAGTGTATCGTTAGCTTTTTGGTGTTTTTGTTTTGTGTAGTTCTTTAAAAGTAATTGAACAAAAAATAAACAAATTAAAAAGCAGAAAAATGTAAGAAATTTTGTTATTGTTGTGCCAAAGAAAATAAGTCCTGTGTATCCATTTTATTGTCAAGTGAAGCGCAAAATACAAAAATTGATACACACATGTGTGGAGTACCTCAGTGCTCCCAAAGAAGAAGCAACGGTGTGTCTTTACACAAAATAACAGGGGCAGTAACTTCACTTTTGATCACAAATAACTTACATATTTTTCTGTGCCATTGATTTTTCGTACCTATTTATTCTTTTATTTATCTATGTATATTGTTTATTTTCCACGACACTGATTATTTATCTTTTGGATTACCACCAACAGAATCAGTAAACAAATTTGACAGTTCAATCACACCAAACTAGTTTCTATATTTTTTTTTAAGTATTTGTTGTTGTTTTCTTGCTAGAATTGCGATTTGTTTACACTTTTTGAGGACAAATTACACAGGATTAATTATGTTCTTTGATATATTTTCCATCTGATTTAGAAATTAACACATGTCATTATTCTTTTAGAACCATAATATGTATACCCTTTCATATAAAATGAATTAGTAAAATTAATATTCTTCGAACCCTTTTTTGAGTTTTCCTTATGGGAAATACATTGAACGTCAAATCAGAAAAAAAATCTATATCCATTTGTCAGTACACGCACTGACTGCCAGGTGGTGTGGAAAGCAACTTACCAGGTGTCAATATGAAGATACCAATCTCGGCTGTCATCCGAGTTTGCCTACAAGCTCATATAGGGGAAATTCAGGAGAAACACGCACACATATGCAGTAAGCGTACATCCACCACGCTTCATTTGCACACACATGCAGTAAAAGTACATTCACCACCAAAATGTCGGTTATTTACGAGTTTCAATGGGTATGTTCAAAAAGTATAATAAAAGGAGCAACGAGTTATCAAGTGCTAACCCAACCTTATAAGGATAAGTTTGTGGAAATAAATTGAACGTGAAAATTTATAATCAATTTAAGTATATTCGATTGTCTTTTGTCATTATTTGTTTTGTTTCTACGATTGTTTGGTATTGTATTTCGCTCTCGAATTATTGAAACAGACTCTGAACATGACAAAAAAAAAACGAATGAGAAACCAGGGAATCGACGCAACTGTTTTAAGACAACTTTAGACGTGTTTTTTTGCAGGAAGTGACTAGACATGCCAATTATAACAGTTTTTGTTTATAAAATTACTGTTTATGCGGCCCCGCAGGGCCAGGGTCCTCCGCCGGTGGGCATAATTCAAGTTTTTTTTTTAAGTAGTGCGAAGCGCGTAAACGTACGCCCGCTTTTAATGGCCAAAAATTGTTATAACTGTTATAAATTGGCATGTCTCGTTGCAAGCCTGGAAGAAATTGATCGAAAAAAACTATGTCGCGTCGGGGCTAAGGAATTTACATGATAAATGCAACAACAACTAATCCCCTCCAGGCATAGCTAAGAGCACATAATTTTCGGGGCTAAACTGTTTTAACGGCGTTAATTGCATATGTACTTCTAATCAATAGTTTTTATGGAAACTCCATTTTTTTCTGTGATGGCGTCGATAGATAATCCCCAATATCATTTCTTTTTAGCCAAATCCCTCCGGGCTTGCAAAAAAAAACCGGCTTTTAAGAGCATTAAGGCTCTCCAAAACCAAAGCGAATACTTCAGAACGACGACGAAACTTTCGCCTGTCTTAATTTAATTACATGGAGATTAATGGGAGCACCCACATTGGCGCGATGCGAATCTTCGAACTATATTCAGTCGTCGCATATTCGCGCGAAAGTTTCGCTTCGGTTTGGGACAGCCTTTAAGGACCTCCCAAACCAACGCGAAACATTCGCGCGAATATGCGACGACTGAATAATGTTCGAAGATTCGTACCGCGCTAGTGTGGGTGCTCCCATTAAGGCTCTCCCAAACCAACGCGAAACATTCGGCGCGACAACGAAACTTCCGCCTGTCTTAATTTATTTACATGGAGATTAATGGGAGCACCCACACTGGCGCGATGCGAATCTTCGAACATAATTCAGTCGTCGCATATTCGCGCGAACGTTTCGCGTTGGTTTGGGACAGCCTTTAATCTCCATGTAAATAAATTAAGACAGGCGAAAGTTTCGTCGTCGTTTCGAAGTATTCGCGTTGGTTTGGGAGAGCCTTTATGCTATGTATATGCGAAACCAATAGAAAACTATCGATGACCGAAATTTCAATGTATAAATTCTAACTTATCGCGTTATTTATTTTATTACAGACTTTTCTGTTGAATGCCAAAGATTTAAAAATCATTGTGTAACAGCGAACTACTTACAGGATGAATTTTCAAAGAAAAATTAAAAGAAGTTTCATCACGTGAAATTCGTAGTGTAGTAGCAGACTTAGCACCATTAAATTGGTGTTTTTTTCAACACATCCCGATATCCCACCTAACATCCGCCATTTTCATGTTGAAAAGCTGGTGAGTTGAAATTTTTTTAAAGATGGCTGCGTTATTTGCACATACAAAATGGTTGTTCTGGGAAAACAGAACAATCCCACCCCGTTAAATTGTTGTTGCAATTCACATCTATTCATGGACACAAAACGAAATTACAAAAACAACAATGTAAACAAATGGGTTTTGGAGGGTGATACGTACGAAAGATTGGTATCTTCATATAGAGTGTTTTTGTCTATAATACACTGGATAGTGGATTCCCTTTATGTATAACAGTTTTGTTTGACTCCAATTGAAGATGACATTCTGGTGCCAAGCGCACCTTTTGACGTCTTTCTTTAACTGGCTGAACAGAATAGAAGGGCGTTCGAACGCGCGTTCGCACCTGTCAAAGTTAAAATACGTGAAATTTCGTTAAAGTGAATACAATGGAGACGCAGCCGCGAACGCGACTCCTGGGATTTAAATAAGTTTTAATAATCACGCGCGTGCGAACGCGCGATCGAACGCGCGTCTATTGTGTTCAGCCAGTAAAAAAGAGAAATAATTTGACGTACATTTTTCAGTTCACTGGTTGAACACAGTACGCGCGTCAGGACATGCGGCAGGGCGCGCGTTCACATGAGCGTGATTATTAAAACTTGTGTCGAATTTCTTTCAACCATTTCAGATGGCTTATTTTTGTATATGATGGTGTGAGTTCTATTTGACAGGAATTTGAACACAAAAAAATAATGGTCCTTCAAATTCACAACAAATATTTCAAGCTGCATTTAATTTACCATGTCCCTATTATAAGATTAAGTACAAACTTATTTTAGTGAATAGATGCAAAACAAAAAAAAATTGTGCGTTTATCCAAACAACAAAAAATTACAATTCAGTGTTAGTTACAATTTGTGCAAATTCGCAAGAAATGTCACCTACTATTTAACTCCCAGAATCGCGTTTGCGGCTACAGACACAAAACCTAATGTGAACACATCCGACTCATTCTGACGTGCAGCAGTCGTTAAAACAAAACAAAAATCTTTGCTTGTTGAAGGATTAATTAGAAACATTTCACTTACAAAATATAAATCTTAGTAGGAAAATGCTTTCAAATAAAAAAATTGGATTCCGTAGGATTTAAGTACCAAAGATAAGGTACAGACAGAGAGAACAGATATCACAAAAGAAAACGCCAAAAAAATTAACAATCTTAAGCAAAAAATCAAAAAATCCCTACTTTCTTCACCATCATTTTCTCACCATGAAGAGTGAGTGAGGTAAAGTACAGAGACGCGAAAAAATGTCGAAGGAGACAGTCCAATGTGAACACCGTTCTATAACGAGATTTTTTGTATTTTAACAATGTAAGATAAGGACGCGCGCCATGACTCGCGTGTATTGTGTTCAGCCACTTTGACACAAAGAAGTTATACTGTTATACAAACCTGGTGCCAAGCGCACCGTATAACAATCTTCAATTGGAGTCATTTTGTTTGTATGAATACGCTATCCAGTGTATTATAGAGATCAGTGAGCATACCTATTACTATTTTTGATGGCGTTTCTTCTTTTTGTTTTTGAAAAAGTTATTTATTTCTGTTTGCTGTCTCCTCTGCTTAACAATGTCATTTTCTTTCATTTTCTTGTATGCAGAGCAAGAAGCAAAAACCTCACCTCACTGTTTAGGTATGAGAATCTGGTATGAGAACTTATTTCGCGTACGCGAAACTACGTGCCTTTAGACAGACTCTTTTTTATTTAAAGGCAACTTATTGTGTAAATGGCTATCTACCGAAAAAAGCTCGATCACGGCACATTGAAGAACACGAAGTGACTTCAGTAGAACTCACATGACAGAGTGGAATTCAGCTTTTGGCTGGAATAGCTCTATCGAAAGCTAGTAAAATCGAAACAAAACTTAATGGATTCGTAACGATTGAGTAGGTTTCAAAATATTTTAAGTAATTTTGAAGTAAATTGCTTTATTTTATTCTTCTCAAGTATTCCTGCCTTCATGAACGAATGCGAAAATACTATAAGCTGCTTCAAAAAGTGCTTGTTTGGATTGAGACTTAAAACATTCGTCAGGTACTCTTTCGCTAGAACAGTAAGATTACAAAAAATCTCAAAGAATGACTTGTCATGACATTTAATTTGTTTTATAGATTCACCTCCGTTGAAGACCGTAAAGATAACTTTTTAAAAATCTCAAATGACTGCTTTTCCAAAGCTGATGTCATGCTACAAAATCAAACTGAAGAGGAAATTGACGATGAGAATGAATCTCAGGATGAGAAGTGGTTAAACCAGTATATCACAGATAAGCCACATGAAGATGAGAATCCCCGGCAGCCATTTTAATTTGCCTACAAGCTTGAACTGGCAGTTATCAGATAAAAAATGAGAATGTGTGTATAAAAATCTCACACATAGACAGTAGGGATCTTCACACACCTGGTTAAATTGTTGTTGCAATTCACATCTATTCATCGACGCGGGAAAAAATTACAAATACAACAATGTAAACAAATGGGTTTGGAGGGCGAAACGTACGAAAGATTCTCATCTTCATATGGCTAATCTGTGCAGTATATGTTGGAAAAAATCGGAGACAAATGGGGTAGATACATGTTTTAAATAAAATCCATTAATATTTAATATGATTTTCTTTCGAAAATCTTATTTTTAACAAAATGGATTTCTATGAAAAAATCTGTGTACCTATTATTGTATAAAATACCTGCATATGTTTCTGGTTACTTTTTTTCAAAAAAAAAAAAAAATTTATTACGGCACAGAATAGTGGGATGTGGGCATAGAATACATGCTTTTGAATTCGCTGGTATACTTTGGGTAGGTAACCAATTTTGACTTTAAAACGGTATTCCTTATAAAGAGTAATTTTGTATAAATATTAATTCGCTGATTACGAAAATTAGTTCAATTCTGTGAGAAAATGATTTTTGTATGTACCTAACTACCTATTTGGTTTTTTTTTTACAAAACTATAATAAGTACAGCAAAAAAGAAACTAGTGTTTCCTTAGCCAAAACCAGATTATAAATTTCCAAAGATATTTGGTGTTCTTGGAAGTACTAGCACAGTACTAAAAGGTGTTGAAATGCGGGACTTAAGCATTCGGATTTTTGTGCATTCGATATTTTGGCATTTGGAATTTTGGAGTTTCCAATTTTTTGAACCAAAAACGCATGTTTACAAATCTTTAACGCGAGTCCCGGTACTCACACATCGTTTTTTTCTTTTCCAATTTCTGGAATCAGAAGAAATCAAGATTTTAAAAGCAATATCTTTGAAAGAATCTAATTTTCAAAAGTAAAATATGCGTTACATTTTAAAAAAAATTCCCTTTCTCGAATGTGTACCAACTTATTATCTTCTGCACAAACCATTACCATAATCGCGGCGAAAGTGTATCCACAAAACGGAACCTGTTAGACGTTTCCGGTTCATCCCTAGCAACCTTACATTTGTCTTTTTCTTCCTACAAACCAAATAGCCACTCAACCCCTTCCTCTGCAACAAAACAATATCCCATTAAAAAAAAGCACAACATTTTTACGTCCCTGCTTTCCTCCTTCATAAATTTAGTATACGTATGTCATTGACCAAGTCAATACCTACAGTGCTCTTTTTTTTTGTTGTTGTAACACTATTCTTCTATATGTATGTACATAGCATTACTATTTTTGATGGCGTTTCTTCTTTTTGTTTTTGAAAAAGTTATTTATTTCTGTTTGCTGTCTCCTCTGCTTAACAATGTCATTTTCTTTTATTTTCTTGTATGCAGAGCAAGAATGTTGCAACAACCGCTACTCGAGTGGTGATGATGATGTTCACCGTCATTCCTCTGGCTCCGTTGACTTCTTCTGCATTTTCGGACAGAGAAGACGATGATATGAATTGTGAATCGTTTGCTCTGCATAGATGGTTACTTTATAGGATATTGCTTCTTTGCACTTGGGCAGTTTTTTTATTTTTCGAAGGTCCTGCATTGGTCTCATGATCCTGCTCGTTGTTGATATTATGAACCTTCGTGTTCTTATGCTCTTGCTCATGATTATTACTTGGTTTGTTGTTTTAGCTCTTGTCGAAAGCAATGGGATTTCGGTTTTATAGAATAAAAATGAAATCACTAATAAGCTAATAAGTGTTTAGGTGAATACCTAGATACATATTATTAAATGCTTAAAAATGGCGTTTCATTCACGTTTGCATATATTAAATAAGGTAAACTTAAAATGATAACTCATCACATAGCATTGGGTATTTAGATACCTATAGGAACTTAGAAATAGGTATTTAAAATAATATTATGTGTATGTAAATTCAGGTAAAAATTTAATGCTATAGGTATAGGAAAATAAATTAAACAAAAAATTAATAGCACACAAAAAAAAAGAATTCTGCAAACAACTACATATTATAACAAATATGTAAAGCAACTCTTGACTGTATTAATTATGTGAACATATATATATATCTATGTATCTTCATGATAATATTGGAAGATTCTCATACAACAATTTTCTATTGAAGAAATGTTATTTTTTTCGTTTGTTTTGTCTTCGTGTATATCCCATTAAAACAAAAGCACAAAATTGTTACTTTCTTGCTTCCTCTTTCATAAATTTAGTATACGTATGTCATTGACCTATTATATAAGTAAGTCAATGCCTACAGTGCTCTCATTTTTGTTGTTGTGTCACTATTCTTCTATATGTATGTATGTACATAGCATGCCTACTACTATTTTTGATGGCATTTGTTTTTTTTTTAAGTTATTTATTTCTGTTTGCTGCACAGATTAGCCATATGAAGTTGAGAATGTTTCGCACGTTTCACCCTCCAAAACGCATTCGTTTACATTGTTGTATTTGTAATTTCTTCCCGCGCCGATGAATAAATGTGAATTGCAACAACAATTTAACAACGTGTATAAAGATCCCTACTGCCTATGTGTGAGGTTGGTATACACACATTCTCATTTTGTATCTGAAATCTGACGGCTCAAGCTTGTAGGCAAATTAAAATGGCTGCCGGGGATTCTGATCTTCTGCTTGACAATGTCATTTTCTTTTATTTTCTTTTTTCTTGTATGCAGAGCAAGAAGGTTGCGAATTTGATATATTTTTTTCGTCTTCATTTCTAGGTCGCTATTGTGTTCTTTTAATGATTGTTTTACTATTTTGTGTTTTTGATTTTTCTCATCTTTTTCTAGAAAAGTATTTACCCCGCTTGGCGCAAAAGATTTTAAAACTATTGAGCTACCAATTGGATTCTCCATCTGAAAAAAATAACAATGTTCATTGAATGATCTTTTAAATTAATTTTATATTTTTTAGGGAAGTACAAAATAGTCCTATTGTTATTAAAACTCGTCCGGTTGATGTCACAATGGACACTGAAGAAATAGAAGATCTACTGCCACATTCTTTTTTAAAACTTTTTACTGCTCATGAGTTCCCAGGTAAACGTCTGTGGTGTACCCGTGGCAATGGCCAATTGCTTCTATACACCATCGAGGTGGTTGCCCCAGATCTAAGAGCTCCTCTGTATGATTCGTGTCGTGATATTGTCATGGAACAGGTTAGTTTGTTGTTTTTGTTTGGCAAAGTTATGAGTGAATTTTTTTATTTAAAGACAACTTATTGTGTATATGGCTATCTACCGAAAAAAGCTCGATCACGGCACATTGAAGAACACGAAGTGACTTCGGTAGAACTCACATGACAGAGTGGAATTCAGCTTTTTGACCTCTATCGACCGGAAAACCTCCCAGAATTCAAGTCTTATAAATTCAAATCGACTTAAGATTGTTCCATTGATTCCAAAAGAAATGGATGTCGAATATCAATGATTTTATATCTGGTGCGAGGGATTCTTTGCCAGATAAATGTGTCCTTCTGCCATATAGAATATCATACATACTCAAGTACTATCCTTTGGATCTTACCTGTCATCCAGATCGTTTCGATTCATGGGCTGGAATAGCTCTATCGAAAGCTAGTAAAATCGAAACAAAACTTAATGGATTCGTAACGATTGAGTAGGTTTCAAAATATTTTAGTAATTTTGAAGTAAATTGCTTTATTTTATTCTTCTTAAGTATTCCTGCCTTCATGAACGAATGCGAAAATACTATACGCTGCTTCAAAAAGTGTACAAAGTTAAACCATGATCAAGTGCTTGTTTGGATTGAGACTTAAAACATTCGTCAGGTACTCTTTCGCTAGAACAGTAAGACTACAAAAAATCTCAAAGAATGACTTGTCATGACATTTAATTTGTTTTAGATTCACCTCCGTTGAAGACCGTAAGGCCAGGCGCGCACATGCAACCAAACAGTTTGGTTTCGATTTTGAGCACTCGGTATTATATGAGAGTCCGCCGGTTTATGTGCGCGGACTCTCATATAATCCCATAGTTCTCAAAACCGCAACCAATCTGTTTAGTTGCATGTGCGCGCCTGGCCTAAAGATAACTTTTTAAAAATCTCAAATGACTGCTTTTCCAAAGCTGATGTCATGCTACAAAATCAAACTGAAGAGGAAATTGACGATGAGAATGAATCTCAGGATGAGAAGTGGTTAAATCAGTATATGTTGAAAAAAATCGGAGACAAATGAGGTAGATACATGTTTTAAATAAAATCCATTAATATTTAATATGATTTTCTTTCGAAAATCTTATTTTTAACAAAATGGATTTCTATGAAAAAATCTGTGTACCTATTATTGTATAAAATACCTGCATACCTTTCTGGTTACTTTTTTTCAAAAAAAAAAAAAATTTATTACGGCACCATCCCACAGAATAGTGGGATGTGGGCATAGAATACATGCTTTTGAATTCGCTGGTATACTTTGGGTAGGTAACCAATTTTGACTTTAAAACGGTATTCCTTATAAAGAGTAATTTTGTATAAATATTAATTCGCTGATTACGAAAATTAGTTCAATTCTGTGAGAAAATGATTTTTGTATGTACCTAACTACCTATTTGGTTTTTTTTTTACAAAACTATAATAAGTACAGCAAAAAAGAAACTAGTGTTTCCTTAGCCAAAACCAGATTATAAATTTCCAAAGATATTTGGTGTTCTTGGAAGTACTAGCACAGTACTAAAAGGTGTTGAAATGCGGGACTTAAGCATTCGGATTTTTGTGCATTCGATATTTTGGCATTTGGAATTTTGGAGTTTCCAATTTTTTGAACCAAAAACGCATGTTTACAAATCTTTAACGCGAGTCCCGGTACTCACACATCGTTTTTTTCTTTTCCAATTTCTGGAATCAGAAGAAATCAAGATTTTAAAAGCAATATCTTTGAAAGAATCTAATTTTCAAAAGTAAAATATGCGTTACATTTTAAAAAAAATTCCCTTTCTCGAATGTGTACCAACTTATTATCTTCTGCACAAACCATTACCATAATCGCGGCGAAAGTGTATCCACAAAACGGAACCTGTTAGACGTTTCCGTTGCATCCCTAGCAACCTTACATTTGTCTTTTTCTTCCTACAAACCAAATAGCCACTCAACCCCTTCCTCTGCAACAAAACAATATCCCATTAAAAAAAAGCACAACATTTTTACGTCCCTGCTTTCCTCCTTCATAAATTTAGTATACGTATGTCATTGACCAAGTCAATACCTACAGTGCTCTTTTTTTTTGTTGTTGTAACACTATTCTTCTATATGTATGTACATAGCATTACTATTTTTGATGGCGTTTCTTCTTTTTGTTTTTGAAAAAGTTATTTATTTCTGTTTGCTGTCTCCTCTGCTTAACAATGTCATTTTCTTTTATTTTCTTGTATGCAGAGCAAGAATGTTGCAACAACCGCTACTCGAGTGGTGATGATGATGTTCACCGTCATTCCTCTGGCTCCGTTGACTTCTTCTGCATTTTCGGACAGAGAAGACGATGATATGAATTGTGAATCGTTTGCTCTGCATAGATGGTTACTTTATAGGATATTGCTTCTTTGCACTTGGGCAGTTTTTTTATTTTTCGAAGGTCCTGCATTGGTCTCATGATCCTGCTCGTTGTTGATATTATGAACCTTCGTGTTCTTATGCTCTTGCTCATGATTATTACTTGGTTTGTTGTTTTAGCTCTTGTCGAAAGCAATGGGATTTCGGTTTTATAGAATAAAAATGAAATCACTAATAAGCTAATAAGTGTTTAGGTGAATACCTAGATACATATTATTAAATGCTTAAAAATGGCGTTTCATTCACGTTTGCATATATTAAATAAGGTAAACTTAAAATGATAACTCATCACATAGCATTGGGTATTTAGATACCTATAGGAACTTAGAAATAGGTATTTAAAATAATATTATGTGTATGTAAATTCAGGTAAAAATTTAATGCTATAGGTATAGGAAAATAAATTAAACAAAAAATTAATAGCACACAAAAAAAAAGAATTCTGCAAACAACTACATATTATAACAAATATGTAAAGCAACTCTTGACTGTATTAATTATGTGAACATATATATATATCTATGTATCTTCATGATAATATTGGAAGATTCTCATACAACAATTTTCTATTGAAGAAATGTTATTTTTTTCGTTTGTTTTGTCTTCGTGTATATCCCATTAAAACAAAAGCACAAAATTGTTACTTTCTTGCTTCCTCTTTCATAAATTTAGTATACGTATGTCATTGACCTATTATATAAGTAAGTCAATGCCTACAGTGGTGCTCTCATTTTTGTTGTTGTATCACTATTCTTCTATATGTATGTATGTACATAGCATGCCTACTACTATTTTTGATGGCATTTGTTTTTTTTTTTAAGTTATTTATTTCTGTTTGCTGCACAGATTAGCCATATGAAGTTGAGAATGTTTCGCACGTTTCACCCTCCAAAACGCATTCGTTTACATTGTTGTATTTGTAATTTCTTCCCGCGCCGATGAATAAATGTGAATTGCAACAACAATTTAACAACGTGTATAAAGATCCCTACTGCCTATGTGTGAGGTTGGTATACACACATTCTCATTTTGTATCTGAAATCTGACGGCTCAAGCTTGTAGGCAAATTAAAATGGCTGCCGGGGATTCTGATCTTCTGCTTGACAATGTCATTTTCTTTTATTTTCTTTTTTCTTGTATGCAGAGCAAGAAGGTTGCGAATTTGATATATTTTTTTCGTCTTCATTTCTAGGTCGCTATTGTGTTCTTTTAATGATTGTTTTACTATTTTGTGTTTTTGATTTTTCTCATCTTTTTCTAGAAAAGTATTTACCCCGCTTGGCGCAAAAGATTTTAAAACTATTGAGCTACCAATTGGATTCTCCATCTGAAAAAAATAACAATGTTCATTGAATGATCTTTTAAATTAATTTTATATTTTTTAGGGAAGTACAAAATAGTCCTATTGTTATTAAAACTCGTCCGGTTGATGTCACAATGGACACTGAAGAAATAGAAGATCTACTGCCACATTCTTTTTTAAAACTTTTTACTGCTCATGAGTTCCCAGGTAAACGTCTGTGGTGTACCCGTGGCAATGGCCAATTGCTTCTATACACCATCGAGGTGGTTGCCCCAGATCTAAGAGCTCCTCTGTATGATTCGTGTCGTGATATTGTCATGGAACAGGTTAGTTTGTTGTTTTTGTTTGGCAAAGTTATGAGTGAATTTTTTTATTTAAAGACAACTTATTGTGTATATGGCTATCTACCGAAAAAAGCTCGATCACGGCACATTGAAGAACACGAAGTGACTTCGGTAGAACTCACATGACAGAGTGGAATTCAGCTTTTTGACCTCTATCGACCGGAAAACCTCCCAGAATTCAAGTCTTATAAATTCAAATCGACTTAAGATTGTTCCATTGATTCCAAAAGAAATGGATGTCGAATATCAATGATTTTATATCTGGTGCGAGGGATTCTTTGCCAGATAAATGTGTCCTTCTGCCATATAGAATATCATATATACTCAAGTACTATCCTTTGGATCTTACCTGTCATCCAGATCGTTTCGATTCATGGGCTGGAATAGCTCTATCGAAAGCTAGTAAAATCGAAACAAAACTTAATGGATTCGTAACGATTGAGTAGGTTTCAAAATATTTTAGTAATTTTGAAGTAAATTGCTTTATTTTATTCTTCTTAAGTATTCCTGCCTTCATGAACGAATGCGAAAATACTATACGCTGCTTCAAAAAGTGTACAAAGTTAAACCATGATCAAGTGCTTGTTTGGATTGAGACTTAAAACATTCGTCAGGTACTCTTTCGCTAGAACAGTAAGACTACAAAAAATCTCAAAGAATGACTTGTCATGACATTTAATTTGTTTTAGATTCACCTCCGTTGAAGACCGTAAGGCCAGGCGCGCACATGCAACCAAACAGTTTGGTTTCGATTTTGAGCACTCGGTATTATATGAGAGTCCGCCGGTTTATGTGCGCGGACTCTCATATAATCCCATAGTTCTCAAAACCGCAACCAATCTGTTTAGTTGCATGTGCGCGCCTGGCCTAAAGATAACTTTTTAAAAATCTCAAATGACTGCTTTTCCAAAGCTGATGTCATGCTACAAAATCAAACTGAAGAGGAAATTGACGATGAGAATGAATCTCAGGATGAGAAGTGGTTAAATCAGTATATGTTGAAAAAAATCGGAGACAAATGAGGTAGATACATGTTTTAAATAAAATCCATTAATATTTAATATGATTTTCTTTCGAAAATCTTATTTTTAACAAAATGGATTTCTATGAAAAAATCTGTGTACCTATTATTGTATAAAATACCTGCATACCTTTCTGGTTACTTTTTTTCAAAAAAAAAAAAATTTATTACGGCACCATCCCACAGAATAGTGGGATGTGGGCATAGAATACATGCTTTTGAATTCGCTGGTATACTTTGGGTAGGTAACCAATTTTGACTTTAAAACGGTATTCCTTATAAAGAGTAATTTTGTATAAATATTAATTCGCTGATTACGAAAATTAGTTCAATTCTGTGAGAAAATGATTTTTGTATGTACCTAGCTACCTATTTAGTTTTTTTTTTTACAAAACTATAATAAGTACAGCAAAAAAGAAACTAGTGTTTCCTTAGCCAAAACCAGATTATAAATTTCCAAAGATATTTGGTGTTCTTGGAAGTACTAGCACAGTACTAAAAGGTGTTGAAATGCGGGACTTAAGCATTCGGATTTTTGTGCATTCGATATTTTGGCATTTGGAATTTTGGAGTTTCCAATTTTTTGAACCATAAACGCATGTTTACAAATCTTTAACGCGAGTCCCGGTACTCACACATCGTTTTTTTCTTTTCCAATTTCTGGAATCAGAAGAAATCAAGATTTTAAAAGCAATATCTTTGAAAGAATCTAATTTTCAAAAGTAAAATATGCGTTACATTTTAAAAAAAATTCCCTTTCTCGAATGTGTACCAACTTATTATCTTCTGCACAAACCATTACCATAATCGCGGCGAAAGTGTATCCACAAAACGGAACCTGTTAGACGTTTCCGTTGCATCCCTAGCAACCTTACATTTGTCTTTTTCTTCCTACAAACCAAATAGCCACTCAACCCCTTCCTCTGCAACAAAACAATATCCCATTAAAAAAAAGCACAACATTTTTACGTCCCTGCTTTCCTCCTTCATAAATTTAGTATACGTATGTCATTGACCAAGTCAATACCTACAGTGCTCTTTTTTTTTGTTGTTGTAACACTATTCTTCTATATGTATGTACATAGCATTACTATTTTTGATGGCGTTTCTTCTTTTTGTTTTTGAAAAAGTTATTTATTTCTGTTTGCTGTCTCCTCTGCTTAACAATGTCATTTTCTTTTATTTTCTTGTATGCAGAGCAAGAATGTTGCAACAACCGCTACTCGAGTGGTGATGATGATGTTCACCGTCATTCCTCTGGCTCCGTTGACTTCTTCTGCATTTTGTTTTTGTTGTTGCATTTTCGGACAGAGAAGACGATGATATGAATTGTGAATCGTTTGCTCTGCATAGATGGTTACTTTATAGGATATTGCTTCTTTGCACTTGGGCAGTTTTTTTATTTTTCGAAGGTCCTGCATTGGTCTCATGATCCTGCTCGTTGTTGATATTATGAACCTTCGTGTTCTTATGCTCTTGCTCATGATTATTACTTGGTTTGTTGTTTTAGCTCTTGTCGTAAGCAATGGGATTTCGGTTTTATAGAATAAAAATGAAATCACTAATAAGCTAATAAGTGTTTAGGTGAATACCTAGATACATATTATTAAATGCTTAAAAATGGCGTTTCATTCACGTTTGCATATATTAAATAAGGTAAACTTAAAATGATAACTCATCACATAGCATTGGGTATTTAGATACCTATAGGAACTTAGAAATAGGTATTTAAAATAATATTATGTGTATGTAAATTCAGGTAAAAATTTAATGCTATAGGTATAGGAAAATAAATTAAACAAAAAATTAATAGCACACAAAAAAAAAGAATTCTGCAAACAACTACATATTATAACAAATATGTAAAGCTACTCTTGACTGTATTTATTATATGAACATATATATATATATATGTATCTTCATGATAATATTGGAAGATTCTCATACAACAATTTTCTATTGAAGAAATGTTATTTTTTTCGTTTGTTTTGTCTTCGTGTATATCCCACTAAAACAAAAGCACAAAATTGTTACTTTCTTGCTTCCTCTTTCATAAATTTAGTATACGTATGTCATTGACCTATTATATAAGTAAGTCAATGCCTACAGTGCTCTCATTTTTGTTGTTGTGTCACTATTCTTCTATATGTATGTATGTACATAGCATGCCTACTACTATTTTTGATGGCATTTGTTTTTTTTTAAGTTATTTATTTCTGTTTGCTGCACAGATTAGCCATATGAAGTTGAGAATGTTTCGCACGTTTCACCCTCCAAAACGCATTCGTTTACATTGTTGTATTTGTAATTTCTTCCCGCGCCGATGAATAAATGTGAATTGCAACAACAATTTAACAACGTGTATAAAGATCCCTACTGCCTATGTGTGAGGTTGGTATACACACATTCTCATTTTGTATCTGAAATCTGACGGCTCAAGCTTGTAGGCAAATTAAAATGGCTGCCGGGGATTCTGATCTTCTGCTTGACAATGTCATTTTCTTTTATTTTCTTTTTTCTTGTATGCAGAGCAAGAAGGTTGCGAATTTGATATATTTTTTTCGTCTTCATTTCTAGGTCGCTATTGTGTTCTTTTAATGATTGTTTTACTATTTTGTGTTTTTGATTTTTCTCATCTTTTTCTAGAAAAGTATTTACCCCGCTTGGCGCAAAAGATTTTAAAACTATTGAGCTACCAATTGGATTCTCCATCTGAAAAAAATAACAATGTTCATTGAATGATCTTTTAAATTAATTTTATATTTTTTAGGGAAGTACAAAATAGTCCTATTGTTATTAAAACTCGTCCGGTTGATGTCACAATGGACACTGAAGAAATAGAAGATCTACTGCCACATTCTTTTTTAAAACTTTTTACTGCTCATGAGTTCCCAGGTAAACGTCTGTGGTGTACCCGTGGCAATGGCCAATTGCTTCTATACACCATCGAGGTGGTTGCCCCAGATCTAAGAGCTCCTCTGTATGATTCGTGTCGTGATATTGTCATGGAACAGGTTAGTTTGTTGTTTTTGTTTGGCAAAGTTATGAGTGAATTTTTTTATTTAAAGGCAACTTATTGTATATGGCTATCTACCGAAAAAAGCTCGATCACGGCACATTGAAGAACACGAAGTGACTTCGGTAGAACTCACATGACAGAGTGGAATTCAGCTTTTTGACCTCTATCGACCGGAAAACCTCCCAGAATTCAAGTCTTATAAATTCAAATCGACTTAAGATTGTTCCATTGATTCCAAAAGAAATGGATGTCGAATATCAATGATTTTATATCTGGTGCGAGGGATTCTTTGCCAGATAAATGTGTCCTTCTGCCATATAGAATATCATATATACTCAAGTACTATCCTTTGGATCTTACCTGTCATCCAGATCGTTTCGATTCATGGGCTGGAATAGCTCTATCGAAAGCTAGTAAAATCGAAACAAAACTTAATGGATTCGTAACGATTGAGTAGGTTTCAAAATATTTTAGTAATTTTGAAGTAAATTGCTTTATTTTATTCTTCTTAAGTATTCCTGCCTTCATGAACGAATGCGAAAATACTATACGCTGCTTCAAAAAGTGTACAAAGTTAAACCATGATCAAGTGCTTGTTTGGATTGAGACTTAAAACATTCGTCAGGTACTCTTTCGCTAGAACAGTAAGACTACAAAAAATCTCAAAGAATGACTTGTCATGACATTTAATTTGTTTTAGATTCACCTCCGTTGAAGACCGTAAGGCCAGGCGCGCACATGCAACCAAACAGTTTGGTTTCGATTTTGAGCACTCGGTATTATATGAGAGTCCGCCGGTTTATGTGCGCGGACTCTCATATAATCCCATAGTTCTCAAAACCGCAACCAATCTGTTTAGTTGCATGTGCGCGCCTGGCCTAAAGATAACTTTTTAAAAATCTCAAATGACTGCTTTTCCAAAGCTGATGTCATGCTACAAAATCAAACTGAAGAGGAAATTGACGATGAGAATGAATCTCAGGATGAGAAGTGGTTAAATCAGTATATGTTGAAAAAAATCGGAGACAAATGAGGTAGATACATGTTTTAAATAAAATCCATTAATATTTAATATGATTTTCTTTCGAAAATCTTATTTTTAACAAAATGGATTTCTATGAAAAAATCTGTGTACCTATTATTGTATAAAATACCTGCATACCTTTCTGGTTACTTTTTTTCAAAAAAAAAAAAAAATTTATTACGGCACCATCCCACAGAATAGTGGGATGTGGGCATAGAATACATGCTTTTGAATTCGCTGGTATACTTTGGGTAGGTAACCAATTTTGACTTTAAAACGGTATTCCTTATAAAGAGTAATTTTGTATAAATATTAATTCGCTGATTACGAAAATTAGTTCAATTCTGTGAGAAAATGATTTTTGTATGTACCTAGCTACCTATTTAGTTTTTTTTTTTACAAAACTATAATAAGTACAGCAAAAAAGAAACTAGTGTTTCCTTAGCCAAAACCAGATTATAAATTTCCAAAGATATTTGGTGTTCTTGGAAGTACTAGCACAGTACTAAAAGGTGTTGAAATGCGGGACTTAAGCATTCGGATTTTTGTGCATTCGATATTTTGGCATTTGGAATTTTGGAGTTTCCAATTTTTTGAACCAAAAACGCATGTTTACAAATCTTTAACGCGAGTCCCGGTACTCACACATCGTTTTTTTCTTTTCCAATTTCTGGAATCAGAAGAAATCAAGATTTTAAAAGCAATATCTTTGAAAGAATCTAATTTTCAAAAGTAAAATATGCGTTACATTTTAAAAAAAATTCCCTTTCTCGAATGTGTACCAACTTATTATCTTCTGCACAAACCATTACCATAATCGCGGCGAAAGTGTATCCACAAAACGGAACCTGTTAGACGTTTCCGTTGCATCCCTAGCAACCTTACATTTGTCTTTTTCTTCCTACAAACCAAATAGCCACTCAACCCCTTCCTCTGCAACAAAACAATATCCCATTAAAAAAAAGCACAACATTTTTACGTCCCTGCTTTCCTCCTTCATAAATTTAGTATACGTATGTCATTGACCAAGTCAATACCTACAGTGCTCTTTTTTTTTGTTGTTGTAACACTATTCTTCTATATGTATGTACATAGCATTACTATTTTTGATGGCGTTTCTTCTTTTTGTTTTTGAAAAAGTTATTTATTTCTGTTTGCTGTCTCCTCTGCTTAACAATGTCATTTTCTTTTATTTTCTTGTATGCAGAGCAAGAATGTTGCAACAACCGCTACTCGAGTGGTGATGATGATGTTCACCGTCATTCCTCTGGCTCCGTTGACTTCTTCTGCATTTTCGGACAGAGAAGACGATGATATGAATTGTGAATCGTTTGCTCTGCATAGATGGTTACTTTATAGGATATTGCTTCTTTGCACTTGGGCAGTTTTTTTATTTTTCGAAGGTCCTGCATTGGTCTCATGATCCTGCTCGTTGTTGATATTATGAACCTTCGTGTTCTTATGCTCTTGCTCATGATTATTACTTGGTTTGTTGTTTTAGCTCTTGTCGAAAGCAATGGGATTTCGGTTTTATAGAATAAAAATGAAATCACTAATAAGCTAATAAGTGTTTAGGTGAATACCTAGATACATATTATTAAATGCTTAAAAATGGCGTTTCATTCACGTTTGCATATATTAAATAAGGTAAACTTAAAATGATAACTCATCACATAGCATTGGGTATTTAGATACCTATAGGAACTTAGAAATAGGTATTTAAAATAATATTATGTGTATGTAAATTCAGGTAAAAATTTAATGCTATAGGTATAGGAAAATAAATTAAACAAAAAATTAATAGCACACAAAAAAAAAGAATTCTGCAAACAACTACATATTATAACAAATATGTAAAGCAACTCTTGACTGTATTAATTATGTGAACATATATATATATCTATGTATCTTCATGATAATATTGGAAGATTCTCATACAACAATTTTCTATTGAAGAAATGTTATTTTTTTCGTTTGTTTTGTCTTCGTGTATATCCCATTAAAACAAAAGCACAAAATTGTTACTTTCTTGGTTCCTCTTTCATAAATTTAGTATACGTATGTCATTGACCTATTATATAAGTAAGTCAATGCCTACAGTGCTCTCATTTTTGTTGTTGTGTCACTATTCTTCTATATGTATGTATGTACATAGCATGCCTACTACTATTTTTGATGGCATTTGTTTTTTTTTTAAGTTATTTATTTCTGTTTGCTGCACAGATTAGCCATATGAAGTTGAGAATGTTTCGCACGTTTCACCCTCCAAAACGCATTCGTTTACATTGTTGTATTTGTAATTTCTTCCCGCGCCGATGAATAAATGTGAATTGCAACAACAATTTAACAACGTGTATAAAGATCCCTACTGCCTATGTGTGAGGTTGGTATACACACATTCTCATTTTGTATCTGAAATCTGACGGCTCAAGCTTGTAGGCAAATTAATGTGGCTTTCGTTTCGACCAATTCAGATTTGGGTGCCAGATCTTAAATTTTACTGGCAAAACGAACACAAAACGTGATTTTAGTTTGTTTTATGTTTGTGTGAGTGCCTTTTTTAAAACGACACTGGTAAAAGTCACTTTTCTTTGATGTGTGTGCAAGTGCGTGTGAAGATCTGTGTAAATCTTGCTAAAAATCGAGATCTGAAAAATCGACTTCAGATCTACAAAAATTCGATTTTTTTGGTCGAAAGGAAAGGAAAAACTTGTCAAAAATCAAAAAAATCAAAGAAAAATCGATTTTTTTGGTCGAAACGAAAACCACATAAAATGGCTGCCGGGGATTCTGATCTTCTGCTTGACAATGTCATTTTCTTTTATTTTCTTTTTTCTTGTATGCAGAGCAAGAAGGTTGCGAATTTGATATATTTTTTTCGTCTTCATTTCTAGGTCGCTATTGTGTTCTTTTAATGATTGTTTTACTATTTTGTGTTTTTGATTTTTCTCATCTTTTTCTAGAAAAGTATTTACCCCGCTTGGCGCAAAAGATTTTAAAACTATTGAGCTACCAATTGGATTCTCCATCTGAAAAAAATAACAATGTTCATTGAATGATCTTTTAAATTAATTTTATATTTTTTAGGGAAGTACAAAATAGTCCTATTGTTATTAAAACTCGTCCGGTTGATGTCACAATGGACACTGAAGAAATAGAAGATCTACTGCCACATTCTTTTTTAAAACTTTTTACTGCTCATGAGTTCCCAGGTAAACGTCTGTGGTGTACCCGTGGCAATGGCCAATTGCTTCTATACACCATCGAGGTGGTTGCCCCAGATCTAAGAGCTCCTCTGTATGATTCGTGTCGTGATATTGTCATGGAACAGGTTAGTTTGTTGTTTTTGTTTGGCAAAGTTATGAGTGAATTTTTTTATTTAAAGACAACTTATTGTGTATATGGCTATCTACCGAAAAAAGCTCGATCACGGCACATTGAAGAACACGAAGTGACTTCGGTAGAACTCACATGACAGAGTGGAATTCAGCTTTTTGACCTCTATCGACCGGAAAACCTCCCAGAATTCAAGTCTTATAATTTCAAATCGACTTAAGATTGTTCCATTGATTCCAAAAGAAATGGATGTCGAATATCAATGATTTTATATCTGGTGCGAGGGATTCTTTGCCAGATAAATGTGTCCTTCTGCCATATAGAATATCATATATACTCAAGTACTATCCTTTGGATCTTACCTGTCATCCAGATCGTTTCGATTCATGGGCTGGAATAGCTCTATCGAAAGCTAGTAAAATCGAAACAAAACTTAATGGATTCGTAACGATTGAGTAGGTTTCAAAATATTTTAGTAATTTTGAAGTAAATTGCTTTATTTTATTCTTCTTAAGTATTCCTGCCTTCATGAACGAATGCGAAAATACTATACGCTGCTTCAAAAAGTGTACAAAGTTAAACCATGATCAAGTGCTTGTTTGGATTGAGACTTAAAACATTCGTCAGGTACTCTTTCGCTAGAACAGTAAGACTACAAAAAATCTCAAAGAATGACTTGTCATGACATTTAATTTGTTTTATGTCGTTTTCGAGTGGACGTTCGGAGCTACTCTTTTTTCACTCCTTTTACTCCAAATTTTCCATTTTCCATAGGAATGGAACGGTTCCGAAATCCAAACGAAAACGACATTAGATTCACCTCCGTTGAAGACCGTAAGGCCAGGCGCGCACATGCAACCAAACAGTTTGGTTTCGATTTTGAGCACTCGGTATTATATGAGAGTCCGCCGGTTTATGTGCGCGGACTCTCATATAATCCCATAGTTCTCAAAACCGCAACCAATCTGTTTAGTTGCATGTGCGCGCCTGGCCTAAAGATAACTTTTTAAAAATCTCAAATGACTGCTTTTCCAAAGCTGATGTCATGCTACAAAATCAAACTGAAGAGGAAATTGACGATGAGAATGAATCTCAGGATGAGAAGTGGTTAAATCAGTATATGTTGAAAAAAATCGGAGACAAATGAGGTAGATACATGTTTTAAATAAAATCCATTAATATTTAATATGATTTTCTTTCGAAAATCTTATTTTTAACAAAATGGATTTCTATGAAAAAATCTGTGTACCTATTATTGTATAAAATACCTGCATACCTTTCTGGTTACTTTTTTTCAAAAAAAAAAAAAAATTTATTACGGCACCATCCCACAGAATAGTGGGATGTGGGCATAGAATACATGCTTTTGAATTCGCTGGTATACTTTGGGTAGGTAACCAATTTTGACTTTAAAACGGTATTCCTTATAAAGAGTAATTTTGTATAAATATTAATTCGCTGATTACGAAAATTAGTTCAATTCTGTGAGAAAATGATTTTTGTATGTACCTAGCTACCTTTTTAGTTTTTTTTTTTACAAAACTATAATAAGTACAGCAAAAAAGAAACTAGTGTTTCCTTAGCCAAAACCAGATTATAAATTTCCAAAGATATTTGGTGTTCTTGGAAGTACTAGCACAGTACTAAAAGGTGTTGAAATGCGGGACTTAAGCATTCGGATTTTTGTGCATTCGATATTTTGGCATTTGGAATTTTGGAGTTTCCAATTTTTTGAACCAAAAACGCATGTTTACAAATCTTTAACGCGAGTCCCGGTACTCACACATCGTTTTTTTCTTTTCCAATTTCTGGAATCAGAAGAAATCAAGATTTTAAAAGCAATATCTTTGAAAGAATCTAATTTTCAAAAGTAAAATATGCGTTACATTTTAAAAAAAATTCCCTTTCTCGAATGTGTACCAACTTATTATCTTCTGCACAAACCATTACCATAATCGCGGCGAAAGTGTATCCACAAAACGGAACCTGTTAGACGTTTCCGTTGCATCCCTAGCAACCTTACATTTGTCTTTTTCTTCCTACAAACCAAATAGCCACTCAACCCCTTCCTCTGCAACAAAACAATATCCCATTAAAAAAAAGCACAACATTTTTACGTCCCTGCTTTCCTCCTTCATAAATTTAGTATACGTATGTCATTGACCAAGTCAATACCTACAGTGCTCTTTTTTTTTGTTGTTGTAACACTATTCTTCTATATGTATGTACATAGCATTACTATTTTTGATGGCGTTTCTTCTTTTTGTTTTTGAAAAAGTTATTTATTTCTGTTTGCTGTCTCCTCTGCTTAACAATGTCATTTTCTTTTATTTTCTTGTATGCAGAGCAAGAATGTTGCAACAACCGCTACTCGAGTGGTGATGATGATGTTCACCGTCATTCCTCTGGCTCCGTTGACTTCTTCTGCATTTTCGGACAGAGAAGACGATGATATGAATTGTGAATCGTTTGCTCTGCATAGATGGTTACTTTATAGGATATTGCTTCTTTGCACTTGGGCAGTTTTTTTATTTTTCGAAGGTCCTGCATTGGTCTCATGATCCTGCTCGTTGTTGATATTATGAACCTTCGTGTTCTTATGCTCTTGCTCATGATTATTACTTGGTTTGTTGTTTTAGCTCTTGTCGAAAGCAATGGGATTTCGGTTTTATAGAATAAAAATGAAATCACTAATAAGGTAATAAGTGTTTAGGTGAATACCTAGATACATATTATTAAATGCTTAAAAATGGCGTTTCATTCACGTTTGCATATATTAAATAAGGTAAACTTAAAATGATAACTCATCACATAGCATTGGGTATTTAGATACCTATAGGAACTTAGAAATAGGTATTTAAAATAATATTATGTGTATGTAAATTCAGGTAAAAATTTAATGCTATAGGTATAGGAAAATAAATTAAACAAAAAATTAATAGCACACAAAAAAAAAGAATTCTGCAAACAACTACATATTATAACAAATATGTAAAGCAACTCTTGACTGTATTAATTATGTGAACATATATATATATCTATGTATCTTCATGATAATATTGGAAGATTCTCATACAACAATTTTCTATTGAAGAAATGTTATTTTTTTCGTTTGTTTTGTCTTCGTGTATATCCCATTAAAACAAAAGCACAAAATTGTTACTTTCTTGCTTCCTCTTTCATAAATTTAGTATACGTATGTCATTGACCTATTATATAAGTAAGTCAATGCCTACAGTGCTCTCATTTTTGTTGTTGTGTCACTATTCTTCTATATGTATGTATGTACATAGCATGCCTACTACTATTTTTGATGGCATTTGTTTTTTTTTTAAGTTATTTATTTCTGTTTGCTGCACAGATTAGCCATATGAAGTTGAGAATGTTTCGCACGTTTCACCCTCCAAAACGCATTCGTTTACATTGTTGTATTTGTAATTTCTTCCCGCGCCGATGAATAAATGTGAATTGCAACAACAATTTAACAACGTGTATAAAGATCCCTACTGCCTATGTGTGAGGTTGGTATACACACATTCTCATTTTGTATCTGAAATCTGACGGCTCAAGCTTGTAGGCAAATTAAAATGGCTGCCGGGGATTCTGATCTTCTGCTTGACAATGTCATTTTCTTTTATTTTCTTTTTTCTTGTATGCAGAGCAAGAAGGTTGCGAATTTGATATATTTTTTTCGTCTTCATTTCTAGGTCGCTATTGTGTTCTTTTAATGATTGTTTTACTATTTTGTGTTTTTGATTTTTCTCATCTTTTTCTAGAAAAGTATTTACCCCGCTTGGCGCAAAAGATTTTAAAACTATTGAGCTACCAATTGGATTCTCCATCTGAAAAAAATAACAATGTTCATTGAATGATCTTTTAAATTAATTTTATATTTTTTAGGGAAGTACAAAATAGTCCTATTGTTATTAAAACTCGTCCGGTTGATGTCACAATGGACACTGAAGAAATAGAAGATCTACTGCCACATTCTTTTTTAAAACTTTTTACTGCTCATGAGTTCCCAGGTAAACGTCTGTGGTGTACCCGTGGCAATGGCCAATTGCTTCTATACACCATCGAGGTGGTTGCCCCAGATCTAAGAGCTCCTCTGTATGATTCGTGTCGTGATATTGTCATGGAACAGGTTAGTTTGTTGTTTTTGTTTGGCAAAGTTATGAGTGAATTTTTTTATTTAAAGACAACTTATTGTGTATATGGCTATCTACCGAAAAAAGCTCGATCACGGCACATTGAAGAACACGAAGTGACTTCGGTAGAACTCACATGACAGAGTGGAATTCAGCTTTTTGACCTCTATCGACCGGAAAACCTCCCAGAATTCAAGTCTTATAAATTCAAATCGACTTAAGATTGTTCCATTGATTCCAAAAGAAATGGATGTCGAATATCAATGATTTTATATCTGGTGCGAGGGATTCTTTGCCAGATAAATGTGTCCTTCTGCCATATAGAATATCATATATACTCAAGTACTATCCTTTGGATCTTACCTGTCATCCAGATCGTTTCGATTCATGGGCTGGAATAGCTCTATCGAAAGCTAGTAAAATCGAAACAAAACTTAATGGATTCGTAACGATTGAGTAGGTTTCAAAATATTTTAGTAATTTTGAAGTAAATTGCTTTATTTTATTCTTCTTAAGTATTCCTGCCTTCATGAACGAATGCGAAAATACTATACGCTGCTTCAAAAAGTGTACAAAGTTAAACCATGATCAAGTGCTTGTTTGGATTGAGACTTAAAACATTCGTCAGGTACTCTTTCGCTAGAACAGTAAGACTACAAAAAATCTCAAAGAATGACTTGTCATGACATTTAATTTGTTTTAGATTCACCTCCGTTGAAGACCGTAAGGCCAGGCGCGCACATGCAACCAAACAGTTTGGTTTCGATTTTGAGCACTCGGTATTATATGAGAGTCCGCCGGTTTATGTGCGCGGACTCTCATATAATCCCATAGTTCTCAAAACCGCAACCAATCTGTTTAGTTGCATGTGCGCGCCTGGCCTAAAGATAACTTTTTAAAAATCTCAAATGACTGCTTTTCCAAAGCTGATGTCATGCTACAAAATCAAACTGAAGAGGAAATTGACGATGAGAATGAATCTCAGGATGAGAAGTGGTTAAATCAGTATATGTTGAAAAAAATCAGAGACAAATGAGGTAGATACATGTTTTAAATAAAATCCATTAATATTTAATATGATTTTCTTTCGAAAATCTTATTTTTAACAAAATGGATTTCTATGAAAAAATCTGTGTACCTATTATTGTATAAAATACCTGCATACCTTTCTGGTTACTTTTTTTCAAAAAAAAAAAAAATTTATTACGGCACCATCCCACAGAATAGTGGGATGTGGGCATAGAATACATGCTTTTGAATTCGCTGGTATACTTTGGGTAGGTAACCAATTTTGACTTTAAAACGGTATTCCTTATAAAGAGTAATTTTGTATAAATATTAATTCGCTGATTACGAAAATTAGTTCAATTCTGTGAGAAAATGATTTTTGTATGTACCTAGCTACCTATTTAGTTTTTTTTTTTACAAAACTATAATAAGTACAGCAAAAAAGAAACTAGTGTTTCCTTAGCCAAAACCAGATTATAAATTTCCAAAGATATTTGGTGTTCTTGGAAGTACTAGCACAGTACTAAAAGGTGTTGAAATGCGGGACTTAAGCATTCGGATTTTTGTGCATTCGATATTTTGGCATTTGGAATTTTGGAGTTTCCAATTTTTTGAACCAAAAACGCATGTTTACAAATCTTTAACGCGAGTCCCGGTACTCACACATCGTTTTTTTCTTTTCCAATTTCTGGAATCAGAAGAAATCAAGATTTTAAAAGCAATATCTTTGAAAGAATCTAATTTTCAAAAGTAAAATATGCGTTACATTTTAAAAAAAATTCCCTTTCTCGAATGTGTACCAACTTATTATCTTCTGCACAAACCATTACCATAATCGCGGCGAAAGTGTATCCACAAAACGGAACCTGTTAGACGTTTCCGTTGCATCCCTAGCAACCTTACATTTGTCTTTTTCTTCCTACAAACCAAATAGCCACTCAACCCCTTCCTCTGCAACAAAACAATATCCCATTAAAAAAAAGCACAACATTTTTACGTCCCTGCTTTCCTCCTTCATAAATTTAGTATACGTATGTCATTGACCAAGTCAATACCTACAGTGCTCTTTTTTTTTGTTGTTGTAACACTATTCTTCTATATGTATGTACATAGCATTACTATTTTTGATGGCGTTTCTTCTTTTTGTTTTTGAAAAAGTTATTTATTTCTGTTTGCTGTCTCCTCTGCTTAACAATGTCATTTTCTTTTATTTTCTTGTATGCAGAGCAAGAATGTTGCAACAACCGCTACTCGAGTGGTGATGATGATGTTCACCGTCATTCCTCTGGCTCCGTTGACTTCTTCTGCATTTTGTTGTTGCATTTTCGGACAGAGAAGACGATGATATGAATTGTGAATCGTTTGCTCTGCATAGATGGTTACTTTATAGGATATTGCTTCTTTGCACTTGGGCAGTTTTTTTATTTTTCGAAGGTCCTGCATTGGTCTCATGATCCTGCTCGTTGTTGATATTATGAACCTTCGTGTTCTTATGCTCTTGCTCATGATTATTACTTGGTTTGTTGTTTTAGCTCTTGTCGTAAGCAATGGGATTTCGGTTTTATAGAATAAAAATGAAATCACTAATAAGCTAATAAGTGTTTAGGTGAATACCTAGATACATATTATTAAATGCTTAAAAATGGCGTTTCATTCACGTTTGCATATATTAAATAAGGTAAACTTAAAATGATAACTCATCACATAGCATTGGGTATTTAGATACCTATAGGAACTTAGAAATAGGTATTTAAAATAATATTATGTGTATGTAAATTCAGGTAAAAATTTAATGCTATAGGTATAGGAAAATAAATTAAACAAAAAATTAATAGCACACAAAAAAAAAGAATTCTGCAAACAACTACATATTATAACAAATATGTAAAGCAACTCTTGACTGTATTATGTGAACATATATATATATCTATTTATCTTCATGATAATATTGGAAGATTCTCATACAACAATTTTCTATTAAAGAAATGTTATTTTTTTCGTTTGTTTTGTCTTCGTGTATATCCCATTAAAACAAAAGCACAAAATTGTTACTTTCTTGCTTCCTCTTTCATAAATTTAGTATACGTATGTCATTGACCTATTATATAAGTAAGTCAATGCCTACAGTGCTCTCATTTTTGTTGTTGTGTCACTATTCTTCTATATGTATGTATGTACATAGCATGCCTACTACTATTTTTGATGGCATTTGTTTTTTTTTTAAGTTATTTATTTCTGTTTGCTGCACAGATTAGCCATATGAAGTTGAGAATGTTTCGCACGTTTCACCCTCCAAAACGCATTCGTTTACATTGTTGTATTTGTAATTTCTTCCCGCGCCGATGAATAAATGTGAATTGCAACAACAATTTAACAACGTGTATAAAGATCCCTACTGCCTATGTGTGAGGTTGGTATACACACATTCTCATTTTGTATCTGAAATCTGACGGCTCAAGCTTGTAGGCAAATTAAAATGGCTGCCGGGGATTCTGATCTTCTGCTTGACAATGTCATTTTCTTTTATTTTCTTTTTTCTTGTATGCAGAGCAAGAAGGTTGCGAATTTGATATATTTTTTTCGTCTTCATTTCCAGGTCGCTATTGTGTTCTTTTAATGATTGTTTTACTATTTTGTGTTTTTGATTTTTCTCATCTTTTTCTAGAAAAGTATTTACCCCGCTTGGCGCAAAAGATTTTAAAACTATTGAGCTACCAATTGGATTCTCCATCTGAAAAAAAATAACAATGTTCATTGAATGATCTTTTAAATTAATTTTATATTTTTTAGGGAAGTACAAAATAGTCCTATTGTTATTAAAACTCGTCCAGTTGATGTCACAATGGACACTGAAGAAATAGAAGATCTACTGCCACATTCTTTTTTAAAACTTTTTACTGCTCATGAGTTCCCAGGTAAACGTCTGTGGTGTACCCGTGGCAATGGCCAATTGCTTCTATACACCATCGAGGTGGTTGCCCCAGATCTAAGAGCTCCTCTGTATGATTCGTGTCGTGATATTGTCATGGAACAGGTTAGTTTGTTGTTTTTGTTTGGCAAAGTTATGAGTGAATTTTTTTATCTAAAGACAACTTATTGTGTATATGGCTATCTACCGAAAAAAGCTCGATCACGGCACATTGAAGAACACGAAGTGACTTCGGTAGAACTCACATGACAGAGTGGAATTCAGCTTTTTGACCTCTATCGACCGGAAAACCTCCCAGAATTCAAGTCTTATAAATTCAAATCGACTTAAGATTGTTCCATTGATTCCAAAAGAAATGGATGTCGAATATCAATGATTTTATATCTGGTGCGAGGGATTCTTTGCCAGATAAATGTGTCCTTCTGCCATATAGAATATCATATATACTCAAGTACTATCCTTTGGATCTTACCTGTCATCCAGATCGTTTCGATTCATGAGCTGGAATAGCTCTATCGAAAGCTAGTAAAATCGAAACAAAACTTAATGGATTCGTAACGATTGAGTAGGTTTCAAAATATTTCAGTAATTTTGAAGTAAATTGCTTTATTTTATTCTTCTTAAGTATTCCTGCCTTCATGAACGAATGCGAAAATACTATACGCTGCTTCAAAAAGTGTACAAAGTTAAACCATGATCAAGTGCTTGTTTGGATTGAGACTTAAAACATTCGTCAGGTACTCTTTCGCTAGAACAGTAAGACTACAAAAAATCTCAAAGAATGACTTGTCATGACATTTAATTTGTTTTAGATTCACCTCCGTTGAAGACCGTAAGGCCAGGCGCGCACATGCAACCAAACAGTTTGGTTTCGATTTTGAGCACTCGGTATTATATGAGAGTCCGCCGGTTTATGTGCGCGGACTCTCATATAATCCCATAGTTCTCAAAACCGCAACCAATCTGTTTAGTTGCATGTGCGCGCCTGGCCTAAAGATAACTTTTTAAAAATCTCAAATGACTGCTTTTCCAAAGCTGATGTCATGCTACAAAATCAAACTGAAGAGGAAATTGACGATGAGAATGAATCTCAGGATGAGAAGTGGTTAAATCAGTATATGTTGAAAAAAATCGGAGACAAATGAGGTAGATACATGTTTTAAATAAAATCCATTAATATTTAATATGATTTTCTTTCGAAAATCTTATTTTTAACAAAATGGATTTCTATGAAAAAATCTGTGTACCTATTATTGTATAAAATACCTGCATACCTTTCTGGTTACTTTTTTTCAAAAAAAAAAAAAAATTTATTACGGCACCATCCCACAGAATAGTGGGATGTGGGCATAGAATACATGCTTTTGAATTCGCTGGTATACTTTGGGTAGGTAACCAATTTTGACTTTAAAACGGTATTCCTTATAAAGAGTAATTTTGTATAAATATTAATTCGCTGATTACGAAAATTAGTTCAATTCTGTGAGAAAATGATTTTTGTATGTACCTAGCTACCTTTTTAGTTTTTTTTTTTACAAAACTATAATAAGTACAGCAAAAAAGAAACTAGTGTTTCCTTAGCCAAAACCAGATTATAAATTTCCAAAGATATTTGGTGTTCTTGGAAGTACTAGCACAGTACTAAAAGGTGTTGAAATGCGGGACTTAAGCATTCGGATTTTTGTGCATTCGATATTTTGGCATTTGGAATTTTGGAGTTTCCAATTTTTTGAACCAAAAACGCATGTTTACAAATCTTTAACGCGAGTCCCGGTACTCACACATCGTTTTTTTCTTTTCCAATTTCTGGAATCAGAAGAAATCAAGATTTTAAAAGCAATATCTTTGAAAGAATCTAATTTTCAAAAGTAAAATATGCGTTACATTTTAAAAAAAATTCCCTTTCTCGAATGTGTACCAACTTATTATCTTCTGCACAAACCATTACCATAATCGCGGCGAAAGTGTATCCACAAAACGGAACCTGTTAGACGTTTCCGTTGCATCCCTAGCAACCTTACATTTGTCTTTTTCTTCCTACAAACCAAATAGCCACTCAACCCCTTCCTCTGCAACAAAACAATATCCCATTAAAAAAAAGCACAACATTTTTACGTCCCTGCTTTCCTCCTTCATAAATTTAGTATACGTATGTCATTGACCAAGTCAATACCTACAGTGCTCTTTTTTTTTGTTGTTGTAACACTATTCTTCTATATGTATGTACATAGCATTACTATTTTTGATGGCGTTTCTTCTTTTTGTTTTTGAAAAAGTTATTTATTTCTGTTTGCTGTCTCCTCTGCTTAACAATGTCATTTTCTTTTATTTTCTTGTATGCAGAGCAAGAATGTTGCAACAACCGCTACTCGAGTGGTGATGATGATGTTCACCGTCATTCCTCTGGCTCCGTTGACTTCTTCTGCATTTTGTTGTTGCATTTTCGGACAGAGAAGACGATGATATGAATTGTGAATCGTTTGCTCTGCATAGATGGTTACTTTATAGGATATTGCTTCTTTGCACTTGGGCAGTTTTTTTATTTTTCGAAGGTCCTGCATTGGTCTCATGATCCTGCTCGTTGTTGATATTATGAACCTTCGTGTTCTTATGCTCTTGCTCATGATTATTACTTGGTTTGTTGTTTTAGCTCTTGTCGTAAGCAATGGGATTTCGGTTTTATAGAATAAAAATGAAATCACTAATAAGCTAATAAGTGTTTAGGTGAATACCTAGATACATATTATTAAATGCTTAAAAATGGCGTTTCATTCACGTTTGCATATATTAAATAAGGTAAACTTAAAATGATAACTCATCACATAGCATTGGGTATTTAGATACCTATAGGAACTTAGAAATAGGTATTTAAAATAATATTATGTGTATGTAAATTCAGGTAAAAATTTAATGCTATAGGTATAGGAAAATAAATTAAACAAAAAATTAATAGCACACAAAAAAAAAGAATTCTGCAAACAACTACATATTATAACAAATATGTAAAGCAACTCTTGACTGTATTATGTGAACATATATATATATCTATTTATCTTCATGATAATATTGGAAGATTCTCATACAACAATTTTCTATTAAAGAAATGTTATTTTTTTCGTTTGTTTTGTCTTCGTGTATATCCCATTAAAACAAAAGCACAAAATTGTTACTTTCTTGCTTCCTCTTTCATAAATTTAGTATACGTATGTCATTGACCTATTATATAAGTAAGTCAATGCCTACAGTGCTCTCATTTTTGTTGTTGTGTCACTATTCTTCTATATGTATGTATGTACATAGCATGCCTACTACTATTTTTGATGGCATTTGTTTTTTTTTTAAGTTATTTATTTCTGTTTGCTGCACAGATTAGCCATATGAAGTTGAGAATGTTTCGCACGTTTCACCCTCCAAAACGCATTCGTTTACATTGTTGTATTTGTAATTTCTTCCCGCGCCGATGAATAAATGTGAATTGCAACAACAATTTAACAACGTGTATAAAGATCCCTACTGCCTATGTGTGAGGTTGGTATACACACATTCTCATTTTGTATCTGAAATCTGACGGCTCAAGCTTGTAGGCAAATTAAAATGGCTGCCGGGGATTCTGATCTTCTGCTTGACAATGTCATTTTCTTTTATTTTCTTTTTTCTTGTATGCAGAGCAAGAAGGTTGCGAATTTGATATATTTTTTTCGTCTTCATTTCTAGGTCGCTATTGTGTTCTTTTAATGATTGTTTTACTATTTTGTGTTTTTGATTTTTCTCATCTTTTTCTAGAAAAGTATTTACCCCGCTTGGCGCAAAAGATTTTAAAACTATTGAGCTACCAATTGGATTCTCCATCTGAAAAAAAATAACAATGTTCATTGAATGATCTTTTAAATTAATTTTATATTTTTTAGGGAAGTACAAAATAGTCCTATTGTTATTAAAACTCGTCCAGTTGATGTCACAATGGACACTGAAGAAATAGAAGATCTACTGCCACATTCTTTTTTAAAACTTTTTACTGCTCATGAGTTCCCAGGTAAACGTCTGTGGTGTACCCGTGGCAATGGCCAATTGCTTCTATACACCATCGAGGTGGTTGCCCCAGATCTAAGAGCTCCTCTGTATGATTCGTGTCGTGATATTGTCATGGAACAGGTTAGTTTGTTGTTTTTGTTTGGCAAAGTTATGAGTGAATTTTTTTATTTAAAGACAACTTATTGTGTATATGGCTATCTACCGAAAAAAGCTCGATCACGGCACATTGAAGAACACGAAGTGACTTCGGTAGAACTCACATGACAGAGTGGAATTCAGCTTTTTGACCTCTATCGACCGGAAAACCTCCCAGAATTCAAGTCTTATAAATTCAAATCGACTTAAGATTGTTCCATTGATTCCAAAAGAAATGGATGTCGAATATCAATGATTTTATATCTGGTGCGAGGGATTCTTTGCCAGATAAATGTGTCCTTCTGCCATATAGAATATCATATATACTCAAGTACTATCCTTTGGATCTTACCTGTCATCCAGATCGTTTCGATTCATGAGCTGGAATAGCTCTATCGAAAGCTAGTAAAATCGAAACAAAACTTAATGGATTCGTAACGATTGAGTAGGTTTCAAAATATTTCAGTAATTTTGAAGTAAATTGCTTTATTTTATTCTTCTTAAGTATTCCTGCCTTCATGAACGAATGCGAAAATACTATACGCTGCTTCAAAAAGTGTACAAAGTTAAACCATGATCAAGTGCTTGTTTGGATTGAGACTTAAAACATTCGTCAGGTACTCTTTCGCTAGAACAGTAAGACTACAAAAAATCTCAAAGAATGACTTGTCATGACATTTAATTTGTTTTAGATTCACCTCCGTTGAAGACCGTAAGGCCAGGCGCGCACATGCAACCAAACAGTTTGGTTTCGATTTTGAGCACTCGGTATTATATGAGAGTCCGCCGGTTTATGTGCGCGGACTCTCATATAATCCCATAGTTCTCAAAACCGCAACCAATCTGTTTAGTTGCATGTGCGCGCCTGGCCTAAAGATAACTTTTTAAAAATCTCAAATGACTGCTTTTCCAAAGCTGATGTCATGCTACAAAATCAAACTGAAGAGGAAATTGACGATGAGAATGAATCTCAGGATGAGAAGTGGTTAAATCAGTATATGTTGAAAAAAATCGGAGACAAATGAGGTAGATACATGTTTTAAATAAAATCCATTAATATTTAATATGATTTTCTTTCGAAAATCTTATTTTTAACAAAATGGATTTCTATGAAAAAATCTGTGTACCTATTATTGTATAAAATACCTGCATACCTTTCTGGTTACTTTTTTTCAAAAAAAAAAAAAATTTATTACGGCACCATCCCACAGAATAGTGGGATGTGGGCATAGAATACATGCTTTTGAATTCGCTGGTATACTTTGGGTAGGTAACCAATTTTGACTTTAAAACGGTATTCCTTATAAAGAGTAATTTTGTATAAATATTAATTCGCTGATTACGAAAATTAGTTCAATTCTGTGAGAAAATGATTTTTGTATGTACCTAGCTACCTTTTTAGTTTTTTTTTTTACAAAACTATAATAAGTACAGCAAAAAAGAAACTAGTGTTTCCTTAGCCAAAACCAGATTATAAATTTCCAAAGATATTTGGTGTTCTTGGAAGTACTAGCACAGTACTAAAAGGTGTTGAAATGCGGGACTTAAGCATTCGGATTTTTGTGCATTCGATATTTTGGCATTTGGAATTTTGGAGTTTCCAATTTTTTGAACCAAAAACGCATGTTTACAAATCTTTAACGCGAGTCCCGGTACTCACACATCGTTTTTTTCTTTTCCAATTTCTGGAATCAGAAGAAATCAAGATTTTAAAAGCAATATCTTTGAAAGAATCTAATTTTCAAAAGTAAAATATGCGTTACATTTTAAAAAAAATTCCCTTTCTCGAATGTGTACCAACTTATTATCTTCTGCACAAACCATTACCATAATCGCGGCGAAAGTGTATCCACAAAACGGAACCTGTTAGACGTTTCCGTTGCATCCCTAGCAACCTTACATTTGTCTTTTTCTTCCTACAAACCAAATAGCCACTCAACCCCTTCCTCTGCAACAAAACAATATCCCATTAAAAAAAAGCACAACATTTTTACGTCCCTGCTTTCCTCCTTCATAAATTTAGTATACGTATGTCATTGACCAAGTCAATACCTACAGTGCTCTTTTTTTTTGTTGTTGTAACACTATTCTTCTATATGTATGTACATAGCATTACTATTTTTGATGGCGTTTCTTCTTTTTGTTTTTGAAAAAGTTATTTATTTCTGTTTGCTGTCTCCTCTGCTTAACAATGTCATTTTCTTTTATTTTCTTGTATGCAGAGCAAGAATGTTGCAACAACCGCTACTCGAGTGGTGATGATGATGTTCACCGTCATTCCTCTGGCTCCGTTGACTTCTTCTGCATTTTGTTGTTGCATTTTCGGACAGAGAAGACGATGATATGAATTGTGAATCGTTTGCTCTGCATAGATGGTTACTTTATAGGATATTGCTTCTTTGCACTTGGGCAGTTTTTTTATTTTTCGAAGGTCCTGCATTGGTCTCATGATCCTGCTCGTTGTTGATATTATGAACCTTCGTGTTCTTATGCTCTTGCTCATGATTATTACTTGGTTTGTTGTTTTAGCTCTTGTCGTAAGCAATGGGATTTCGGTTTTATAGAATAAAAATGAAATCACTAATAAGCTAATAAGTGTTTAGGTGAATACCTAGATACATATTATTAAATGCTTAAAAATGGCGTTTCATTCACGTTTGCATATATTAAATAAGGTAAACTTAAAATGATAACTCATCACATAGCATTGGGTATTTAGATACCTATAGGAACTTAGAAATAGGTATTTAAAATAATATTATGTGTATGTAAATTCAGGTAAAAATTTAATGCTATAGGTATAGGAAAATAAATTAAACAAAAAATTAATAGCACACAAAAAAAAAGAATTCTGCAAACAACTACATATTATAACAAATATGTAAAGCAACTCTTGACTGTATTAATTATGTGAACATATATATATATCTATGTATCTTCATGATAATATTGGAAGATTCTCATACAACAATTTTCTATTGAAGAAATGTTATTTTTTTCGTTTGTTTTGTCTTCGTGTATATCCCATTAAAACAAAAGCACAAAATTGTTACTTTCTTGCTTCCTCTTTCATAAATTTAGTATACGTATGTCATTGACCTATTATATAAGTAAGTCAATGCCTACAGTGCTCTCATTTTTGTTGTTGTATCACTATTCTTCTATATGTATGTATGTACATAGCATGCCTACTACTATTTTTGATGGCATTTGTTTTTTTTTTTAAGTTATTTATTTCTGTTTGCTGCACAGATTAGCCATATGAAGTTGAGAATGTTTCGCACGTTTCACCCTCCAAAACGCATTCGTTTACATTGTTGTATTTGTAATTTCTTCCCGCGCCGATGAATAAATGTGAATTGCAACAACAATTTAACAACGTGTATAAAGATCCCTACTGCCTATGTGTGAGGTTGGTATACACACATTCTCATTTTGTATCTGAAATCTGACGGCTCAAGCTTGTAGGCAAATTAAAATGGCTGCCGGGGATTCTGATCTTCTGCTTGACAATGTCATTTTCTTTTATTTTCTTTTTTCTTGTATGCAGAGCAAGAAGGTTGCGAATTTGATATATTTTTTTCGTCTTCATTTCTAGGTCGCTATTGTGTTCTTTTAATGATTGTTTTACTATTTTGTGTTTTTGATTTTTCTCATCTTTTTCTAGAAAAGTATTTACCCCGCTTGGCGCAAAAGATTTTAAAACTATTGAGCTACCAATTGGATTCTCCATCTGAAAAAAATAACAATGTTCATTGAATGATCTTTTAAATTAATTTTATATTTTTTAGGGAAGTACAAAATAGTCCTATTGTTATTAAAACTCGTCCGGTTGATGTCACAATGGACACTGAAGAAATAGAAGATCTACTGCCACATTCTTTTTTAAAACTTTTTACTGCTCATGAGTTCCCAGGTAAACGTCTGTGGTGTACCCGTGGCAATGGCCAATTGCTTCTATACACCATCGAGGTGGTTGCCCCAGATCTAAGAGCTCCTCTGTATGATTCGTGTCGTGATATTGTCATGGAACAGGTTAGTTTGTTGTTTTTGTTTGGCAAAGTTATGAGTGAATTTTTTTATTTAAAGACAACTTATTGTGTATATGGCTATCTACCGAAAAAAGCTCGATCACGGCACATTGAAGAACACGAAGTGACTTCGGTAGAACTCACATGACAGAGTGGAATTCAGCTTTTTGACCTCTATCGACCGGAAAACCTCCCAGAATTCAAGTCTTATAAATTCAAATCGACTTAAGATTCTTCCATTGATTCCAAAAGAAATGGATGTCGAATATCAATGATTTTATATCTGGTGCGAGGGATTCTTTGCCAGATAAATGTGTCCTTCTGCCATATAGAATATCATATATACTCAAGTACTATCCTTTGGATCTTACCTGTCATCCAGATCGTTTCGATTCATGGGCTGGAATAGCTCTATCGAAAGCTAGTAAAATCGAAACAAAACTTAATGGATTCGTAACGATTGAGTAGGTTTCAAAATATTTCAGTAATTTTGAAGTAAATTGCTTTATTTTATTCTTCTTAAGTATTCCTGCCTTCATGAACGAATGCGAAAATACTATACGCTGCTTCAAAAAGTGTACAAAGTTAAACCATGATCAAGTGCTTGTTTGGATTGAGACTTAAAACATTCGTCAGGTACTCTTTCGCTAGAACAGTAAGACTACAAAAAATCTCAAAGAATGACTTGTCATGACATTTAATTTGTTTTAGATTCACCTCCGTTGAAGACCGTAAGGCCAGGCGCGCACATGCAACCAAACAGTTTGGTTTCGATTTTGAGCACTCGGTATTATATGAGAGTCCGCCGGTTTATGTGCGCGGACTCTCATATAATCCCATAGTTCTCAAAACCGCAACCAATCTGTTTAGTTGCATGTGCGCGCCTGGCCTAAAGATAACTTTTTAAAAATCTCAAATGACTGCTTTTCCAAAGCTGATGTCATGCTACAAAATCAAACTGAAGAGGAAATTGACGATGAGAATGAATCTCAGGATGAGAAGTGGTTAAATCAGTATATGTTGAAAAAAATCGGAGACAAATGAGGTAGATACATGTTTTAAATAAAATCCATTAATATTTAATATGATTTTCTTTCGAAAATCTTATTTTTAACAAAATGGATTTCTATGAAAAAATCTGTGTACCTATTATTGTATAAAATACCTGCATACCTTTCTGGTTACTTTTTTTCAAAAAAAAAAAAAAATTTATTACGGCACCATCCCACAGAATAGTGGGATGTGGGCATAGAATACATGCTTTTGAATTCGCTGGTATACTTTGGGTAGGTAACCAATTTTGACTTTAAAACGGTATTCCTTATAAAGAGTAATTTTGTATAAATATTAATTCGCTGATTACGAAAATTAGTTCAATTCTGTGAGAAAATGATTTTTGTATGTACCTAGCTACCTTTTTAGTTTTTTTTTTTACAAAACTATAATAAGTACAGCAAAAAAGAAACTAGTGTTTCCTTAGCCAAAACCAGATTATAAATTTCCAAAGATATTTGGTGTTCTTGGAAGTACTAGCACAGTACTAAAAGGTGTTGAAATGCGGGACTTAAGCATTCGGATTTTTGTGCATTCGATATTTTGGCATTTGGAATTTTGGAGTTTCCAATTTTTTGAACCAAAAACGCATGTTTACAAATCTTTAACGCGAGTCCCGGTACTCACACATCGTTTTTTTCTTTTCCAATTTCTGGAATCAGAAGAAATCAAGATTTTAAAAGCAATATCTTTGAAAGAATCTAATTTTCAAAAGTAAAATATGCGTTACATTTTAAAAAAAATTCCCTTTCTCGAATGTGTACCAACTTATTATCTTCTGCACAAACCATTACCATAATCGCGGCGAAAGTGTATCCACAAAACGGAACCTGTTAGACGTTTCCGTTGCATCCCTAGCAACCTTACATTTGTCTTTTTCTTCCTACAAACCAAATAGCCACTCAACCCCTTCCTCTGCAACAAAACAATATCCCATTAAAAAAAAGCACAACATTTTTACGTCCCTGCTTTCCTCCTTCATAAATTTAGTATACGTATGTCATTGACCAAGTCAATACCTACAGTGCTCTTTTTTTTTGTTGTTGTAACACTATTCTTCTATATGTATGTACATAGCATTACTATTTTTGATGGCGTTTCTTCTTTTTGTTTTTGAAAAAGTTATTTATTTCTGTTTGCTGTCTCCTCTGCTTAACAATGTCATTTTCTTTTATTTTCTTGTATGCAGAGCAAGAATGTTGCAACAACCGCTACTCGAGTGGTGATGATGATGTTCACCGTCATTCCTCTGGCTCCGTTGACTTCTTCTGCATTTTGTTGTTGCATTTTCGGACAGAGAAGACGATGATATGAATTGTGAATCGTTTGCTCTGCATAGATGGTTACTTTATAGGATATTGCTTCTTTGCACTTGGGCAGTTTTTTTATTTTTCGAAGGTCCTGCATTGGTCTCATGATCCTGCTCGTTGTTGATATTATGAACCTTCGTGTTCTTATGCTCTTGCTCATGATTATTACTTGGTTTGTTGTTTTAGCTCTTGTCGTAAGCAATGGGATTTCGGTTTTATAGAATAAAAATGAAATCACTAATAAGCTAATAAGTGTTTAGGTGAATACCTAGATACATATTATTAAATGCTTAAAAATGGCGTTTCATTCACGTTTGCATATATTAAATAAGGTAAACTTAAAATGATAACTCATCACATAGCATTGGGTATTTAGATACCTATAGGAACTTAGAAATAGGTATTTAAAATAATATTATGTGTATGTAAATTCAGGTAAAAATTTAATGCTATAGGTATAGGAAAATAAATTAAACAAAAAATTAATAGCACACAAAAAAAAAGAATTCTGCAAACAACTACATATTATAACAAATATGTAAAGCAACTCTTGACTGTATTAATTATGTGAACATATATATATATCTATGTATCTTCATGATAATATTGGAAGATTCTCATACAACAATTTTCTATTGAAGAAATGTTATTTTTTTCGTTTGTTTTGTCTTCGTGTATATCCCATTAAAACAAAAGCACAAAATTGTTACTTTCTTGCTTCCTCTTTCATAAATTTAGTATACGTATGTCATTGACCTATTATATAAGTAAGTCAATGCCTACAGTGCTCTCATTTTTGTTGTTGTATCACTATTCTTCTATATGTATGTATGTACATAGCATGCCTACTACTATTTTTGATGGCATTTGTTTTTTTTTTTAAGTTATTTATTTCTGTTTGCTGCACAGATTAGCCATATGAAGTTGAGAATGTTTCGCACGTTTCACCCTCCAAAACGCATTCGTTTACATTGTTGTATTTGTAATTTCTTCCCGCGCCGATGAATAAATGTGAATTGCAACAACAATTTAACAACGTGTATAAAGATCCCTACTGCCTATGTGTGAGGTTGGTATACACACATTCTCATTTTGTATCTGAAATCTGACGGCTCAAGCTTGTAGGCAAATTAAAATGGCTGCCGGGGATTCTGATCTTCTGCTTGACAATGTCATTTTCTTTTATTTTCTTTTTTCTTGTATGCAGAGCAAGAAGGTTGCGAATTTGATATATTTTTTTCGTCTTCATTTCTAGGTCGCTATTGTGTTCTTTTAATGATTGTTTTACTATTTTGTGTTTTTGATTTTTCTCATCTTTTTCTAGAAAAGTATTTACCCCGCTTGGCGCAAAAGATTTTAAAACTATTGAGCTACCAATTGGATTCTCCATCTGAAAAAAATAACAATGTTCATTGAATGATCTTTTAAATTAATTTTATATTTTTTAGGGAAGTACAAAATAGTCCTATTGTTATTAAAACTCGTCCGGTTGATGTCACAATGGACACTGAAGAAATAGAAGATCTACTGCCACATTCTTTTTTAAAACTTTTTACTGCTCATGAGTTCCCAGGTAAACGTCTGTGGTGTACCCGTGGCAATGGCCAATTGCTTCTATACACCATCGAGGTGGTTGCCCCAGATCTAAGAGCTCCTCTGTATGATTCGTGTCGTGATATTGTCATGGAACAGGTTAGTTTGTTGTTTTTGTTTGGCAAAGTTATGAGTGAATTTTTTTATTTAAAGACAACTTATTGTGTATATGGCTATCTACCGAAAAAAGCTCGATCACGGCACATTGAAGAACACGAAGTGACTTCGGTAGAACTCACATGACAGAGTGGAATTCAGCTTTTTGACCTCTATCGACCGGAAAACCTCCCAGAATTCAAGTCTTATAAATTCAAATCGACTTAAGATTCTTCCATTGATTCCAAAAGAAATGGATGTCGAATATCAATGATTTTATATCTGGTGCGAGGGATTCTTTGCCAGATAAATGTGTCCTTCTGCCATATAGAATATCATATATACTCAAGTACTATCCTTTGGATCTTACCTGTCATCCAGATCGTTTCGATTCATGGGCTGGAATAGCTCTATCGAAAGCTAGTAAAATCGAAACAAAACTTAATGGATTCGTAACGATTGAGTAGGTTTCAAAATATTTCAGTAATTTTGAAGTAAATTGCTTTATTTTATTCTTCTTAAGTATTCCTGCCTTCATGAACGAATGCGAAAATACTATACGCTGCTTCAAAAAGTGTACAAAGTTAAACCATGATCAAGTGCTTGTTTGGATTGAGACTTAAAACATTCGTCAGGTACTCTTTCGCTAGAACAGTAAGACTACAAAAAAATCTCAAAGAATGACTTGTCATGACATTTAATTTGTTTTAGATTCACCTCCGTTGAAGACCGTAAGGCCAGGCGCGCACATGCAACCAAACAGTTTGGTTTCGATTTTGAGCACTCGGTATTATATGAGAGTCCGCCGGTTTATGTGCGCGGACTCTCATATAATCCCATAGTTCTCAAAACCGCAACCAATCTGTTTAGTTGCATGTGCGCGCCTGGCCTAAAGATAACTTTTTAAAAATCTCAAATGACTGCTTTTCCAAAGCTGATGTCATGCTACAAAATCAAACTGAAGAGGAAATTGACGATGAGAATGAATCTCAGGATGAGAAGTGGTTAAATCAGTATATGTTGAAAAAAATCGGAGACAAATGAGGTAGATACATGTTTTAAATAAAATCCATTAATATTTAATATGATTTTCTTTCGAAAATCTTATTTTTAACAAAATGGATTTCTATGAAAAAATCTGTGTACCTATTATTGTATAAAATACCTGCATACCTTTCTGGTTACTTTTTTTCAAAAAAAAAAAAAATTTATTACGGCACCATCCCACAGAATAGTGGGATGTGGGCATAGAATACATGCTTTTGAATTCGCTGGTATACTTTGGGTAGGTAACCAATTTTGACTTTAAAACGGTATTCCTTATAAAGAGTAATTTTGTATAAATATTAATTCGCTGATTACGAAAATTAGTTCAATTCTGTGAGAAAATGATTTTTGTATGTACCTAGCTACCTTTTTAGTTTTTTTTTTTACAAAACTATAATAAGTACAGCAAAAAAGAAACTAGTGTTTCCTTAGCCAAAACCAGATTATAAATTTCCAAAGATATTTGGTGTTCTTGGAAGTACTAGCACAGTACTAAAAGGTGTTGAAATGCGGGACTTAAGCATTCGGATTTTTGTGCATTCGATATTTTGGCATTTGGAATTTTGGAGTTTCCAATTTTTTGAACCAAAAACGCATGTTTACAAATCTTTAACGCGAGTCCCGGTACTCACACATCGTTTTTTTCTTTTCCAATTTCTGGAATCAGAAGAAATCAAGATTTTAAAAGCAATATCTTTGAAAGAATCTAATTTTCAAAAGTAAAATATGCGTTACATTTTAAAAAAAATTCCCTTTCTCGAATGTGTACCAACTTATTATCTTCTGCACAAACCATTACCATAATCGCGGCGAAAGTGTATCCACAAAACGGAACCTGTTAGACGTTTCCGTTGCATCCCTAGCAACCTTACATTTGTCTTTTTCTTCCTACAAACCAAATAGCCACTCAACCCCTTCCTCTGCAACAAAACAATATCCCATTAAAAAAAAGCACAACATTTTTACGTCCCTGCTTTCCTCCTTCATAAATTTAGTATACGTATGTCATTGACCAAGTCAATACCTACAGTGCTCTTTTTTTTTGTTGTTGTAACACTATTCTTCTATATGTATGTACATAGCATTACTATTTTTGATGGCGTTTCTTCTTTTTGTTTTTGAAAAAGTTATTTATTTCTGTTTGCTGTCTCCTCTGCTTAACAATGTCATTTTCTTTTATTTTCTTGTATGCAGAGCAAGAATGTTGCAACAACCGCTACTCGAGTGGTGATGATGATGTTCACCGTCATTCCTCTGGCTCCGTTGACTTCTTCTGCATTTTGTTGTTGCATTTTCGGACAGAGAAGACGATGATATGAATTGTGAATCGTTTGCTCTGCATAGATGGTTACTTTATAGGATATTGCTTCTTTGCACTTGGGCAGTTTTTTTATTTTTCGAAGGTCCTGCATTGGTCTCATGATCCTGCTCGTTGTTGATATTATGAACCTTCGTGTTCTTATGCTCTTGCTCATGATTATTACTTGGTTTGTTGTTTTAGCTCTTGTCGTAAGCAATGGGATTTCGGTTTTATAGAATAAAAATGAAATCACTAATAAGCTAATAAGTGTTTAGGTGAATACCTAGATACATATTATTAAATGCTTAAAAATGGCGTTTCATTCACGTTTGCATATATTAAATAAGGTAAACTTAAAATGATAACTCATCACATAGCATTGGGTATTTAGATACCTATAGGAACTTAGAAATAGGTATTTAAAATAATATTATGTGTATGTAAATTCAGGTAAAAATTTAATGCTATAGGTATAGGAAAATAAATTAAACAAAAAATTAATAGCACACAAAAAAAAAGAATTCTGCAAACAACTACATATTATAACAAATATGTAAAGCAACTCTTGACTGTATTAATTATGTGAACATATATATATATCTATGTATCTTCATGATAATATTGGAAGATTCTCATACAACAATTTTCTATTGAAGAAATGTTATTTTTTTCGTTTGTTTTGTCTTCGTGTATATCCCATTAAAACAAAAGCACAAAATTGTTACTTTCTTGCTTCCTCTTTCATAAATTTAGTATACGTATGTCATTGACCTATTATATAAGTAAGTCAATGCCTACAGTGCTCTCATTTTTGTTGTTGTATCACTATTCTTCTATATGTATGTATGTACATAGCATGCCTACTACTATTTTTGATGGCATTTGTTTTTTTTTTTAAGTTATTTATTTCTGTTTGCTGCACAGATTAGCCATATGAAGTTGAGAATGTTTCGCACGTTTCACCCTCCAAAACGCATTCGTTTACATTGTTGTATTTGTAATTTCTTCCCGCGCCGATGAATAAATGTGAATTGCAACAACAATTTAACAACGTGTATAAAGATCCCTACTGCCTATGTGTGAGGTTGGTATACACACATTCTCATTTTGTATCTGAAATCTGACGGCTCAAGCTTGTAGGCAAATTAAAATGGCTGCCGGGGATTCTGATCTTCTGCTTGACAATGTCATTTTCTTTTATTTTCTTTTTTCTTGTATGCAGAGCAAGAAGGTTGCGAATTTGATATATTTTTTTCGTCTTCATTTCTAGGTCGCTATTGTGTTCTTTTAATGATTGTTTTACTATTTTGTGTTTTTGATTTTTCTCATCTTTTTCTAGAAAAGTATTTACCCCGCTTGGCGCAAAAGATTTTAAAACTATTGAGCTACCAATTGGATTCTCCATCTGAAAAAAATAACAATGTTCATTGAATGATCTTTTAAATTAATTTTATATTTTTTAGGGAAGTACAAAATAGTCCTATTGTTATTAAAACTCGTCCGGTTGATGTCACAATGGACACTGAAGAAATAGAAGATCTACTGCCACATTCTTTTTTAAAACTTTTTACTGCTCATGAGTTCCCAGGTAAACGTCTGTGGTGTACCCGTGGCAATGGCCAATTGCTTCTATACACCATCGAGGTGGTTGCCCCAGATCTAAGAGCTCCTCTGTATGATTCGTGTCGTGATATTGTCATGGAACAGGTTAGTTTGTTGTTTTTGTTTGGCAAAGTTATGAGTGAATTTTTTTATTTAAAGACAACTTATTGTGTATATGGCTATCTACCGAAAAAAGCTCGATCACGGCACATTGAAGAACACGAAGTGACTTCGGTAGAACTCACATGACAGAGTGGAATTCAGCTTTTTGACCTCTATCGACCGGAAAACCTCCCAGAATTCAAGTCTTATAAATTCAAATCGACTTAAGATTCTTCCATTGATTCCAAAAGAAATGGATGTCGAATATCAATGATTTTATATCTGGTGCGAGGGATTCTTTGCCAGATAAATGTGTCCTTCTGCCATATAGAATATCATATATACTCAAGTACTATCCTTTGGATCTTACCTGTCATCCAGATCGTTTCGATTCATGGGCTGGAATAGCTCTATCGAAAGCTAGTAAAATCGAAACAAAACTTAATGGATTCGTAACGATTGAGTAGGTTTCAAAATATTTCAGTAATTTTGAAGTAAATTGCTTTATTTTATTCTTCTTAAGTATTCCTGCCTTCATGAACGAATGCGAAAATACTATACGCTGCTTCAAAAAGTGTACAAAGTTAAACCATGATCAAGTGCTTGTTTGGATTGAGACTTAAAACATTCGTCAGGTACTCTTTCGCTAGAACAGTAAGACTACAAAAAATCTCAAAGAATGACTTGTCATGACATTTAATTTGTTTTAGATTCACCTCCGTTGAAGACCGTAAGGCCAGGCGCGCACATGCAACCAAACAGTTTGGTTTCGATTTTGAGCACTCGGTATTATATGAGAGTCCGCCGGTTTATGTGCGCGGACTCTCATATAATCCCATAGTTCTCAAAACCGCAACCAATCTGTTTAGTTGCATGTGCGCGCCTGGCCTAAAGATAACTTTTTAAAAATCTCAAATGACTGCTTTTCCAAAGCTGATGTCATGCTACAAAATCAAACTGAAGAGGAAATTGACGATGAGAATGAATCTCAGGATGAGAAGTGGTTAAATCAGTATATGTTGAAAAAAATCGGAGACAAATGAGGTAGATACATGTTTTAAATAAAATCCATTAATATTTAATATGATTTTCTTTCGAAAATCTTATTTTTAACAAAATGGATTTCTATGAAAAAATCTGTGTACCTATTATTGTATAAAATACCTGCATACCTTTCTGGTTACTTTTTTTCAAAAAAAAAAAAAAATTTATTACGGCACCATCCCACAGAATAGTGGGATGTGGGCATAGAATACATGCTTTTGAATTCGCTGGTATACTTTGGGTAGGTAACCAATTTTGACTTTAAAACGGTATTCCTTATAAAGAGTAATTTTGTATAAATATTAATTCGCTGATTACGAAAATTAGTTCAATTCTGTGAGAAAATGATTTTTGTATGTACCTAGCTACCTTTTTAGTTTTTTTTTTTACAAAACTATAATAAGTACAGCAAAAAAGAAACTAGTGTTTCCTTAGCCAAAACCAGATTATAAATTTCCAAAGATATTTGGTGTTCTTGGAAGTACTAGCACAGTACTAAAAGGTGTTGAAATGCGGGACTTAAGCATTCGGATTTTTGTGCATTCGATATTTTGGCATTTGGAATTTTGGAGTTTCCAATTTTTTGAACCAAAAACGCATGTTTACAAATCTTTAACGCGAGTCCCGGTACTCACACATCGTTTTTTTCTTTTCCAATTTCTGGAATCAGAAGAAATCAAGATTTTAAAAGCAATATCTTTGAAAGAATCTAATTTTCAAAAGTAAAATATGCGTTACATTTTAAAAAAAATTCCCTTTCTCGAATGTGTACCAACTTATTATCTTCTGCACAAACCATTACCATAATCGCGGCGAAAGTGTATCCACAAAACGGAACCTGTTAGACGTTTCCGTTGCATCCCTAGCAACCTTACATTTGTCTTTTTCTTCCTACAAACCAAATAGCCACTCAACCCCTTCCTCTGCAACAAAACAATATCCCATTAAAAAAAAGCACAACATTTTTACGTCCCTGCTTTCCTCCTTCATAAATTTAGTATACGTATGTCATTGACCAAGTCAATACCTACAGTGCTCTTTTTTTTTGTTGTTGTAACACTATTCTTCTATATGTATGTACATAGCATTACTATTTTTGATGGCGTTTCTTCTTTTTGTTTTTGAAAAAGTTATTTATTTCTGTTTGCTGTCTCCTCTGCTTAACAATGTCATTTTCTTTTATTTTCTTGTATGCAGAGCAAGAATGTTGCAACAACCGCTACTCGAGTGGTGATGATGATGTTCACCGTCATTCCTCTGGCTCCGTTGACTTCTTCTGCATTTTGTTGTTGCATTTTCGGACAGAGAAGACGATGATATGAATTGTGAATCGTTTGCTCTGCATAGATGGTTACTTTATAGGATATTGCTTCTTTGCACTTGGGCAGTTTTTTTATTTTTCGAAGGTCCTGCATTGGTCTCATGATCCTGCTCGTTGTTGATATTATGAACCTTCGTGTTCTTATGCTCTTGCTCATGATTATTACTTGGTTTGTTGTTTTAGCTCTTGTCGTAAGCAATGGGATTTCGGTTTTATAGAATAAAAATGAAATCACTAATAAGCTAATAAGTGTTTAGGTGAATACCTAGATACATATTATTAAATGCTTAAAAATGGCGTTTCATTCACGTTTGCATATATTAAATAAGGTAAACTTAAAATGATAACTCATCACATAGCATTGGGTATTTAGATACCTATAGGAACTTAGAAATAGGTATTTAAAATAATATTATGTGTATGTAAATTCAGGTAAAAATTTAATGCTATAGGTATAGGAAAATAAATTAAACAAAAAATTAATAGCACACAAAAAAAAAGAATTCTGCAAACAACTACATATTATAACAAATATGTAAAGCAACTCTTGACTGTATTAATTATGTGAACATATATATATATCTATGTATCTTCATGATAATATTGGAAGATTCTCATACAACAATTTTCTATTGAAGAAATGTTATTTTTTTCGTTTGTTTTGTCTTCGTGTATATCCCATTAAAACAAAAGCACAAAATTGTTACTTTCTTGCTTCCTCTTTCATAAATTTAGTATACGTATGTCATTGACCTATTATATAAGTAAGTCAATGCCTACAGTGCTCTCATTTTTGTTGTTGTATCACTATTCTTCTATATGTATGTATGTACATAGCATGCCTACTACTATTTTTGATGGCATTTGTTTTTTTTTTTAAGTTATTTATTTCTGTTTGCTGCACAGATTAGCCATATGAAGTTGAGAATGTTTCGCACGTTTCACCCTCCAAAACGCATTCGTTTACATTGTTGTATTTGTAATTTCTTCCCGCGCCGATGAATAAATGTGAATTGCAACAACAATTTAACAACGTGTATAAAGATCCCTACTGCCTATGTGTGAGGTTGGTATACACACATTCTCATTTTGTATCTGAAATCTGACGGCTCAAGCTTGTAGGCAAATTAAAATGGCTGCCGGGGATTCTGATCTTCTGCTTGACAATGTCATTTTCTTTTATTTTCTTTTTTCTTGTATGCAGAGCAAGAAGGTTGCGAATTTGATATATTTTTTTCGTCTTCATTTCTAGGTCGCTATTGTGTTCTTTTAATGATTGTTTTACTATTTTGTGTTTTTGATTTTTCTCATCTTTTTCTAGAAAAGTATTTACCCCGCTTGGCGCAAAAGATTTTAAAACTATTGAGCTACCAATTGGATTCTCCATCTGAAAAAAATAACAATGTTCATTGAATGATCTTTTAAATTAATTTTATATTTTTTAGGGAAGTACAAAATAGTCCTATTGTTATTAAAACTCGTCCGGTTGATGTCACAATGGACACTGAAGAAATAGAAGATCTACTGCCACATTCTTTTTTAAAACTTTTTACTGCTCATGAGTTCCCAGGTAAACGTCTGTGGTGTACCCGTGGCAATGGCCAATTGCTTCTATACACCATCGAGGTGGTTGCCCCAGATCTAAGAGCTCCTCTGTATGATTCGTGTCGTGATATTGTCATGGAACAGGTTAGTTTGTTGTTTTTGTTTGGCAAAGTTATGAGTGAATTTTTTTATTTAAAGACAACTTATTGTGTATATGGCTATCTACCGAAAAAAGCTCGATCACGGCACATTGAAGAACACGAAGTGACTTCGGTAGAACTCACATGACAGAGTGGAATTCAGCTTTTTGACCTCTATCGACCGGAAAACCTCCCAGAATTCAAGTCTTATAAATTCAAATCGACTTAAGATTCTTCCATTGATTCCAAAAGAAATGGATGTCGAATATCAATGATTTTATATCTGGTGCGAGGGATTCTTTGCCAGATAAATGTGTCCTTCTGCCATATAGAATATCATATATACTCAAGTACTATCCTTTGGATCTTACCTGTCATCCAGATCGTTTCGATTCATGGGCTGGAATAGCTCTATCGAAAGCTAGTAAAATCGAAACAAAACTTAATGGATTCGTAACGATTGAGTAGGTTTCAAAATATTTCAGTAATTTTGAAGTAAATTGCTTTATTTTATTCTTCTTAAGTATTCCTGCCTTCATGAACGAATGCGAAAATACTATACGCTGCTTCAAAAAGTGTACAAAGTTAAACCATGATCAAGTGCTTGTTTGGATTGAGACTTAAAACATTCGTCAGGTACTCTTTCGCTAGAACAGTAAGACTACAAAAAATCTCAAAGAATGACTTGTCATGACATTTAATTTGTTTTAGATTCACCTCCGTTGAAGACCGTAAGGCCAGGCGCGCACATGCAACCAAACAGTTTGGTTTCGATTTTGAGCACTCGGTATTATATGAGAGTCCGCCGGTTTATGTGCGCGGACTCTCATATAATCCCATAGTTCTCAAAACCGCAACCAATCTGTTTAGTTGCATGTGCGCGCCTGGCCTAAAGATAACTTTTTAAAAATCTCAAATGACTGCTTTTCCAAAGCTGATGTCATGCTACAAAATCAAACTGAAGAGGAAATTGACGATGAGAATGAATCTCAGGATGAGAAGTGGTTAAATCAGTATATGTTGAAAAAAATCGGAGACAAATGAGGTAGATACATGTTTTAAATAAAATCCATTAATATTTAATATGATTTTCTTTCGAAAATCTTATTTTTAACAAAATGGATTTCTATGAAAAAATCTGTGTACCTATTATTGTATAAAATACCTGCATACCTTTCTGGTTACTTTTTTTCAAAAAAAAAAAAAAATTTATTACGGCACCATCCCACAGAATAGTGGGATGTGGGCATAGAATACATGCTTTTGAATTCGCTGGTATACTTTGGGTAGGTAACCAATTTTGACTTTAAAACGGTATTCCTTATAAAGAGTAATTTTGTATAAATATTAATTCGCTGATTACGAAAATTAGTTCAATTCTGTGAGAAAATGATTTTTGTATGTACCTAGCTACCTTTTTAGTTTTTTTTTTTACAAAACTATAATAAGTACAGCAAAAAAGAAACTAGTGTTTCCTTAGCCAAAACCAGATTATAAATTTCCAAAGATATTTGGTGTTCTTGGAAGTACTAGCACAGTACTAAAAGGTGTTGAAATGCGGGACTTAAGCATTCGGATTTTTGTGCATTCGATATTTTGGCATTTGGAATTTTGGAGTTTCCAATTTTTTGAACCAAAAACGCATGTTTACAAATCTTTAACGCGAGTCCCGGTACTCACACATCGTTTTTTTCTTTTCCAATTTCTGGAATCAGAAGAAATCAAGATTTTAAAAGCAATATCTTTGAAAGAATCTAATTTTCAAAAGTAAAATATGCGTTACATTTTAAAAAAAATTCCCTTTCTCGAATGTGTACCAACTTATTATCTTCTGCACAAACCATTACCATAATCGCGGCGAAAGTGTATCCACAAAACGGAACCTGTTAGACGTTTCCGTTGCATCCCTAGCAACCTTACATTTGTCTTTTTCTTCCTACAAACCAAATAGCCACTCAACCCCTTCCTCTGCAACAAAACAATATCCCATTAAAAAAAAGCACAACATTTTTACGTCCCTGCTTTCCTCCTTCATAAATTTAGTATACGTATGTCATTGACCAAGTCAATACCTACAGTGCTCTTTTTTTTTGTTGTTGTAACACTATTCTTCTATATGTATGTACATAGCATTACTATTTTTGATGGCGTTTCTTCTTTTTGTTTTTGAAAAAGTTATTTATTTCTGTTTGCTGTCTCCTCTGCTTAACAATGTCATTTTCTTTTATTTTCTTGTATGCAGAGCAAGAATGTTGCAACAACCGCTACTCGAGTGGTGATGATGATGTTCACCGTCATTCCTCTGGCTCCGTTGACTTCTTCTGCATTTTGTTGTTGCATTTTCGGACAGAGAAGACGATGATATGAATTGTGAATCGTTTGCTCTGCATAGATGGTTACTTTATAGGATATTGCTTCTTTGCACTTGGGCAGTTTTTTTATTTTTCGAAGGTCCTGCATTGGTCTCATGATCCTGCTCGTTGTTGATATTATGAACCTTCGTGTTCTTATGCTCTTGCTCATGATTATTACTTGGTTTGTTGTTTTAGCTCTTGTCGTAAGCAATGGGATTTCGGTTTTATAGAATAAAAATGAAATCACTAATAAGCTAATAAGTGTTTAGGTGAATACCTAGATACATATTATTAAATGCTTAAAAATGGCGTTTCATTCACGTTTGCATATATTAAATAAGGTAAACTTAAAATGATAACTCATCACATAGCATTGGGTATTTAGATACCTATAGGAACTTAGAAATAGGTATTTAAAATAATATTATGTGTATGTAAATTCAGGTAAAAATTTAATGCTATAGGTATAGGAAAATAAATTAAACAAAAAATTAATAGCACACAAAAAAAAAGAATTCTGCAAACAACTACATATTATAACAAATATGTAAAGCAACTCTTGACTGTATTAATTATGTGAACATATATATATATCTATGTATCTTCATGATAATATTGGAAGATTCTCATACAACAATTTTCTATTGAAGAAATGTTATTTTTTTCGTTTGTTTTGTCTTCGTGTATATCCCATTAAAACAAAAGCACAAAATTGTTACTTTCTTGCTTCCTCTTTCATAAATTTAGTATACGTATGTCATTGACCTATTATATAAGTAAGTCAATGCCTACAGTGCTCTCATTTTTGTTGTTGTATCACTATTCTTCTATATGTATGTATGTACATAGCATGCCTACTACTATTTTTGATGGCATTTGTTTTTTTTTTTAAGTTATTTATTTCTGTTTGCTGCACAGATTAGCCATATGAAGTTGAGAATGTTTCGCACGTTTCACCCTCCAAAACGCATTCGTTTACATTGTTGTATTTGTAATTTCTTCCCGCGCCGATGAATAAATGTGAATTGCAACAACAATTTAACAACGTGTATAAAGATCCCTACTGCCTATGTGTGAGGTTGGTATACACACATTCTCATTTTGTATCTGAAATCTGACGGCTCAAGCTTGTAGGCAAATTAAAATGGCTGCCGGGGATTCTGATCTTCTGCTTGACAATGTCATTTTCTTTTATTTTCTTTTTTCTTGTATGCAGAGCAAGAAGGTTGCGAATTTGATATATTTTTTTCGTCTTCATTTCTAGGTCGCTATTGTGTTCTTTTAATGATTGTTTTACTATTTTGTGTTTTTGATTTTTCTCATCTTTTTCTAGAAAAGTATTTACCCCGCTTGGCGCAAAAGATTTTAAAACTATTGAGCTACCAATTGGATTCTCCATCTGAAAAAAATAACAATGTTCATTGAATGATCTTTTAAATTAATTTTATATTTTTTAGGGAAGTACAAAATAGTCCTATTGTTATTAAAACTCGTCCGGTTGATGTCACAATGGACACTGAAGAAATAGAAGATCTACTGCCACATTCTTTTTTAAAACTTTTTACTGCTCATGAGTTCCCAGGTAAACGTCTGTGGTGTACCCGTGGCAATGGCCAATTGCTTCTATACACCATCGAGGTGGTTGCCCCAGATCTAAGAGCTCCTCTGTATGATTCGTGTCGTGATATTGTCATGGAACAGGTTAGTTTGTTGTTTTTGTTTGGCAAAGTTATGAGTGAATTTTTTTATTTAAAGACAACTTATTGTGTATATGGCTATCTACCGAAAAAAGCTCGATCACGGCACATTGAAGAACACGAAGTGACTTCGGTAGAACTCACATGACAGAGTGGAATTCAGCTTTTTGACCTCTATCGACCGGAAAACCTCCCAGAATTCAAGTCTTATAAATTCAAATCGACTTAAGATTCTTCCATTGATTCCAAAAGAAATGGATGTCGAATATCAATGATTTTATATCTGGTGCGAGGGATTCTTTGCCAGATAAATGTGTCCTTCTGCCATATAGAATATCATATATACTCAAGTACTATCCTTTGGATCTTACCTGTCATCCAGATCGTTTCGATTCATGGGCTGGAATAGCTCTATCGAAAGCTAGTAAAATCGAAACAAAACTTAATGGATTCGTAACGATTGAGTAGGTTTCAAAATATTTCAGTAATTTTGAAGTAAATTGCTTTATTTTATTCTTCTTAAGTATTCCTGCCTTCATGAACGAATGCGAAAATACTATACGCTGCTTCAAAAAGTGTACAAAGTTAAACCATGATCAAGTGCTTGTTTGGATTGAGACTTAAAACATTCGTCAGGTACTCTTTCGCTAGAACAGTAAGACTACAAAAAATCTCAAAGAATGACTTGTCATGACATTTAATTTGTTTTAGATTCACCTCCGTTGAAGACCGTAAGGCCAGGCGCGCACATGCAACCAAACAGTTTGGTTTCGATTTTGAGCACTCGGTATTATATGAGAGTCCGCCGGTTTATGTGCGCGGACTCTCATATAATCCCATAGTTCTCAAAACCGCAACCAATCTGTTTAGTTGCATGTGCGCGCCTGGCCTAAAGATAACTTTTTAAAAATCTCAAATGACTGCTTTTCCAAAGCTGATGTCATGCTACAAAATCAAACTGAAGAGGAAATTGACGATGAGAATGAATCTCAGGATGAGAAGTCGTTAAATCAGTATATGTTGAAAAAAATCGGAGACAAATGAGGTAGATACATGTTTTAAATAAAATCCATTAATATTTAATATGATTTTCTTTCGAAAATCTTATTTTTAACAAAATGGATTTCTATGAAAAAATCTGTGTACCTATTATTGTATAAAATACCTGCATACCTTTCTGGTTACTTTTTTTCAAAAAAAAAAAAAAATTTATTACGGCACCATCCCACAGAATAGTGGGATGTGGGCATAGAATACATGCTTTTGAATTCGCTGGTATACTTTGGGTAGGTAACCAATTTTGACTTTAAAACGGTATTCCTTATAAAGAGTAATTTTGTATAAATATTAATTCGCTGATTACGAAAATTAGTTCAATTCTGTGAGAAAATGATTTTTGTATGTACCTAGCTACCTATTTAGTTTTTTTTTTTACAAAACTATAATAAGTACAGCAAAAAAGAAACTAGTGTTTCCTTAGCCAAAACCAGATTATAAATTTCCAAAGATATTTGGTGTTCTTGGAAGTACTAGCACAGTACTAAAAGGTGTTGAAATGCGGGACTTAAGCATTCGGATTTTTGTGCATTCGATATTTTGGCATTTGGAATTTTGGAGTTTCCAATTTTTTGAACCAAAAACGCATGTTTACAAATCTTTAACGCGAGTCCCGGTACTCACACATCGTTTTTTCTTTTCCAATTTCTGGAATCAGAAGAAATCAAGATTTTAAAACAATATCTTTGAAAGAATCTAATTTTCAAAAGTAAAATATGCGTTACATTTTAAAAAAAATTCCCTTTCTCGAATGTGTACCAACTTATTATCTTCTGCACAAACCATTACCATAATCGCGGCGAAAGTGTATCCACAAAACGGAACCTGTTAGACGTTTCCGTTGCATCCCTAGCAACCTTACATTTGTCTTTTTCTTCCTACAAACCAAATAGCCACTCAACCCCTTCCTCTGCAACAAAACAATATCCCATTAAAAAAAAGCACAACATTTTTACGTCCCTGCTTTCCTCCTTCATAAATTTAGTATACGTATGTCATTGACCAAGTCAATACCTACAGTGCTCTTTTTTTTTGTTGTTGTAACACTATTCTTCTATATGTATGTACATAGCATTACTATTTTTGATGGCGTTTCTTCTTTTTGTTTTTGAAAAAGTTATTTATTTCTGTTTGCTGTCTCCTCTGCTTAACAATGTCATTTTCTTTTATTTTCTTGTATGCAGAGCAAGAATGTTGCAACAACCGCTACTCGAGTGGTGATGATGATGTTCACCGTCATTCCTCTGGCTCCGTTGACTTCTTCTGCATTTTGTTGTTGCATTTTCGGACAGAGAAGACGATGATATGAATTGTGAATCGTTTGCTCTGCATAGATGGTTACTTTATAGGATATTGCTTCTTTGCACTTGGGCAGTTTTTTTATTTTTCGAAGGTCCTGCATTGGTCTCATGATCCTGCTCGTTGTTGATATTATGAACCTTCGTGTTCTTATGCTCTTGCTCATGATTATTACTTGGTTTGTTGTTTTAGCTCTTGTCGTAAGCAATGGGATTTCGGTTTTATAGAATAAAAATGAAATCACTAATAAGCTAATAAGTGTTTAGGTGAATACCTAGATACATATTATTAAATGCTTAAAAATGGCGTTTCATTCACGTTTGCATATATTAAATAAGGTAAACTTAAAATGATAACTCATCACATAGCATTGGGTATTTAGATACCTATAGGAACTTAGAAATAGGTATTTAAAATAATATTATGTGTATGTAAATTCAGGTAAAAATTTAATGCTATAGGTATAGGAAAATAAATTAAACAAAAAATTAATAGCACACAAAAAAAAAGAATTCTGCAAACAACTACATATTATAACAAATATGTAAAGCAACTCTTGACTGTATTAATTATGTGAACATATATATATATCTATGTATCTTCATGATAATATTGGAAGATTCTCATACAACAATTTTCTATTGAAGAAATGTTATTTTTTTCGTTTGTTTTGTCTTCGTGTATATCCCATTAAAACAAAAGCACAAAATTGTTACTTTCTTGCTTCATCTTTCATAAATTTAGTATACGTATGTCATTGACCTATTATATAAGTAAGTCAATGCCTACAGTGCTCTCATTTTTGTTGTTGTGTCACTATTCTTCTATATGTATGTATGTACATAGCATGCCTACTACTATTTTTGATGGCATTTGTTTTTTTTTTAAGTTATTTATTTCTGTTTGCTGCACAGATTAGCCATATGAAGTTGAGAATGTTTCGCACGTTTCACCCTCCAAAACGCATTCGTTTACATTGTTGTATTTGTAATTTCTTCCCGCGCCGATGAATAAATGTGAATTGCAACAACAATTTAACAACGTGTATAAAGATCCCTACTGCCTATGTGTGAGGTTGGTATACACACATTCTCATTTTGTATCTGAAATCTGACGGCTCAAGCTTGTAGGCAAATTAAAATGGCTGCCGGGGATTCTGATCTTCTGCTTGACAATGTCATTTTCTTTTATTTTCTTTTTCCTTGTATGCAGAGCAAGAAGGTTGCGAATTTGATATATTTTTTTCGTCTTCATTTCTAGGTCGCTATTGTGTTCTTTTAATGATTGTTTTACTATTTTGTGTTTTTGATTTTTCTCATCTTTTTCTAGAAAAGTATTTACCCGCTTGGCGCAAAAGATTTTAAAACTATTGAGCTACCAATTGGATTCTCCATCTGACAAAAATAACAATGTTCATTGAATGATCTTTTAAATTAATTTTATATTTTTTAGGGAAGTACAAAATAGTCCTATTGTTATTAAAACTCGTCCGGTTGATGTCACAATGGACACTGAAGAAATAGAAGATCTACTGCCACATTCTTTTTTAAAACTTTTTACTGCTCATGAGTTCCCAGGTAAACGTCTGTGGTGTACCCGTGGCAATGGCCAATTGCTTCTATACACCATTGAGGTGGTTGCCCCAGATCTAAGAGCTCCTCTGTATGATTCGTGTCGTGATATTGTCATGGAACAGGTTAGTTTGTTGTTTTTGTTTGGCAAAGTTATGAGTGATTTTTTTTATTTAAAGACAACTTATTGTGTATATGGCTATCTACCGAAAAAAGCTCGATCACGGCACATTGAAGAACACGAAGTGACTTCAGTAGAACTCACATGACAGAGTGGAATTCAGCTTTTTGACCTCTATCGACCGGAAAACCTCCCAGAATTCAATTCTTATAAATTCAAATCGACTTAAGATTGTTCCATTGATTCCAAAAGAAATGGATGTCGAATATCAATGATTTTATATCTGGTGCGAGGGATTCTTTGCCAGATAAATGTGTCCTTCTGCCATATAGAATATCATATATACTCAAGTACTATCCTTTGGATCTTACCTGTCATCCAGATCGTTTCGATTCATGGGCTGGAATAGCTCTATCGAAAGCTAATAAAATCGAAACAAAACTTAATGGATTCGTAACGATTGAGTAGGTTTCAAAATATTTTAAGTAATTTTGAAGTAAATTGCTTTATTTTATTCTTCTTAAGTATTCCTGCCTTCATGAACGAATGCGAAAATACTATACGCTGCTTCAAAAAGTGTACAAAGTTAAACCATGATCAAGTGCTTGTTTGGATTGAGACTTAAAACATTCGTCAGGTACTCTTTCGCTAGAACAGTAAGACTACAAAAAATCTCAAAGAATGACTTGTCATGACATTTAATTTGTTTTAGATTCACCTCCGTTGAAGACCGTAAGGCCAGGCGCGCACATGCAACCAAACAGTTTGGTTTCGATTTTGAGCACTCGGTATTATATGAGAGTCCGCCGGTTTATGTGCGCGGACTCTCATATAATCCCATAGTTCTCAAAACCGCAACCAATCTGTTTAGTTGCATGTGCGCGCCTGGCCTAGAGATAACTCAATCTCAATCTCAAATGACTGCTTTTCCAAAGCTGATGTCATGCTACAAAATCAAACTGAAGAGGAAATTGACGATGAGAATGAATCTCAGGATGAGAAGTGGTTAAATCAGTATATGTTGGAAAAAATCGGAGACAAATGAGGTAGATACATGTTTTAAATAAAATCCATTAATATTTAATATGATTTTCTTTCGAAAATCTTATTTTTAACAAAATGGATTTCTATGAAAAAATCTGTGTACCTATTATTGTATAAAATACCTGCATACCTTTCTGGTTACTTTTTTTCAAAAAAAAAAAAAATTTATTACGGCACCATCCCACAGAATAGTGGGATGTGGGCATAGAATACATGCTTTTGAATTCGCTGGTATACTTTGGGTAGGTAACCAATTTTGACTTTAAAACGGTATTCCTTATAAAGAGTAATTTTGTATAAATATTAATTCGCTGATTACGAAAATTAGTTCAATTCTGTGAGAAAATGATTTTTGTATGTACCTAGCTACCTATTTAGTTTTTTTTTTTACAAAACTATAATAAGTACAGCAAAAAAGAAACTAGTGTTTCCTTAGCCAAAACCAGATTATAAATTTCCAAAGATATTTGGTGTTCTTGGAAGTACTAGCACAGTACTAAAAGGTGTTGAAATGCGGGACTTAAGCATTCGGATTTTTGTGCATTCGATATTTTGGCATTTGGAATTTTGGAGTTTCCAATTTTTTGAACCAAAAACGCATGTTTACAAATCTTTAACGCGAGTCCCGGTACTCACACATCGTTTTTTTCTTTTCCAATTTCTGGAATCAGAAGAAATCAAGATTTTAAAAGCAATATCTTTGAAAGAATCTAATTTTCAAAAGTAAAATATGCGTTACATTTTAAAAAAAATTCCCTTTCTCGAATGTGTACCAACTTATTATCTTCTGCACAAACCATTACCATAATCGCGGCGAAAGTGTATCCACAAAACGGAACCTGTTAGACGTTTCCGTTGCATCCCTAGCAACCTTACATTTGTCTTTTTCTTCCTACAAACCAAATAGCCACTCAACCCCTTCCTCTGCAACAAAACAATATCCCATTAAAAAAAAGCACAACATTTTTACGTCCCTGCTTTCCTCCTTCATAAATTTAGTATACGTATGTCATTGACCAAGTCAATACCTACAGTGCTCTTTTTTTTTTGTTGTTGTAACACTATTCTTCTATATGTATGTACATAGCATTACTATTTTTGATGGCGTTTCTTCTTTTTGTTTTTGAAAAAGTTATTTATTTCTGTTTGCTGTCTCCTCTGCTTAACAATGTCATTTTCTTTTATTTTCTTGTATGCAGAGCAAGAATGTTGCAACAACCGCTACTCGAGTGGTGATGATGATGTTCACCGTCATTCCTCTGGCTCCGTTGACTTCTTCTGCATTTTCGGACAGAGAAGACGATGATATGAATTGTGAATCGTTTGCTCTGCATAGATGGTTACTTTATAGGATATTGCTTCTTTGCACTTGGGCAGTTTTTTTATTTTTCGAAGGTCCTGCATTGGTCTCATGATCCTGCTCGTTGTTGATATTATGAACCTTCGTGTTCTTATGCTCTTGCTCATGATTATTACTTGGTTTGTTGTTTTAGCTCTTGTCGTAAGCAATGGGATTTCGGTTTTATAGAATAAAAATGAAATCACTAATAAGCTAATAAGTGTTTAGGTGAATACCTAGATACATATTATTAAATGCTTAAAAATGGCGTTTCATTCACGTTTGCATATATTAAATAAGGTAAACTTAAAATGATAACTCATCACATAGCATTGGGTATTTAGATACCTATAGGAACTTAGAAATAGGTATTTAAAATAATATTATGTGTATGTAAATTCAGGTAAAAATTTAATGCTATAGGTATAGGAAAATAAATTAAACAAAAAATTAATAGCACACAAAAAAAAAGAATTCTGCAAACAACTACATATTATAACAAATATGTAAAGCAACTCTTGACTGTATTATGTGAACATATATATATATCTATTTATCTTCATGATAATATTGGAAGATTCTCATACAACAATTTTCTATTAAAGAAATGTTATTTTTTTCGTTTGTTTTGTCTTCGTGTATATCCCATTAAAACAAAAGCACAAAATTGTTACTTTCTTGCTTCCTCTTTCATAAATTTAGTATACGTATGTCATTGACCTATTATATAAGTAAGTCAATGCCTACAGTGCTCTCATTTTTGTTGTTGTATCACTATTCTTCTATATGTATGTATGTACATAGCATGCCTACTACTATTTTTGATGGCATTTGTTTTTTTTTTAAGTTATTTATTTCTGTTTGCTGCACAGATTAGCCATATGAAGTTGAGAATGTTTCGCACGTTTCACCCTCCAAAACGCATTCGTTTACATTGTTGTATTTGTAATTTCTTCCCGCGTCGATGAATAGATGTGAATTGCAACAACAATTTAACAACGTGTATAAAGATCCCTACTGCCTATGCGTGAGGTTGGTATACAAACATTCTCATTTTGTATCTGAAATCTGACGGCTTAAGCTTGTAGGCAAATTAAAATGGCTGCCGGGGATTCTGATCTTCTGCTTGACAATGGGTACGTTCAGCAGACACAAGGGACTATATATGTAGTCAAGTGCATTCATTGAACGCAAATTTTACAAAGGAAACTAGTTATTTTTTTGAGATGTCATTAATGCCAAAATTGGAACTTTACTTCCAACCTTTACCTTCCGTTGATAGTGCAGATAGTATTTTTTTGAAAAACACCTTACACAAGTCAATTCCAAATTGTAAATTATATTTTTTCAATACTTCTTACTAATGATGCATTTTTTAATTAAATCTTCTCTATTATTTTGATAAAGAACTCCTCCGCCCAAAACAATAAAACAAAGTTCAGCTTGCTGTTTAATGACCAAATATAATCAGCTGATATTTTGACATAAATGCACTTGACTTGAAATGAAGGGAGATATTTCTTGACTAGCTTTCCAGTCACTTTCCAATAAAAGTTGCCTTAATTGGAAGGAAATTTTGCGACTTCTGGCCAATTAGAGACGAGAAACTTGCCTTGCCTTCAAGTCCCTTCGTCATCTGAACGTACCCAATGTCATTTTCTTTTATTTTCTTTTTTCTTGTATGCAGAGCAAGAAGGTTGCGAATTTGATATATTTTTTTCGTCTTCATTTCTAGGTCGCTATTGTGTTCTTTTAATGATTGTTTTACTATTTTGTGTTTTTGATTTTTCTCATCTTTTTCTAGAAAAGTATTTACCCCGCTTGGCGCAAAAGATTTTAAAACTATTGAGCTACCAATTGGATTCTCCATCTGACAAAAATAACAATGTTCATTGAATGATCTTTTAAATTAATTTTATATTTTTTAGGGAAGTACAAAATAGTCCTTTTGTTATTAAAACTCGTCCGGTTGATGTCACAATGGACACTGAAGAAATAGAAGATCTACTGCCACATTCTTTTTTAAAACTTTTTACTGCTCATGAGTTCCCAGGTAAACGTCTGTGGTGTACCCGTGGCAATGGCCAATTGCTTCTATACACCATCGAGGTGGTTGCCCCAGATCTAAGAGCTCCTCTGTATGATTCGTGTCGTGATATAGTCATGGAACAGGTTAGTTTGTTGTTTTTGTTTGGCAAAGTTATGAGTGAATTTTTTTATTTAAAGACAACTTATTGTGTATATGGCTATCTACCGAAAAAAGCTCGATCACGGCACATTGAAGAACACGAAGTGACTTCAGTAGAACTCACATGACAGAGTGGAATTCAGCTTTTTGACCTCTATCGACCGGAAAACCTCCCAGAATTCAATTCTTATAAATTCAAATCGACTTAAGATTGTTCCATTGATTCCAAAAGAAATGGATGTCGAATATCAATGATTTTATATCTGGTGCGAGGGATTCTTTGCCAGATAAATGTTTCCTTCTGCCATATAGAATATCATATACTCAAGTACTATCCTTTGGATCTTACCTGTCATCCAGATCGTTTCGATTCGTGGACTGGAATAGCTCTATCGAAAGCTAGTAAAATCGAAACAAAACTTAATGGTTTCGTAACGATTGAGTAGGTTTCAAAATATTTTAAGTAATTTTGAAGTAAATTGCTTTATTTTATTCTTCTTAAGTATTCCTGCCTTCATGAACGAATGCGAAAATACTATACGCTGCTTCAAAAAGTGTACAAAGTTAAACCATGATCAAGTGCTTGTTTGGATTGAGACTTAAAACATTCGTCAGGTACTCTTTCGCTAGAACAGTAAGACTACAAAAAATCTCAAAGAATGACTTGTCATGACATTTAATTTGTTTTAGATTCACCTCCGTTGAAGACCGTAAAGATAACTTTTTAAAAATCTCAAATGACTGCTTTTCCAAAGCTGATGCCATGCTACAAAATCAAACTGAAGTGTTTGTTAATTGACGATGAGAATGAATATCATGATGAGAAGTGGTGAAATCAGTATATGTTGGAAAAAATCGGAGAGGAATGAGGTAGGTACATGTTTTAAATAAAATCCATTAATATTTAAAATATTCTTTTTTTCGAAAATCTTATTTTTAACAAAATGGATTTCTATGAAAAACTCTGTGTACCTATTATTGTTTAAACTACCTGGTACTCACACATTGTTTTTCTCTTTTCCAATTTCTGGAACCAGAAGAAATCAAGATTTTAAAAGCAATATCTTTGAAAGAATCTAATATTCAAAAGTAAAATAATCGTTACATTTTAAAAAAATTTCCCTTTTTCGAATGTGTACCAACTGATTATCTTCTGCACAAACCATTACCATAATCGCGGCGAAAGTGTATCCACAAAACGGAACCTGTTAGAAGTTTCCGTTGCATCCGACTTTCAATTTTACCCATACCAAAAGCTATACACAGCGTTACACATCAAAGAACATAGTTCTCTAGCAACCTTACATTCTTGCACCTAACATTTGTCTTTTTCTTCCTGCAAACCTAATAGCCACTGCAACAAAATAATATCCCATTAAAAAAAAGCACAACATTTTTACTTCCTTGCTTTCCTCTTTCATAAATTTAGTATACGTATGTCATTGACCTATTATTATATATAGAAGGTGGCACTCGAGGAAAACTATACCAAATCGGCTGGCAGCGCTGCTGTCGCCTAAATAATATTATAGGTCGGTGTATTCAATTTAAAATATTTCCTTAATTATCGATAGAGTCGTGTATTTGAAAAGGATTTTTTTCAGTTTTGTTTTTGTAATTTCAATCAATTACTATGGAAACGGTTGTTGTGTTTCTTTCGTATGAAATTCAGAAAGTGTGTGTATTACTATGGAAACGAATGTATTTGTGTTTTGTTTGAAATTAAGATTTTTTTTTAATGAAGCTATTTACATATGTATATATTAATGTAGATGAAAATATTTTCGTTACGATTTCAGTTAATCACCCCTGTTTTGAATTTCGATCTTTTATAAAAAGCTTTCGATTTCAAACTCTAGGTGTTTTGAAATACTTTTCGTTTTCAAAACTTGCGTAATGATTGCGCTTTGATTTTCTATCGAATTGAAAATACTTGACGTTTGAAATTAATTTGAGTTTTCATATCATAAATGGAAATGAAAAAAAATTTAAAAATGTTGTTTACAGCCAAAAAGGGAAGGTTCTACTTATAATCTGTGTTTTTTTTTTTAATTTACGTAATTTTTCTGCAACAAATTTGACATTTAGAATTTTGTTTTTACTGATTTGGAAAAAAATAGGTTTGAATATTGGCTAACGTGAAAGCGAAAATCAGAACACTTTTTTTGAATCCGTGCGGAAAGCAATTCCGTTTACGGATTTGTTTCACATCGGAAATCAGAACAGGGGTGAATAAGTACAAATTATTTCAATCAAAAAAGGGGTTATAGTTTTTCATGATATTAAAGCTGTATTGTTTAGATACAATTATAATTTCAGTTCTACTGATTTGATTGTTAAGGTAAAGATATAAAAATGCAGGAAATAAAACAAGCTACGTTCTAGTACCACTTTATTTAAGCTTGGGAAACGTAGAGGATTGAGGGATACACAGTTTTTTTCAAACTGTAGGCTGCAGGCGAAATTAAAAAAAGTGCAATATTTTATAAAACGCTATTTTACTGGATAGAGAAAAAGTTTGTATTACGAAATTATTATTTATCGATTCTTTAAAACTAGTAAAATACTATAAAGCTGCCAGGCTTGCAATAATGTCCGGTTTAATTTAGTAAATAGATAAGAAGAAAATGTTTAAGTTCGCTAAATTATATGTATGGGTTTTTAGAATAATGCTTATTTTGATTAGGTATATATAAGTTTACAATCCAATGGGATTAAGTACCTACATTCGCTCATACCTATTCTTAGCGAAATTTGAATGAAATAGATTCTTTTCAATTAATAAGTATTTTCATTTAACCCTTTGCAAATAAAGAATTTATGGACCTATTCATTTGAACAAATTGATAAATGAAACATTTTAAAAATCAAGGCAGTTGAAAACATTTTTTAGACAGTAAAGTTTGGACCAATTTACGTCCTTTACTTTGGCGGAATTGAAAAATGTTGATATCTGAATTTGTAGATAGATATGTAAATGCTAATTTCTTGAGCTAACCAAAAACTTGTAGCTCGCATAGTTTCTAATAGTTATTAAAGTTTTCGCTAAAATAAGTCTGAAGTTAGCGCCAGCGGACGAAAATACGAAAATAATAATTCTCTTGATGTCCAAAATTACAGCTTTATAAATGCTTATTTGTAGCTCAAATTCGAGATTTTGAACAATATTAGACTATGTGAAACAAGGGCTAGGTACACTGTGACGTATACATATAATGTGTGCCTTTTTATTTTAATTTTTTTTTTAATTTTATCATACCGTGCAGGATAATTTACTTCTAGATTTAACTACAGATTCTTGTGTACGATTATTTAATCAAAATTAAAAAAACGACCATTCTGCTATAGTTAATTAATAATCGTACAAAAGAATAAGGGTTTGTTTCACAATGTCCCAGGGAAGTTATAACTACTTACTCGGCATTTAAAATATCCGAAAACTAAATCTTCCCATTAAAAGAAATTGCGTTTTACAATTTATCTACCTAAATAATAAATGAATGTGTCAATTAGTATTCCAGTTTTCCAGACAAAATAGATTTTTTCTGATAAAAAAAACAAAAAAAAAATTATTATTATTTTCGTTTGCCATGTAAATTTGATAATCGCCACTTCATCTGGCCATTAAAATACTTAGAACTTTACTTATAACTTTGACGATTTAGAGTAGTTTATAAGCAAAAGTAGTTTATAATTGAATAATAAGTTTCAAGTTGCTTGCTTAGAACTTAAATCAGACATTGTGAAACAAACTAAGAATGAAAAAATCTATATAAGATGACTTAAAATTAAATCGAAAAATTAAGAAGGAAGATTGTGTCCAACTATATAGGTGCATCTACATATTTTGCTCTAAAATCTGTAAAGAACAATAAAACGCAGTAAGTTCAGCATGTTTCAGTTGTATAAAATGTAAAATTGGAGATACAGGCAAAAAACTGAATCTAGACTTAGAGTTTGAATTTTTCGCCAAAATACATTGTTCATAAAAATCTATATGTTACAAAAAACAAAGCAAAATTGAAACGTTACTTGACAAAAATAATTAAAATCAACAAATTATTATAAGTCTCTAAATTTCCAACGAAATACAACCTATAAAATACATAATTTGTAGCTTTTTCTGTTTTTCAATATGCAAAACAAATCTTCGCGTTAGTTTCAAATCTTCATGTTAACAAAAATTTAAAAACAACTTATACCGATAAAGAAATATACATATACATACAGTTTCTTTCCTCGGGATTGAAAATAGTAAACAAATTTCAAAACAAAACAAAATATTGAAGCCTCATCGTCATGGAAACCAATAGAAAAGGGAACAATTAAATTTATAAATATCCCTTTGAAAATTGGTTTGTGTACATAAAAAAACCTACATCATCTATTTCCTTTCTCCTTTCCACCACGGCTGTGCCACAGCGCTTTTAGTTGTCGAGTGTCACCTTCTATGGGCCATTTTATTCACTATTGCTCAACTTGAGGCAAACTCTCAAGTTGGCCAACTCGAGAGTTGAAACGCAAGTTGAAATTTCTTTTTATTTACTAATTATTTTCTCAACTCTCGAGTTGAAGATCTTAAGTTGACCAACTTCCAGTTTGAAAAATATCCCTGGGATATTTGTGAAATATAAAACAAAATCTGTCATTTTCAAATTTAAATTTGAATGTGTCAATCATATTTGTGTGCTATTTTGTGTTAAATTGTGTTAATTATTGAAAATAATGGCTAAAAAAAACAACAAACTCCCCAAAGTAATTTATTTGCTTGATGAGGAAGATTGGTTAGTGAAAAATGCTTTGCTGTACTGTAAAGTCATCGAAAATAAAAAAACCCATGGTGTTACGAAACGCGACAAGGATAAAGCGTGGGAGAAAATTACGAATGCTTTCAATGTAGCACTACTATTCCAAGTAGTTGCAGTTTGAATCATTGCGAATTAAATATCTAAACTTGATTCATTAATTTTTACAGAAAAGAACTATGAAGTGGTTGCGTGAAAAATATACAAAAATAAAACAAAATTTAAAAAATCGTGTATTTCATCATGCTCTCGACGCAAAAAAAACTGGTGGTGGTCCTCCAAAAAAAGAACTTCCTCCATTGAGCGAACCAATGCAGGAGTTATTTTCCATTTTAATGCCTTCAATCAAATCAAAATCAAATTAAGTAAAGTCATTGTTGTCGGCTTTGAAAGACGAAAACGATAAATAAAGTCCGGTGGTCCCAATTTTCAATCCCAATGCGCTGCAAGATCTTGTACTGCCTTCTCTCAAAACACAAAGGCTCGTCAGTTCCATCATCTTCACTTTCACTGCTCAAAGAAGATGACGGCCAATTTTCCCAAAAATAATTATTTCGGAACATAATATTTTTTGTAAATTTTTTTTATTGCGATAATTGAAGCGTGCTTACACTTTTGAAACACAAATAATAAATACAAAATAAAAAACAACTCTCTTACGTAAAATCTCAAGTTTGCTCGGCCAACTTCTACTTTTTCCAGAAGTTGAGAAATCTTAAGTTTATCAACTCTAGAGTTGAAAAGCGAAAGTTGAAAACGTAAACTTTGAGTGAATAAAAACAAATTCACAAGTTGAAAAAAAAATTCCTCAAGTTGTCTTCAACTTTGAGTGAATAAAATCGGCCTATATGAATGCCTACAGTGCTCTCATTTTTGTTGTTGTAGCACTATTCTTCTATAGGTATGTATGTACATAGCATGCCTACTACTATTTTTGATGGCATTTGTTCTTTTTTTTAAGTTATTTATTTCTGTTTGCTGCACAGATTAGACATATGAAGTTGAGAATGTTTCGTACGTTTCACCCTCCAAAACGCATTTGTTTACATTGTTGTATTTGTAATTTCTTCCCGCGTCGATGAATAGATGTGAATTGCAACAACAATTTAACCAGGTGTATAAAGATTCCTACTGCCTATGCGTGAGGTTGGTATACACACATTCTCATTTTGTATCTGAAATCTGACGGCTCAAGCTTGTGGCAAATTAAAATGGCTGCCGGGGATTCTCATGACCAAAAACACTCTATATGAAGATACCAATCTTTCGTACGTATCACCCTCCAAAACCCATTTGTTTACATCGTTGTTTTTGTAATTTCGTTTTGTGTCCATGAATAGATGTGAATTGCAACAACAATTTAACGGGGTGGGATTGTTCCGTTTTGCCAGAACAACCATTTTGTATGTGCAAATAACGCAGCCGTCTTTAAAAAAATTTCAACTCACCAGCTTTTCACCATGAAAATGGCGGATGTTAGGTGGGATATCGGGATGTGTTGAAAAAAACACCAATTTAATGGTGCTAAGTCTGCTATTACACTACGAATTTCGCGTGATGAAACTTCTTTAAATTTTTCTTTGAAAATTCATCCTGTGAGTAGTTCGCTGTTACACAATGATTTTTAAATCTTTGGCATTTCACAGAAAAGTCTGTAATAAAATAAACAACGTGATAAGTAAGAATTTATACATTGAAATTTCGGTCATAGATAGTTTTCTATTTGTTTCGCATATACATAGCATTAAGGCTGTCCCAAACCAACGCGAAACAACGTGATGAGTTAGAATTTATGCATTGCCTTTAAGGCTCTCCCAAACCAAAGCGAAACATTAGGCGCGACAACGAAACTTCCGCTTGTCTTAATTTATTTACATGGAGATTAATGGGAGCACCCACAATGGCGCGATGCTAATCTTCGAACATTATTCAGTCGTCGCATATTCACGCGAATGTTTCGAGTTGGTTTTGGGATAGCTTTTAATGTTCGAAGATTCGCATCGCGCCAGTGTGGGTGCTCCCATTAATCTCCATGTAAATAAATTAAGACAGGCGAAAGTTTCGTCGTCGTTCTGAAGTGTTCGCTTTGGTTTTGGAGAGCCTTAATGCTCTTAAAAGCCTTTAGGTGCTTGAATTATGCCCACAGGCGGAGGACCCTGGCCCTGCGGGGCCGCATAAACAGTAATTTTATAAACAAAAACTGTTATAATTGGCATGTCTAGTCACTTCCTGCAAAAAAACACGCCTCAAGTTGTCTTACGACAGTTGCGTTGATTCTCTGATTTCTCATTCGTTTTTTTTGTCATGTTCACAGTCTGTTTCAATGATTCGACAGCGAAATAAAATACCAAACAATCGTAGAAACAAAACAAATAATGTCAAAAGACAATCGAATATACTTAAATTGATTATTAATTTTCACGTTCAATTTGATTCCACAAACTTATCCATATAAGGTTGGGTTAGCACTTGAAAACTCGTTGCTCCTTTTATTATACTTTTTGAACATACCCATCGAAACTCGTAAATAACCGACATTTTGGTGGTGAATGTACGTTTACTGCATGTGTGTGCAAATAAAGCGCGGTGGATGTACGCTTACTGCATATGTGTGCGTGTTTCTCCTGAATTTCCTCTATATGAGCTTGTAGGCAAACTCGGATGACAGCCGAGATTGGTATCTTCATATAGAGTGTTTTTGCTCATGACGGTGTTCACATTGGACTCACCCCGCGCGACTCATATTAACATTTCATTGTTTTACCTCACTCCAACTCATGATGAGAAAGAGAGAGCCTAGTGAGGCAGGATTTTTTCAAAAAAATTAAAAATCCTGCCTCACTTTCTCATATAGTTGTGTAGAGTGAGATAAAAGGGAAAGATGTCAAAATGAGTTTGAATGTACTTTAAAAAAAACAAAATATTTCAGTAGTGCGGCACAGTGCCAGGTTTAATTCCAACTCAAATCATTTATTAATCATCATAACATTAAATACCGAATAAATTGCTTAGTCAATAAAATACATAGAATGCGATGCAGTACAATGAACTAATATAATAGCTGATAGATGATCAGTGACAAAATACAATTAGCTGGATAATGATAAATAGCTGATATATGATCAGCGACAAAATGACATTGATATTGGCGTAGCACAGCTAAGCTATGTTGTGCCCATGACCGGGATCGAGGTTAGGGATGTAACTCCTCCCCCCCTGGAGTGAGCTACGGTCGAAGAGGCTGTAGGCGTCTTTTGCCGGAGCTAACATTATGTTCATTGCTGGAATTTGTTGATTGTTGTTATTGGTGTCGGGTGCTGGTACCGGCTGATCGTTGGATATACGGCTTCTCACGAGGTACATTATGATTATGAATCCGATGGTTGTGGAAATGATTGTGTAGTCGAGGATCATTTTTTGATTGGTGCTTTTTTCCAGGTGGCGTATTGCTTTCTTGTTCTGAAGTGGAAGTTTTGTAATGTTTGAAGGTTGATTGTGTATGATGATGACGTGTTTATTTTGTTGAATGATTGGGGTAGATGTGAACCTCTTCCAGGAATATCTTGTTTTTGCTCTCATATGTTATTTGGTTGATCTCGATACTGCAGCTTGTGAAATGGATTATGAATGTGCCTTCAAGGTTTTGTTTTTCCGGGCCACATGTTGATATAACTTCCGTTTCTGGAATGTTAACGAAAAGGATGTAGTTGGGTTCGGGTTGGTAGATTTGATGTTCTTGATCCACGTCTGCTGTGCTGCAATGTGCAGGTTTGTTGCTGATTAGGTTGGCGATACAGCTTGTTTCGATATTGACATCCTGGTTTGTTTCTTCTTTACAGTAGAACACTTTTTCTATTTGCTCACATTTTTTATCAAAATATTGAATTTCATTATTGTTCATGGTACAAAAGGGCTTGGTGTGGAGTAGTTTATTTTTTATTGGAATGGGGATTGAATGGAAAAAGGAGGATTTTTCGTTTTTTAGGAGAGGTATCTATATGTTAAAAATTATATTGGAGTGGTTATAATAGGCTTGGAGCTCTAATAATTCATATATATGTTCGTCTGATTTGATTTCTACGGACTGGTTTTTGAAAAAGTCATAGATAAATGTTAATTCATCCGTGTTTAAGTTATGTTTGGAAATAATATTTAATTTTGCGAGAATTATAGCTTCGGCAATGCTAGCTAGATGATTATTCAGCAGTTCGATATTAAAGTTAATCTGATTTAAGTATTGAATGTATCTGATCGAGTTTTCTTCTGACCTTATCCTGTTGCCTAAAGTTTTTCCGGTATTTATTAGATACCTTTCAATAAGTTTCTGTTGTATGTTTATATGATTTGTGATGTTATCAAATCTTCCTATCATTTGCTTATTGAGCTTATCTTGGCTATTTCCTTGTTCTTCGATATCATTTTGCCTTTGTGCCATCGGCATCCATATTCCCTGTTATGCTTTTAACGACTGTTTCTAAACCATTTATAAGTCCTCTCTTTTGTCTCAGATTAGGTGTTAATATTTTAAATTTTGCTTGTATTTAGTTGTTCGTATTTGATTTTAATCACGTTAAGTGAGTCATTAAAGCCGTCGATTCTGTCGAAAATTTTCAGGGAGTTGCCTATTGTCTTGATGTTTCCTTCATAATTTTCTAAACGTATTATGTGGATTACATTTTTGTACGTCTTTATTGTTCTGGCAGTTCCTAGTTTCATTGTCAGAAGTCCGTGATTATTCGTCAGGTCTTGTACTTCCATTTTTTGACCGGTGGTCGTCGTTATTAGTAAGATGGTGATTGTCAACCAGAAATTTATGTTTCCTTTTTATTTTTGATTTATGCAATTTTTGATTATTATTAGTTAGAACTGTAACCTTCCTATTGTTTTTGACTTTATGCCTACTGAATCTAGGAGTAAGTTTATTCCTTCTATTTTCTTTTCTATATATAATTGATCCTGTTTTTATCCTGTAGGGTTTTTTTTTGTCAATATTTTTTACTATCTGATTTCCTATCTTTTCTTTGACAGAGGAAAACAGTTCTGCCTGAAATTCCTTTAATTTATTAAGGTACTCGTGAACGTTATTGTATTTTACATTTTTGAATTTGTATGTCCTTCCGTAAAAGAGTTCATATGGTGTCAATTTTGTTGCGGAGTGTATGGAGTTGTAAGTTATCAAGGTTTCGTTTAGTATACATATAGTCGTGGTTTCTATCCCTATGTTTTGTATAAATAACTCTATAAATTTCTGTAAGGGAAGAATGGAGTCTTTCGACTGGAGGGTTACTGCTTGATTGTTGTAATGACGAAACATGTTGGTTTATATTATATTGATCGATAAAGTCTTTGAAAACAGTTGAAGTGAATTCAGCTCCTTGATCTGAAATAAGTTTCGTTGGAATGCCGTGTAGGCTCATAAAGTGAAGAAGGGATTTAATTATTGTTAGACTGTTTCTAGCCGGAACTGTATATGCGGCTGCAAATTTAGAGAATTTATCTATTAAGGTTAAGATCTTTTGATTATTGATACAGTAAATGTCGATATGCACGATATCTAGAGGTTTTCCGGGATTTTCTGGTATCTGGTACTCAATTTTTTGAGGTTTCCTGTCGTATTTAAGATTTTGGCAAGAATCGCAGTTATTTATAACTTTCGTTATCTTCTTTTTCATAAACGGGAAGAAAAAATCGCGTTTAAGGTGTAGATAGGTTTCATTTATACCTCTATGATTATTCTTTATGTGGTAGTCGTTAATCAGTTTGTCTTGGTCGTCATCTTCAAGTATGTCTTTTAATATCTCTGTACAACGTATTACTTTAAAAGCTTTATTATTAGAAAAATATTTTGAGTACACGCTTTGGACGATTTTGAATGTTTCGTTGTCCGTATATATAGCGCAGTACTTATTTGGGGGCATAAAGTTTTTAAAAATAGTTATCATGGCATCTTCCGAATATTTATTGGCTAACGTGAAAGCGAAAATCAGAACACTTTTTTTGAATCCGTGCGGAAAGCAATTCCGTTTACGGATTTGTTTCACATCGGAAATCAGAACAGGGGTGAATAAGTACAAATTATTTAAATCAAAAAAGGGGTTATAGTTTTTCATGATATTAAAGCTGTATTGCTTAGATACAATTATAATTTCAGTTCTACTGATTTGATTGTTAAGGTAAAGATATAAAAATGCAGGAAATAAAACAAGCTACGTTCTAGTACCACTTTATTTAAGCTTGGGAAACGTAGAGGATTGAGGGATACACAGTTTTTTTTCAAACTGTAGGCTGCAGGCGAAATTAAAAAAAGTGCAATATTTTATAAAACGCTATTTTACTGGATAGAGAAAAAGTTTGTATTACGAAATTATTATTTATCGATTCTTTAAAACTAGTAAAATACTATAAAGCTGCCAGGCTTGCAATAATGTCCGGTTTAATTTAGTAAATAGATAAGAAGAAAATGTTTAAGTTCGCTAAATTATATGTATGGGTTTTTAGAATAATGCTTATTTTGATTAGGTATATATAAGTTTACAATCCAATGGGATTAAGTACCTACATTCGCTCATACCTATTCTTAGCGAAATTTGAATGAAATAGATTCTTTTCAATTAATAAGTATTTTCATTTAACCCTTTGCAAATAAAGAATTTATGGACCTATTCATTTGAACAAATTGATAAATGAAACATTTTAAAAATCAAGGCAGTTGAAAACATTTTTTTAGACAGTAAAGTTTGGATTCTAGACCAATTTACGTCCTTTACTTTGGCGGAATTGAAAAATGTTGATATCTGAATTTGTAGATAGATATGTAAATGCTAATTTCTTGAGCTAACCAAAAACTTGTAGCTCGCATAGTTTCTAATAGTTATTAAAGTTTTCGCTAAAATAAGTCTGAAGTTAGCGCCAGCGGACGAAAATACGAAAATAATAATTCTCTTGATGTCCAAAATTACAGCTTTATAAATGCTTATTTGTAGCTCAAATTCGAGATTTTGAACAATATTAGACTATGTGAAACAAGGGCTAGGTACACTGTGACGTATACATATAATGTGTGCCTTTTTATTTTAATTTTTTTTTTAATTTTATCATACCGTGCAGGATAATTTACTTCTAGATTTAACTACAGATTCTTGTGTACGATTATTTAATCAAAATTAAAAAAACGACCATTCTGCTATATTTAATTAATAATCGTACAAAAGAATAAGGGTTTGTTTCACAATGTCCCAGGGAAGTTATAATTACTTACTCGGCATATAAAATATCCGAAAACTAAATCTTCCCATTAAAAGAAATTGCGTTTTACAATTTATCTACCTAAATAATAAATGAATGTGTCAATTAGTATTCCAGTTTTCCAGACAAAATAGTTTTTTTCTGATAAAAAAATCAAAAAAAAAAATAATTATTATTTTCGTTTGCCATGTAAATTTGATAATCGCCACTTCATCTGGCCATTAAAATACTTAGAACTTTACTTATAACTTTGACGATTTAGAGTAGTTTATAAGCAAAAGTAGTTTATAATTGAATAATAAGTTTCAAGTTGCTTGCTTAGAACTTAAATCAGACATTGTGAAACAAGCTAAGAATGAAAAAATCTATATAAGATGACTTAAAATTAAATCGAAAAATTAAGAAGGAAGATTGTGTCCAACTATATAGGTGCATCTACATATTTTGCTCTAAAATCTGTAAGGAACAATAAAACGCAGTAAGTTCAGCATGTTTCAGTTGTATAAAATGTAAAATTGGAGACACAGGCAAAAAACTGAATCTAGACTTAGAGTTTGAATTTTTCGCCAAAATACATTGTTCATAAAAATCTATATGTTACAAAAAACAAAGCAAAATTGAAACGTTACTTGACAAAAATAACTAAAATCAACAAATTATTATAAGTCTCTAAATTTCCAACGAAATACAACCTATAAAATACATAATTTGTAGCTTTTTCTGTTTTTCAATATGCAAAACAAATCTTCGCGTTAATTTCAAATCTTCATGTTAACAAAAATTTAAAAACAACTTATACCGATAAAGAAATATACATACATACAGTTTCTTTCCTCGGGATTGAAAATAGTAAACAAATTTCAAAACAAAACAAAATATTGAAGCCTCATCGTCATGGAAACCAATAGGAAAGGGAACAATTAAATTTATAAATATCCCTTTGAAAATTGGTTTGTGGCCGATAAAAGCTATTTTGAATCAATAATTCAACAAGTCCAACTAAATAGTGCTAAGTCTTCTACTTGGCTGACCTTCATATAAAAACAAAGCCTGGCCCTGGGCAAAATTTCCAGCTTAATGATTAAGAATTTTAATCTTGTTGGATATAGTTCACATTGGATTTTTGTCAAAAAGTTCATGTAAGTTGAACTGAACTTAATAAAAATTGCGTATTGACAAGGCACTCACTAGTCAACTGATGAGTCTAATTGAGATCGCCGGGACGAAACGCCAATTTTTATGGACTAAAGGTCGATAAAAGCTATTTTGAATCAATAATTCAACAAGTCCAATTAAATAGTGCTAAGTCTTCTACTTGGCTGATGTATTTCCGTAGTATATAGAAATTGTATTATAAAAACCTTCATATAAAAACAAAGCCTGGCCCTGGGCAAAATTTCCAGCTTAATGATTAAGAATTTTAATCTTGTTGGATATAGTTCACATTGGATTTTTGTCAAAAAGTTCATGTAAGTTGAACTGAACTTAATAAAAATTGCGTATTGACAAGGCACTCACTAGTCAACTGATGAGTCCAAGTGAGATCGCCGGGACGAAACGCCAATTTTTATGGACTAAAGGCCGATAAAAGCTATTTTGGATCAATAATTCAACAAGTCCAATTAAATAGTGCTAAGTCTTCTACTTGGCTGATGTATTTCAGTAGTATATAGAAATTGTATTATAAAAACCTTCATATAAAAACAAAGCCTGGCCCTGGGCAAAATTTCCAGCTTAATGATTAAGAATTTTAATCTTGTTGGATATAGTTCACATTGGATTTTTGTCAAAAAGTTCATGTAAGTTGAACTCAGAGATTATGAATTATAAAGATTGGAAACCTTCGTACGTTTCACCCTCCAAAACCCATTTGTTTACATTGTTGTTTTTGTAATTTCGTTTTGTGTCGATGAATAGATGTGAATTGCAACAACAATTAAATAGGGTGGGTTTGTTCTGTTTTGACAGTTCGACCATTTTTTATGTGTAAAAAACGCAGCCATCTTTAAAAAAATTTCAACTCATCAGCTTTTCACCACGAAAATGGCGGACCATAGGTGGGATATCGGGATGTGTTCGGAAAATACAGATTCAATGGTGCAAACAGAATAATTAAGGGTGCACCCATATTGTTCATAAATCTATAGCTGGCCATTCACAAGTGAGCTTTAAGTTAACATTTTTTAAAGAAATTGACACTTGCAGCTTCCTTAGGGTAATTTCATCAAACAGAAATAATTAGTTATTATCGAAAAAGATAAAAATATGATGCAGAGCATCGTAATACAGATGATTAAATAACGACACAGATCTTACTAAATATACATTAGGCGTGTTTTTTTTGCAAGTCCATATGGATTTGTCGAAAAAAACGACATCGGGACTTAGGAACTTCTTACTTACAGTACGTAAGTCCCGATAATTATCTGGACTTAGCTAAGTCTATATGGATTTAAGTTGTTGTTGTATTTACGTGTAAAACTATTAGTCCCGATGTCGTTTTTTTCGACAAATCCATATGGACTTGCAAAAAAAACACGGCTATTATATGTTGTGGCGAAGATTGTGATGAGCTGAATTAGAATATTTTGAGTTTATTTTAAAAATGCTAGAAACGCTTTTTTTGCTACAAATAGTGCTAAGTCTTTTACTTGGCTGATGTATTTCAGTAGTATATAGAATTTGTATTATAAACCCTTCATATACAACAGTAAAAGCCCAAACCACGCTTTCGGTGTCAACCGGGTATGAAGTTCTGATGTGCCATCTGTGCGTTGAAAGGGGTAAGGGTAAACAGAGTTAAAAAGTAGTAGATGATGTTTGGCGAAATGTCAAAGAAAGAGTGGTAGATACAGAATACACATACAATTCAATAAGAGAAACAAATGTTAGGACAGATCGGATCGGATGATGCAAAGGGTGTAAGAGAAGGAAATAGTAATAATATACAAAAATATTGTATGTTCCATGGCTAAAATCACTTTGAGGAGTTATCCGATGAGAGGCTTTATATTTATGTACATTTTTGTTAAATCAGTGTTCAGCATTTCTAAATGAAATAGAAAAGCGAAGAACAATCTTAAAGCATCACTTTCACCAGCAAATGGAAAGAAGACTTTTTGCAATATTCTGTTCTCTCACTAACTGATTAAATTTATCTAGTGCGTTAATTATGTATTGATTTATTGTCAATTTGCATTTTTGATTATTATTTTACTACCCTTAAATATAATTGTCAAAATCCTCCATGCATTTTTAAAACCAAATGATTTTAGGTGTCGTGAACACTTGATAGTTCGTTTCGCCATTTTTATTAGTTTTTGAACGTGCCCATTGAAATTCATCAAGTTTTCAAAATATCGTGGTGGAAATCAGTAAGTTACACTGGTATGAGTTAAAACACGCATACTAATGCAACTTACTTACTTCACCACGGGCAGCCATATTGTTTAGCTTGTAGGCAAACCCGAATGACAGCCGAGGTTTCCAATCTTTATAATTCATAATCTCTGGTTGAACTGAACTTAATAAAAATTGCGTATTGACAAGGCACTCACTAGTCAACTGATGAGTCCAAGTGAGATCGCCGGGACGAAACGCCAATTTTTATGGACTTAAGGCCGATAAAAGCTATTTTGAATCAATAATTCAACAAGTCTAATTAAATAGTGCTAAGTCTTCTACTTGGCTGATGTATTTCAGTAGTATATAGAAATTGTATTATAAAAACCTTCATATAAAATAATATCCCATTAAAAAAAAGCACAACATTTTTACTTCCTTGCTTTCCTCTTTCATAAATTTAGTATACCAAGTCAATGCCTACAGTGCTCTCTTTTTTTTTTTGTTGTATCACTATTCTTCTATATGTATGTACATAGCATACCTACTACTATTTTTGGTGGGTTTATTCTTTTTGTTTTTGAAAAAGTTATTTATTTCTGTTTGCTGCCCCCATCATAGAGTACCTATATTACCTAGAGAACCGACCGGTACCCCTCTTGCCTTAAACACCCGCAAATTTTATTTGAGGTGAGTAAGTGAAAACTCTCTTAGTTTACTCTAGTTTGATGGGGCCATAGAGTACCTATATTACCTAGAGAACCGACTTAGTCGGTCGTTCTCTTCCACCCTACAAGCTGTACTGAGAGGAAAATGCCCATTAAGTTTTGTATGGGGTTGTTGTCCAATGCATTTTAAATGTGACCGAACCAACATGGCTTCAATTGAAAGGACTTCGCTCAAATTGCTCAAAGTGCTCAATAAGGTGGATAAGACCGCCCAGGGATTCAAAAAAAAAATCCGTTAAATTCAAAAATTGAGAAATTTATTAATTTCGTAGTCAAATTTCTTTTTTTAACCTTTTGTCAACCTAAACTATGAAGAATATCGGTCATTGTTGCTCCCGGGTAATAAATTAAATAATATTTTTGAATATTTATGTTTAAAAAAAAAACAAAAACACCTACCGAAAATTGGAAGCGCACTCTAGTTTCTTAGCTCAAAAAGGTACGTGTCTACGATTTAGGTGTGCAAATCGTAGACACGTACCTTTTTGAGCTAATGCCACCACTTTGTTCACAATTAAACCGTAGACACGTACCTTTTTGAACTAATGCGCCAATTTGTTTTTATATCCACCATTCACACGGATTCACGGATAAGGAAAAAAGAGTAAACTAAGAGAGTTTTCACTTACTCACCTCAAATAAAATTTGCGCGTGTTTAAGGCAAGAGGGGTACCGGTCGGTTCTCTAGGTAATATAGGTACTCTATGAACTCAATATACTGCATCATAGAGTACCTATATTACCTAGAGAACCGACTTAGGCGGTCGTTCTCTTCCACCCTACAAGCTGTACTGAGAGGAAAATGCCCATTAAGTTTTGTATGGGGTTGTTGTCCAATGCATTTTAAATGGGACCGAACCAACATGGCTTCAATTGAAAGGACTTCGCTCAAATTGCTCAAAGTGCTCAATAAGGTAGATAAGCCGCCCAGGGATTCAAAAAAAAAATCCGTTAAATTCAAAAATTGAGAAATTTATTAATTTCGTAGTCAAATTTCTTTTTTTAACCTTTTGTCAACCTAAACTATGAAGAATATCGGTCATTGTTGCTCCCGGGTAATAAATTAAATAATATTTTTGAATATTTATGTTTAAAAAAAAAACAAAAACACCTACCGAAAATTGGAAGCGCACTCTAGTTTCTTAGCTCAAAAAGGTACGTGTCTACGATTTAGGTGTGCAAATCGTAGACACGTACCTTTTTGAGCTAATGCCACCACTTTGTTCACAATTAAACCGTAGACACGTACCTTTTTGAACTAATGCGCCAATTTGTTTTTTTATCAACCATTCACACGGATTCACGGATAAGGAAAAAAGAGTAAACTAAGAGAGTTTTCACTTACTCACCTCAAATAAAATTTGCGGGTGTTTAAGGCAAGAGGGGTACCGGTCGGTTCTCTAGGTAATATAGGTACTCTATGTACTGCATGAAGAACCTAGGAGTTTTACCATGATCTCCTCTGAGGGTAAGATCGATAAACGCTCTGTATTTAGTTAAGATATTTTATTCATTCATTTGGCTGCAATTGGCTTTGAAATACGTCTTCTAAAGTATCTACGGAATCTTCAGAAATATTTATGTTGTTTTCTAAACAAAACCGTTCAAAATGCAAAGTTTGAATGGCACCCGACAGTAAAGGATGGATTCGTTTACATCTATTAAAATGCTTGCCATCAATAAATCCGTTCACTGAACCTTCAGCTAAAACTTCAGATTGCACTAATATATCAACTATGCCAGAACCATCAATAAATTTTCCAAGGGCTTTAAAAAAAGCCATTTGTATATGAAATGCACCTAAATTAATGAATCTGGAATCAGAAGAAATCAAGATTTTAAAAGCAATATCTTTGAAAGAATCTAATTTTCAAAAGTAAAATATGCGTTACATTTAAAAAAAAATTCCCTTTCTCGAATGTGTACCAACTTATTATCTTCTGCACAAACCATTACCATAATCGCGGCGAAAGTGTATCCACAAAACGGAACCTGTTAGACGTTTCCGTTGCATCCCTAGCAACCTTACATTTGTCTTTTTCTTCCTACAAACCAAATAGCCACTCAACCCCTTCCTCTGCAACAAAACAATATCCCATTAAAAAAAAGCACAACATTTTTACGTCCCTGCTTTCCTCCTTCATAAATTTAGTATACGTATGTCATTGACCAAGTCAATACCTACAGTGCTCTTTTTTTTTTTGTTGTAACACTATTCTTCTATATGTATGTACATAGCATACCTACTACTATTTTTGATGGCGTTTCTTCTTTTTGTTTTTGAAAAAGTTATTTATTTCTGTTTGCTGTCTCCTCTGCTTAACAATGTCATTTTCTTTTATTTTCTTGTATGCAGAGCAAGAATGTTGCAACAACCGCTACTCGAGTGGTGATGATGATGTTCACCGTCATTCCTCTGGCTCCGTTGACTTCTTCTGCATTTTGTTGTTGCATTTTCGGACAGAGAAGACGATGATATGAATTGTGAATCGTTTGCTCTGCATAGATGGTTACTTTATAGGATATTGCTTCTTTGCACTTGGGCAGTTTTTTTATTTTTCGAAGGTCCTGCATTGGTCTCATGATCCTGCTCGTTGTTGATATTATGAACCTTCGTGTTCTTATGCTCTTGCTCATGATTATTACTTGGTTTGTTGTTTTAGCTCTTGTCGTAAGCAATGGGATTTCGGTTTTATAGAATAAAAATGAAATCACTAATAAGCTAATAAGTGTTTAGGTGAATACCTAGATACATATTATTAAATGCTTAAAAATGGCGTTTCATTCACGTTTGCATATATTAAATAAGGTAAACTTAAAATGATAACTCATCACATAGCATTGGGTATTTAGATACCTATAGGAACTTAGAAATAGGTATTTAAAATAATATTATGTGTATGTAAATTCAGGTAAAAATTTAATGCTATAGGTATAGGAAAATAAATTAAACAAAAAATTAATAGCACACAAAAAAAAAGAATTCTGCAAACAACTACATATTATAACAAATATGTAAAGCAACTCTTGACTGTATTATGTGAACATATATATATATCTATGTATCTTCATGATAATATTGGAAGATTCTCATACAACAATTTTCTATTGAAGAAATGTTATTTTTTTCGTTTGTTTTGTCTTCGTGTATATCCCATTAAAACAAAAGCACAAAATTGTTACTTTCTTGCTTCCTCTTTCATAAATTTAGTATACGTATGTCATTGACCTATTATATAAGTAAGTCAATGCCTACAGTGCTCTCATTTTTGTTGTTGTATCACTATTCTTCTATATGTATGTATGTACATAGCATGCCTACTACTATTTTTGATGGCATTTGTTTTTTTTTTTAAGTTATTTATTTCTGTTTGCTGCACAGATTAGCCATATGAAGTTGAGAATGTTTCGCACGTTTCACCCTCCAAAACGCATTCGTTTACATTGTTGTATTTGTAATTTCTTCCCGCGTCGATGAATAGATGTGAATTGCAACAACAATTTAACAACGTGTATAAAGATCCCTACTGCCTATGCGTGAGGTTGGTATACAAACATTCTCATTTTGTATCTGAAATCTGACGGCTTAAGCTTGTAGGCAAATTAAAATGGCTGCCGGGGATTCTGATCTTCTGCTTGACAATGTCATTTTCTTTTATTTTCTTTTTTCTTGTTTCTTGAGCAAGAAGGTTGCGAATTTGATATATTTTTTTCGTCTTCATTTCTAGGTCGCTATTGTGTTCTTTTAATGATTGTTTTACTATTTTGTGTTTTTGATTTTTCTCATCTTTTTCTAGAAAAGTATTTACCCCGCTTGGCGCAAAAGATTTTAAAACTATTGAGCTACCAATTGGATTCTCCATCTGACAAAAATAACAATGTTCATTGAATGATCTTTTAAATTAATTTTATATTTTTTAGGGAAGTACAAAATAGTCCTATTGTTATTAAAACTCGTCCGGTTGATGTCATAATGGACACTGAAGAAATAGAAGATCTACTGCCACATTCTTTTTTAAAACTTTTTACTGCTCATGAGTACCCGTGGCAATGGCCAATTGCTTCTATACACCATCGAGGTGGTTGCCCCAGATCTAAGAGCTCCTCTGTATGATTCTTGTCGTGATATTGTCATGGAACAGGTTAGTTTGTTGTTTTTGTTTGGCAAAGTTATGAGTGAATTTTTTTATTTAAAGACAACTTATTGTGTATATGGCTATCTACCGAAAAAAGCTCGATCACGGCACATTGAAGAACACGAAGTGACTTCAGTAGAACTCACATGACAGAGTGGAATTCAGCTTTTTGACCTCTATCGACCGGAAAACCTCCCAGAATTCAATTCTTATAAATTCAAATCGACTTAAGATTGTTCCATTGATTCCAAAAGAAATGGATGTCGAATATCAATGATTTTATATCTGGTGCGAGGGATTCTTTGTCAGATAAATGTTTCCTTCTGCCATATAGAATATCATATACTCAAGTACTATCCTTTGGATCTTACCTGTCATCCAGATCGTTTCGATTCATGGACTGGAATAGCTCTATCGAAAGCTAGTGAAATCGAAACAAAACTTAATGGATTCGTAACGATTGAGTAGGTTTCAAAATATTTTAATTAATAATATTTATTTTATTCTTCTTAAGTATTCCTGCCTTCATGAACGAATGCGAAAATACTATACGCTGCTTCAAAAAGTGTACAAAGTTAAACCATGATCAAGTGCTTGTTTGGATTGAGACTTAAAACATTCGTCAGGTACTCTTTCGCTAGAACAGTTGTCTTTTAATGGTTCTCCTTTGTTTGTTTTTAAACAACATTTGGAGATGCATTGGTAGGTCTTTTTCGTTCGTTTCAAGTATAAGTTGAATATTAAATTCGTTCAGAGGTCTTTTTGAGATGTATATTTGGTCGTCAAGGTTCTCGATAGCTGAATGGATTGTGGAACCGCTAGAACCAGGGATATTATTTGTCTCGTTTGTGTTAAGTTCTATTGAATTACTTTCGTTCGATCTTGACTCTGCTAAGGGCATCAGCAGAAAATATCACCATTTCGTATGCTTACAGGTAGACGATGTCGAATTCGGTTTGAGAAGGAGGGAAATACTAGAATTTTCTGTTATCAGTTTTTGTTGTTCCAAGTCTATTTTTGCTCTAATTTGAGTTAAAATATCTAAGCCGATAAGACCATCAAAATATCCATGGAATTTGAATACTAAAAATCTAAACGTGCCGTGCGTTTGGAACTCCGAAAAAGAGGGAAAGATTATTTCTTTATTGATTGTAAATATGTTCTTTGAAAATTGTTTTTATAACCGTATTATTGCTGGGGATTTGAAATTGGGGGTCAGCGAACTCGGGATTGATGAAAGATGAAGACGCGCCAGTATCTATTGAGAATCTGAGTGGTCTTCCAAATGGTGAGGAAATATTTACTTATGGTAAAATATTTCCATGTTTATTGATGTTTATAATGGGTGATTTTTTAAGAGGTTTAGAACTTTTTTAAAAAAAAAAAACACAAAAAATTCGAAAAAATGAATGAAATATTTATTTGAATCGATAGTTTGAACCTTGCAATTTAATGTTTAAAGATAATTTCATGCAAATGTTGACCGCGGCTGCGTCTCAGGTAGCCCATCCGCTGAGTCCAATTTTGGCATACTCTTTCACACATATCGGCCGGTATCTCACGAATGAATGCATGGATGTTGGCTTCCAGTGCGTCAATCGAAGCGGGCTTGTCCCTATAGACATTAGCCTTGACATACCCCCACAAAAAATAATCTAATGGTGTCAAATCGCACGATCTAGGCGGCCAATTGACCGGCCCGAAACGTGAAATTAACTGTTCACCAAACTCGCCTCGCAATTGCGCCATTGTTTCGCGTGCTGTGTGGCATGTGGCACCGTCTTGTTGAAACCACATATCATGCAAGTCAAGAACTTCCATTTCGGGCAAAAAAAAGTTTGTTATCATCGCTCGGTAGCGTTCACCATTGACAGTAACGCTGCGATTCGCATCATCTTTGAAGAAATATGGCCCAATAATGCCGCCGGCCCATAAACCGCACCAAACAGTGGCTTTTTCGGGATGCATTGGCAGCCAGTTGCAATGCTTCTGGCTGATCTTCACTCCAAATGCGGCAATTTTGCTTATTTACGTACCCATTCAACCAAAAATGAGCCTCATCGCTGAACACAAGCAGCGCGCGATGAACATTTCGAACCGAGCACGAATTTTGATAGTAAAATTCAATAATTTGCAAGCGTTGTTCATTTGTAAGACGATCCATGCTTAAATTGCAAACCAAACTGAAGCTGTTTGACAGTGACACAAGGTACTAAACACACGTCAGCTGTCAAAACCAGTGTGGCCAAAACCAAACCAGCCAAAAAATCACCCGTTATATCCGATTGGTTCCCAGAGGCTGGTTCTTGAAAATTTTCCGTATCATCTTGGTGGTTTGTTATATGGAATGTCTCAAGGTTTTGCTGGAATTGTTCATTGTAATATTTATCTAGGTTTTGGTATGGGTTTTCTATTTCATAGTTCGGTTGGTCGGTGGTTTCATCTGGATGATCATATTCGAAGGTTCCTGGGTGTTCGATATCAATGTTATGTAGTTCTCGATTGATTGTATTTGAGGGACCAGCTTGTCTTAAAATATTACTTTGTGTATGGGTGGCATTCGGAAGTTGCGTTTGGGATTGTAATTTTGAGTATATTGTACTAGCGTCCATTGGTTCGTATTGTGATAATTTCTGCCTATTTGAGAATTGACCTGAACCGGGATTTGTTCTGAAGGTCTATTTAGATAGGGATTACTTTGTCCTGGCATAGGGTTTGCGTAGTTAAGAGGGATTTGTTGGTTTTGTCTTGTCTGTGGATTAAGAAAATTAGCAGAATTATATGTCTGTTGTCCTGGTCTATTACGAGAGTGGAAGTTAAATGTGTGGTTTGGTGTCTGATGGGGATATTGTCTTGGCTGGTTGTAAAAAGGGTTATGCATTTGGTTTTGTTGAGGATTTCTAGAAAGGACTTGATGGGTGGGAGACAAAAATTTCTTTTGATGTTGAAAATATATCGGTTCATGTTTCATATATGAGATGTTCTGTTCCTTTGTACAATAAGCAAAGGCTTCTGATAGTGTTGAAGGTCTCATTGCCCTTACTGTGGAACCAAGAGGTTTTCTGAGTCCAGTTAGAAAAGTATTTAAGCACATTTACTTGTATAAGTTATTCTTTGCAGTTATAACATTAGTTTAATTTTCATGTATCTGTACATGATTAATCATGGCTGCTTGGATTTCTATCACGTCACTATAAAAGTTTTCTAAAGTCCTGTTATGTTGTCTTAAGTTATGAAGGTCGCGTATGAGCGACGTCTCGTTCCGTTTGTCGGAGTAGTGGTTTATGAGGTTCTCTTTAATAGAGGTCCAAGATAAGGCAGTCCCATATACGTTAAGTACTTCGTTGGCTGGGCCAACAACTTTGTTTCTTATGGCTCGGAGTATGACTCTGCATAAATTTGTGCCATCAATACCTCCGAGAAGCGATAATACCTCTTCTACGTTTTTTATAAACTCGAATAGAAGTCTTGGATTTCCATCAAAAGTGGGAATATCTTTGACTATGTCTGGAACTCTGAGTGAGTTTAAAAGATTGATTGCCGCCGATGCAGCGGCTGCTGTTGTTGCATCAGTTTCTTGACCGTTTGTCATCATAGTTCTTTTTAACTTAATATCGCTTAATAAATTAATTTCACCATCTATGTTAATTTCACTATCTAAATGGTTGTTCTTAGTTTCAGTAGAATTTTTTCTTTCAGATTCTTCAATATTTAAATTTATATTCTCAAGATCAATTTCTCTGCTTATTTCTATACTTAAACTATTGGAGCTGTTTAATTTTTTCCTTTGGGTTGGATAAGGATTATTTTTAATTTTTGGGATTTTAAACATGTGGGGTTAGGATGAAATTCGTTATTTCGACTTACGTGATATAGAATTTCATGTTGTTCTTATACTATTGAAAAGTGGTAAGATGTCGTCTTTCTGGCTGTTGCTGCAACTAATCAGGATACGTTCCTTGCACAGATGTTTGCAGTGACGTATGTTAATTTTACGACGTTCGATTTGCTTTCGAAAGAAAATATCTTTTTCCCGTACACTGATGTTTATTGTTTCGATTTGCCTTCGAAAATATCGATTTGCCTTGCACTGAACCGTATTAAATTCTTTAGTCTTGGTATTTTTTATTAAAGTTCTTTTCCGAGTTAAATTAACGATAAACCTTCTACTGCGCCAGTTAAGGTACTTTAAAAAAAAAAATATTTCAGTAGTGCGGCACAGTGCCAGGTTTAATTCCAACTCAAATCATTTATTAATCATCATAACATTAAATACAGAATAAATTGCTTAGTCAATAAAATACATAGAATGCGAAGCAGTACAATGAACCAATATAATAGCTGATATATGATCAGTGACAAAATACAATTAGCTGGATAATGATAAATAGCTGATATATGATCAGCGACAAAATGACATTGATATTGGCGTAGCACAGTGAATGTGAATGTGAATGTGAACACCGTCCATCTTCGTGTGGTTTGCTGTCTCCTCTGCTTGACAATGTCATTTTCTTTTATTTTCTTGTATGCAGAGCAAGAAGGTTGCGAATTTGATATATTTTTTTTGTCTTCATTTCTAGGTCGCTATTGTGTTCTTTTAATGATTGTTTTACTATTTTGTGTTTTTGATTTATCTCATCTTTTTCTGGAAAGGTATTTACCCCGCTTGGCGAAAAAGATTTTAAAATTATTGAGCTACCAATTGGATATTCTCCATTTGACAAAAATAACAATTCACAACATCCATTAGAGATAAAGAGGCCTTGGATAGTATTACAACAAGTGTTATTAAGGTAAAATCATTTTAATGCATGTTCATTGAATGATCATTTAAATTAATTTTATAATTTTTAGGGAAGTACAAAATAGTCCTATTGTTATTAAAACTCGTCCGGTTGATGTCACAATGGACAGTGAAGAAATAGAAGATCTACTGCCATATTCTTTTTTAAAACTTTTTACTGCTCATGAGTTCCTAGGTGTCAGGTCAGTGGTGTACCCGTGGCAATGGCCAATTGCTTCTATACACCATCGAGGTGGTTGCCCCAGATCTAAGAGCTCCTCTATGTCGTGATATTGTCATGGAACAGGTTAGTTTGTTGTTTTTGTTTGGCAAAGTTATGAGTGAAATTTTTTATTTTTTTTTTATTTAAAGACAACTTATTGTGTATATAGCTATCTACCAAAAAGAGCTCGATCACGGCACATTGAAGAACACGAAGTTACTTCAGTAGAACTCACATGACAGAGTGGAATTCAGCTTTTTGACCTCTATCGATCGAAAAACCTCCCAATTCAATTCTTATAAATTCAAATCGATTTCAGCTGATATGGAGCAATTGCTACTTAAGATTGTTCCATTTATTCCAAAAGAAATGGATGCCACTTCAGTGATCTCGAATATCAATGATTTTATATCTGGTGTGAGGGATTCTTTGCCAGATAAATGTGTCCTTCTGCCATATAGAAAATCATATACTCAAGTACTATCCTTTGGATCTTACCTGTCATCCAGATCGTTTCGATTCATGGGCTCGAAAGCTCGAAAGCTAGTAAAATCGAAACAAAACTTAATGGATTCGTAACGATTGAGTAGGTTTCAAAGTATTTTCAATAATTTTGAAGTAAATTGCTTTATTTTATTCTTCTTAAGTATTCCTGCCTTCATGAACGAATGCGAAGATACTATACCCTGCTTCAAAAAGTGTACAAAGTTAAACCATGAACAAGTGCTTGTTTGGATTGAGACTTAAAACATTCGTCAGGTACCTACTCTTTCGCTGGAACAGTAAGACTACAAAAAATCTCAAAGAATGACTTGTCATGACATTTAATTTGTTTTAGATTCACCTCCGTTGAAGACCGTAAAGATTACTTTTTAAAAATCTCAAATGACTGCTTTTTCAAAGCTGTTGTCATGCTACAAAATCAAACTGAAGTGGAAATTGACGATGAGAATGAATCTTATGATGAGAAGTGGTGAAATTAGTATACGTTGGAAAAAATCGGAGAGGAATGAGGTAGGTACATGTTTTAAATAAAATCCATTAATATTTAAAATATTCTTTTTTTCGAAAATCTTATTTTTAACAAAATGGATTTCTATGAAAAACTTTTCCACTTTCTGGAACCAGAAGAAATCAAGATTTTAAAAGCAATATCTTTGAAGGAATCTAATATTCCAAAGTAAAATAGCTATTCGATACATTTAAAAAAAATTTCCCTTTCTCGAATGTGTACCAACTACCTTCTGCACAAACCATTACCATAATCGCGGCGAAAGTGTATCCACAAAACGGAACCTGTTAGAAGTTTCCGTTGCATCCGACTTTCAATTTTACCCATACCGAAAGCTGTAGGAAAACTTCCTACAAACCAAATAGCCACTCAACCCCTTCCTCTGCAACAAAATAATATCCCATTAAAAAAAAGAACAAAATTGTTACTTCTTTGCATTCCTCTTTCATAAATTTAGTATGTCATTGAACTATTATATAAGTAAAAAAATCAGTGCTCTCATTTTTTTGTTATGTATGTCCCCTATTACACGATGATTCTTTGCGTCTGACTCTTTTTGAAATTAAATGAGTGCGAAGGTGAGATCCAGTTTCTTTTCTCACTCCCACTCATTAAATTTCGAAAAGAGTCAGACGCAAAGAATCGTCGTGTAATAGGGGACTTATGTATGTATGTAATGAGATTAAAAAACAAAAGACAATCGAATATACTTAAATCGAATATAAATTTTCAATTTCAAAATTTGTTTCCACAACCTTATCCATATAAGGTCGGGTTAGCACTTGATAACTCGTTGCTGAATTTATTATACTTTTTGAACATATGGACTCATGATATTTTTAAAATAACCGACATTTTGGTGGTTAATGGAGGAATTCTGTCTATGTGTGCAAATAAATGGTGGTGAATGGACGAATTATGCATATGTGTGCGTATTTCTCCTGAATTTCCCCTGAATTAGCTTGTTGGCAAACTCGGATGACAGCCGAGATTGTCATCTTTTTATGGTGTATCTATGGTTTGCTGTCTCCTCAGCTTGACAATGTCATTTTCTTTTATTTTCTTGTATGCAGAGCAAGAAGGTTGCGAATTTGATATATTTGTTCGTCTTCATTTCTAGGTCGTTATTGCGTTCTTTTAATGATTGTTTTACTATTTTGTGTTTTTGATTTATCTCATCTTTTTCTAGAAAAGTATTTACCCCGCTTGGCGAAAAAAATTTTAAAACTATTGAGCTACCAATTGGATTCTCCATTTGACAAAAATAACAATTCACAACATCCATTAGAGATAAATAGGCCTTGGATAGTATTACATCAAGTGTTATTAAGGTAAAATCATTTTAATGCATGTTCATTGAATGATCATTTAAATTAATTTTATATTTTTTAGGGAAGTACAAAATAGTCCTATTGTTATTAAAACTCGTCCGGTTGATGTCACAATGGACACTGAAGGAGCAGAAGATCTATTGAAGAACACGAAGTGACTTCAGTAGAACTCACATGACAGAGTGGAATTCAGCTTTTTGACCTCCATCGACCGGAAAACCTCCAAGAATTCAATTCTTATAAATTCAAATCGACTTAAGATTGTTCCTTTGATTCCAAAAGAAATGGATGTCGAATATCAATGATTTTATATCTGGTGCGAGGGATTCTTTGCCAGATAAATGTGTCCTTCTGCCATATAGAATATCATATACTCAAGTACTATCCTTTGGATCTTACCTGTCATCCAGATCGTTTCGATTCATGGACTGGAATAGCTCTATCGAAAGCTAGTAAAATCGAAACAAAACTTAATGGATTCGTAACGATTGAGTAGGTTTCAAAATATTTTAAGTAATTTTGAAGTAAATTGCTTTATTTTATTCTTCTTAAGTATTCCTGCCTTCATGAACGAATGCGAAAATACTATACGCTGCTTCAAAAAGTGTACAAAGTTAAACCATGATCAAGTGCTTGTTTGGATTGAGACTTAAAACATTCGTCAGGTACTCTTTCGCTAGAACAGTAAGACTACAAAAAATCTCAAAGAATGACTTGTCATGACATTTAATTTGTTTTAGATTCACCTCCGTTGAAGACCGTAAAGATAACTTTTTAAAAATCTGAAATGACTGCTTTTCCAAAGCTGATGTCATGCTACAAAATCAAACTGAAGTGTTTGTTAATTGACGATGAGAATGAATATCATGATGAGAAGTGGTGAAATCAGTATATGTTGGAAAAAATCGGATAGGAATGAGGTAGGTACATGTTTTAAATAAAATCCATTAATATTTAAAATATTCTTTTTTTCGAAACTCTTATTTGTACTGTGTACCTATTATTGTATAAACTACCTGGTACTCACACATTGTTTTTCTCTTTTCCAATTTCTGGAACCAGAAGAAATCAAGATTTTAAAAGCAATATCTTTGAAAGAATCTAATATTCAAAAGTAAAATAATCGTTACATTTTAATAAAAATTTCCCCTTTTCGAATGTGTACCAACTGATTATCTTCTGCACAAACCATTACCATAATCGCGGCGAAAGTGTATCCACAAAACGGAACCTGTTAGAAGTTTCCGTTGCATCCGACTTTCAATTTTACCCATACCGAAAGCTATACACAGCGTTACACATCAAAGAACATAGTTCTCTAGCAACCTTACATTCTTGCACCTAACATTTGTCTTTTTCTTCCTGCAAACCTAATAGCCACTCAACCCCTTCCTCTGCAACAAAATAATATCCCATTAAAAAAAAGCACAACATTTTTACTTCCTTGCTTTCCTCTTTCATAAATTTAGTATACGTATGTCATTGACCTATTATCATTGAATAAACATATGTAGAAGGTGGCACTCGAGGAAAACTATACCAAATCGGCTGGCAGCGCTGCTGTCGCCTAAATAATATTATAGGTCGGTGTATTCAATTTAAAATATTTCCTTAATTATCGATAGAGTCGTGTATTTGAAAAGAATTTTTTACAGTTTTGTTTTTGTAATTTCAATCAATTACTATGGAAACGGTTGTTGTGTTTCTTTCGGGTGAAATTCAGAAATTGTGTGTATTACTATGGAAACGAATGTATTTGTGTTTTGTTTGAAATTAAGATTTTTTTTTAATTAAGCTATTTACATATGTATATATTAATGTAGATGAAAATATTTTCGTTACGATTTCAGTTAATCACCCCTGTTTTGAATTTCGATCTTTTATAAAAAACTTTCGATTTCAAACTCTAGGTGTTTTGAAATACTTTTCGTTTTCAAAACTTGCGTAATGATTGCGCTTTGATTTTCTATCGAATTGAAAATACTTGACGTTTGAAATTAATTTGAGTTTTCATATCATAAATGGAAATGAAAAAAAATTTAAAAATGTTGTTTACAGCCAAAAAGGGAAGGTTCTACTTATAATCTGTGTTTTTTTTTTTAATTTACGTAATTTTTCTGCAACAAATTTGACATTTAGAATTTTGTTTTTACTGATTTGGAAAAAAATAGGTTTGAATATTGGCTAACGTGAAAGCGAAAATCAGAACACTTTTTTTGAATCCGTGCGGAAAGCAATTCCGTTTAAGGATTTGTTTCACATCGGAAATCAGAACAGGGGTGAATAAGTACAAATTATTTAAATCAAAAAAGGGGTTATAGTTTTTCATGATATTAAAGCTGTATTGCTTAGATACAATTATAATTTCAGTTCTACTGATTTGATTGTTAAGGTAAAGATATAAAAATGCAGGAAATAAAACAAGCTACGTTCTAGTACCACTTTATTTAAGCTTGGGAAACGTAGAGGATTGAGGGATACACAGTTTTTTTCAAACTGTAGGCTGCAGGCGAAATTAAAAAAAGTGCAATATTTTATAAAACGCTATTTTACTGGATAGAGAAAAAGTTTGTATTACGAAATTATTATTTATCGATTCTTTAAAACTAGTAAAATACTATAAAGCTGCCAGGCTTGCAATAATGTCCGGTTTAATTTAGTAAATAGATAAGAAGAAAATGTTTAAGTTCGCTAAATTATATGTATGGGTTTTTAGAATAATGCTTATTTTGATTAGGTATATATAAGTTTACAATCCAATGGGATTAAGTACCTACATTCGCTCATACCTATTCTTAGCGAAATTTGAATGAAATAGATTCTTTTCAATTAATAAGTATTTTCATTTAACCCTTTGCAAATAAAGAATTTATGGACCTATTCATCTGAACAAATTGATAAATGAAACATTTTAAAAATTAAGGCAGTTGAAAACATTTTTTTAGACAGTAAAGTTTGGATTCTAGACCAATTTACGTCCTTTACTTTGGCGGAATTGAAAAATGTTGATATCTGAATTTGTAGATAGATATCTAAATGCTAATTTCTTGAGCTAACCAAAAACTTGTAGCTCGCATAGTTTCTAATAGTTATTAAAGTTTTCGCTAAAATAAGTCTGAAGTTAGCGCCAGCGGACGAAAATACGAAAATAATAATTCTCTTGATGTCCAAAATTACAGCTTTATAAATGCTTATTTGTAGCTCAAATTCGAGATTTTGAACAATATTAGACTATGTGAAACAAGGGCTAGGTACACTGTGACGTATACATATAATGTGTGCCTTTTTATTTTAATTTTTTTTTAAATTTTATCATACCGTGCAGGATAATTTACTTCTAGATTTAACTACAGATTCTTGTGTACGATTATTTAATCAAAATTAAAAAAACGACCATTCTGCTATATTTAATTAATAATCGTACAAAAGGATAAGGGTTTGTTTCACAATGTCCCAGGGAAGTTATAATTACTTACTCGGCATATAAAATATCCGAAAACTAAATCTTCCCATTAAAAGAAATTGCGTTTTACAATTTCTACCTAAATAATAAATGAATGTGTCAATTAGTATTCCAGTTTTCCAGACAAAATAGTTTTTTTCTGATAAAAAAATCAAAAAAAAAAATAATTATTATTATTTTCGTTTGCCATGTAAATTTGATAATCGCCACTTCATCTGGCCATTAAAATACTTAGAACTTTACTTATAACTTTGACGATTTAGAGTAGTTTATAAGCAAAAGTAGTTTATAATTGAATAATAAGTTTCAAGTTGCTTGCTTAGAACTTAAATCAGACATTGTGAAACAAACTAAGAATGAAAAAATCTATATAAGATGACTTAAAATTAAATCGAAAAATTAAGAAGGAAGATTGTGTCCAACTATATAGGTGCATCTACATATTTTGCTCTAAAATCTGTAAGGAACAATAAAACGCAGTAAGTTCAGCATGTTTCAGTTGTATGAAATGTAAAATTGGAGATACAGGCAAAAAACTGAATCTAGACTTAGAGTTTGAATTTTTCGCCAAAATACATTGTTCATAAAAATCTATATGTTACAAAAAACAAAGCAAAATTGAAACGTTACTTGACAAAAATAACTAAAATCAACAAATTATTATAAGTCTCTAAATTTCCAACGAAATACAACCTATAAAATACATAATTTGTAGCTTTTTCTGTTTTTCAATATGCAAAACAAATCTTCGCGTTAGTTTCAAATCTTCATGTTAACAAAAATTTAAAAACAACTTATACCGATAAAGAAATATACATACATACAGTTTCTTTCCTCGGGATTGAAAATAGTAAACAAATTTCAAAACAAAACAAAATATTGAAGCCTCATCGTCATGGAAACCAATAGAAAAGGGAACAATTAAATTTATAAATATCCCTTTGAAAATTGGTTTGTGGCCGATAAAAGCTATTTTGAATCAATAATTCAACAAGTCCAATTAAATAGTGCTAAGTCATCTACTTGGCTGACCTTCATATAAAAACAAAGCCTGGCCCTGGGCAAAATTTCCAGCTTAATGATTAAGAATTTTAATCTTGTTGGATATAGTTCACATTGGATTTTTGTCAAAAAGTTCATGTAAGTTGAACTCAGAGATTATGAATTATAAAGATTGGAAACCTTCGTACGTTTCACCCTCCAAAACCCATTTGTTTACATTGTTGTTTTTGTAATTTCGTTTTGTGTCGATGAATAGATGTGAATTGCAACAACAATTAAATAGGGTGGGTTTGTTCTGTTTTGACAGTTCGACCATTTTTTATGTGTAAAAAACGCAGCCATCTTTAAAAAAATTTCAACTCATCAGCTTTTCACCACGAAAATGGCGGACCATAGGTGGGATATCGGGATGTGTTCGGAAAATACAGATTCAATGGTGCAAACAGAATAATTAAGGGTGCACCCATATTGTTCATAAATCTATAGCTGGCCATTCACAAGTGAGCTTTAAGTTAACATTTTTTAAAGAAATTGACACTTGCAGCTTCCTTAGGGTAATTTCATCAAACAGAAATAATTAGTTATTATCGAAAAAGATAAAAATATGATGCAGAGCATCGTAATACAGATGATTAAATAACGACACAGATCTTACTAAATATACATTAGGCGTGTTTTTTTTGCAAGTCCATATGGATTTGTCGAAAAAAACGACATCGGGACTTAGGAACTTCTTACTTACAGTACGTAAGTCCCGATAATTATCTGGACTTAGCTAAGTCTATATGGATTTAAGTTGTTGTTGTATTTACGTGTAAAACTATTAGTCCCGATGTCGTTTTTTTCGACAAATCCATATGGACTTGCAAAAAAAACACGGCTATTATATGTTGTGGCGAAGATTGTGATGAGCTGAATTAGAATATTTTGAGTTTATTTTAAAAATGCTAGAAACGCTTTTTTTGCTACAAATAGTGCTAAGTCTTTTACTTGGCTGATGTATTTCAGTAGTATATAGAATTTGTATTATAAACCCTTCATATACAACAGTAAAAGCCCAAACCACGCTTTCGGTGTCAACCGGGTATGAAGTTCTGATGTGCCATCTGTGCGTTGAAAGGGGTAAGGGTAAACAGAGTTAAAAAGTAGTAGATGATGTTTGGCGAAATGTCAAAGAAAGAGTGGTAGATACAGAATACACATACAATTCAATAAGAGAAACAAATGTTAGGACAGATCGGATCGGATGATGCAAAGGGTGTAAGAGAAGGAAATAGTAATAATATACAAAAATATTGTATGTTCCATGGCTAAAATCACTTTGAGGAGTTATCCGATGAGAGGCTTTATATTTATGTACATTTTTGTTAAATCAGTGTTCAGCATTTCTAAATGAAATAGAAAAGCGAAGAACAATCTTAAAGCATCACTTTCACCAGCAAATGGAAAGAAGACTTTTTGCAATATTCTGTTCTCTCACTAACTGATTAAATTTATCTAGTGCGTTAATTATGTATTGATTTATTGTCAATTTGCATTTTTGATTATTATTTTACTACCCTTAAATATAATTGTCAAAATCCTCCATGCATTTTTAAAACCAAATGATTTTAGGTGTCGTGAACACTTGATAGTTCGTTTCGCCATTTTTATTAGTTTTTGAACGTGCCCATTGAAATTCATCAAGTTTTCAAAATATCGTGGTGGAAATCAGTAAGTTGCACTGGTATGAGTTAAAACACGCATACTAATGCAACTTACTTACTTCACCACGGGCAGCCATATTGTTTAGCTTGTAGGCAAACCCGAATGACAGCCGAGGTTTCCAATCTTTATAATTCATAATCTCTGGTTGAACTGAACTTAATAAAAATTGCGTATTGACAAGGCACTCACTAGTCAACTGATGAGTCCAAGTGAGATCGCCGGGACGAAACGCCAATTTTTATGGACTTAAGGCCGATAAAAGCTATTTTGAATCAATAATTCAACAAGTAAATTAAAGTCTTCTACTTGGCTGATGTATTTCAGTAGTATATAGAAATTGTATTATAAAAACCTTCATATAAAATAATATCCCATTAAAAAAAAGCACAACATTTTTACTTCCTTGCTTTCCTCTTTCATAAATTTAGTATACCAAGTCAATGCCTACAGTGCTCTCATTTTTTTTTTGTTGTATCACTATTCTTCTATATGTATGTACATAGCATACCTACTACTATTTTTGGTGGGTTTATTCTTTTTGTTTTTGAAAAAGTTATTTATTTCTGTTTGCTGCCCCCATCATAGAGTACCTATACTACCTAGAGAACCGACCGGTACCCCTCTTGCCTTAAACACCCGCAAATTTTATTTGAGGTGAGTAAGTGAAAACTCTCTTAGTTTACTCTAGTTTGATGGGGTCCATAGAGTACCTATATTACCTAGAGAACCGACTTAGTCGGTCGTTCTCTTCCACCCTACAAGCTGTACTGAGAGGAAAATGCCCATTAAGTTTTGTATGGGGTTGTTGTCCAATGCATTTTAAATGGGACCGAACCAACATGGCTTCAATTGAAAGGACTTCGCTCAAATTGCTCAAAGTGCTCAATAAGGTGGATAAGACCGCCCAGGGATTCAAAAAAAAAATCCGTTAAATTCAAAAATTGAGAAATTTATTAATTTCGTAGTCAAATTTCTTTTTTTAACCTTTTGTCAACCTAAACTATGAAGAATATCGGTCATTGTTGCTCCCGGGTAGTAAATTAAATAATATTTTTGAATTTTTATGTTTAAAAAAAAAAACAAAAACACCTACCGAAAATTGGAAGCGCACTCTAGTTTCTTAGCTCAAAAAGGTACGTGTCTACGATTTAGGTGTGCAAATCGTAGACACGTACCTTTTTGAGCTAATGCCACCACTTTGTTCACAATTAAACCCATAGAGTACCTATATTACCTAGAGAACCGACCGGTACCCCTCTTGCCTTAAACACCCGCAAATTTTATTTGAGGTGAGTAAGTGAAAACTCTCTTAGTTTACTCTTTTTTCCTTATCCGTGAATCCGTGTGAATGGTGGATATAAAAACAAATTGGCGCATTAGTTCAAAAAGGTACGTGTCTATGGTTTAATTGTGAACAAAGTGGTGCCATTAGCTCAAAAAGGTGCGTGTCTACGATTTGCACACCTAAATCGTAGACACGTACCTTTTTGAGCTATGAAACTAGAGTGCGCTTCTAATTTTCGGTAGGTGTTTTTGTTTTTTTTTTTAAACATAAATATTCAAAAATGTTATTTAATTTATTACCCGGGAGCAACAATGACCGATATTCTTCATAGTTTAGGTTGACAAAAGGTTAAAAAAAGAAATTTGACTACGAAATTAATAAATTTCTCAATTTTTGAATTTAACGGATTTTTTTTTGAATCCCTGGGCGGTCTTATCCACCTTATTGAGCACTTTGAGCAATTTGAGCGAAGTCCTTTCAATTGAAGCGAAGTTGGTTCGGTCCCATTTAAAATGCATTGGACAACAACCCCATACAAAACTTAATGGGCATTTTCCTCTCAGTACAGCTTGTAGGGTGGAAGAGAACGACCGCCTAAGTCGGTTCTCTAGGTAATATAGGTACTCTATGATTAAACCGTAGACACGTACCTTTTTGAACTAATGCGCCAATTTGTTTTTATATCCACCATTCACACGGATTCACGGATAAGGAAAAAAGAGTAAACTAAGAGAGTTTTCACTTACTCACCTCAAATAAAATTTGCGCGTGTTTAAGGCAAGAGGGGTACCGGTCGGTTCTCTAGGTAATATAGGTACACTATGAACTCAATATACTGCATGAAGAACCTAGGAGTTTTACCATGATCTCCTCTGAGGGTAAGATCGATAAACGCTCTGTATTTAGTTAAGATATTTTATTCATTCATTTGGCTGCAATTGGCTTTGAAATACGTCTTCTAAATTATCTACGGAATCTTCAGAAATATTTATGTTGTTTTCTAAACAAAACCGTTCAAAATGCAAAGTTTGAATGGCACCCGACAGTAAAGGATGGATTCGTTTACATCTATTAAAATGCTTGCCATCAATAAATCCGTTCACTGAACCTTCAGCTAAAACTTCAGATTGCACTAATATATCAACTATGCCAGAACCATCAATAAATTTTCCAAGGGCTTTAAAAAAAGCCATTTGTATATGAAATGCACCTAAATTAATGAAAATATTATTGAATGTAGGACTTTCAGTTATTTGGATTTACATTGCCATTTTCGCAATAGCTAAGTCTTATGTCAAAATGATTTCTTTTTGATTGCATTCATTACAAATTCTTTGAGCATGATTAAGAGCATAGAGTACCTATATTACCTAGAGAACCGACTTAGGCGGTCGTTCTCTTCCACCCTACAAGCTGTACTGAGAGGAAAATGCCCATTAAGTTTTGTATAGGGTTGTTGTCCAATGCATTTTAAATGGGACCGAACCAACATGGCTTCAATTGAAAGGACTTCGCTCAAATTGCTCAAAGTGCTCAATAAGGTGGATAAGACCGCCCAGGGATTCAAAAAAAATAATCCGTTAAATTCAAAAATTGAGAAATTTATTAATTTCGTAGTCAAATTTCTTTTTTTAACCTTTTGTCAACCTAAACTATGAAGAATATCGGTCATTGTTGCTCCCGGGTAATAAATTAAATAATATTTTTGAATATTTATGTTTAAAAAAAAAAAACAAAAACACCTACCGAAAATTGGAAGCGCACTCTAGTTTCTTAGCTCAAAAAGGTACGTGTCTACGATTTAGGTGTGCAAATCGTAGACACGTACCTTTTTGAGCTAATGCCACCACTTTGTTCACAATTAAACCGTAGACACGTACCTTTTTGAACTAATGCGCCAATTTGTTTTTATATCCACCATTCACACGGATTCACGGATAAGGAAAAAAGAGTAAACTAAGAGAGTTTTCACTTACTCACCTCAAATAAAATTTGCGGGTGTTTAAGGCAAGAGGGGTACCGGTCGGTTCTCTAGGTAATATAGGTACTCTATGATTAAGAGTTTCAAAAACAAAGGTATAGGATGTGGCAAGTAATCTATTACTTGAATCTCCTTATTGTCTATTATTGTATAACTATTAAATCCTATCCACATTTGTACTTCAGGAATTTTGGATAATGAAACTGCCCAAATTAGATCTTTCATTATAGCATTCATTTTTGCTTGCGAAGATTCATTAAATGCACTCATAATTACTGATAGAGGAAGCAAATTTGTTTTAGAATGAGGTTTTTTCATGTAGGGCTGAATTTCACGCGGGATTTGTTCGAATCGCCTCCTCTTTCTTGAAGTAAGAAAACTATTATCAGTTTGAATGCTCGAAGTTGTTACAATGCTATCTGTCCCTAATGAAAAACTTGAATCAGATTTGAATTGATAAATAATACCGACAGTATCATGCAGAGTATCTTTTCCACTTACAGTGTCGACGTAACGGTCAAAGTTATCAAAAGCAACATGGGTGCTTAAATTGTCATTAATTTCCATACCACTAGGTATGAGACTGTTGTTTTCATCACAAGCTGTAAATGTCATTTCGGTTTCAAGCTCTGCAGCAGCGATGTACCCCACACAATGTCCATATTTATTAAGTATAGAAAGAACTTTTTTACTACTCGTCAACGATTTCATCGATAATCCCAACATAAGGTGTTTGGCTGGTTTAATTCTCCCCTTTGAAATTATATAAGTTATATCCTGACACAATGACTGTATTCTTATAGAATCATCTTCCGAATTTTGTCTACGGCTATCTGGTCCTTGAACAAGGCAACAAACAAATTCATATAATTAATTTTCAGGGGTTAAACATTCTCCTTTTATAACATAATCTGGTTTTAGTTTTCCAGGAAGATTGTTTTTTGTTAAAGATTTAACAGTGTTTCGGAGGTCATAAGCTACTTCTTGAAATTTAAAAATCCCAGCGGATTTAAGAAATAAGGAATCGTTAAGTAGCTTGCTTACGTCAATACCTTTTTTATAGACAATTTTTTGCACTAGACACTTCAATAGTAATCAAACTTCCATACACATGTTGAATTCTGTTTTGTAAATATTGCGGTATGTAACTTTCAAAATCTGTTAAATTACTGTTATTTATTTCTAGCAACAATGCTTTATATCTTAAAAATAAATCTTTTAAGTAATAAACATGTTCTTCCTGTACTTCTTTTAATAAATAAACTGAAAACGCTTCAAATGCTTCTTTATGAACTTTTCTAAGTTCGTGCCAGGTACTGCTTTTTGTTCGACTATTCTTATTAAATCTGCTGAAAACTCTAAGGTTTTTATCCCTACAGATTGGATGGTATGCAAAGTTTTTACAATTTTTTAAACTATTGAGTATTTTAACATCTTTTGGAATTTTGGCAATTTTTAAAGTGGATTGAATCATACTATAACTACTGCAAGTAGATATTTTCTGCTTTCGATCGCCTTTTTTTCACAACTTGATTGCAAAATATACATGTTTTAGTTTTACTATTTTCCCCTTTAGTAGTCGTCGCAGACGAACATCTTGAGTCCATTAATGTTGGTTCAGTTTGCAATAATTGAATTTCATTTTCATCTAATTGAATTGTTGGACAACTTGGTTGGGACTAAAATAAACAAGTAATTAGTTTCTACTTTTTCTACCTAAACTATATTTTTTACTTCACAAACTTGTAAATTTTGCGTTGAAGTTGTAATAGGATCATAAACTTCTTTGGGCTGAGTTGCATCTAAATGTGTAGGTAAACTACACATTTGAGCCTGAATAAAGATAAATAAAAAAATTAAAATACCAATATTTTTAGTCATCCTATACTATATAATACTTCAGAATGCTGTGCATCATGTAATGGGGTTCTTTTCTCCAAGTCAGCAGATAGCGAACATAAAGTACTTTGTTGAACCTAAATTAAAATAAATACTTAAATTAAACCCAAGCGTATTTATTTTAAACTAGAAATATGTCTTCTTAGATGATTTCGTAATTATTATGCATGTTTAATCGAAGCACATTTTTCATATTTCACCTTACAGTGTGCATCATGCTTTAAAGTCGATACAAAAATATTGATTGCGGATAGCAGTTATCGTTACGATGTGTACAGTAACGGCTTAAGAATAGAGTAACCTTAGCGGTCACCAAAGCATAAGGTGCTCCAAACGAGCAAAGTGTTTACATTTCCAAACATTAACTTCAACGAAAAACTATTTGCTTTGGTCATTTACAAAAACAATACTACTTACATTTGGTTGAATGTGTGATGTTTTGCTTCGTTTTTGTGATGTTTGGTCAGATTCATTTACATAATTTCTTTTTAAATTAATCAAACGATAACACTTTGCATGGTAGCCAAACTTGTCTTTAGAATCAGGTAATAATTTAATATCCCCGTACTTAAAACCTTTACTTTTTCGTATAAATAGATTTTTTAAATATTTCGTCAGTAAAATTAATCATTTTTGGGAAATCTTCACCACAAACAAAACACTTTTTAACTTCTGATGCCATAATATTCATATATACAAATTAACAGAAAACAACCAAAAAAGAAAAAAAAAAGTATAGCTTTTATTAATTAACTTGGTACAAAATTCTTAAAAAAGCATTAACCAGAATTCAAACACTATTTAATTTTATTTCTTCCACGACTTTAACATGAATTAGCTAGCCACTCAACATATCTACCCAAAATGTTTTTGTTAAAACATCTCTAGTGAGATGATAAGAGAGATAAAGCGTTGAAGGGGAGCAGTGGAGAAATGCATTTTAAATAAACCAGCATACACATTAAGGGTAGTTACATAATCAGTGCAAACTCTGCTATCGGTCCACATGAAATACTATTATTATGAGAATTATACAATGAGAAACAATATTGCAAGGAAATGTGTTGTTTTATTTAAATAATATCCTTATTATTAACCATTACAACCAAAAAGTATAATTTAATTAGATACCTGCTCTACATTTATATTTACCTTCATTTTATTATTCACTTTAATTGCAGTTTTTCGTCGGTAAGTATATTGTGTTTTTTTTTTATTTATATAAAAAAAATCCTTATTTTCTGTGTTGACAGTGGAAACTTTTCTTCTAGTGTAATTTTTATATTAATTTGATTTAAAAAATAAATGTATAGCATTTTTTTTTTTTAAAGTGGTCGGACGAATGTTTGCCCCATGTGATGTTTGTCCGCCCAGAAGATTCTTAATGTAGACGGTCTGAGGCCCAATTCACATAGAACTGGCTTGAGGTTTTGGTGTGGTTCTGGCGTGATGCATACATATTCCACGTTGTGGAATTTACATGTTCTCTTATGGGATAATACACACACAGATGACGAGGTGAGGGTATGGTGTCCCTGCCATCGCCACGCCATATTGAAAACCTCAGTGGCCTACGTAAACGTCAAGCCACAATGAAATCTCTCATTCATAGGCTCATAAACGCATTCATCAAGCAATAATAGTGAAAATTTATGAGCGCTATCTATCGACTTTTAACGTCAAAGTTTTTTTTAATAATTCAGTTTTTCGTTTATTGTCGCTTCTGTGTGAATAAAGGTCATCGCGCCCACTCCACGCCCGTAGCTGACCATAACCACCCCAGGATCATAAGCCACTTCTGTGTGAATTGCGCCTAAGCTTTTATTTGATACCCCATTTGCCCATTGACCCGATGAGGTAGGCCAACACCAAAAATCCCGTTTTTTTGGTCGGACAAAGGGTAGGGCCCGGATTTTGTCTGTCCGTCCAAATGATTTGAAATCTACGATGAAATCTCTATTCACTTCTACTTAAATTTTCCATTGACCCTATGGTATAACCGAACACCGAAAAACGAAACCGGAAGTGACCATTTTGACGCCAAAAGGCCCGGAAAAGGATTGTCCGCCCAGCAGTTTTGTAAATTTCGTGTAATTTACCATTTGTTAATGGGTAAATTTTCCATTGACTCGATGAGGTAGGTATTCTTACGGCCGGCTCCCGGACTATCATGACATTTTTAAAATAACCGGCATTTTGGTGGTGATTGGACGCCAACTGTATATGTGTGCATATAATCGTGGTGAATGGACGCCAAGTGCATATGTGTGCGTGTTTCTCCTGAATTTCCCCTGATTTGGCTTGTAGCGAAACTCGGATGACAGCCGAGATTGTCATCTTTATATGGTGTATCTGGCTCTGGCTCCGTTGACTTCTTCTGCATTTTGTGGTTGCATTTTCGGACAGAGAAGACGATGATGTGAATTGTGAATCGTTCGCTCTGCATAGAGGCACTTGGGCAGTTTTTTGGTCTCATGATCCTGCTCTTTGTTCATATTATGAACCTTCGTGTTCTTATGCTCTTGCTCATGATTATCTCTTGGTTTGTTGTTTTAGCTCTTGTCGTAAGCAATGGGATTGCGGTTTCATAGAATAAAAATGAAATCACTAATAGCTAATAAGTTTTTAGGTGAATACCTAGATACATATTATTAAATGCTTAAAAATTCACGTTTGCATTATAGTGAATAAGGTAAACTTAAAATGATAACTAATCACATAGCATTAGGTATTTAAAAAAATACGGTGTCTCAACATACACTTGAGAATTATCATCACTCCAAAGGCAGTTTTGTATTATGTGTTTATAAATTCAGGTAAAAATTTAATGCTATATAGCAAAATAAATTAAACACAAAATTAATAAATACAGTGGTGGTCCAGTATTCCTAAAGATTTGTTAGAAAAAAGTGTTCGATATAACGAATGCACTCTGGTATGAATATAAAACTATACAAAAGTAGAATTCACAAAAGAGAACAAAATTAAAAACACAAATTCAAAATGTCTTTCATTTCTGTATCTATTTTATTAACTTAACTATCATATTTTTGTACAGGCTTGTGACCATAATATGAGTATTGTCTGTGTGGATTATAGATTCCCTGGTTCATCTCATGTGAACTGTAAGACTTTTAAAAACATGGTGGCAAAATGGAGAGACGTCGATGTAAATGGGTACGTAAGCTTTATATACGGTTATCCGTATTCATTGAAAATACTAACTATGATTAAATTTAGGAGATTATGATTGTCCCCTGCATCCCTACCTGCTTACTCCGTTTATAATTGCATATTCTGCATCAAGAAAAACATTATTACATTGCATTCCAACGCAAGAAATATGATAGAAAGACAAATAACCATTGCAGTTCTTAATAGTTGCTTCTGGTTCTCCAGCAAAGTTATTTAAAATATGTAGTTAACGTTGCTTGTGTCTTCCACAAGTTAGAACGTGCCGGAGTTACAACATATCTGATCCGGAGATGTTGGGAGAAAATAATATTATCTTGCTGAATGAACCATTTCAAAATGAAGACCGCAACACAAGCGAATCCGAAATAAAATTATTTTTAAAATGTTTTTATTTTTTTCATTCATGTTTGCATACATTGAATAAAACTAAGAGATCTGTTTATATTTGAAATGAAATAAACTTTAAAAAAAACTTATACAATATTTAATCCTATAAAGCGAAAAATAAATAAATACATAATGGAATAAAGTAAGTACAAAAAATGATAATTCATCACATTGCATTAGGTAGGTATGCATTAACTTTTTTTTCAACTTGGAGATATGTATTTAAAATGAAATATGTACCTATATATTTATATATATAAAACAAACTAAATGAAGAATTCACAAAAGGAACACAAATTTTCATTTCTAGAAACATATCTACATTTTTTTTTACTTTACAAAAGTATTTTTGTACAGGCCATAATATGAGTATTGCCTGCGTGGATTAAAGATCCCCTGGTTTATCTCATGATTAGTTTGTTTGGAATTCATACATTGCATTCCAACGCAAGAAATATTATAGAACGACGAAGATTATCCAGCAAAGGCAATTAAAATATGTAGATAACGTTGCTAGTGCCATGCACAAGTATCTAATCCGGAGGTGATGGGAGAAGAAAATATTATCTTACTGGATGAACCATTTAAAAATAAAGAGCGCGACACAAGCTATTCCGAAAAGAAATTTTAGCGTCGTTATAAGTCAAAATCATTTTTTTAAAATGTTTTTTTTTTATTTTTTTAATTCTTGTTTGCATATATTGAATAAGGTAAACTTAAAATGATAATTAATATAAGAACTTAGAGATACGTATTTAAAATTCAATATGTACGTATACGAAAGAAAATAATATTATGTGTATTCAGGTACAAAATAAATAAAGTAAACAAAACAAAAAAAGGAACAAAATTTGAGTTTCTTTGTTTACACACAAAAAACCTAATGTATTGAGAATATTCATATTTCACTAACAATCTTTTTAGTATTTTGCATGGCTATTTAAGAAAGGAATAGAAAGTTTAAATGCTTTGAGTGGGTTCCTTTGTTTGCACATATAAAACCTAATGTTCGTATTTCACTAACAAACTTTTTGGTTTGTTTTATGGCTAAATGAAGGGATTACAAAGTTTTAATGCTTTGTGTGGGTTCTTTTGTTTGCACATACAAAACCTTATGTATTTAGAATGTTCGCATTCCACTCACAAAAGTTTTACTTTTTTCATGGCCGAATGAAGGGAATAGAAAGTTTAAATGCTTTGGGTTATGCAGGAACAAAACCTAATATATACACAATGTTCGTATTTCACTAACAATCTTTTTAGTTTATTTCATGGCTTAATGAAGTTTAAATGCTTTCTTTAAGTGCCTTTGTTGGCACATACAAAACCTTATGTATTGAGAATGTTCGCATTCCACTAACAAACTTTTTAGATTTTTCATGGCCGAATGAAGGGAATACAAAGTTTAAATGCATTGTGTGGTTTGCTTTATTTGCACATACAACCTAATGTATTCAGAGTGCTCGTATTTCACTAACAAACTTTTTAGTTTGTTTCATGGCCCAATTAGGGGAATACAAAGTTTAAATGCATTGTGTGGGTTCCTTTGTTTGCACATACAAAACCTTATAATATTGAGAATGTTCGCATTCCACTAACAAACTTTTTAGTTTGTTTCATGGCTAAATGAAGGGAATACAGAGTTTAAATGCTTTTTGTGGGTTGTTTTGTTTGCAATCAAAAAACCTAATGTATTCAGAATGTTCGTATTCCAGTAACAAAGTTTTTAGTTTGTGTCATGGCCCAATGAAGGGAATACAAAGTTTAAATGCTTTGTGTGGGTTCCTTTGTTTGCACATACAAAACCTTATATATTGAGAATGTTCGCATTCCACTAACAAACTTTTTAGTTTGTTTCATGGCTAAATGAAGGGAATACAGAGTTTAAATGCTTTTTGTGGGTTGTTTTGTTTGCAATCAAAAAACCTAATGTATTCAGAATGTTCGTATTCTAGTAACAAACTTTTTAGTTTGTGTCCATGGCCCAATGAAGGGAATACAAAGTTTAAATGCTTTGTGTGGGTTCCTTTGTTTGCACATACAAAACCTTATATATTGAGAATGTTCGCATTCCACTAACAAACTTTTTAGTTTGTTTCATGGCTAAATGAAGGGAATACAGAGTTTAAATGCTTTTTGTGGGTTCTTTTGTTTGCAATCATAAAACCTAATGTATTCAGAGTGCTCGTATTTCACTAACAAACTTTTTAGTTTGTTTCATGGCCCAATTAAGGGAATACAAAGTTTAAATGCATTGTGTGGGCTCCTTTGTTTGCACATACAAAACCTCATATTTTGAGAATGTTCGCATTCCACTAACAAACTTTTTAGTTTGTTTCATGGCTAAATGAAGGGAATACAGAGTTTAAATGCTTTTTGTGGGTTCTTTTGTTTGCAATCATAAAACCTAATGTATTCAGAATGTTCGTATTCCAGTAACAAACTTTTTAGTTTGTGTCATGGCGCAATGAAGGGAATACAAAGTTCAAATGCTTTGTGTGGGTTCCTTTGTTTGCACATACAAAACCTTATATATTGAGAATGTTCGCATTCCACTAACAAACTATTTAGTTTGTTTCATGGCTAAATGAAGGGAATACAGAGTTTAAATGCTTTTTGTGGGTTCTTTTGTTTGCAATAAAAAAACCTAATGTATTCAGAATGTTCGTATTCTAGTAACAAACTTTTTAGTTTGTGTCCATGGCCCAATGAAGGGAATACAAAGTTTAAATGCTTTGTGTGGGTTCCTTTGTTTGCACATACAAAACCTTATATATTGAGAATGTTCGCATTCCACTAACAAACTTTTTAGTTTGTTTCATGGCTAAATGAAGGGAATACAGAGTGTAAATGCTTTTTGTCGGTTCATTTGTTTACAAACAAAAAACCTAATGTATTCAGAATGTTCGCACTTAACTAACAAAGTTTTTAGTTTTGTCATGGCCCAATGAAGGGAATACAAAGTTTAAATGCTTTGAGTGGGTTCCTTTGTTTGCACATACAAAACCTCATATTTTGAGAATGTTCGCATTCCACTAACAAACTTTTTAGTTTGTTTCATGGCTAAATGAAGGGAATACAGAGTTTAAATGCTTTTTGTGGGTTGTTTTGTTTGCAATCAAAAAACCTAATGTATTCAGAATGTTCGTATTCCAGTAACAAAGTTTTTAGTTTGTGTCATGGCCCAATGAAGGGAATACAAAGTTTAAATGCTTTGTGTGGGTTCCTTTGTTTGCACATACAAAACCTTATATATTGAGAATGTTCGCATTCCACTAACAAACTTTTTAGTTTGTTTCATGGCTAAATGAAGGGAATACAGAGTTTAAATGCTTTTTGTGGGTTCTTTTGTTTGCAATCATAAAACCTAATGTATTCAGAGTGCTCGTATTTCACTAACAAACTTTTTAGTTTGTGTCCATGGCGCAATGAAGGGAATACAAAGTTTAAATGCTTTGTGTGGGTTTCTTTGTTTGCACATACAAAACCTTATATATTGAGAATGTTCGCATTTCACTAACAAACTTTTTAGTTTGTTTCATGGCTAAATGAAGGGAATACAGGGTTTTAATGCTTTTTGTGGGTTCTTTTGTTTGCAATCATAAAACCTAATGTATTCAGAGTGCTCGTATTTCACTAACAAACTTTTTAGTTTGTGTCCATGGCGCAATGAAGGGAATACAAAGTTTAAATGCTTTGTGTGGGTTCCTTTGTTTGCACATACAAAACCTTATATATTGAGAATGTTCGCATTCCACTAACAAACTTTTTAGTTTGTTTCATGGCTAAATGAAGGGAATACAGAATTTAAATGCTTTTTGTGGGTTCTTTTGTTTGCAATCATAAAACCTAATGTATTCAGAGTGCTCGTATTTCACTAACAAACTTTTTAGTTTGTTTCATGGCCCAATTAAGGGAATACAAAGTTTAAATGCATTGTGTGGGTTCCTTTGTTTGCACATACAAAACCTCATATTTTGAGAATGTTCGCATTCCACTAACAAACTTTTTAGTTTGTTTCATGGCTAAATGAAGGGAATACAGAGTTTAAATGCTTTTTGTGGGTTCTTTTGTTTGCAATCAAAAAACCTAATGTATTCAGAATGTTCGTATTCCAGTAACAAAGTTTTTAGTTTGTGTCATGGCGCAATGAAGGGAATACAAAGTTTAAATGCTTTGTGTGGGTTCCTTTGTTTGCACATACAAAACCTTATATATTGAGAATGTTCGCATTCCACTAACAAACTTTTTAGTTTGTTTCATGGCTAAATGAAGGGAATACAGAGTTTAAATGCTTTTTGTGGGTTCTTTTGTTTGCAATCATAAAACCTAATGTATTCAGAGTGCTCGTATTTCACTAACAAACTTTTTAGTTTGTTTCATGGCTCAATTAAGGGAATATAAAGTTTAAATGCATTGTGTGGATTCCTTTGTTTGTACATACAAAACCTCATATTTTGAGAATGTTCGCATTCCACTAACAAACTTTTTAGTTTGTTTCATTGCTAAATGAAGGGAATACAGAGTTTAAATGCTTTTTGTGGGTTCTTTTGTTTGCAATCATAAAACCTAATGTATTCAGAGTGCTCGTATTTCACTAACAAACTTTTTAGTTTGTTTCATGGCCCAATTAAGGGATTACAAAGTTTAAATGCATTGTGTGGGTTCCTTTGTTTGCACATACAAAACCTCATATTTTGAGAATGTTGGCATTCCACTAACAAACTTTTTAGTTTGTTTCATGGCTAAATGAAGGGAATACAGAGTTTAAATGCTTTTTGTGGGTTCACTTGTTTACAAACAAAAAACCTAATGTATTCAGAATGTTCGCATTTAACTAACAAACTTTTAAGTTTGTGTCATGGCTAAATGAAGGGAATACAAAGTTTAAAAGCTTTTTGTGGTTTGCTTTATTTGCACATACAACCTAATGTATTCAGAGTCCTCGTATTTCACTAACAAACTTTTTAGTTTGTTTCATGGCTAAATGAAGGGAATACAGAGTTTAAATGCTTTTTGTGGGTTTTTTTGTTTGCAATCAAAAAACCTAATGTATTCAGAATGTTCGTATTCCAGTAACAAACTTTTTAGTTTGTGTCATGGCGCAATGAAGGGAATACAAAGTTTAAATGCTTTGTGTGGGTTCCTTTGTTTGCACATACAAAACCTTATATATTGAGAATGTTCGCATTCCACTAACAAACTTTTTAGTTTGTGTCCATGGCCCAATGAAGGGAATACAAAGTTTAAATGCTTTGTGTGGGTTCTTTTGTTTGCAATCATAAAACCTAATGTATTCAGAGTGCTCGTATTTCACAAACAAACTTTTTAGTTTGTTTCATGGCCCAATTAAGGGAATACAAGGTTTAAATGCATTGTGTGAGTTCCTTTGTTTGCACATACAAAACCTCATATTTTGAGAATGTTCGCATTCCACTAACAAACTTTTTAGTTTGTTTCATGGCTAAATGAAGGGAGTACAGAGTTTAAATGCTTTTTGTGGGTTCTTTTGTTTGCAATCATAAAACCTAATGTATTCAGAGTGCTCGTATTTCACTAACAAACTTTTTAGTTTCTTTCATGGCCCAATTAAGGGAATACAAAGTTTAAATGCATTGTGTGGGTTCCTTTGTTTGCACATACAAAACCTCATATTTTGAGAAAGTTGGCATTCCACTAACAAACTTTTTAGTTTGTTTCATGGCTAAATGAAGGGAATACAGAGTTTAAATGCTTTTTTGGGTTCACTTGTTTACAAACAAAAAACCTAATGTATTCAGAATGTTCGCATTCCACTAACAAACTTTTAAGTTTGTGTCATGGCTAAATGAAGGGAATACAAAGTTTAAATGCTTTTTGTGGTTTGCTTTATTTGCACATACAACCTAATGTATTCAGAGTCCTCGTATTTCACTAACAAACTTTTTAGTTTGTTTCATGGCTAAATGAAGGGAATACAGAGTTTAAATGCTTTTTGTGGGTTCTTTTGTTTGCAATCAAAAAACCTAATGTATTCAGAATGTTCGTATTCGAGTAACAAAGTTTTTAGTTTGTATTCCCTTCATTGGGCCATGGACACAAACTAAAAAGTTTGTTACTAGAATACGAACATTCTGAATACATTAGGTTTTTTTATTGCAAACAAAAGAACCCACAAAAAGCATTTAAACTCTGTATTCCCTTCATTTAGCCATGAAACAAACTAAAAAGTTTGTTAGTGGAATGCGAACATTCTCAAAATATGAGGTTTTGTATGTACAAACAAAGGAATCCACACAATGCATTTAAACTTTATATTCCCTTAATTGAGCCATGAAACAAACTAAAAAGTTTGTTAGTGGAATGCGAACATTCTCAATACATTAGGTTTTTTGATTGCAAACAAAAGAACCCACAAAAAGCATTTAAACTCTGTATTCCCTTCATTTAGCCATGAAACAAACTAAAAAGTTTGTTAGTGGAATGCGAACATTCTCAAAATATGAGGTTTTGTATGTGCAAACAAAGGAACCCACACAATGCATTTAAACTTTGTATTCCCTTAATTGGGCCATGAAACAAACTAAAAAGTTTGTTAGTGAAATACGAGCACTCTGAATACATTAGGTTTTATGATTGCAAACAAAAGAACCCACAAAAAGCATTTAAATTCTGTATTCCCTTCATTTAGCCATGAAACAAACTAAAAAGTTTGTTAGTGGAATGCGAACATTCTCAATATATAAGGTTTTGTATGTGCAAACAAAGGAACCCACACAAAGCATTTAAACTTTGTATTCCCTTCATTGGGCCATGACACAAACTAAAAAGTTTGTTACTGGAATACGAACATTCTGAATATATTAGGTTTTTTGATTGCAAACAAAAGAACCCACAAAAAGCATTAAAACTCTGTATTCCCTTCATTTAGCCATGAAACAAACCAAAAAGTTTGTTATTGGAATGCGAACATTCTCAATATATAAGGTTTTGTATGTGCAAACAAAGGAACTCACACAAAGCATTTAAACTTTGTATTCCCTTCATTGGGCCATGACACAAACTAAAAACTTTGTTACTGGAATACGAACATTCTGAATACATTACGTTTTTTGATTGCAAACAAAAGAACCCACAAAAAGCATTTAAACTCTGTATTCCCTTCATTTAGCCATGAAACAAATTAAAAAGTTTGTTAATGAAATACGAGGACTCTGAATACATTAGGTTGTATGTGCAAATAAAGCAAACCACAAAATGCATTTAAACTTTGTATTCCCTTCATTTAGCCATGACACAAACTAAAAAGTTTGTTAGTGGAATGCGAACATTCTGAATACATTAGGTTTTTTGTTTGTAAACAAAGGAACCCACACAAAGCATTTAAACTTTGTATTCCCTTCATTGCGCCATGACACAAACTAAAAAGTTTGTTACTGGAATACGAACATTCTGAATACATTAGGTTTTTTGATTGCAAACAAAAGAACCCACAAAAAGCATTAAAACTCTGTATTCCCTTCATTTAGCCATGAAACAAACCAAAAAGTTTGTTACTGGAATACGAACATTCTGAATACATTAGGTTTTTTGATTGCAAACAAAAAAACCCACAAAAAGCATTTAAACTCTGTATTCCCTTCATTTAGCCATGAAACAAACTAAAAAGTTTGTTAGTGAAATACGAGGACTCTGAATACATTAGGTTGTATGTGCAAATAAAGCAAACCACAAAAAGCTTTTAAACTTTGTATTCCCTTCATTTAGCCATGACACAAACTTAAAAGTTTGTTAGTTAAATGCGAACATTCTGAATACATTAGGTTTTTTGTTTGTAAACAAGTGAACCCACAAAAAGCATTTAAACTCTGTATTCCCTTCATTTAGCCATGAAACAAACTAAAAAGTTTGTTAGTGGAATGCCAACATTCTCAAAATATGAGGTTTTGTATGTGCAAACAAAGGAACCCACACAATGCATTTAAACTTTGTATTCCCTTAATTGGGCCATGAAACAAACTAAAAAGTTTGTTAGTGAAATACGAGCACTCTGAATACATTAGGTTTTATGATTGCAAACAAAAGAACCCACAAAAAGCATTTAAACTCTGTATTCCCTTCATTTAGCCATGAAACAAACTAAAAAGTTTGTTAGTGGAATGCGAACATTCTCAAAAAATGAGGTTTTGTATGTACAAACAAAGGAATCCACACAATGCATTTAAACTTTATATTCCCTTAATTGAGCCATGAAACAAACTAAAAAGTTTGTTAGTGAAATACGAGCACTCTGAATACATTAGGTTTTATGATTGCAAACAAAAGAACCCACAAAAAGCATTTAAACTCTGTATTCCCTTCATTTAGCCATGAAACAAACTAAAAAGTTTGTTAGTGGAATGCGAACATTCTCAATATATAAGGTTTTGTATGTGCAAACAAAGGAACCCACACAAAGCATTTAAACTTTGTATTCCCTTCATTGCGCCATGACACAAACTAAAAACTTTGTTACTGGAATACGAACATTCTGAATACATTAGGTTTTTTGATTGCAAACAAAAGAACCCACAAAAAGCATTAAAACTCTGTATTCCCTTCATTTAGCCATGAAACAAACTAAAAAGTTTGTTAGTGGAATGCGAACATTCTCAATATACAAGGTTATGTAAGTGCAAACAAAGGAACCCACTCAAAGCATTTAAACTTTGTATTCCCTTAATTGGGCCATGAAACAAACTAAAAAGTTTGTTAGTGAAATACGAGCACTCTGAATACATTAGGTTTTATGATTGCAAACAAAAGAACCCACAAAAAGCATTTAAATTCTGTATTCCCTTCATTTAGCCATGAAACAAACTAAAAAGTTTGTTAGTGGAATGCGAACATTCTCAATATATAAGGTTTTGTATGTGCAAACAAAGGAACCCACACAAAGCATTTAAACTTTGTATTCCCTTCATTGGGCCATGACACAAACTAAAAAGTTTGTTACTGGAATACGAACATTCTGAATATATTAGGTTTTTTGATTGCAAACAAAAGAACCCACAAAAAGCATTAAAACTCTGTATTCCCTTCATTTAGCCATGAAACAAACCAAAAAGTTTGTTATTGGAATGCGAACATTCTCAATATATAAGGTTTTGTATGTGCAAACAAAGGAACTCACACAAAGCATTTAAACTTTGTATTCCCTTCATTGGGCCATGACACAAACTAAAAACTTTGTTACTGGAATACGAACATTCTGAATACATTAGGTTTTTTGATTGCAAACAAAAGAACCCACAAAAAGCATTTAAACTCTGTATTCCCTTCATTTAGCCATGAAACAAATTAAAAAGTTTGTTAATGAAATACGAGGACTCTGAATACATTAGGTTGTATGTGCAAATAAAGCAAACCACAAAATGCATTTAAACTTTGTATTCCCTTCATTTAGCCATGACACAAACTAAAAAGTTTGTTAGTGGAATGCGAACATTCTGAATACATTAGGTTTTTTGTTTGTAAACAAAGGAACCCACACAAAGCATTTAAACTTTGTATTCCCTTCATTGCGCCATGACACAAACTAAAAAGTTTGTTACTGGAATACGAACATTCTGAATACATTAGGTTTTTTGATTGCAAACAAAAGAACCCACAAAAAGCATTTAAACTCTGTGTTCCCTTCATTTAGCCATGAAACAAAATAAAAAGTTTGTTAGTGGAATGCGAACATTCTCAATATATAAGGTTATGTAATTGCAAACAAAGGAACCCACTCAAAGCATTTAAACTTTGTATTCCCTTCATTGGGCCATGACAAAACTAAAAACTTTGTAAGTTAAATGCGAACATTCTGAATACATTAGGTTTTTGGTTTGTAAACAAATGAACCCACAAAAAGCATTTAAACTCTGTATTCCCTTCATTTTGCCATGAAACAAACTAAAAAGTTTGTTAGTGGAATGCGAACATTCTCAAAATATGAGGTTTTGTATGTGCAAACAAAGGAACCCACACAATGCATTTAAACTTTGTATTCCCTTAATTGGGCCATGAAACAAACTAAAAAGTTTGTTACTGGAATACGAACATTCTGAATACATTAGGTTTTTTGATTGCAAACAAAAGAACCCACAAAAAGCATTAAAACTCTGTATTCCCTTCATTTAGCCATGAAACAAACCAAAAAGTTTGTTAGTGGAATGCGAACATTCTCAATATATAAGGTTTTGTATGTGCAAACAAAGGAACCCACACAAAGCATTTAAACTTTGTATTCCCTTCATTGGGCCATGACACAAACTAAAAACTTTGTTACTGGAATACGAACATTCTGAATACATTAGGTTTTTTGATTGCAAACAAAAGAACCCACAAAAAGCATTTAAACTCTGTATTCCCTTCATTTAGCCATGAAACAAATTAAAAAGTTTGTTAATGAAATACGAGGACTCTGAATACATTAGGTTGTATGTGCAAATAAAGCAAACCACAAAAAGCTTTTAAACTTTGTATTCCCTTAATTGGGCCATGAAACAAACTAAAAAGTTTGTTAGTGAAATACGAGCACTCTGAATACATTAGGTTTTATGATTGCAAACAAAAGAACCCACAAAAAGCATTTAAACTCTGTATTCCCTTCATTTAGCCATGAAACAAACTAAAAAGTTTGTTAGTGGAATGCGAACATTCTCAAAATATGAGGTTTTGTATGTGCAAACAAAGGAACCCACACAATGCATTTAAACTTTGTATTCCCTTAATTGGGCCATGAAACAAACTAAAAAGTTTGTTAGTGAAATAAGAGCACTCTGAATACATTAGGTTTTATGATTGCAAACAAAAGAACCCACAAAAAGCATTTAAACTCTGTATTCCCTTCATTTAGCCATGAAACAAACTAAAAAGTTTGTTAGTGGAATGCGAACATTCTCAATATATAAGGTTTTGTATGTGCAAACAAAGGAACCCACACAAAGCATTTAAACTTTGTATTCCCTTCATTGCGCCATGACACAAACTAAAAAGTTTATTACTGGAATACGAACATTCTGAATACATTAGGTTTTTGATTGCAAACAAAAGAACCCACAAAAAGCATTAAAACTCTGTATTCCCTTCATTTAGCCATGAAACAAACTAAAAAGTTTGTTAGTGGTATGCGAACATTCTCAATATATAAGGTTTTGTATGTGCAAACAAAGGAACCCACACAAAGCATTTAAACTTTGTATTCCCTTCATTGCGTTATGGACACAAACTTAAAATTTTGTTAGTGAAATACGAGCACTCTGAATACATTAGGTTTTATGATTGCAAACAAAAGAACCCACAAAAAGCATTTAAACTCTGTATTCCCTTCATTTAGCCACTAAACAAACTATATAAGTTTGTTAGTGGAATGCGAACATTCTCAATATATAAGGTTTTGTATGTGCAAACAAAGGAACCCACACAAAGCATTTAAACTTTGTATTCCCTTCATTGCGCCATGGACACAAACTAAAAAGTTTGTTACTAGAACACGAACATTCTGAATACATTAGGTTTTTTTATTGCAAACAAAAGAACCCACAAAAAGCATTTAAACTCTGTATTCCCTTCATTTAGCCATGAAACAAACTAAAAAGTTTGTTAGTGGAATGCGAACATTCTCAATATATAAGGTTTTGTATGTGCAAACAAAGGAACCCACACAATGCATTTAAACTTTGTATTCCCTTCACTGCGCCATGACACAAACTAAAAAGTTTGTTACTGGAATACGAACATTCTGAATACATTAAATTTTTTGATTGCAAACAAAAGAACCCACAAAAAGCACTAAAACCCTGTATTCCCTTCATTTATCCATGAAACAAACTAAAAAGTTTGTTAGTGGAATGCGAACATTCTCAATATAAAAGGTTTTGTATGTGCAAACAAAGGAACCCACACAAAGCATTTAAACTTTGTATTCCCTTCATTGGGCCATTACACAAACTAAAAACTTTGTTACTGGAATACGAACATTCTGAATACATTAAGTTTTTTCATTGCAAACAAAAGAACCCACAAAAAGCATTAAAACCCTGTATTCCCTTCATTTAACCATGAAACAAACTAAAAAGTTTGTTAGTGGAATGCGAACATTCTCAATATAAAAGGTTTTGTATGTGCAAACAAAGGAACCCACACAAAGCATTTAAACTTTGTATTCCCTTCATTGGGCCATGACACAAACTAAAAACTTTGTTACTGGAATACGGTGCAAACAAAGGAACCCACACAAAGCATTTAAACTTTGTATTCCCTTCATTGCGCCATGACACAAACTAAAAAGTTTGTTACTGGAATACGAACATTCTGAATACATTAGGTTTTTTGATTGCAAACAAAAGAACCCACAAAAAGCATTAAAACTCTGTATTCCCTTCATTTAGCCATGAAACAAACCAAAAAGTTTGTTAGTGGAATGCGAACATTCTCAATATATAAGGTTTTGTATGTGCAAACAAAGGAACCCACACAAAGCATTTAAACTTTGTATTCCCTTCATTGGGCCATGACACAAACTAAAAACTTTGTTACTGGAATACGAACATTCTGAATACATTAGGTTTTTTGATTGCAAACAAAAGAACCCACAAAAAGCATTTAAACTCTGTATTCCCTTCATTTAGCCATGAAACAAATTAAAAAGTTTGTTAATGAAATACGAGGACTCTGAATACATTAGGTTGTATGTGCAAATAAAGCAAACCACAAAATGCATTTAAACTTTGTATTCCCTTCATTTAGCCATGACACAAACTAAAAAGTTTGTTAGTGGAATGCGAACATTCTGAATACATTAGGTTTTTTGTTTGTAAACAAGTGAACCCACAAAAAGCATTTAAACTCTGTATTCCCTTCATTTAGCCATGAAACAAAATGAAAAGTTTGTTAGTGGAATGCGAACATTCTCAATATATAAGGTTATGTAATTGCAAACAAAGGAACCCACTCAAAGCATTTAAACTTTGTATTCCCTTCATTGGGCCATGACAAAACTAAAAACTTTGTAAGTTAAATGCGAACATTCTGAATACATTAGGTTTTTGGTTTGTAAACAAATGAACCCACAAAAAGCATTTAAACTCTGTATTCCCTTCATTTTGCCATGAAACAAACTAAAAAGTTTGTTAGTGGAATGCGAACATTCTCAATATATAAGGTTTTGTATGTGCAAACAAAGGAACCCACACAAAGCATTTAAACTTTGTATTCCCTTCATTGCGCCATGACACAAACTAAAAACTTTGTTACTGGAATACGAACATTCTGAATACATTAGGTTTTTTGATTGCAAACAAAAGAACCCACAAAAAGCATTAAAACTCTGTATTCCCTTCATTTAGCCATGAAACAAACTAAAAAGTTTGTTAGTGGAATGCGAACATTCTCAATATACAAGGTTATGTAAGTGCAAACAAAGGAACCCACTCAAAGCATTTAAACTTTGTATTCCCTTCATTGGGCCATGACAAAACTAAAAACTTTGTTAGTTAAATGCGAACATTCTGAATACATTAGGTTTTTTGTTTGTAAACAAATGAACCCACAAAAAGCATTTAAACTCTGTATTCCCTTCATTTAGCCATGAAACAAACTAAAAAGTTTGTTAGTGGAATGCGAACATTCTCAAAATATGAGGTTTTGTATGTGCAAACAAAGGAACCCACACAATGCATTTAAACTTTGTATTCCCTTAATTGGGCCATGAAACAAACTAAAAAGTTTGTTAGTGAAATACGAGCACTCTGAATACATTAGGTTTTATGATTGCAAACAAAAGAACCCACAAAAAGCATTTAAACTCTGTATTCCCTTCATTTAGCCATGAAACAAACTAAAAAGTTTGTTAGTGGAATGCGAACATTCTCAATATATAAGGTTTTGTATGTGCAAACAAAGGAACCCACACAAAGCATTTAAACTTTGTATTCCCTTCATTGCGCCATGACACAAACTAAAAAGTTTGTTACTGGAATACGAACATTCTGAATACATTAGGTTTTTTGATTGCAAACAAAAGAACCCACAAAAAGCATTAAAACTCTGTATTCCCTTCATTTAGTCATGAAACAAACTAAAAAGTTTGTTAGTGGAATGCGAACATTCTCAATATATAAGGTTTTGTATGTGCAAACAAAGGAACCCACACAAAGCATTTAAACTTTGTATTCCCTTCATTGCGCCATGGACACAAACTTAAAATTTTGTTAGTGAAATACGAGCACTCTGAATACATTAGGTTTTATGATTGCAAACAAAAGAACCCACAAAAAGCATTTAAACTCTGTATTCCCTTCATTTAGCCACTAAACAAACTATATAAGTTTGTTAGTGGAATGCGAACATTCTCAATATATAAGGTTTTGTATGTGCAAACAAAGGAACCCACACAAAGCATTTAAACTTTGTATTCCCTCCATTGCGCCATGGACACAAACTAAAAAGTTTGTTACTAGAACACGAACATTCTGAATACATTAGGTTTTTTTATTGCAAACAAAAGAACCCACAAAAAGCATTTAAACTCTGTATTCCCTTCATTTAGCCATGAAACAAACTAAAAAGTTTGTTAGTGGAATGCGAACATTCTCAATATATAAGGTTTTGTATGTGCAAACAAAGGAACCCACACAAAGCATTTAAACTTTGTATTCCCTTCACTGCGCCATGACACAAACTAAAAAGTTTGTTACTGGAATACGAACATTCTGAATACATTAAGTTTTTTGATTGCAAACAAAAGAACCCACAAAAAGCATTAAAACCCTGTATTCCCTTCATTTATCCATGAAACAAACTAAAAAGTTTGTTAGTGGAATGCGAACATTCTCAATATAAAAGGTTTTGTATGTGCAAACAAAGGAACCCACACAAAGCATTTAAACTTTGTATTCCCTTCATTGGGCCATTACACAAACTAAAAACTTTGTTACTGGAATACGAACATTCTGAATACATTAAGTTTTTTCATTGCAAACAAAAGAACCCACAAAAAGCATTAAAACCCTGTATTCCCTTCATTTAGCCATGAAACAAACTAAAAAGTTTGTTAGTGGAATGCGAACATTCTCAATATAAAAGGTTTTGTATGTGCAAACAAAGGAACCCACACAAAGCATTTAAACTTTGTATTCCCTTCATTGGGCCATGACACAAACTAAAAACTTTGTTACTGGAATACGGTGCAAACAAAGGAACCCACACAAAGCATTTAAACTATGTATTCCCTTCATTGCGCCATGACACAAACTAAAAAGTTTGTTACTGGAATACGAACATTCTGAATACATTAGGTTTTTTGATTGCAAACAAAAGAACCCACAAAAAGCATTAAAACTCTGTATTCCCTTCATTTAGCCATGAAACAAACCAAAAAGTTTGTTAGTGGAATGCGAACATTCTCAATATATAAGGTTTTGTATGTGCAAACAAAGGAACCCACACAAAGCATTTAAACTTTGTATTCCCTTCATTGGGCCATGACACAAACTAAAAACTTTGTTACTGGAATACGAACATTCTGAATACATTAGGTTTTTTGATTGCAAACAAAAGAACCCACAAAAAGCATTTAAACTCTGTATTCCCTTCATTTAGCCATGAAACAAATTAAAAAGTTTGTTAATGAAATACGAGGACTCTGAATACATTAGGTTGAATGTGCAAATAAAGCAAACCACAAAATGCATTTAAACTTTGTATTCCCTTCATTTAGCCATGACACAAACTAAAAAGTTTGTTAGTGGAATGCGAACATTCTGAATACATTAGGTTTTTTGTTTGTAAACAAGTGAACCCACAAAAAGCATTTAAACTCTGTATTCCCTTCATTTAGCCATGAAACAAAATGAAAAGTTTGTTAGTGGAATGCGAACATTCTCAATATATAAGGTTATGTAATTGCAAACAAAGGAACCCACTCAAAGCATTTAAACTTTGTATTCCCTTCATTGGGCCATGACAAAACTAAAAACTTTGTAAGTTAAATGCGAACATTCTGAATACATTAGGTTTTTGGTTTGTAAACAAATGAACCCACAAAAAGCATTTAAACTCTGTATTCCCTTCATTTAGCCATGAAACAAAATGAAAAGTTTGTTAGTGGAATGCGAACATTCTCAATATATAAGGTTATGTAATTGCAAACAAAGGAACCCACTCAAAGCATTTAAACTTTGTATTCCCTTCATTGGGCCATGACAAAACTAAAAACTTTGTAAGTTAAATGCGAACATTCTGAATACATTAGGTTTTTGGTTTGTAAACAAAAGAACCCACAAAAAGCATTAAAACTCTGTATTCCCTTCATTTAGCCATGAAACAAACTAAAAAGTTTGTTAGTGGAATGCGAACATTCTCAATATACAAGGTTATGTAAGTGCAAACAAAGGAACCCACTCAAAGCATTTAAACTTTGTATTCCCTTCATTGGGCCATGACAAAACTAAAAACTTTGTTAGTTAAATGCGAACATTCTGAATACATTAGGTTTTTTGTTTGTAAACAAATGAACCCACAAAAAGCATTTAAACTCTGTATTCCCTTCATTTAGCCATGAAACAAACTAAAAAGTTTGTTAGTGGAATGCGAACATTCTCAAAATATGAGGTTTTGTATGTGCAAACAAAGGAACCCACACAATGCATTTAAACTTTGTATTCCCTTAATTGGGCCATGAAACAAACTAAAAAGTTTGTTAGTGAAATACGAGCACTCTGAATACATTAGGTTTTATGATTGCAAACAAAAGAACCCACAAAAAGCATTTAAACTCTGTATTCCCTTCATTTAGCCATGAAACAAACTAAAAAGTTTGTTAGTGGAATGCGAACATTCTCAATATATAAGGTTTTGTATGTGCAAACAAAGGAACCCACACAAAGCATTTAAACTTTGTATTCCCTTCATTGCGCCATGACACAAACTAAAAAGTTTGTTACTGGAATACGAACATTCTGAATACATTAGGTTTTTTGATTGCAAACAAAAGAACCCACAAAAAGCATTAAAACTCTGTATTCCCTTCATTTAGCCATGAAACAAACTAAAAAGTTTGTTAGTGGAATGCGAACATTCTCAATATATAAGGTTTTGTATGTGCAAACAAAGGAACCCACACAAAGCATTTAAACTTTGTATTCCCTTCATTGCGCCATGGACACAAACTTAAAATTTTGTTAGTGAAATACGAGCACTCTGAATACATTAGGTTTTATGATTGCAAACAAAAGAACCCACAAAAAGCATTTAAACTCTGTATTCCCTTCATTTAGCCACTAAACAAACTATATAAGTTTGTTAGTGGAATGCGAACATTCTCAATATATAAGGTTTTGTATGTGCAAACAAAGGAACCCACACAAAGCATTTAAACTTTGTATTCCCTCCATTGCGCCATGGACACAAACTAAAAAGTTTGTTACTAGAACACGAACATTCTGAATACATTAGGTTTTTTTATTGCAAACAAAAGAACCCACAAAAAGCATTTAAACTCTGTATTCCCTTCATTTAGCCATGAAACAAACTAAAAAGTTTGTTAGTGGAATGCGAACATTCTCAATATATAAGGTTTTGTATGTGCAAACAAAGGAACCCACACAAAGCATTTAAACTTTGTATTCCCTTCACTGCGCCATGACACAAACTAAAAAGTTTGTTACTGGAATACGAACATTCTGAATACATTAAGTTTTTTGATTGCAAACAAAAGAACCCACAAAAAGCATTAAAACCCTGTATTCCCTTCATTTATCCATGAAACAAACTAAAAAGTTTGTTAGTGGAATGCGAACATTCTCAATATAAAAGGTTTTGTATGTGCAAACAAAGGAACCCACACAAAGCATTTAAACTTTGTATTCCCTTCATTGGGCCATTACACAAACTAAAAACTTTGTTACTGGAATACGAACATTCTGAATACATTAAGTTTTTTCATTGCAAACAAAAGAACCCACAAAAAGCATTAAAACCCTGTATTCCCTTCATTTAGCCATGAAACAAACTAAAAAGTTTGTTAGTGGAATGCGAACATTCTCAATATAAAAGGTTTTGTATGTGCAAACAAAGGAACCCACACAAAGCATTTAAACTTTGTATTCCCTTCATTGGGCCATGACACAAACTAAAAACTTTGTTACTGGAATACGGTGCAAACAAAGGAACCCACACAAAGCATTTAAACTATGTATTCCCTTCATTGCGCCATGACACAAACTAAAAAGTTTGTTACTGGAATACGAACATTCTGAATACATTAGGTTTTTTGATTGCAAACAAAAGAACCCACAAAAAGCATTAAAACTCTGTATTCCCTTCATTTAGCCATGAAACAAACCAAAAAGTTTGTTAGTGGAATGCGAACATTCTCAATATATAAGGTTTTGTATGTGCAAACAAAGGAACCCACACAAAGCATTTAAACTTTGTATTCCCTTCATTGGGCCATGACACAAACTAAAAACTTTGTTACTGGAATACGAACATTCTGAATACATTAGGTTTTTTGATTGCAAACAAAAGAACCCACAAAAAGCATTTAAACTCTGTATTCCCTTCATTTAGCCATGAAACAAATTAAAAAGTTTGTTAATGAAATACGAGGACTCTGAATACATTAGGTTGTATGTGCAAATAAAGCAAACCACAAAATGCATTTAAACTTTGTATTCCCTTCATTTAGCCATGACACAAACTAAAAAGTTTGTTAGTGGAATGCGAACATTCTGAATACATTAGGTTTTTTGTTTGTAAACAAGTGAACCCACAAAAAGCATTTAAACTCTGTATTCCCTTCATTTAGCCATGAAACAAAATGAAAAGTTTGTTAGTGGAATGCGAACATTCTCAATATATAAGGTTATGTAATTGCAAACAAAGGAACCCACTCAAAGCATTTAAACTTTGTATTCCCTTCATTGGGCCATGACAAAACTAAAAACTTTGTAAGTTAAATGCGAACATTCTGAATACATTAGGTTTTTGGTTTGTAAACAAATGAACCCACACAATGCATTTAATCTTTGTATTCCCTTAATTGGGCCATGACACAAACTAAAAACTTTGTTACTGGAATACGAACATTCTGAATACATTAGGTTTTTTGATTGCAAACAAAAGAACCCACAAAAAGCATTTAAACTCTGTATTCCCTTCATTTAGCCATGAAACAAATTAAAAAGTTTGTTAATGAAATACGAGGACTCTGAATACATTAGGTTGTATGTGCAAATAAAGCAAACCACAAAATGCATTTAAACTTTGTATTCCCTTCATTTAGCCATGACACAAACTAAAAAGTTTGTTAGTGGAATGCTAACATTCTGAATACATTAGGTTTTTTGTTTGTAAACAAGTGAACCCACAAAAAGCATTTAAACTCTGTATTCCCTTCATTTTGCCATGAAACAAACTAAAAAGTTTGTTAGTGGAACGCGAACATTCTCAAAATATGAGGTTTTGTATGTGCAAACAAAGGAACCCACACAATGCATTTAAACTTTGTATTCCCTTAATTGGGCCATGAAACAAACTAAAAAGTTTGTTAGTGAAATACGAGCACTCTGAATACATTAGGTTTTATTATTGCAAACAAAAGAACCCACAAAAAGCATTAAAACCCTGTATTCCCTTCATTTAGCCATGAAACAAACTAAAAAGTTTGTTAGTGGAATGCGAACATTCTCAATATAAAAGGTTTTGTATGTGCAAACAAAGGAACCCACACAAAGCATTTAAACTTTGTATTCCCTTCATTGGGCCATGACACAAACTAAAAACTTTGTTACTGGAATACGAACATTCTGAATACATTAGGTTTTTTGATTGCAAACAAAACAACCCACAAAAAGCATTTAAACTCTGTATTCCCTTCATTTTGCCATTAAACAAACTAAAAAGTTTGTTAGTGGAATGCGAACATTCTCAAAATATGAGGTTTTGTATGTGCAAACAAAGGAACCCACACAATGCATTTAAACTTTGTATTCCCTTAATTGGGCCATGAAACAAACTAAAAAGTTTGTTAGTGAAATACGAGCACTCTGAATACATTAGGTTTTATTATTGCAAACAAAAGAACCCACAAAAAGCATTTAAACTCTGTATTCCCTTCATTTAGCCATGAAACAAACTAAAAAGTTTGTTAGTGGAATGCGAACATTCTCAATATATAAGGTTTTGTATGTGCAAACAAAGGAACCCACACAAAGCATTTAAACTTTGTATTCCCTTCATTGGGCCATGGACACAAACTAAAAAGTTTGTTACTAGAATACGAACATTCTGAATACATTAGGTTTTTGTATTGCAAACAAAAGAAACCACAAAAAGCATTTAAACTCTGTATTCCCTTCATTTAGCCATGAAACAAAATAAAAAGTTTGTTAGTGGAATGCGAACATTCTCAATATACAAGGTTATGTAAGTGCAAACAAAGGAACCCACACAAAGCATTTAAACTTTGTATTCCCTTCATTGCGCCATGACACAAACTAAAAACTTTGTTACTGGAATACGAACATTCTGAATACATTAAGTTTTTTCATTGCAAACAAAAGAACCCACAAAAAGCATTAAAACCCTGTATTCCCTTCATTTAGCCATGAAACAAACTAAAAAGTTTGTTAGTGGAATGCGAACATTCTCAATATAAAAGGTTTTGTATGTGCAAACAAAGGAACCCACACAAAGCATTTAAACTTTGTATTCCCTTCATTGGGCCATGACACAAACTAAAAACTTTGTTACTGGAATACGAACATTCTGAATACATTAGGTTTTTTGATTGCAAACAAAACAACCCACAAAAAGCATTTAAACTCTGTATTCCCTTCATTTTGCCATTAAACAAACTAAAAAGTTTGTTAGTGGAATGCGAACATTCTCAAAATATGAGGTTTTGTATGTGCAAACAAAGGAACCCACACAATGCATTTAAACTTTGTATTCCCTTAATTGGGCCATGAAACAAACTAAAAAGTTTGTTAGTGAAATACGAGCACTCTGAATACATTAGGTTTTATTATTGCAAACAAAAGAACCCACAAAAAGCATTTAAACTCTGTATTCCCTTCATTTAGCCATGAAACAAACTAAAAAGTTTGTTAGTGGAATGCGAACATTCTCAATATATAAGGTTTTGTATGTGCAAACAAAGGAACCCACACAAAGCATTTAAACTTTGTATTCCCTTCATTGGGCCATGGACACAAACTAAAAAGTTTGTTACTAGAATACGAACATTCTGAATACATTAGGTTTTTGTATTGCAAACAAAAGAAACCACAAAAAGCATTTAAACTCTATATTCCCTTCATTTAGCCATGAAACAAACTAAAAAGTTTGTTAGTGGAATGCAAACATTCTCAATATATAAGGTTTTGTATGTGCAAACAAAGGAACCCACACAAAGCATTTAAACTTTGTATTCCCTTCATTGGGCCATGGACACAAACTAAAAAGTTTGTTACTAGAATACGAACATTCTGAATACATTAGGTTTTTTTATTGCAAACAAAAGAACCCACAAAAAGCATTTAAACTCTGTATTCCCTTCATTTAGCCATGAAACAAACTAAAAAATTTGTTAGTGGAATGCGAACATTCTCAATATATAAGGTTTTGTATGTGCAAACAAAGGAACCCACACAAAGCATTTAAACTTTGTAGTCCCTTCATTGGGCCATGACACAAACTAAAAACTTTGTTACTGGAATACGAACATTCTGAATACATTAAGTTTTTTCATTGCAAACAAAAGAACCCACAAAAAGCATTAAAACCCTGTATTCCCTTCATTTAGCCATGAAACAAACTAAAAAGTTTGTTAGTGGAATGCGAACATTCTCAATATAAAAGGTTTTGTATGTGCAAACAAAGGAACCCACACAAAGCATTTAAACTTTGTATTCCCTTCATTGGGCCATGACACAAACTAAAAACTTTGTTACTGGAATACGAACATTCTGAATACATTAGGTTTTTTGATTGCAAACAAAACAACCCACAAAAAGCATTTAAACTCTGTATTCCCTTCATTTTGCCATGAAACAAACTAAAAAGTTTGTTAGTGGAATGCGAACATTCTCAAAATATGAGGTTTTGTATGTGCAAACAAAGGAACCCACACAATGCATTTAAACTTTGTATTCCCTTAATTGGGATATGAAACAAACTAAAAAGTTTGTTAGTGAAATACGAGCACTCTGAATACATTAGGTTTTATTATTGCAAACAAAAGAACCCACAAAAAGCATTTAAACTCTGTATTCCCTTCATTTAGCCATGAAACAAACTAAAAAGTTTGTTAGTGGAATGCGAACATTCTCAATATATAAGGTTTTGTATGTGCAAACAAAGGAACCCACACAAAGCATTTAAACTTTGTATTCCCTTCATTGGGCCATGGACACAAACTAAAAAGTTTGTTACTAGAATACGAACATTCTGAATACATTAGGTTTTTGTATTGCAAACAAAAGAAACCACAAAAAGCATTTAAACTCTGTATTCCCTTCATTTAGCCATGAAACAAAATAAAAAGTTTGTTAGTGGAATGCGAACATTCTCAATATACAAGGTTATGTAAGTGCAAACAAAGGAACCCACACAAAGCATTTAAACTTTGTATTCCCTTCATTGCGCCATGACACAAACTAAAAAGTTTGTTAATGGAATACGAACATTCTGAATACATTAGGTTTTTTTATTGCAAACAAAAGAACCCACAAAAAGCATTTAAAATCTGTATTCCCTTCATTTAGCCATGAAACAAACTAAAAAGTTTGTTAGTGGAATGCGAACATTCTCAATATATAAGGTTTTGTATGTGCAAACAAAGGAACCCACACAAAGCATTTAAACTTTGTATTCCCTTCATTGGGCCATGACACAAACTAAAAACTTTGTTACTGGAATACGAACATTCTGAATACATTAAGTTTTTTCATTGCAAACAAAAGAACCCACAAAAAGCATTTAAACTCTGTATTCCCTTCATTTAGCCATGCAACAAACTAAAAAGTTTGTTAGTGGAATGCGAACATTCTCAATATAAAAGGTTTTGTATGTGCAAACAAAGGAACCCACACAAAGCATTTAAACTTTGTATTCCCTTCATTGGGCCATGACACAAACTAAAAACTTTGTTACTGGAATACGAACATTCTGAATACATTAGGATTATTGATTGCAAACAAAACAACCCACAAAAAGCATTTAAACTCTGTATTCCCTTCATTTTGCCATGAAACAAACTAAAAAGTTTGTTAGTGGAATGCGAACATTCTCAAAATATGAGGTTTTGTATGTGCAAACAAAGGAACCCACACAATGCATTTAAACTTTGTATTCCCTTAATTGGGCCATGAAACAAACTAAAAAGTTTGTTAGTGAAATACGAGCACTCTGAATACATTAGGTTTTATTATTGCAAACAAAAGAACCCACAAAAAGCATTTAAACTCTGTATTCCCTTCATTTAGCCATGAAACAAACTAAAAAGTTTGTTAGTGGAATGCGAACATTCTCAATATATAAGGTTTTGTATGTGCAAACAAAGGAACCCACACAAAGCATTTAAACTTTGTATTCCCTTCATTGGGCCATGGACACAAACTAAAAAGTTTGTTACTAGAATACGAACATTCTGAATACATTAGGTTTTTGTATTGCAAACAAAAGAAACCACAAAAAGCATTTAAACTCTATATTCCCTTCATTTAGCCATGAAACAAACTAAAAAGTTTGTTAGTGGAATGCGAACATTCTCAATATAAAAGGTTTTGTATGTGCAAACAAAGGAACCCACACAAAGCATTTAAACTTTGTATTCCCTTCATTGGGCCATGACACAAACTAAAAACTTTGTTACTGGAATACGGTGCAAACAAAGGAACCCACACAAAGCATTTAAACTATGTATTCCCTTCATTGCGCCATGACACAAACTAAAAAGTTTGTTACTGGAATACGAACATTCTGAATACATTAGGTTTATTGATTGCAAACAAAAGAACCCACAAAAAGCATTAAAACTCTGTATTCCCTTCATTTAGCCATGAAACAAACCAAAAAGTTTGTTAGTGGAATGCGAACATTCTCAATATATAAGGTTTTGTATGTGCAAACAAAGGAACCCACACAAAGCATTTAAACTTTGTATTCCCTTCATTGGGCCATGACACAAACTAAAAACTTTGTTACTGGAATACGGTGCAAACAAAGGAACCCACACAAAGCATTTAAACTATGTATTCCCTTCATTGCGCCATGACACAAACTAAAAAGTTTGTTAGTGGAATGCGAACATTCTGAATACATTAGGTTTTTTGTTTGTAAACAAGTGAACCCACAAAAAGCATTTAAACTCTGTATTCCCTTCATTTAGCCATGAAACAAAATGAAAAGTTTGTTAGTGGAATGCGAACATTCTCAATATATAAGGTTATGTAATTGCAAACAAAGGAACCCACTCAAAGCATTTAAACTTTGTATTCCCTTCATTGGGCCATGACAAAACTAAAAACTTTGTAAGTTAAATGCGAACATTCTGAATACATTAGGTTTTTGGTTTGTAAACAAATGAACCCACACAATGCATTTAATCTTTGTATTCCCTTAATTGGGCCATGACACAAACTAAAAACTTTGTTACTGGAATACGAACATTCTGAATACATTAGGTTTTTTGATTGCAAACAAAAGAACCCACAAAAAGCATTTAAACTCTGTATTCCCTTCATTTAGCCATGAAACAAATTAAAAAGTTTGTTAATGAAATACGAGGACTCTGAATACATTAGGTTGTATGTGCAAATAAAGCAAACCACAAAATGCATTTAAACTTTGTATTCCCTTCATTTAGCCATGACACAAACTAAAAAGTTTGTTAGTGGAATGCTAACATTCTGAATACATTAGGTTTTTTGTTTGTAAACAAGTGAACCCACAAAAAGCATTTAAACTCTGTATTCCCTTCATTTTGCCATGAAACAAACTAAAAAGTTTGTTAGTGGAACGCGAACATTCTCAAAATATGAGGTTTTGTATGTGCAAACAAAGGAACCCACACAATGCATTTAAACTTTGTATTCCCTTAATTGGGCCATGAAACAAACTAAAAAGTTTGTTAGTGAAATACGAGCACTCTGAATACATTAGGTTTTATGATTGCAAACAAAAGAACCCACAAAAAGCATTTAAACTCTGTATTCCCTTCATTTAGCCATGAAACAAACTAAAAAGTTTGTTAGTGGAATGCGAACATTCTCAATATATAAGGTTTTGTATGTGCAAACAAAGGAACCCACACAAAGCATTTAAACTTTGTATTCCCTTCATTGGGCCATGGACACAAACTAAAAAGTTTGTTACTAGAATACGAACATTCTGAATACATTAGGTTTTTTTATTGCAAACAAAAGAACCCACAAAAAGCATTTAAACTCTTTATTCCCTTCATTTAGCCATGAAACAGACTAAAAAGTTTGTTAGTGGAATGCGAACATTCTCAATATATAAGGTTTTGTATGTGCAAACAAAGGAACCCACACAAAGCATTTAAACTTTGTATTCCCTTCATTGCGCCATGACACAAACTAAAAACTTTGTTACTGGAATACGAACATTCTGAATACATTAGGTTTTTTGATTGCAAACAAAAGAACCCACAAAAAGCATTAAAACTCTGTATTCCCTTCATTTAGCCATGAAACAAACTAAAAAGTTTGTTAGTGGAATGCGAACATTCTCAATATACAAGGTTATGTAAGTGCAAACAAAGGAACCCACTCAAAGCATTTAAACTTTGTATTCCCTTCATTGGGCCATGACAAAACTAAAAACTTTGTTAGTTAAATGCGAACATTCTGAATACATTAGGTTTTTTGTTTGTAAACAAATGAACCCACAAAAAGCATTTACACTCTGTATTCCCTTCATTTAGCCATGAAACAAACTAAAAAGTTTGTTAGTGGAATGCGAACATTCTCAAAATATGAGGTTTTGTATGTGCAAACAAAGGAACCCACACAATGCATTTAAACTTTGTATTCCCTTAATTGGGCCATGAAACAAACTAAAAAGTTTGTTAGTGAATACGAACATTCTGAATACATTAGGTTTTTTGATTGCAAACAAAAGAACCCACAAAAAGCATTAAAACTCTGTATTCCCTTCATTTAGCCATGAAACAAACTAAAAAGTTTGTTAGTGGAATGCGAACATTCTCAATATATAAGGTTTTGTATGTGCAAACAAAGGAACCCACACAAAGCATTTAAACTTTGCATTCCCTTCATTGCGCCATGGACACAAACTTAAAATTTTGTTAGTGAAATACGAGCACTCTGAATACATTAGGTTTTATGATTGCAAACAAAAGAACCCACAAAAAGCATTTAAACTCTGTATTCCCTTCATTTAGCCACTAAACAAACTATATAAGTTTGTTAGTGGAATGCGAACATTCTCAATATATAAGGTTTTGTATGTACAAACAAAGGAACCCACACAAAGCATTTAAACTTTGTATTCCCTTCATTGCGCCATGGACACAAACTAAAAAGTTTGTTACTAGAACACGAACATTCTGAATACATTAGGTTTTTTTATTGCAAACAAAAGAACCCACAAAAAGCATTTAAACTCTGTATTCCCTTCATTTAGCCATGAAACAAACTAAAAAGTTTGTTAGTGGAATGCGAACATTCTCAATATATAAGGTTTTGTATGTGCAAACAAAGGAACCCACACAAAGCATTTAAACTTTGTATTCCCTTCACTGCGCCATGACACAAACTAAAAAGTTTGTTACTGGAATACGAACATTCTGAATACATTAAGTTTTTTGATTGCAAACAAAAGAACCCACAAAAAGCATTAAAACCCTGTATTCCCTTCATTTATCCATGAAACAAACTAAAAAGTTTGTTAGTGGAATGCGAACATTCTCAATATAAAAGGTTTTGTATGTGCAAACAAAGGAACCCACACAAAGCATTTAAACTTTGTATTCCCTTCATTGGGCCATTACACAAACTAAAAACTTTGTTACTGGAATACGAACATTCTGAATACATTAAGTTTTTTCATTGCAAACAAAAGAACCCACAAAAAGCATTAAAACCCTGTATTCCCTTCATTTAGCCATGAAACAAACTAAAAAGTTTGTTAGTGGAATGCGAACATTCTCAATATAAAAGGTTTTGTATGTGCAAACAAAGGAACCCACACAAAGCATTTAAACTTTGTATTCCCTTCATTGGGCCATGACACAAACTAAAAACTTTGTTACTGGAATACGAACATTCTGAATACATTAGGTTTTTTGATTGCAAACAAAACAACCCACAAAAAGCATTTAAACTCTGTATTCCCTTCATTTTGCCATTAAACAAACTAAAAAGTTTGTTAGTGGAATGCGAACATTCTCAAAATATGAGGTTTTGTATGTGCAAACAAAGGAACCCACACAATGCATTTAAACTTTGTATTCCCTTAATTGGGCCATGAAACAAACTAAAAAGTTTGTTAGTGAAATACGAGCACTCTGAATACATTAGGTTTTATTATTGCAAACAAAAGAACCCACAAAAAGCATTTAAACTCTGTATTCCCTTCATTTAGCCATGAAACAAACTAAAAAGTTTGTTAGTGGAATGCGAACATTCTCAATATATAAGGTTTTGTATGTGCAAACAAAGGAACCCACACAAAGCATTTAAACTTTGTATTCCCTTCATTGGGCCATGGACACAAACTAAAAAGTTTGTTACTAGAATACGAACATTCTGAATACATTAGGTTTTTGTATTGCAAACAAAAGAAACCACAAAAAGCATTTAAACTCTATATTCCCTTCATTTAGCCATGAAACAAACTAAAAAGTTTGTTAGTGGAATGCAAACATTCTCAATATATAAGGTTTTGTATGTGCAAACAAAGGAACCCACACAAAGCATTTAAACTTTGTATTCCCTTCATTGGGCCATGGACACAAACTAAAAAGTTTGTTACTAGAATACGAACATTCTGAATACATTAGGTTTTTTTATTGCAAACAAAAGAACCCACAAAAAGCATTTAAACTCTGTATTCCCTTCATTTAGCCATGAAACAAACTAAAAAATTTGTTAGTGGAATGCGAACATTCTCAATATATAAGGTTTTGTATGTGCAAACAAAGGAACCCACACAAAGCATTTAAACTTTGTAGTCCCTTCATTGGGCCATGACACAAACTAAAAACTTTGTTACTGGAATACGAACATTCTGAATACATTAAGTTTTTTCATTGCAAACAAAAGAACCCACAAAAAGCATTAAAACCCTGTATTCCCTTCATTTAGCCATGAAACAAACTAAAAAGTTTGTTAGTGGAATGCGAACATTCTCAATATAAAAGGTTTTGTATGTGCAAACAAAGGAACCCACACAAAGCATTTAAACTTTGTATTCCCTTCATTGGGCCATGACACAAACTAAAAACTTTGTTACTGGAATACGAACATTCTGAATACATTAGGTTTTTTGATTGCAAACAAAACAACCCACAAAAAGCATTTAAACTCTGTATTCCCTTCATTTTGCCATGAAACAAACTAAAAAGTTTGTTAGTGGAATGCGAACATTCTCAAAATATGAGGTTTTGTATGTGCAAACAAAGGAACCCACACAATGCATTTAAACTTTGTATTCCCTTAATTGGGATATGAAACAAACTAAAAAGTTTGTTAGTGAAATACGAGCACTCTGAATACATTAGGTTTTATTATTGCAAACAAAAGAACCCACAAAAAGCATTTAAACTCTGTATTCCCTTCATTTAGCCATGAAACAAACTAAAAAGTTTGTTAGTGGAATGCGAACATTCTCAATATATAAGGTTTTGTATGTGCAAACAAAGGAACCCACACAAAGCATTTAAACTTTGTATTCCCTTCATTGGGCCATGGACACAAACTAAAAAGTTTGTTACTAGAATACGAACATTCTGAATACATTAGGTTTTTGTATTGCAAACAAAAGAAACCACAAAAAGCATTTAAACTCTGTATTCCCTTCATTTAGCCATGAAACAAACTAAAAAGTTTGTTAGTGGAATGCGAACATTCTCAATATACAAGGTTATGTAAGTGCAAACAAAGGAACCCACACAAAGCATTTAAACTTTGTATTCCCTTCATTGCGCCATGACACAAACTAAAAAGTTTGTTAATGGAATACGAACATTCTGAATACATTAGGTTTTTTTATTGCAAACAAAAGAACCCACAAAAAGCATTTAAAATCTGTATTCCCTTCATTTAGCCATGAAACAAACTAAAAAGTTTGTTAGTGGAATGCGAACATTCTCAATATATAAGGTTTTGTATGTGCAAACAAAGGAACCCACACAAAGCATTTAAACTTTGTATTCCCTTCATTGGGCCATGACACAAACTAAAAACTTTGTTACTGGAATACGAACATTCTGAATACATTAAGTTTTTTCATTGCAAACAAAAGAACCCACAAAAAGCATTTAAACTCTGTATTCCCTTCATTTAGCCATGCAACAAACTAAAAAGTTTGTTAGTGGAATGCGAACATTCTCAATATAAAAGGTTTTGTATGTGCAAACAAAGGAACCCACACAAAGCATTTAAACTTTGTATTCCCTTCATTGGGCCATGACACAAACTAAAAACTTTGTTACTGGAATACGAACATTCTGAATACATTAGGATTTTTGATTGCAAACAAAACAACCCACAAAAAGCATTTAAACTCTGTATTCCCTTCATTTTGCCATGAAACAAACTAAAAAGTTTGTTACTAGAATACGAGCACTCTGAATACATTAGGTTTTATTATTGCAAACAAAAGAACCCACAAAAAGCATTTAAACTCTGTATTCCCTTCATTTAGCCATGAAACAAACTAAAAAGTTTGTTAGTGGAATGCGAACATTCTCAATATATAAGGTTTTGTATGTGCAAACAAAGGAACCCACACAAAGCATTTAAACTTTGTATTCCCTTCATTGGGCCATGGACACAAACTAAAAAGTTTGTTACTAGAATACGAACATTCTGAATACATTAGGTTTTTGTATTGCAAACAAAAGAAACCACAAAAAGCATTTAAACTCTATATTCCCTTCATTTAGCAATGAAACAAACTAAAAAGTTTGTTAGTGGAATGCGAACATTCTCAATATATAAGGTTTTGTATGTGCAAACAAAGGAACCCACACAAAGCATTTAAACTTTGTATTCCCTTCATTGGGCCATGACAAAACTGAAAACTTTGTTAGTTAAGTGCGAACATTCTGAATACATTAGGTTTTTTGTTTGTAAACAAATGAACCCACAAAAAGCATTTAAACTCTGTATTCCCTTCATTTAGCCATGAAACAAACTAAAAAATTTGTTAGTGGAATGCGAACATTCTCAATATATAAGGTTTTGTATGTGCAAACAAAGGAACCCACACAAAGCATTTAAACTTTGTATTCCCTTCATTGGGCCATGGACACAAACTAAAAAGTTTGTTACTAGAATACGAACATTCTGAATACATTAGGTTTTTTTATTGCAAACAAAAGAACCCACAAAAAGCATTTAAACTCTGTATTCCCTTCATTTAGCCATGAAACAAACTAAAAAGTTTGTTAGTGAAATGCGAACATTCTCAATATATAAGGTTTTGTATGTGCAAACAAAGGAACCCACACAAAGCATTTAAACTTTGTATTCCCTTCATTGCGCCATGACACAAACTAAAAAGTTTGTTACGGGAATACGAACATTCTGAATACATTAGGTTTTTTGATTGCAAACAAAAGAACCCACAGAAAACATTTAAACTCTGTATTCCCTTCATTTAGCCATGAAACAAAATAAAAAGTTTGTAGTGGAATGCGAACATTCTCAATATACAAGGTTATGTAAGTGCAAACAAAGGAACCCACACAAAGCATTTAAACTTTGTATTCCCTTCATTGCGCCATGACACAAACTAAAAAGTTTGTTAGTGGAATGCGAACATTCTCAAAATATGAGGTTTTGTATGTGCAAACAAAGGAACCCACACAATGCTCGTATTTCACTAACAAACTTTTTAGTTTCTTTCATGGCCCAATTAAGGGAATACAAAGTTTAAATGCATTGTGTGGGTTCCTTTGTTTGCACATACAAAACCTCATATTTTGAGAATGTTCGCAGTAACAAACTTTTTAGTTTGTGTCATGGCGCAATGAAGGGAATACAAAGTTTAAATGCTTTTTGTGGTTTCATTTGTTTACAAACAAAAAACCTAATTTATTCAGAATGTTCGCATTCCACTAACAAACTTTTTAGTTTGTGTCATGGCTAAATGAAAAATGAAGGGAATACAGAGTTTAAATGCTGTTTGTCGGTTCTTTTGTTTGCACTTACATAACCTCATATTTTGAGAATGTTCGCATTCCACTAACAAACTTTTTAGTTTGTTTCATGGCCCAATTAAGGGAATACAAAGTTTAAATGCATTGTGTGGGTTCCTTTGTTTGCACATACAAAACCTCATATTTTGAGAATGTTGGCATTCCACTAACAAACTTTTTAGTTTGTTTCATGGCTAAATGAAGGGAATACAGAGTTTAAATGCTTTTTGTGGGTTCTTTTGTTTGCAATCATAAAACCTAATGTATTCAGAGTGCTCGTATTTCACTAACAAACTTTTTAGTTTTTGGCCTAATAAGGGAATACCAAGTTTAAATGCTTTGTGTGGGTTCCTTTGTTTGCCCATACAAAACCTTATATATTGAGAATGTTCGCATTCCACTAACAAACTTTTTAGTTTGTTTCATGGCTAAATGAAGGGAATACAAAGTTTAAATCTATTTTTACAATAAAAAAACCTAATGTATTCAGAATGTTCATATTTAACTAACAAAGTTTTTAGTTTTTGGCCTAATAAGGTAATACCAAGTTTAAATGCTTTGTGTGGGTTCCTTTGTTTGCCCATACAAAACCTTATATATTGAGAATGTTCGCATTCCACTAACAAACTTTTTAATTTGTTTCTAGGCTAAATGAAGGGAATACCAAGTTTAAATGCTTTTTGTGGGTTCTTTTGTTTGCAATCATAAAACCTGATGTATTCAGAGTGCTCGTATTTCACTAACAAACTTTTTAGTTTGTTTCATGGCCCAATTAAGGGAATAGAAAGTTTAAATGCATTGTGTTGGTTCCTTTGTTTGCACATACAAAACCTCATATTTTGAGAATGTTGGCATTCCACTAACAAACTTTTTAATTTTTTTTTAATGGCTAAATGAAGGGAATACAGAGTTTAAATGCTTTTTGTGGGTTCTTTTGTTTGCAATCATAAAACCTAATGTATTCAGAGTGCTCGTATTTCACTAACAAACTTTTTAGTTTGTTTCATGGCCCAATTAAGGGAATACAAAGTTTAAATGCATTGTGTGGGTTCCTTTGTTTGCACATACAAAACCTCATATTTTGAGAATGTTCGCATTCCACTAACAAACTTTTTAGTTTGTTTCATGGCTAAATGAAGGGAATACAGAGTTTAAATGCTTTTTGTGGGTTCACTTGTTTACAAACAAAAACCCTAATGTATGCAGAATGTTCGCATTCCACTAACAAACTTTTTAGTTTGTGTCATGGCTAAATGAAGGGAATACAAAGTTTAAATGCTTTTTGTGGTTTGCTTTATTTGCACATACAACCTAATGTATTCAGAGACCTCGTATTTCACTAACAAACTTTTTAGTTTGTTTCATGGCTAAATGAAGGGAATACAGAGTTTAAATGCTTTTTGTGGGTTCTTTTGTTTGCAATCATAAAACCTGATGTATTCAGAGTGCTCGTATTTCACTAACAAACTTTTTAGTTTGTTTCATGGCCCAATTAAGGGAATACAAAGTTTAAATGCATTGTGTGGGTTCCTTTGTTTGCACATACAAAACCTCATATTTTGAGAATGTTCGCATTCCACTAACAAACTTTTTAGTTTGTTTCATGGCTAAATGAAGGGAATACAGAGTTTAAATGCTTTTTGTGGGTTCACTTGTTTACAAACAAAAACCCTAATGTATGCGGAATGTTCGCATTCCACTAACAAACTTTTTAGTTTGTGTCATGGCTAAATGAAGGGAATACAAAGTTTAAATGCTTTTTGTGGTTTGCTTTATTTGCACATACAACCTAATGTATTCAGAGACCTCGTATTTCACTAACAAACTTTTTAGTTTGTTTCATGGCTAAATCACGGGAATACAGAGTTTAAATGCTTTTTGTGGGTTCTTTTGTTTGCAATCATAAAACCTGATGTATTCAGAGTGCTCGTATTTCACTAACAAACTTTTTAGTTTGTTTCATGGCCCAATTAAGGGAATACAAAGTTTAAATGCATTGTGTGGGTTCCTTTGTTTGCACATACAAAACCTCATATTTTGAGAATGTTCGCATTCCACTAACAAACTTTTTAGTTTGTTTCATGGCTAAATGAAGGGAATACAGAGTTTAAATCCTTTTTGTGGGTTCACTTGTTTACAAACAAAAACCCTAATGTATTCAGAATGTTCGCATTCCACTAACAAACTTTTTAGTTTGTGTCATGGCTAAATGAAGGGAATACAAAGTTTAAATGCTTTTTGTGGTTTGCTTTATTTGCACATACAACCTAATGTATTCAGAGACCTCGTATTTCACTAACAAACTTTTTAGTTTGTTTCATGGCTAAATGAAGGGAATACAGAGTTTAAATGCTTTTTGTGGGTTCTTTTGTTTGCAATCATAAAACCTGATGTATTCAGAGTGCTCGTATTTCACTAACAAACTTTTTAGTTTGTTTCATGGCCCAATTAAGGGAATACAAAGTTTAAATGCATTGTGTTGGTTCCTTTGTTTGCACATACAAAACCTCATATTTTGAGAATGTTCGCATTCCACTAACAAACTTTTTAGTTTGTTTCATGGCTAAATGAAGGGAATACAGAGTTTAAATGCTTTTTGTGGGTTCTTTTGTTTGCAATCATAAAACCTAATGTATTCAGAGTGCTCGTATTTCACTAACAAACTTTTTAGTTTGTTTCATGGCCCAATTAAGGGAATACAAAGTTTAAATGCATTATGTGGGTTCCTTTGTTTGCACATACAAAACCTCATATTTTGAGAATGTTGGCATTCCACTAACAAACTTTTTAGTTTGTTTCATGGCTAAATGAAGGGAATACAGAGTTTAAATGCTTTTTGTGGGTTCACTTGTTTACAAACAAAAAACCTAATGTATTCAGAATGTTCGCATTCCACTAACAAACTTTTTAGTTTGTTTCATGGCCCAATTAAGGGAATACAAAGTTTAAATGCATTGTGTGGGTTCCTTTGTTTGCACATACAAAACCTCATATTTTGAGAATGTTCGCATTCCACTAACAAACTTTTTAGTTTGTTTCATGGCTAAATGAAGGGAATACAGAGTTTAAATGCTTTTTGTGGGTTCTTTTGTTTGCAATCATAAAACCTAATGTATTCAGAGTGCTCGTATTTCACTAACAAACTTTTTAGTTTGTTTCATGGCCCAATTAAGGGAATACAAAGTGTGGGTTCCTTTGTTTGCACATACAAAACCTCATATTTTGAGAATGTTCGCATTCCACTAACAAACTTTTTAGTTTGTTTCATGGCTAAATGAAGGGAATACAGAGTTTAAATGCTTTTTGTGGGTTCACTTGTTTACAAACAAAAACCCTAATGTATTCAGAATGTTCGCATTCCACTAACAAACTTTTTAGTTTGTGTCATGGCTAAATGAAGGGAATACAAAGTTTAAATGCTTTTTGTGGTTTGCTTTATTTGCACATACAACCTAATGTATTCAGAGACCTCGTATTTCACTAACAAACTTTTTAGTTTGTTTCATGGCTAAATCACGGGAATACAGAGTTTAAATGCTTTTTGTGGGTTCTTTTGTTTGCAATCATAAAACCTGATGTATTCAGAGTGCTCGTATTTCACTAACAAACTTTTTAGTTTGTTTCATGGCCCAATTAAGGGAATACAAAGTTTAAATGCATTGTGTGGGTTCCTTTGTTTGCACATACAAAACCTCATATTTTGAGAATGTTCGCATTCCACTAACAAACTTTTTAGTTTGTTTCATGGCTAAATGAAGGGAATACAGAGTTTAAATCCTTTTTGTGGGTTCACTTGTTTACAAACAAAAACCCTAATGTATTCAGAATGTTCGCATTCCACTAACAAACTTTTTAGTTTGTGTCATGGCTAAATGAAGGGAATACAAAGTTTAAATGCTTTTTGTGGTTTGCTTTATTTGCACATACAACCTAATGTATTCAGAGACCTCGTATTTCACTAACAAACTTTTTAGTTTGTTTCATGGCTAAATGAAGGGAATACAGAGTTTAAATGCTTTTTGTGGGTTCTTTTGTTTGCAATCATAAAACCTGATGTATTCAGAGTGCTCGTATTTCACTAACAAACTTTTTAGTTTGTTTCATGGCCCAATTAAGGGAATACAAAGTTTAAATGCATTGTGTTGGTTCCTTTGTTTGCACATACAAAACCTCATATTTTGAGAATGTTCGCATTCCACTAACAAACTTTTTAGTTTGTTTCATGGCTAAATGAAGGGAATACAGTGTTTAAATGCTTTTTGTGGGTTCTTTTGTTTGCAATCATAAAACCTAATGTATTCAGAGTGCTCGTATTTCACTAACAAACTTTTTAGTTTGTTTCATGGCCCAATTAAGGGAATACAAAGTTTAAATGCATTATGTGGGTTCCTTTGTTTGCACATACAAAACCTCATATTTTGAGAATGTTGGCATTCCACTAACAAACTTTTTAGTTTGTTTCATGGCTAAATGAAGGGAATACAGAGTTTAAATGCTTTTTGTGGGTTCACTTGTTTACAAACAAAAACCCTAATGTATTCAGAATGTTCGCATTCCACTAACAAACTTTTTAGTTTGTTTCATGGCCCAATTAAGGGAATACAAAGTTTAAATGCATTGTGTGGGTTCCTTTGTTTGCACATACAAAACCTCATATTTTGAGAATGTTCGCATTCCACTAACAAACTTTTTAGTTTGTTTCATGGCTAAATGAAGGGAATACAGAGTTTAAATGCTTTTTGTGGGTTCTTTTGTTTGCAATCATAAAACCTAATGTATTCAGAGTGCTCGTATTTCACTAACAAACTTTTTAGTTTGTTTCATGGCCCAATTAAGGGAATACAAAGTGTGGGTTCCTTTGTTTGCACATACAAAACCTCATATTTTGAGAATGTTCGCATTCCACTAACAAACTTTTTAGTTTGTTTCATGGCTAAATGAAGGGAATACAGAGTTTAAATCCTTTTTGTGGGTTCACTTGTTTACAAACAAAAACCCTAATGTATTCAGAATGTTCGCATTCCACTAACAAACTTTTTAGTTTGTGTCCATGGCCCAATGAAGGGAATACAAAGTTTAAATGCTTTTTGTGGTTTGCTTTATTTGCACATACAACCTAATGTATTCAGAGTCCTCGTATTTCACTAACAAACTTTTTAGTTTGTTTCATAGCTAAATGAAGGGAATACAGAGTTTAAATGCTTTTTGTGGGTTCTTTTGTTTGCAATCATAAAACCTAATGTATTCAGAGTGCTAGTATTTCACTAACAAACTTTTTACTTTGTTTCATGGCCCAATTAAGGGAATACAAAGTTTAAATGCATTGTGTTGGTTCCTTTGTTTGCACATACAAAACCTCATATTTTGAGAATGTTCGCATTCCACTAACAAACTTTTTAGTTTGTTTCATGGCTAAATGAAGGGAATACAGAGTTTAAATGCTTTTTGTGGGTTCACTTGTTTACAAACAAAAACCCTAATGTATTCAGAATGTTCGCATTCCACTAACAAACTTTTTAGTTTGTGTCATGGCTAAATGAAGGGAATACAAAGTTTAAATGCTTTTTGTGGTTTGCTTTATTTGCACATACAACCTAATGTATTCAGAGACCTCGTATTTCACTAACAAACTTTTTAGTTTGTTTCATGGCTAAATGAAGGGAATACAGAGTTTAAATGCTTTTTGTGGGTTCTTTTGTTTGCAATCATAAAACCTGATGTATTCAGAGTGCTCGTATTTCACTAACAAACTTTTTAGTTTGTTTCATGGCCCAATTAAGGGAATACAAAGTTTAAATGCATTGTGTTGGTTCCTTTGTTTGCACATACAAAACCTCATATTTTGAGAATGTTCGCATTCCACTAACAAACTTTTTAGTTTGTTTCATGGCTAAATGAAGGGAATACAGTGTTTAAATGCTTTTTGTGGGTTTTTTTGTTTGCAATCATAAAACCTAATGTATTCAGAGTGCTCGTATTTCACTAACAAACTTTTTAGTTTGTTTCATGGCCCAATTAAGGGAATACAAAGTTTAAATGCATTGTGTGGGTTCCTTTGTTTGCACATACAAAACCTCATATTTTGAGAATGTTCGCATTCCACTAACAAACTTTTTAGCTTGTTTCATGGCTAAATGAAGGGAATACAGAGTTTAAATCCTTTTTGTGGGTTCACTTGTTTACAAACAAAAACCCTAATGTATTCAGAATGTTCGCATTCCACTAACAAACTTTTTAGTTTGTGTCCATGGCCCAATGAAGGGAATACAAAGTTTAAATGCTTTTTGTGGGTTGCTGTATTTGCACATACAACCTAATGTATTCAGAGTCCTCGTATTTCACTAACAAACTTTTTAGTTTGTTTCATGGCTAAATGAAGGGAATACAGAGTTTAAATGCTTTTTGTGGGTTCTTTTGTTTGCAATCATAAAACCTAATGTATTCAGAGTGCTCGTATTTCACTAACAAACTTTTTAGTTTGTTTCATGGCCCAATTAAGGGAATACAAAGTGTGGGTTCCTTTGTTTGCACATACAAAACCTCATATTTTGAGAATGTTCGCATTCCACTAACAAACTTTTTAGTTTGTTTCATGGCTAAATGAAGGGAATACAGAGTTTACATGCTTTTTGTGGGTTCATTTGTTTACAAACAAAAACCCTAATGTATTCAGAATGTTCGCATTCCACTAAAAAACTTTTTAGTTTGTGTCATGGCTAAATGAAGGGAATACAAAGTTTAAATGCTTTTTGTGGTTTGCTTTATTTGCACATACAACCTAATGTATTCAGAGACCTCGTATTTCACTAACAAACTTTTTAGTTTGTTTCATGGCTAAATGAAGGGAATACAGAGTTTAAATGCTTTTTGTGGGTTCTTTTGTTTGCAATCATAAAACCTGATGTATTCAGAGTGCTCGTATTTCACTAACAAACTTTTTAGTTTGTTTCATGGCCCAATTAAGGGAATACAAAGTTTAAATGCATTGTGTTGGTTCCTTTGTTTGCACATACAAAACCTCATATTTTGAGAATGTTCGCATTCCACTAACAAACTTTTTAGTTTGTTTCATGGCTAAATGAAGGGAATACAGTGTTTAAGTGCTTTTTGTGGGTTTTTTTGTTTGCAATCGTAAAACCTAATGTATTCAGAGTGCTCGTATTTCACTAACAAACTTTTTAGTTTTTTTCATGGCCCAATTAAGGGAATACAAAGTTTAAATGTATTGTGTGGGTTCCTTTGTTTGCACATACAAAACCTCATATTTTGAGAATGTTCGCATTCCACTAACAAACTTTTTAGCTTGTTTCATGGCTAAATGAAGGGAATACAGAGTTTAAATCCTTTTTGTGGGTTCACTTGTTTACAAACAAAAACCCTAATGTATTCAGAATGTTCGCATTCCACTAACAAACTTTTTAGTTTGTGTCCATGGCCCAATGAAGGGAATACAAAGTTTAAATGCTTTTTGTGGTTTGCTGTATTTGCACATACAACCTAATGTATTCAGAGTCCTCGTATTTCACTAACAAACTTTTTAGTTTGTTTCATGGCTAAATGAAGGGAATACAGAGTTTAAATGCTTTTTGTGGGTTCACTTGTTTACAAACAAAAAACCTAATGTATTCAGAATGTTCGCATTCCACTAACAAACTTTTTAGTTTGTTTCATGGCTAAATGAAGGGAATACAGAGTTTAAATGCTTTTTGTAGGTTCTTTTGTTTGCAATCATAAAACCTAATGTATTCAGAGTGCTCGTATTTCACTAACAAACTTTTTAGTTTGTTTCATGTCCCAATTAAGGGAATACAAAGTTTAAATGCATTGTGTGGGTTCCTTTGTTTGCACATACAAAACCTCATATTTTGAGAATGTTCGCATTCCACTAACAAATCTATTAGTTTGTTTCATGGCTAAATGAAGGGAATACAGAGTTTAAATGCTTTTTGTGGGTTCACTTGTTTACAAACAAAAACCCTAATGTATTCAGAATGTTCGCATTCCACTAACAAACTTTTTAGTTTGTGTCATGGCTAAATGAAGGGAATACAAAGTTTAAATGCTTTTTGTGGTTTGCTTTATTTGCACATACAACCTAATGTATTCAGAGACCTCGTATTTCACTAACAAACTTTTTAGTTTGTTTCATGGCTAAATGAAGGGAATACAGAGTTTAAATGCTTTTTGTGGGTTCTTTTGTTTGCAATCATAAAACCTGATGTATTCAGAGTGCTCGTATTTCACTAACAAACTTTTTAGTTTGTTTCATGGCCCAATTAAGGGAATACAAAGTTTAAATGCATTGTGTGGGTTCCTTTGTTTGCACATACAAAACCTCATATTTTGAGAATGTTCGCATTCCACTAACAAACTTTTTAGTTTGTTTCATGGCTAAATGAAGGGAATACAGTGTTTAAATCCTTTTTGTGGGTTCACTTGTTTACAAACAAAAACCCTAATGTATTCAGAATGTTCGCATTCCACTAACAAACTTTTTAGTTTGTGTCCATGGCCTAATGAAGGGAATACAAAGTTTAAATGCTTTTTGTGGTTTGCTTTATTTGCACATACAACCTAATGTATTCAGAGTCCTCGTATTTCACTAACAAACTTTTTAGTTTGTTTCATGGCTAAATGAAGGGAATACAGAGTTTAAATGCTTTTTGTGGGTTCTTTTGTTTGCAATCATAAAACCTAATGTATTCAGAGTGCTCGTATTTCACTAACAAACTTTTTATTTTGTTTCATGGCCCAATTAAGGGAATACAAAGTTTAAATGCATTGTGTTGGTTCCTTTGTTTGCACATACAAAACCTCATATTTTGAGAATGTTCGCATTCCACTAACAAACTTTTTAGTTTGTTTCATGGCTAAATGAAGGGAATACAGAGTTTAAATGCTTTTTGTGGGTTCTTTTGTTTGCAATCATAAAACCTAATGTATTCAGAGTGCTCGTATTTCACTAACAAACTTTTTAGTTTGTTTCATGGCCCAATTAAGGGAATACAAAGTTTAAATGCATTATGTGGGTTCCTTTGTTTGCACATACAAAACCTCATATTTTGAGAATGTTGGCATTCCACTAACAAACTTTTTAGTTTGTTTCATGGCTAAATGAAGGGAATACAGAGTTTAAATGCTTTTTGTGGGTTCACTTGTTTACAAACAAAAAACCTAATGTATTCAGAATGTTCGCATTCCACTAACAAACTTTTTAGTTTGTTTCATGGCCCAATTAAGGGAATACAAAGTTTAAATGCATTGTGTGGGTTCCTTTGTTTGCACATACAAAACCTCATATTTTGAGAATGTTCGCATTCCACTAACAAACTTTTTAGTTTGTTTCATGGCTAAATGAAGGGAATACAGAGTTTAAATGCTTTTTGTGGGTTCTTTTGTTTGCAATCATAAAACCTAATGTATTCAGAGTGCTCGTATTTCACTAACAAACTTTTTAGTTTGTTTCATGGCCCAATTAAGGGAATACAAAGTTTAAATGCATTGTGTGGGTTCCTTTGTTTGCACATACAAAACCTCATATTTTGAGAATGTTCGCATTCCACTAACAAACTTTTTAGTTTGTTTCATGGCTAAATGAAGGGAATACAGAGTTTAAATGCTTTTTGTGGGTTCACTTGTTTACAAACAAAAACCCTAATGTATTCAGAATGTTCGCATTCCACTAACAAACTTTTTAGTTTGTGTCATGGCTAAATGAAGAGAATACAAAGTTTAAATGCTTTTTGTGGTTTGCTTTATTTGCACATACAACCTAATGTATTCAGAGACCTCGTATTTCACTAACAAACTTTTTAGTTTGTTTCATGGCTAAATGAAGGGAATACAAAGTTTAAATGCTTTTTGTGGGTTCTTTTGTTTGCAATCATAAAATATGATGTATTCAGAGTGCTCGTATTTCACTAACAAACTTTTTAGTTTGTTTCATGGCCCAATTAAGAGAATACAAAGTTTAAATGCATTGTGTTGGTTCCTTTGTTTGCACATACAAAACCTCATATTTTGAGAATGTTCGCATTCCACTAACAAACTTTTTAGTTTGTTTCATGGCTAAATGAAGGGAATACAGTGTTTAAATGCTTTTTGTGGGTTTTTTTGTTTGCAATCATAAAACCTAATGTATTCAGAGTGCTCGTATTTCACTAACAAACTTTTTAGTTTGTTTCATGGCCCAATTAAGGGAATACAAAGTTTAAATGCATTGTGTGGGTTCCTTTGTTTGCACATACAAAACCTCATATTTTGAGAATGTTCGCATTCCACTAACAAACTTTTTAGTTTGTTTCATGGCTAAATGAAGGGAATACAGAGTTTAAATGCTTTTTGTGGGTTCACTTGTTTACAAACAAAAACCCTAATGTATGCAGAATGTTCGCATTCCACTAACAAACTTTTTAGTTTGTGTCATGGCTAAATGAAGGGAATACCAAGTTTAAATGCTTTTTGTGGTTTGCTTTATTTGCACATACAACCTAATGTATTCAGAGACCTCGTATTTCACTAACAAACTTTTTAGTTTGTTTCATGGCTAAATGAAGGGAATACAGAGTTTAAATGCTTTTTGTGGGTTCACTTGTTTACAAACAAAAAACCTAATGTATTCAGAATGTTCGCATTCCACTAACAAACTTTTTAGTTTGTTTCATGGCTAAATGAAGGGAATACAGTGTTTAAATGCTTTTTGTGGGTTTTTTTGTTTGCAATTATAAAACCTAATGTATTCAGAGTGCTCGTATTTCACTAACAAACTTTTTAGTTTGTTTCATGGCCCAATTAAGGGAATACAAAGTTTAAATGCATTGTGTGGGTTCCTTTGTTTGCACATACAAAACCTCATATTTTGAGAATGTTCGCATTCCACTAACAAACTTTTTAGTTTGTTTCATGGCTAAATGAAGGGAATACAGAGTTTAAATCCTTTTTGTGGGTTCACTTGTTTACAAACGAAAACCCTAATGTATTCAGAATGTTCGCATTCCACTAACAAACTCTTTAGTTTGTGTCCATGGCCCAATGAAGGGAATACAAAGTTTAAATGCTTTTTGTGGTTTGCTTTATTTGCACATACAACCTAATGTATTCAGAGTCCTCGTATTTCACTAACAAACTTTTTAGTTTGTTTCATGGCTAAATGAAGGGAATACAGAGTTTAAATGCTTTTTGTGGGTTCTTTTGTTTGCAATCATAAAACCTAATGTATTCAGAGTGCTCGTATTTCACTAACAAACTTTTTAGTTTGTTTCATGGCCCAATTAAGGGAATACAAAGTTTAAATGCATTGTGTTGGTTCCTTTGTTTGCACATACAAAACCTCATATTTTGAGAATGTTCGCATTCCACTAACAATTTTTTTAGTTTGTTTCATGGCTAAATGAAGGGAATACAGAGTTTAAATGCTTTTTGTGGGTTCTTTTGTTTGCAATCATAAAACCTAATGTATTCAGAATGTTCGCATTCCACTAACAAACTTTTTAGTTTGTTTCATGGCCCAATTAAGGGAATACAAAGTTTATATGCATTGTGTGGGTTCCTTTGTTTGCACATACAAAACCTCATATTTTGAGAATGTTCGCATTCGACTAACAAACTTTTTAGTTTGTTTCATGGCTAAATGAAGGGAATACAGAGTTTAAATGCTTTTTGTGGGTTCTTTTGTTTGCAATCATAAAACCTAATGTATTCAGAGTGCTCGTATTTCACTAACAAACTTTTTAGTTTGTTTCATGGCCCAATTAAGGGAATACAAAGTTTAAATGCATTGTGTGGGTTCCTTTGTTTGCACATACAAAACCTCATATTTTGAGAATGTTCGCATTCCACTAACAAATCTATTAGTTTGTTTCATGGCTAAATGAAGGGAATACAGAGTTTAAATGCTTTTTGTGGGTTCTTTTGTTTACAAACAAAAACCCTAATGTATTCAGAATATTCGCATTCCACTAACAAACTTTTTAGTTTGTGTCATGGCTAAATGAAGGGAATACAAAGTTTAAATGCTTTTTGTGGTTTGCTTTATTTGCACATACAACCTAATGTATTCAGAGACCTCGTATTTCACTAACAAACTTTTTAGTTTGTTTCATGGCTAAATGAAGGGAATACAGAGTTTAAATGCTTTTTGTGGGTTCTTTTGTTTGCAATCATAAAACCTGATGTATTCAGAGTGCTCGTATTTCACTAACAAACTTTTTAGTTTGTTTCATGGCCCAATTAAGGGAATACAAAGTTTAAATGCATTGTGTTGGTTCCTTTGTTTGCACATACAAAACCTCATATTTTGAGAATGTTCGCATTCCACTAACAAACTTTTTAGTTTGTTTCATGGCTAAATTAAGGGAATACAGTGTTTAAATGCTTTTTGTGGGTTTTTTTGTTTGCAATCATAAAACCTAATGTATTCAGAGTGCTCGTATTTCACTAACAAACTTTTTAGTTTGTTTCATGGCCCAATTAAGGGAATACAAAGTTTAAATGCATTGTGTGGGTTCCTTTGTTTGCACATACAAAACCTCATATTTTGAGAATGTTCGCATTCCACTAACAAACTTTTTAGCTTGTTTCATGGCTAAATGAAGGGAATACAGAGTTTAAATCTTTTTTGTGGCTTCACTTATTTACAAACAAAAACCCTAATGTATTCAGAATGTTCGCATTCCACTAACAAACTTTTTAGTTTGTGTCCATGGCCCAATGAAGGGAATACAAAGTTTAAATGCTTTTTGTGGTTTGCTTTATTTGCACATACAACCTAATGTATTCAGAGTCCTCGTATTTCACTAACAAACTTTTTTTAGTTTGTTTCATGGCTAAATGAAGGGAATACAGAGTTTAAATGCTTTTTGTGGGTTCTTTTGTTTGCAATCATAAAACCTAATGTATTCAGAGTGCTCGTATTTCACTAACAAACTTTTTAGTTTGTTTCATGGCCCAATTAAGGGAATACAAAGTTTAAATGCATTGTGTTGGTTCCTTTGTTTGCACATACAAAACCTCATATTTTGAGAATGTTCGCATTCCACTAACAAACTTTTTAGTTTGTTTCATGGCTAAATGAAGGGAATACAGTGTTTAAATGCTTTTTGTGGGTTTTTTGTTTGCAATCATAAAACCTAATGTATTCAGAGTGCTCGTATTTCACTAACAAACTTTTTAGTTTGTTTCATGGCCCAATTAAGGGAATACAAAGTTTAAATGCATTGTGTGGGTTCCTTTGTTTGCACATACAAAACCTCATATTTTGAGAATGTTGGCATTCCACTAACAAACTTTTTAGTTTGTTTCATGGCTAAATGAAGGGAATACAGAGTTTAAATGCTTTTTGTGGGTTCTTTTGTTTGCAATCATAAAACCTAATGTATTCAGAGTGCTCGTATTTTACTAACAAACTTTTTAGTTTGTTTCATGGCCCAATTAAGGGAATACAAAGTTTAAATGCATTGTGTGGGTTCCTTTGTTTGCACATACAAAACCTCATATTTTGAGAATGTTCGCATTCCACTAACAAACTTTTTAGTTTGTTTCATGGCTAAATGAAGGGAATACAGAGTTTAAATGCTTTTTGTGGGTTCACTTGTTTACAAACAAAAACCCTAATGTATGCAGAATGTTCGCATTCCACTAACAAACTTTTTAGTTTGTGTCATGGCTAAATAAAGGGAATACAAAGTTTATATGCTTTTTGTGGTTTGCTTTATTTGCACATACAACCTAATGTATTCAGAGACCTCGTATTTCACTAACAAACTTTTTAGTTTGTTTCATGGCTAAATGACGGGAATACAGAGTTTAAATGCTTTTTGTGGGTTCTTTTGTTTGCAATCATAAAACTTGATGTATTCAGAGTGCTCGTATTTCACTAACAAACTTTTTAGTTTGTTTCATGGCCCAATTAAGGGAATACAAAGTTTAAATGCATTGTGTGGGTTCCTTTGTTTGCACATACAAAACCTCATATTTTGAGAATGTTCGCATTCCACTAACAAACTTTTTAGTTTGTTTCATGGCTAAATGAAGGGAATACAGTTTTTAAATGCTTTTTGTGGGTTTTTTTGTTTGCAATCATAAAACCTAATGTATTCAGAAATACAAACTTTTTAGTTTGTTTCATGGCTAAATGAAGGGAATACAGAGTTTAAATCCTTTTTGTGGGTTCACTTGTTTACAAACAAAAACCCTAATGTATTCAGAATGTTCGCATTCCACTAACAAACTTTTTAGTTTGTGTCCATGGCCCAATGAAGGGAATACAAAGTTTAAATGCTTTTTGTGGTTTGCTTTATTTGCACATACAACCTAATGTATTCAGAGTCCTCGTATTTCACTAACAAACTTTTTAGTTTGTTTCATGGCTAAATGAAGGGAATACAGAGTTTAAATGCTTTTTGTGGGTTCTTTTGTTTGCAATCATAAAACCTAATGTATTCAGAGTGCTCGTATTTCACTAACAAACTTTTTAGTTTGTTTCATGGCCCAATTAAGGGAATACAAAGTTTAAATGCATTGTGTTGGTTCCTTTGTTTGCACATACAAAACCTCATATTTTGAGAATGTTCGCATTCCACTAACAAACTTTTTAGTTTGTTTCATGGCTAAATGAAGGGAATACAGAGTTTAAATGCTTTTTGTGGGTTCTTTTGTTTGCAATCATAAAACCTAATGTATTCAGAGTGCTCGTATTTCACTAACAAACTTTTTAGTTTGTTTCATGGCCCAATTAAGGGAATACAAATTTTAAATGCATTATGTGGGTTCCTTTGTTTGCACATACAAAACCTCATATTTTGAGAATGTTCGCATTCCACTAACAAACTTTTTAGTTTGTTTCATGGCTAAATGAAGGGAATACAGAGTTTAAATGCTTTTTGTGGGTTCACTTGTTTACAAACAAAAAACCTAATGTATTCAGAATGTTCGCATTCCACTAACAAACTTTTTAGTTTGTTTCATGGCCCAATTAAGGGAATACAAAGTTTAAATGCATTGTGTGGGTTCCTTTGTTTGCACATACAAAACCTCATATTTTGAGAATGTTCGCATTCCACTAACAAACTTTTTAGTTTGTTTCATGGCTAAATGAAGGGAATACAGAGTTTAAATGCTTTTTGTGGGTTCTTTTGTTTGCAATCATAAAACCTAATGTATTCAGAGTGCTCGTATTTCACTAACAAACTTTTTAGTTTGTTTCATGGCCCAATTAAGGGAATACAAAATTTAAATGCATTGTGTGGGTTCCTTTGTTTGCACATACAAAACCTCATATTTTGAGAATGTTCGCATTCCACTAACAAACTTTTTAGTTTGTTTCATGGCTAAATGAAGGGAATACAGAGTTTAAATGCTTTTTGTGGGTTCACTTGTTTACAAACAAAAACCCTAGTGTATTCAGAATGTTCGCATTCCACTAACAAACTTTTTAGTTTGTGTCATGGCTAAATGAAGGGAATACAAAGTTTAAATGCTTTTTGTGGTTTGCTTTATTTGCACATACAACCTAATGTATTCAGAGACCTCGTATTTCACTAACAAACTTTTTAGTTTGTTTCATGGCTAAATGAAGGGAATACAGAGTTTAAATGCTTTTTGTGGGTTCTTTTGTTTGCAATCATAAAACCTTATGTATTCAGAGTGCTCGTATTTCACTAACAAACTTTTTAGTTTGTTTCATGGCCCAATTAAGGGAATACAAAGTTTAAATGCATTGTGTGGGTTCCTTTGTTTGCACATACAAAACCTCATATTTTGAGAATGTTCGCATTCCACTAACAAACTTTTTAGTTTGTTTCATGGCTAAATGAAGGGAATACAGAGTTTAAATGCTTTTTGTGGGTTCACTTGTTTACAAACAAAAACCCTAATGTATTCAGAATGTTCGCATTCCACTAACAAACTTTTTAGTTTGTGTCATGGCTAAATGAAGGGAATACAAAGTTTAAATGCTTTTTGTGGTTTGCTTTATTTGCACATACAACCTAATGTATTCAGAGACCTCGTATTTCACTAACAAACTTTTTAGTTTGTTTCATGGCTAAATGAAGGGAATACAGAGTTTAAATGCTTTTTGTGGGTTCTTTTGTTTGCAATCATAAAACCTGATGTATTCAGAGTGCTCGTATTTCACTAACAAACTTTTTAGTTTGTTTCATGGCCCAATTAAGGGAATACAAAGTTTAAATGCATTGTGTTGGTTCCTTTGTTTGCACATACAAAACCTCATATTTTGAGAATGTTCGCATTCCACTAACAAACTTTTTAGTTTGTTTCATGGGAAATTAAGGGAATACAGTGTTTAAATGCTTTTTGTGGGTTTTTTTGTTTGCAATCATAAAACCTAATGTATTCAGAGTGCTCGTATTTCACTAACAAACTTTTTAGTTTGTTTCATGGCCCAATTAAGGGAATACAAAGTTTAAATGCATTGTGTGGGTTCCTTTGTTTGCACATACAAAACCTCATATTTTGAGAATGTTCGCATTCCACTAACAAACTTTTTAGCTTGTTTCATGGCTAAATGAAGGGAATACAGAGTTTAAATCCTTTTTGTGGGTTCACTTATTTACAAACAAAAACCCTAATGTATTCAGAATGTTCGCATTCCACTAACAAACTTTTTAGTTTGTGTCCATGGCCCAATGAAGGGAATACAAAGTTTAAATGCTTTTTGTGGTTTGCTTTATTTGCACATACAACCTAATGTATTCAGAGTGCTCGTATTTCACTAACAAACTTTTTAGTTTGTGTCCATGGCCCAATTAAGGGAATACAAAGTTTAAATGCATTGTGTTGGTTCCTTTGTTTGCACATACAAAACCTCATATTTTGAGAATGTTCGCATTCCACTAACAAACTTTTTAGTTTGTTTCATGGCTAAATGAAGGGAATACAGAGTTTAAATGCTTTTTGTGGGTTCTTTTGTTTGCAATCATAAAACCTAATGTATTCAGAGTGCTCGTATTTCACTAACAAACTTTTTAGTTTGTTTCATGGCCCAATTAAGGGAATACAAAGTTTAAATGCATTGTGTGGGTTCCTTTGTTTGCACATACAAAACCTCATATTTTGAGAATGTTGGCATTCCACTAACAAACTTTTTAGTTTGTTTCATGGCTAAATGAAGGGAATACAGAGTTTAAATGCTTTTTGTGGGTTCTTTTGTTTGCAATCATAAAACCTAATGTATTCAGAGTGCTCGTATTTCACTAACAAACTTTTTAGTTTGTTTCATGGCCCAATTAAGGGAATACAAAGTTTAAATGCATTGTGTGGGTTCCTTTGTTTGCACATACAAAACCTCATATTTTGAGAATGTTCGCATTCCACTAACAAACTTTTTAGTTTGTTTCATGGCTAAATGAAGGGAATACAGAGTTTAAATGCTTTTTGTGGGTTCACTTGTTTACAAACAAAAACCCTAATGTATGCAGAATGTTCGCATTCCACTAACAAACTTTTTAGTTTGTGTCATGGCTAAATGAAGGGAATACAAAGTTTAAATGCTTTTTGTGGTTTGCTTTATTTGCACATACAACCTAATGTATTCAGAGAACTCGTATTTCACTAACAAACTTTTTAGTTAATTTCATGGCTATATGACGGGAATACAGAGTTTAAATGCTTTTTGTGGGTTCTTTTGTTTGCAATCATAAAACCTGATGTATTCAGAGTGCTCGTATTTCACTAACAAACTTTTTAGTTTGTTTCATGGCCCAATTAAGGGAATACAAAGTTTAAATGCATTGTGTGGGTTCCTTTGTTTGCACATACAAAACCTCATATTTTGAGAATGTTCGCATTCCACTAACAAACTTTTTAGTTTGTTTCATGGCTAAATGAAGGGAATACAGTGTTTAAATGCTTTTTGTGGGTTTTTTTGTTTGCAATCATAAAACCTAATGTATTCAGAGTGCTCGTATTTCACTAACAAGCTTTTTAGTTTGTTTCATGGCCCAATTAAGGGAATACAAAGTTTAAATGCATTGTGTGGGTTCCTTTGTTTGCACATACAAAACCTCATATTTTGAGAATGTTCGCATTCCACTAACAAACTTTTTAGTTTGTTTCATGGCTAAATGAAGGGAATACAGAGTTTAAATCCTTTTTGTGGGTTCACTTGTTTACAAACAAAAACCCTAATGTATTCAGAATGTTCGCATTCCACTAACAAACTTTTTAGTTTGTGTCCATGGCCCAATGAAGGGAATACAAAGTTTAAATGCTTTTTGTGGTTTGCTTTATTTGCACATACAACCTAATGTATTCAGAGTCCTCGTATTTCACTAACAAACTTTTTAGTTTGTTTCATAGCTAAATGAAGGGAATACAGAGTTTAAATGCTTTTTGTGGGTTCTTTTGTTTGCAATCATAAAACCTAATGTATTCAGAGTGCTAGTATTTCACTAACAAACTTTTTACTTTGTTTCATGGCCCAATTAAGGGAATACAAAGTTTAAATGCATTGTGTTGGTTCCTTTGTTTGCACATACAAAACCTCATATTTTGAGAATGTTCGCATTCCACTAACAAACTTTTTAGTTTGTTTCATGGCTAAATGAAGGGAATACAGAGTTTAAATGCTTTTTGTGGGTTCTTTTGTTTGCAATCATAAAACCTAATGTATTCAGAGTGCTCGTATTTCACTAACAAACTTTTTAGTTTGTTTCATGGCCCAATTAAGGGAATACAAAGTTTAAATGCATTGTGTGGGTTCCTTTGTTTGCACATACAAAACCTCATATTTTGAGAATGTTCGCATTCCACTAACAAACTTTTTAGTTTGTTTCATGGCTAAATGAAGGGAATACAGAGTTTAAATGCTTTTTGTGGGTTCACTTGTTTACAAACAAAAACCCTAATGTATTCAGAATGTTCGCATTCCACTAACAAACTTTTTAGTTTGTGTCATGGCTAAATGAAGGGAATACAAAGTTTAAATGCTTTTTGTGGTTTGCTTTATTTGCACATACAACCTAATGTATTCAGAGACCTCGTATTTCACTAACAAACTTTTTAGTTTGTTTCATGGCTAAATGAAGGGAATACAGAGTTTAAATGCTTTTTGTGGGTTCTTTTGTTTGCAATCATAAAACCTGATGTATTCAGAGTGCTCGTATTTCACTAACAAACTTTTTAGTTTGTTTCATGGCCCAATTAAGGGAATACAAAGTTTAAATGCATTGTGTTGGTTCCTTTGTTTGCACATACAAAACCTCATATTTTGAGAATGTTCGCATTCCACTAACAAACTTTTTAGTTTGTTTCATGGCTAAATGAAGGGAATACCGTGTTTAAATGCTTTTTGTGGGTTTTTTGTTTGCAATCATAAAACCTTATGTATTCAGAGTGCTCGTATTTCACTAACAAACTTTTTAGTTTGTTTCATGGCCCAATTAAGGGAATACAAAGTTTAAATGCATTGTGTGGGTTCCTTTGTTTGCACATACAAAACCTCATATTTTGAGAATGTTCGCATTCCACTAACAAACTTTTTAGCTTGTTTCATGGCTAAATGAAGGGAATACAGAGTTTAAATGCTTTTTGTGGGTTCACTTGTTTACAAACAAAAACCCTAATGTATTCAGAATGTTCGCATTCCACTAACAAACTTTTTAGTTTGTGTCCATGGCCCAATGAAGGGAATACAAAGTTTAAATGCTTTTTGTGGTTTGCTTTATTTGCACATACAACCTAATGTATTCAGAGTCCTCGTATTTCACTAACAAACTTTTTAGTTTGTTTCATGGCTAAATGAAGGGAATACAGAGTTTAAATGCTTTTTGTGGGTTCTTTTGTTTGCAATCATAAAACCTAATGTATTCAGAGTGCTCGTATTTCACTAACAAACTTTTTAGTTTGTTTCATGGCCCAATTAAGGGAATACAAAGTTTAAATGCATTGTGTTGGTTCCTTTGTTTGCACATACAAAACCTCATATTTTGAGAATGTTCGCATTCCACTAACAAACTTTTTAGTTTGTTTCATGGCTAAATGAAGGGAATACAGAGTTTAAATGCTTTTTGTGGGTTCTTTTGTTTGCAATCATAAAACCTAATGTATTCAGAGTGCTCGTATTTCACTAACAAACTTTTTAGTTTGTTTCATGGCCCAATTAAGGGAATACAAAGTTTAAATGCATTGTGTGGGTTCCTTTGTATGCACATACAAAACCTCATATTTTGAGAATGTTGGCATTCCACTAACAAACTTTTAAGTTTGTTTCATGGCTAAATGAAGGGAATACAGAGTTTAAATGCTTTTTGTGGGTTCACTTGTTTACAAACAAAAACCCTAATGTATTCAGAATGTTCGCATTCCACTAACAAACTTTTTAGTTTGTTTCATGGCTAAATGAAGGGAATACAGTGTTTAAATGCTTTTTGTGGGTTTTTTGTTTGCAATCATAAAACCTAATGTATTCAGAGTGCTCGTATTTCACTAACAAACTTTTTAGTTTGTTTCATGGCCCAATTAAGGGAATACAAAGTTTAAATGCATTGTGTTGGTTCCTTTGTTTGCACATACAAAACCTCATATTTTGAGAATGTTCGCATTCCACTAACAAACTTTTTAGCTTGTTTCATGGCTAAATGAAGGAAATACAGAGTTTAAATGCTTTTTGTGGGTTCACTTGTTTACAAACAAAAACCCTAATGTATTCAGAATGTTTGCATTCCACTAACAAACTTTTTAGTTTGTGTCCATGGCCCAATGAAGGGAATACAAAGTTTAAATGCTTTTTGTGGTTTGCTTTATTTGCACATACAACCTAATGTATTCAGAGTCCTCGTATTTCACTAACAAACTTTTTAGTTTGTTCCATGGCTAAATGAAGGGAATACAGAGTTTAAATGCTTTTTGTGGGTTCTTTTGTTTGCAATCATAAAACCTAATGTATTCAGAGTGCTCGTATTTCACTAACAAACTTTTTAGTTTGTTTCATGGCCCAATTAAGGGAATACAAAGTTTAAATGCATTGTGTTGGTTCCTTTGTTTGCACATACAAAACCTCATATTTTGAGAATGTTCGCATTCCACTAACAAACTTTTTAGTTTGTTTCATGGCTAAATGAAGGGAATACAGAGTTTAAATGCTTTTTGTGGGTTCTTTTGTTTGCAATCATAAAACCTAATGTATTCAGAGTGCTCGTATTTCACTAACAAACTTTTTAGTTTGTTTCATGGCCCAATTAAGGGAATACAAAGTTTAAATGCATTGTGTGGGTTCCTTTGTTTGCACATACAAAACCTCATATTTTGAGAATGTTGGCATCCCACTAACAAACTTTTTAGTTTGTTTCATGGCTAAATGAAGGGAATACAGAGTTTAAATGCTTTTTGTGGGTTCTTTTGTTTGCAATCAAAAAACCTAATGTATTCAGAATGTTCGTATTCCAGTAACAAAGTTTTTAGTTTGTGTCATGGCCCAATGAAGGGAATACAAAGTTTAAATGCTTTGTGTGGGTTCCTTTGTTTGCACATACAAAACTTCATATTTTGAGAATGTTCGCATTCCACTAACAAACTTTTTAGTTTGTTTCATGGCTAAATGAAGGGAATACAAAGTTTAAATGCTTTTTGTGGGTTCTTTTGTTTGCAATCATAAAACCTAATGTATTCAGAGTGCTCGTATTTCACTAACAAACTTTTTAGTTTGTTTCATGGCCCAATTAAGGGAATACAAAGTTTAAATGCATTGTGTGGGTTCCTTTGTTTGCACATACAAAACCTCATATTTTGAGAATGTTGGCATTCCACTAACAAACTTTTTAGTTTGTTTCATGGCTAAATGAAGGGAATACAGAGTTTAAATGCTTTTTGTGGGTTCACTTGTTTACAAACAAAAAACCTAATGTATTCAGAATGTTCGCATTCCGCTAACAAACTTTTAAGTTTGTGTCATGGCTAAATGAAGGGAATACAAAGTTTAAATGCTTTTTGTGGTTTGCTTTATTTGCACATACAACCTAATGTATTCAGAGTCCTCGTATTTCACTAACAAACTTTTTTTTTTTTTTGCATTGTGTGGGTTCCTTTGTTTGCACATACAAAACCTCATATTTTGAGAATGTTCGCATTCCACTAACAAACTTTTTAGTTTGTTTCATGGCTAAATGAAGGGAATACAGAGTTTTAATGCTTTTTGTGGGTTCTTTTGTTTGCAATCAAAAAACCTAATGTATTCAGAATGTTCGTATTCCAGTAACAAAGTTTTTAGTTTGTGTCATGGCCCAATGAAGGGAATACAAAGTTTAAATGCTTTGTGTGGGTTCCTTTGTTTGCACATACAAAACCTCATATTTTGAGAATGTTCGCATTCCACTAACAAACTTTTTAGTTTGTTTCATGGCTAAATGAAGGGAATACAGAGTTTAAATGCTTTTTGTGGGTTCTTTTGTTTGCAATCATAAAACCTAATGTATTCAGAGTGCTCGTATTTCACTAACAAACTTTTTAGTTTGTTTCATGGCCCAATTAAGGGAATACAAAGTTTAAATGCATTATGTGGGTTCCTTTGTTTGCACATACAAAACCTCATATTTTGAGAATGTTGGCATTCCACTAACAAACTTTTTAGTTTGTTTCATGGCTAAATGAAGGGAAAACAGAGTTTAAATGCTTTTTGTGGGTTCACTTGTTTACAAACAAAAAACCTAATGTATTCAGAATGTTCGCATTCCACTAACAAACTTTTAAGTTTGTGTCATGGCTAAATGAAGGGAATACAAAGTTTAAATGCTTTTTGTGGTTTGCTTTATTTGCACATACAACCTAATGTATTCAGAGTCCTCGTATTTCACTAACAAACTTTTTAGTTTGTTTCATGGCTAAATGAAGGGAATACAGAGTTTAAATGCTTTTTGTGGGTTCTTTTGTTTGCAATCAAAAAACCTAATGTATTCAGAATGTTCGTATTCCAGTAACAAAGTTTTTAGTTTGTGTCATGGCCCAATGAAGGGAATACAAAGTTTAAATGCTTTGTGTGGGTTCCTTTGTTTGCACATACAAAACCTCATATTTTGAGAATGTTCGCATTCCACTAACAAACTTTTTAGTTTGTTTCATGGCTAAATGAAGGGAATACAGAGTTTAAATGCTTTTTGTAGGTTCTTTTGTTTGCAATCATAAAACCTAATGTATTCAGAGTGCTCGTATTTCACTAACAAACTTTTTAGTTTGTTTCATGGCCCAATTAAGGGAATACAAAGTTTAAATGCATTGTGTGGGTTCCTTTGTTTGCACATACAAAACCTCATATTTTGAGAATGTTGGCATTCCACTAACAAACTTTTTAGTTTGTTTCATGGCTAAATGAAGGGAATACAGAGTTTAAATGCTTTTTGTTGGTTCACTTGTTTACAAACAAAAAACCTAATGTATTCAGAATGTTCGCATTCCACTAACAAACTTTTTAGTTTGTTTCATGGCCCAATTAAGGGAATACAAAGTTTAAATGCATTGTGTGGGTTCCTTTGTTCGCACATACAAAACCTCATATTTTGAGAATGTTCGCATTCTACTAACAAACTTTTTAGTTTGTTTCATGGCTAAATGAAGGGAATACAGAGTTTAAATGCTTTTTGTGGGTTCTTTTGTTTGCAATCATAAAACCTAATGTATTCAGAGTGCTCGTATTTCACTAACAAACTTTTTAGTTTGTTTCATGGCCCAATTAAGGGAATACAAAGTTTAAATGCATTGTGTGGGTTCCTTTGTTTGCACATACAAAACCTCATATTTTGAGAATGTTCGCATTCCACTAACAAACTTTTTAGTTAGTTTCATGGCTAAATGAAGGGAATACAGAGTTTAAATGCTTTTTGTGGGTTCACTTGTTTACAAACAAAAACCCTAATGTATTCAGAATGTTCGCATTCCACTAACAAACTTTTTAGTTTGTGTCATGGCTAAATGAAGGGAATACAAAGTTTAAATGCTTTTTGTGGTTTGCTTTATTTGCACATACAACCTAATGTATTCAGAGACCTCGTATTTCACTAACAAACTTTTTGTTTGTTTCATGGCTAAATGAAGGGAATACAGAGTTTAAATGCTTTTTGTGGGTTCTTTTGTTTGCAATCATAAAACCTAATGTATTCAGAGTGCTCGTATTTCACTAACAAACTTTTTAGTTTGTTTCATGGCCCAATTAAGGGAATACAAAGTTTAATTGCATTGTGTTGGTTCCTTTGTTTGCACATACAAAACCTCATATTTTGAGAATGTTCGCATTCCACTAACAAACTTTTTAGTTTGTTTCATGGCTAAATGAAGGGAATACAGAGTTTAAATGCTTTTTGTGGGTTCTTTTGATTACAAACACAAAACTCGTTTGTGTCATGGCTAAATGAAGGGAATACAAAGTTTAAATGCTTTTTGTGGGTTCTTTTGTTTACAAACACAAAACCTCATGTATTCAGAATGTTCGCATTTAGCTAACAAAGTTTTTAGTTCTTTCATGGCCCAATGAAGGGAATACAAAGTTTAAATGCTTTGTGTGGTTTGCTTTATTTGCACATACAACCTAAAATTTCAGTAACAAACTTTTTAGTTTGTTTTATGGGCCAATGAAGGGTATACAAAGTTTAAATGATTTGTGAATTCCAGTACCAAACTTTTTAGTTTGTTTCATGGCCCAATGAAGGGAATGCAAAGTTTAAATGCTTTGTGTGGTTTGCTTTATTTGCACATACAACCCCTAATGTATTCAGAGTGCTCGTATTTCACTAACAAACTTTTTAGTTTGTTTCATGGCTAAATGAAGGGAATACAAAGTTTAAAAGCTTTTTATGGGTTCTTTGTTTACAATCAAAAAACCTAATGTATTCAGAAAGTTCGCATTTAACTAACAAAGTTTAGTTTTTTTCATAGCGCAATTAAGGGAATACAAAGTTTAAATGCTTTGTGTGGGTTCCTTTGTTTGCACATACAAAACCTAATGTATTCAGAATGTACGTATTCCAGTAATAAACTTTTTAGTTTGTGTCATGGCTTAATGAAGGGAATACAAAGTATAAATCCTTTTTGTGGGTTCTTTTGTTTACAATCACAAAACCTAATGTATTCAGAATGCTCGCATTCCACTAACAAAGTTTTCAGTTTGTTTCATTGTTAAATGAAGGGAATACAAAGTTTAAATGCTTTTTGAGTGTTCTTTTGTTTACAATCACAAAACTCGTTTGTGTCATGGCTAAATGAAGGGAATACAAAGTTTAAATGCTTTTTGTGGATTCTTTTGTTTACAATCACAAAACCTCATGTATTCAGAATGTTCGCATTTATCTAAAAAAGTTTTTACTTTTTTCATGGCCGAGTGAAGGGAGTACAATGTTTAAATGCTTTGGATGGGTTCCTTTGTTTGCACATACAAAACCTAATGTATTCAGAATGTACGTATTTCACTAACAAGCTCTATAGTTTGTACGCGGTCAAATGAAGGATGTAAAAAGTTTGAATGCTTTGTGAAGGTTTCTATTTTTGCACATACAAAACCTTATGTATTGAGATTGTTCGCATAACACTAACAAACTTTTTAGTTTGTTTCATGGCTAAATGAAGGGAATACAAAGTTTAAATGTTTTGGGTTTGCACGTACTAAACCTAATGTAAATATTCGTATTTCACTAACAAACCTTTTAGTTTGAGTCGGTAAATAAAGGGAATATAAGTTTGAATGCTTTGTAAACTTTTTAGTTTTTTCATGGCTAAATGAAGGGAATGCAAAGTGTAAATGCTTTGGGTTTGCACATACAAAACCTTATGTATTGAGAATGTTCGCATTCCACTAACAAACTTATTAGTTTTTTTCATGTCCGAATGAAGGGAATACAAAGCTTAAATGCTTTGTGTGGGTTCCTTTGTTTGCACATACAAAACCTAATGTATTCAGAATGCTCGCATTCCACTAACAAAAGTTTTAGTTTTTTCATGGCCCAATGAAGGGATTACAAAGTTTAAATGATTTGTGTGGGTTCCTTTGTTGGCACGTACAAAACCTAATGTATTCAGAATGTTCGCATTCCACTAACAAACTTTTTAGTATGTTTCATGGCTGAAGGGAATACAGATTTTAAATGCTTTTTGTGGGTTCTTTCGTTTACAATCACAAAACCTAATGTATTCCGAATGTTCGCATTTAACTAACAAAGTTTTTAGTTTTTTCATGGCCCAATGAAGGGAATACAAAGTTTAAATGATTTGTGTGGGTTCCTTTGTTTGCACGTACAAAACCTAATGTATTCAGAATGTTCGCATTCCACTAACAAACTTTTTAGTTTGTTTCATGGCTAAATGAAGGGAATACAGAGTTTAAATGCTTTTTGTGGGTTCTTTTGTTTACAATCACAAAACCTAATGTATTCAGAATGTTCGCATTTAACTAACAAAGGTTTTATTTTTTTCATGGCCCAATGAAGGGAATACAAAGTTTAAGTGTGGGTTCCTTTGTTTGCACGTACAAAACCTAATGTATTCAGAATGTTCGCATTCCAGTAACAAACTTTTTAGTTTGTTTCATGGCTAAATGAAGGGAATACAGAGTTTAAATGTTTTTTGTGGGTTTTTTTGTTTAGATTCACAAAACCTAATGTATTCAGAATGTTCGCATTTAACTAACAAAGTTTTTAGTTTTTTCATGGCCCAATGGAGGGAATACAGAGTTTAAATGCATTTTGTGGGTTCTTTTGTGTGCAATCACAAAACCTAATGTATTCAGAATGTTCGCATTTAACTAACAAACTTTTTAGTTTTTTCATGGCCGAATGTTCGTATTTCACTAACAAACTTTTTAGTTTGTTTCATGGCTAAATTAAGGGAATACAAAGTTTAAATGCTTTGTGATGGCTCCTTTGTTTGCACATACAAAACCTAATGTATACATAATGCTCGTATTTGTTTGCTTTGTAAACTTTTTAGTTTTTTCATGGCTAAATGAAGGGAATGCAAAGTGTAAATGCTTTGGGTTTGCACATACAAAACCTTATGTATTGAGAATGTTCGCATTCCACTAACAAACTTATTGGTTTTTTTCATGGCCGAATGAAGGGAATACAAAGCTTAAATGCTTTGTGTGGGTTCCTTTGTTTGCACATACAAAACCTAATGTATTCAGAATGCTCGCATTCCACTAACAAACGTTTTACTTTTTTATGGCCGAAGGAAGGGAATACAAAGTTTAAATTCTTTGTGTGGGTTCCTTTGTTTGCACATACAAAACCTTATGCATTGAGAATGTTCGCATTCCACTAACAAACATTTTCGATTTTTCATGGCCGAATGAAGGGAATACAATGTTTAAAAATGTTGTGTGGGATCCTTTTTTTGCACGTACAAAACCTATTGTATTCAAAATGTTCGTATCTCACTAACAAACTTTTTAGTTTGTTTCATGGCTAAATAAAGGGAATAAAAAGTTTTAATGCTTTGTGTGGTTCTTTTGTTTATACCCACAATATCTAATGTATTCAGAATGTTCGTATATCACTAACAAGCTTTTAAGTTTGTTCTTGGTCAAATGAAGCTTTGTGTAAGTTCCTTTGTTTGCACGTACAAAACCTAATCTATTGAGAATGTTCGTATTTCACTAACAAACTTTTTAGTTTGTTCATGGCCAAATGAAGGGAGTACAAAGTTTAAATGTTTTGTGTGTATTCAGAATGTTTTTAGTTTGTTTCATGGCTAAATGAAGGGAAGCAAAGTTTAATTGCTTTTTGTGAGTTTCTTTGTTTGCACACACAAAACCTAATATATTGAGAATGTTCTTATTTCACTTACAAACTTTTTTTAAGAGTTTTGTGTGGGTTCTTTTGTTTGCATATACAAAATATAATTTATTCAGAATTTTCGTATTTCACAAACAAACTTGCTTTCATCCAGCAAGCTAATATTTTCTTCTCCCATCACCTCCGGATCAGATATGTTTAAGTCCGGCAGGTTGTAACTTTTGCAAGGCACTAGCAACGTTAATCTACATATTTTAATTGCCTTTGCTTTGATAACCTGAAGCCTGAAGTTTTTCTTTATGTAGAATCTGCATTTCTAAACGGAGTAAGCAAATAGGGTGCCAGAGGATAACCAGAACCTCTTTTTCAATGATTGTATATGGTTATAGTTTACGTACCTGGAATTCCAAACAAACGAATCATGAGATGAACCATAGAATCTTTAATCCACTTAGCCAATACTCATATTATGGTCGCAAGCCTGTACAAAAATATGTTTGTAAAGTAAAAAAAAATAGATATACCTACCTAAAAATGAAAATTTGTTTTTCTTTTGTGAATTCTTCATTTGTTTTGTTTTATATTCCTACTTTGTTCCATTATTTATTTAATTTTTGTTGTGTATACTTTATTGATTTTGTACATCAATTAACATAAACACAATAATATCTAAGTTGTCAAAAAAAGTTATATAGGTACTTACCTAGTGAAATGTGATGAATTATCATTTTGTATATATTATGTATGTACTTACTTTATTCCAGATTCAATTTTTTATAAGTTTAAAAAATACATACGCATAATATTAGTTTTAGTACGTTTATTTCATTTCAAATATATATGTACATATCTCTTAGTTCTTATATCAATAATTATCAATTATCATTTTATTTTACCTTATTCAATATATGCAAACATGAATGAAAAAAATAAAAACATTTTAAAAATAATGATTTTGACTTATAACGACCATAAAATTTCATTACGGATTCGCTGGACTGCCAGCTTGTCTTGCGGTCTTCATTTTGAAATGGTTCATTCAGTAAGATAATATTTTTTTCTCCCAACATCTCCGGATCAGATATGTTGTAACTCCGGCACGTTCTAACTTGTGGAAGACACAAGCAACGTTAACTAGTTACATATTTTAAATAACTTTGCTGGAGAACCAGAAGCAACTATTAAGAACTGCAATGGTTATTTGTCTTTCTATCATATTTCTTGCGTTGGAATGCAATGTAATAATGTTTTTCTTGATCCAGAATATGCAATTATAAACGGAATAAGCAGGTAGGGATGCAGGGGATAGTCAGAATCTCCTAAATTTAATCATAGTTAGTATTTTAAATGAATACGGATAACCGTACATAAAGTTTACGTACCCTTTACATCGACGTCTCTTCATTTTGCCACCATCTTTTTAAAATTCTTACAGTTCACTGGAGCCCCAAACAAACGAATCATGAGATGAACCAGGGAATCTATAATCCACACAGCCAATAATCATATTATGGTCACAAGCCTGTACAAAAATATGATAGTTAAGTTAAAAAATAGATACAGAAATGAAAGACATTTTGAATTTGTGTTTTTAATTTTGTTCCCTTTTGTGAATTCTACTTTTGTATAGTTTTATATTCATACCAGAGTGCATTCGTCATATCGAACACTTTTTTCTAACAAATCTTTAGAAATACTGGACCACCACTGTATTTATTAATTTTTTGTTTAATTTATTTTGCTATATAGCATTAAATTTTTACCTGAATTTACAACACATACTATTTTTTTAAATACCTGCCCATTTCTAAGTTCCTATAGGTATCTAAATACCTAATGCTATGTGATGAGTTATCATTATAAGTTTACCTTATTCACTATAGGTATGCAAACGTGAATTTTTAAGCATTTAATAATATGTATCTAGGTATTCACCTAAAAAACCTATTAGCTATTAGTGATTTCATTTTTATTCTATGAAACCGAAATCCCATTGCTTACGACAAGAGCTAAAACAACAAACCAAGAAATAATCATGAGCAAGAGCATAAGAACACGAAGGTTCATAATATCAACAAAGAGCAGGATCATGAGACCAATGCAGGGCCTTCGAAAAATAAAAAACTGCCCAAGTGCATAGAAGCAATATCCTATAAAGCAACCCTCTATGCAGAGCGAACGATTCACAATTCACATCATCGTCTTCTCTGTCCGAAAATGCAACAACAAAATGCAGAAGAAGTCAACGGAGCCAGAGGAATGATGGTGAACATCATAGATACACCATATAAAGATGACAATCTTTCGTACGTTTCACCCTCCAAAACCCATTTGTTTACATTGTTGTATTTGTAATTTCATCCCGTGTCGATGAATAGATGTGAATTTCAACAACAATTTAATGGGGTGAGTTTGTTCTTATTTGCTAGATCGACCATTTTGTATTTGCGAATAACGCAGCCATCTTTAAAAAAATTCCAACTCACCAGCTTTTCACAATGAAAATGGGGAATGTTAGGTGGGATATCGGGTTGTGTTGAAAGAAACACAAATTTAATGATGCTTAGTCCGCTATCACACGACGACTTTGGAGTAATGAAACTTCTTTAAACTTTTTTTGAAAATTCATCTTCTGAGTCGTGCGCTGCTACACATTGATTTTTAAATCTTGACTCAAATTTGGAATTTGCCTTTAGTTTCATTGGTTATTAAAATTTTCAATGCTCTCTATAAACATATATGTGTTTATATTAACAACCACACAGGTATACATGTGCGCTCTACAAACAACAGAAATAAATGAAGCGACTTGTTAAATAAACAAGGAATACAATAAGAAATGTAAATCAAAGGCCAAACATGACCCACTCTTTATTTAAAAAGAAGCATTTCGTATGTGAATGACACCATGTTTGGCCTTCATTCTTTTACTCTCATAATGACATTTTGCTCAACTGTGTTTTTTTCTGTCCGAAACGTCAATTTCACAAGTCATCCATATAATGCACTTAAGTGGTTGAAAGTGAGAAAACAAATTAAATAATTGTTTGTACAGTGTCAATTTTCACAGCACAGAAGATTTCCCCTGAATTAGCTTGTAGGCAAACTCGGATGACAGCCGAGATCATAGATACACCATATAAAGATGACAATCTCGGCTGTCATCCGAGTTTGCCTACAAGCTAATTCAGGGGAAATTCAGGAGAAACACGCACACATATGCAGAATTCGTCCATTCACCACCATTTATTTGCACACATAGACAGAATTCCTCCATTCACCACCAAAATGTCGGTTATTTTAAAAATATCATAAATTATAATAAATTCAGCAACGAGTTATCAAGTGCTAACCCGACCTTATATGGATAAGTTTGTGGAAACAAATTTTGAAAGTGAAAATTTAAAATCGATTTAGGTATATTCGATTGTCTTTTGTGTTTTACTCTCAATTAATTGAAACAAACAGTGAATATAATGATGAACATAATATAAGAATGAATGAATATGATGAACAATAATATAAGAATGAGAAATAAGAGAATCAACGCAGCTGTCGTAAGACAATTTTAGGCGTGTTTTTTTGCAAGCCCAGAGGAAATTAGTCGAAAAAAACAATGTCGGGGCTAAAGGTAGATCTAGAATATTCGGAAGGCCACGCAAGTGGTCGTACGAAACCGAGCGAATACAAAGAATTCAAATGTTGTGCCCGTAATTGTGGTTTGGTACTGTTTGTCTAGTTTTCGTTAACTTTCGCGCTCATTGAATTAAAGTGGTTTCGCAAAATAAATAAATTTAAAGCCTATCGCTCTGTGCTGTGAAAATTGACATTGTACAAACAATTATTTAATTTGTTTTCTCACTTTCAACCACTTAAGTGCATTATATGGATGACTTGTGAAATTGACGTTTCGGACAGAAAAATAAAGTTCAGCAAAATGTCATTATGAGAGTAAAAGAATGAAGGCCAAACATGGTGTCATTCACATACGAAATGCTTCTTTTTAAATAAAGAGTGGGTCATGTTTGGCCTTTGATTTACATTTCTTATTGTATTCCTTGTTTATTTATCAAGTCGCTTCATTTATTTCTGTTGTTTGTAGAGCGCACCTGTATGGTTGTTAATATAAATACATATATGTTTATAGAGAGCATTGAAAATTTTAATAACCAATCAAACTAAAGGGAAATTCCAAATTTGAGTGAAGATTTAAAAATCAATGTGTAGCAGCGCACGAGTCTGAAGATGAATTTTCAAAAAAAGTTTAAAGAAGTTTCATTACTCCAAAGCCGTCGTGTGATAGCGGACTAAGCATCATTAAATTTGTGTTTCTTTCAACACAACCCGATATCCCACCTAACATTCCCCATTTTCATTGTGAAAAGCTGGTGAGTTGGAATTTTTTTAAAGATGGCTGCGTTATTTGCAAATACAAACTGGACGATCTAGCAAAACAGAACAAACTCACCCCATTAAATTGTTGTTGCAATTCACATCTATTCATCGACACGGGATGAAACTACAAATACAACAATGTAAACAAATGGGTTTTGGAGGGTGAAACGTACGAAAGATTGTCATCTTTATATGGTGTATCTATGGCCGAGATTGTCATCTTTATATGGTGTATCTATGGTGAACATCATCATCGCCACTCGAGTAGCGGTTTTTGCAACATTCTTGCTCTGCATACAAGAAAATAAAAGAAAATGACATTGTTCACCAGAGGGGGCAGCAAACAGAAATAAATAACTTTTTCAAAAACAAAAAGAACAAACCCACCAAAAATAGTAGTAGGTATGCTATGTACATACATATAGAAGAATAGTGATACAACAAAAAAAAAAATGAGAGCACTGTAGGCATTGACTTGGTATACTAAATTTATGAAAGAGGAAAGCAAGGAAGTAAAAATGTTGTGCTTTTTTTTAATGGGATATTATTTTGTTGCAGAGGAAGGGGTTGAGTGGCTATTAGGTTTGCAGGAAGAAAAAGACAAATGTAAGGTGCAAGAGTGTAAGGTTGCTAGGGAACTATGTTCTTCGATGTGTAACGCTGGGTATAGCATTCGGTATGGGTAAAATTGAAAGTCGGATGCAACGGAAACGTCTAACAGGTTCCGTTTTGTGGATACACTTTCGCCGCGATTATGGTAATGGTTTGTGCAGAAGGTAGGTAGTTGGTATACATTCGAAAAAGGGAATTTTTTTGATGTGTAAACATCTATGCTGGCGGTAGAGTAAAAAAAAAACGTGAATGTTCGTGTGCAACGTTACGCCGTGCAACGTTACGGTGTACAACGTTACGATCTGCATACTAGGATGGGTGCGTTCAGTGAAAAAAATCTTAAGATCCCCTTGTCGTCTTTCACACGAGGAAACAAGTTGCTGGAGATTTTTTTGACGTTTTCTTTTAATTTCCTTAATAATCTCCTGTTCCTTTCACGAAGAAACAAAATCGTGGCAACTTTCTGTAGTTTCCTTTTAAAATACCTTCGTTGAACACACTCTACTAGGTGTGTGAAGAGGAATGTCAAAAAAATCTCCTCGAATCGTTGACCGGGGAGATTTCATTTTCCCCTCTTACTTCTTGCCCTTCTCACCTACAAAATGAATGTTGCTGGCAACTCAGTTTCGTCGTGTGAAAGGGGACCTTCAAGCAAAAACAAGTCCGTTTTGGATCCGCGCACGTTGATGTTTACACATATTAACCGTGAGTCCCGGCACTCACACAATTTTTTTTAAATGTAACGAATATTTTACTTTTGAATATTAGATTCTTTCAAAGATATTGCTTTTAAAATCTTGATTTCTTCTGGTTCCAGAAATTGGAAAAGAGAAAAACAATGTGTGAGTACTAGGTAGTTTATACAATAATAGGTACACAGAGTTAATCATAGAAATCCATTTTGTTAAAAATAAGATTTTCGAAACAAAGAATATTTTAAATATTAATGGATTTTATTTAAAACATGTAAATACCTCATTCCTCTCCGATTTTTTCCAACATATACTGATTTCACCACTTCTCATCACGACACGAATCATACAGAGGGGCTCCTAGATCTGGGGCAACCACTTCGATGGTGTATAGAAGCAATTGGCCATTGCCACGGGTACACCACTGACGTTTACCTAGAAACTCATGAGCAGTAAAAAGTTTTAAAAAAGAATGTGGCAGTAGATCTTCTATTTCTTCAGTGTCCATTGTGACATCAACCGGACGAGTTGTACTTCCTATTTTGTACTTCCCTAAAAAATATAAAATTAATTTAAATGATCATTCAATGATCATTCAATGAACATGCATTAAAATGATTTTACCTTAATAACACTTGATGTAATACTATCATATCTCTAATAGATGTTGTGAATTGTTATTTTTGTCAAATGGAGAATCCAATTGGTAGCTCAATAGTTTTAAAATCTTTTGCGCCAAACGGGGTAAATACTTTTCTAGAAAAAAAATGAGATAAAACAAAAACACAAAATAGTAAAAGAACGCAATAGCGATCTAGAAATTAAGAGGAAAAAAATATATCCAATTCGCAACCTTCTTGCTCTGCATACAAGAAAATAAAAGAAAATGACATTGTTAAGCAGAGGAGACAGCAAACAGAAATAAATAACTTTTTCAAAAAAAAAAAAAAGAACAAATGCCAATAAAAATAGTAGTAGCTATGCTATGTACATACATACATATAGAAGAATAGCGATACAACAAAAAATGAGAGCACTGTAGGCATTGACTTACTCATGTATATAATAGGTCAATGACATACGTATAATAAATTTATGAAAGAGGAATGCAAAGAAGTAACAATTTTGTGCTTTTTTTTTAATGGGATATTATTTTGTTGCAGAGGAAGGGGTCGAGTGGCTATTTGGTTTGTAGGAAGAAAAAGACAAATATAAGGTGCAGGAATGTAAGGTAAGGGAACTATGTTTTTTGATGTGTAAACATCTTAGCGCTGGGTACAGCTTTCGGTATGGGTAAAATTGAAAGTTGGATGCAACGGAAACATCTTACAGGTTCTGTTTTCGCCGCCATTATGGTAATGGTTTGTGCATAAGATAAATTAGTTGGTGCACATTCGAGAAAAAAATGTAACGAATATTTTACTTTTGAATATTAGATTCTTCCAAAGATATTGCTTTTGAAATCTTGACTTCTTCTGGTTCCAGAAATTGGAAAAGAAAAAAACTGTGTGTGAGTAACGGGACTCGCGTTAAGGATTTGTAAACATGCGTTTTCGCTTAAAAAAAATTGGAAACTTCAACATTCCAAATGCCAAAATATCGAACGCACAAAAATCCCAATGCTTAAGTCCCGCATTTCAACACTTTTTAGTACTGTGTAGGTAGCTAGGTACATACAAAAATCATTTTCTCACAGAATTGAACTAATTTTATTTCCGTTTTCGTAATTAGCGAAATAACTCTGTTTAAAGTCAACATTGGTTACCTACCCAAAGTATACCAGCGAATTCAAAAGCATATGAAAATAGAATAAATAAAAATAGACAGACTTTTGATTTGTCAAAGGACATTTTGTTTAAGAACCCTTAAATTCAGAGGAGTGAGCCCAATGTGAACACTGTCTATGAGAGAAAAAAAAATGAAATGCAAAGATTTTGTTGTGCTTAGATATCATTCCAACAGTTCGAATTTGCGTTCCCGTACTGTTTTAATGACATTCTTCATGTCGATATCTGGTTTCCAGAGCGAGGAGAAACGTATTCCACTACGGTAGATAAATTTTCAAAATACGCTACGATTCATTCCTTAGAAGAAACTTAGAAACTGGATAGCCATCCTTAATGCTATAAAACAAAGGATTCAGTTTTTAGGTAAACCCAAAAAAATGTCTCGGATGGTTAAACATGTATACTGCATTCGGCAGTAGAATAATTTTTGAAAGAAAATAATATAATTTCAGTGAAGACCGGTAATGCCGACATCGAGAGACTGCACGAGAAAATATTCAAGATTTTAAACATTTATAATAGCATAAACACACATAGCAAGATTGGCACACTGCAGTGGTCCTATGTAAATCTGTAATAACTGTTGAACGAAACTTAAATTGTAATTTATTTCATTGGTTTTTTATCTTATCGAGTTTTATGAAATCGCATTTTTCGATTGACAAAATTGATAAATAAATAAAAGAAAATGACATTGTTAAGCAGAGGGGACAGCAAACAGAAATAAATTACTTTTTCAAAAAAAAAAAAGAACAAATGCCATCAAAAATAGTAGTAGGTATGTTATGTACATACATACATATAGAAGAATAGTGATATGTACAACAAAAAAATGATAGCACTGTAGACATTGACTTATATAATAGGTCAATGAAATACGTATACTAAATTTATGAAAGAGGAAAGCAAGGAAGTAACAATTTTTGTGCTTTTTTTTTAATGGGATATTATTTTGTTGCAGAGGAAAGGGTTAAGTGGCTACTTGGTTTGTAGGAAGAAAAAGACAAATGTTAGGTGCAGGAGTAAGGTTGCTGGGGAACTATGTTTTTTGATGTGTAAACATCTTAGCGCTGTGCGCGATTATGGTAATGGTTTCTGCAGAAGATAATTAGTTGGTACACATTCGAGAAAGGGATTTTTTTTTTTAAATGTAACGAATATTTTACTTTTGAATATTAGATTCTTTCAAAGATATTGGCGCAAATTTTTAAACAGTCCTCGTTTAAGGAATAAAACCGACTCTAGTCAACGCAGTCGTTCAGTTGCGAGCCCTTGTCTAACCTTTTCTTAATTTTAAACACTTTAAACAACTCTTCTAACTAATGCAGTGTTTTCAGCGCATTTGTGCAAGCCCAGAGGAAATAAGTCGAAAAAAACAACGTCGGGGCTAAAGGTAGATCTAGAATATTCGGAAGGCCACGCAAGTGGTCGTACGAAACCGAGCGAATACAAAGAATTCAAATGTTGTGCCCGTAATTGTGGTTTGGTACTGTTTGTCTAGTTTTCGTTAACTTTTGCCGTCGGACGTGAAGAGCGCTCATTGAATTAAAGTGGTTTCGCAAAATAAATAAATTTAAAGCCTATCGCTCTGTGCTGTGAAAATTGACATTGTACAAACAATTATTTAATTTGTATTCTCACTTTCAACCACTTAAGTGCATTATATGGATGACTTGTGAAATTGACGTTTCGGACAGAAAAATAAAGTTCAGCAAAATGTCATTATGAGAGTAAAAGAATGAAGGCCAAACATGGTGTCATTCACAAACGAAATGCTTCTTTTTAAATAAAGAGTGGGTCATGTTTGGCCTTTCATTTACATTTCTTATTGTATTCCTTGTTTATTTATCAAGTCGCTTCATTTATTTCTGTTGTTTGTAGAGCGCACCTGTATGGTTGTTAATATAAATACATATATGTTTATAGAGAGCATTGAAAATTTTAATAACCAATCAAACTAAAGGGAAATTCCAAATTTGAGTCAAGATTTAAAAATCAATGTGTAGCAGCGCACGACTCTGAAGATGAATTTTCAAAAAAAGTTTAAAGAAGTTTCATTACTCCAAAGCCGTCGTGTGATAGCGGACTAAGCATCATTAATTTGTGTTTCTTTCAACACAACCCGATATCCCACCTAACATTCCCCATTTTCATTGTGAAAAGCTGGTGAGTTGGAGTTTTTTTAAAGATGGCTGCGTATTTGCAAATACAAAATGGACGATCTAGCAAAACAGAACAAACTCACCCCATTAAATTGTTGTTGCAATTCACATCTATTCATCGACACGGGATGAAATTACAAATACAACAATGTAAACAAATGGGTTTTGGAGGGTGAAACGTACGAAAGATTGTCATCTTTATATGGTGTATCTATGGCCGAGATTGTCATCTTTATATGGTGTATCTATGGTGAACATCATCATCGCCACTCGAGTAGCGGTTGTTGCAACATTCTTGCTCTGCATACAAGAAAATAAAAGAAAATGACATTGTTCACCAGAGGGGGCAGCAAACAGAAATAAATAACTTTTTCAAAAACAAAAAGAACAAACCCACCAAAAATAGTAGTAGGTATGCTATGTACATACATATAGAAGAATAGTGATACAACAAAAAAAAATGAGAGCACTGTAGGCATTGACTTGGTATACTAAATTTATGAAAGAGGAAAGCAAGGAAGTAAAAATGTTGTGCTTTTTTTTAATGGGATATTATTTTGTTGCAGAGCAAGGGGTTGAGTGGCTATTAGGTTTGCAGGAAGAAAAAGACAAATGTTAGGTGCAAGAGTGTAAGGTTGCTAGGGAACTATGTTCTTCGATGTGTAACGCTGGGTATAGCATTCGGTATGGGTAAAATTGAAAGTCGGATGCAACGGAAACGTCTAACAGGTTCCGTTTTGTGGATACACTTTCGCCGCGATTATGGTAATGGTTTGTGCAGAAGGTAGGTAGTTGGTATACATTCGAAAAAGGGAATTTTTTTTTTTAAATGTAACGAATATTTTACTTTTGAATATTAGATTCTTTCAAAGATATTGCTTTTAAAATCTTGATTTCTTCTGGTTCCAGAAATCGGAAAAGAGAAAAACAATGTGTGAGTACTAGGTAGTTTATACAATAATAGGTACACAGAGTTAATGAAATCCATTTTGTTAAAAATAAGATTTTCGAAACAAAGAATATTTTAAATATTAATGGATTTTATTTAAAACATGTAAATACCTCATTCCTCTCCGATTTTTTCCAACATATACTGATTTCACCACTTCTCATCACGACACGAATCATACAGAGGGGCTCCTAGATCTGGGGCAACCACTTCGATGGTGTATAGAAGCAATTGGCCATTGCCACGGGTACACCACTGACGTTTACCTAGAAACTCATGAGCAGTAAAAAGTTTTAAAAAAGAATGTGGCAGTAGATCTTCTATTTCTTCAGTGTCCATTGTGACATCAACCGGACGAGTTGTACTTCCTATTTTGTACTTCCCTAAAAAATATAAAATTAATTTAAATGATCATTCAATGAACATGCATTAAAATGATTTTACCTTAATAACACTTGATGTAATACTATCATATCTCTAATAGATGTTGTGAATTGTTATTTTTGTCAAATGGAGAATCCAATTGGTAGCTCAATAGTTTTAAAATCTTTTGCGCCAAACGGGGTAAATACTTTTCTAGAAAAAAAATGAGATAAAACAAAAACACAAAATAGTAAAAGAACGCAATAGCGATCTAGAAATTAAGAGGAAAAAAATATATCCAATTCGCAACCTTCTTGCTCTGCATACAAGAAAATAAAAGAAAATGACATTGTTAAGCAGAGGAGACAGCAAACAGAAATAAATAACTTTTTCAAAAAAAAAAAAAAGAACAAATGCCAATAAAAATAGTAGTAGCTATGCTATGTACATACATACATATAGAAGAATAGTGATACAACAAAAAATGAGAGCACTGTAGGCATTGACTTACTCATGTATATAATAGGTCAATGACATACGTATAATAAATTTATGAAAGAGGAATGCAAAGAAGTAACAATTTTGTGCTTTTTTTTTAATGGGATATTATTTTGTTGCAGAGGAAGGGGTCGAGTGGCTATTTGGTTTGTAGGAAGAAAAAGACAAATATAAGGTGCAGGAATGTAAGGTAAGGGAACTATGTTTTTTGATGTGTAAACATCTTAGCGCTGGGTACAGCTTTCGGTATGGGTAAAATTGAAAGTTGGATGCAACGGAAACATCTTACAGGTTCTGTTTTCGCCGCCATTATGGTAATGGTTTGTGCATAAGATAAATTAGTTGGTGCACATTCGAGAAAAAAATGTAACGAATATTTTACTTTTGAATATTAGATTCTTCCAAAGATATTGCTTTTGAAATCTTGACTTCTTCTGGTTCCAGAAATTGGAAAAGAAAAAAACTGTGTGTGAGTAACGGGACTCGCGTTAAGGATTTGTAAACATGCGTTTTCGCTTAAAAAAAATTGGAAACTTCAACATTCCAAATGCCAAAATATCGAACGCACAAAAATCCCAATGCTTAAGTCCCGCATTTCAACACTTTTTAGTACTGTGTAGGTAGCTAGGTACATACAAAAATCATTTTCTCACAGAATTGAACTAATTTTATTTCCGTTTTCGTAATTAGCGAAATAACTCTGTTTAAAGTCAACATTGGTTACCTACCCAAAGTATACCAGCGAATTCAAAAGCATATGAAAATAGAATAAATAAAAATAGACAGACTTTTGATTTGTCAAAGGACATTTTGTTTAAGAACCCTTAAATTCAGAGGAGTGAGCCCAATGTGAACACTGTCTATGAGAGAAAAAAAAATGAAATGCAAAGATTTTGTTGTGCTTAGATATCATTCCAACAGTTCGAATTTGCGTTCCCGTACTGTTTTAATGACATTCTTCATGTCGATATCTGGTTTCCAGAGCGAGGAGAAACGTATTCCACTACGGTAGATAAATTTTCAAAATACGCTACGATTCATTCCTTAGAAGAAACTTAGAAACTGGATAGCCATCCTTAATGCTATAAAACAAAGGATTCAGTTTTTAGGTAAACCCAAAAAAATGTCTCGGATGGTTAAACATGTATACTGCATTCGGCAGTAGAATAATTTTTGAAAGAAAATAATATAATTTCAGTGAAGACCGGTAATGCCGACATCGAGAGACTGCACGAGAAAATATTCAAGATTTTAAACATTTATAATAGCATAAACACACATAGCAAGATTGGCACACTGCAGTGGTCCTATGTAAATCTGTAATAACTGTTGAACGAAACTTAAATTGTAATTTATTTCATTGGTTTTTTATCTTATCGAGTTTTATGAAATCGCATTTTTCGATTGACAAAATTGATAAATAAATAAAAGAAAATGACATTGTTAAGCAGAGGGGACAGCAAACAGAAATAAATTACTTTTTCAAAAAAAAAAAGAACAAATGCCATCAAAAATAGTAGTAGGTATGTTATGTACATACATACATATAGAAGAATAGTGATATGTACAACAAAAAAATGATAGCACTGTAGACATTGACTTATATAATAGGTCAATGAAATACGTATACTAAATTTATGAAAGAGGAAAGCAAGGAAGTAACAATTTTTGTGCTTTTTTTTTAATGGGATATTATTTTGTTGCAGAGGAAAGGGTTAAGTGGCTACTTGGTTTGTAGGAAGAAAAAGACAAATGTTAGGTGCAGGAGTAAGGTTGCTGGGGAACTATGTTTTTTGATGTGTAAACATCTTAGCGCTGTGCGCGATTATGGTAATGGTTTCTGCAGAAGATAATTAGTTGGTACACATTCGAGAAAGGGATTTTTTTTTTTAAATGTAACGAATATTTTACTTTTGAATATTAGATTCTTTCAAAGATATTGGCGCAAATTTTTAAACAGTCCTCGTTTAAGGAATAAAACCGACTCTAGTCAACGCAGTCGTTCAGTTGCGAGCCCTTGTCTAACCTTTTCTTAATTTTAAACACTTTAAACAACTCTTCTAACTAATGCAGTGTTTTCAGCGCATTTGTGCAAGCCCAGAGGAAATTAGTCGAAAAAAACAACGTCGGGGCTAAAGGTAGATCTAGAATATTCGGAAGGCCACGCAAGTGGTCGTACGAAACCGAGCGAATACAAAGAATTCAAATGTTGTGCCCGTAATTGTGGTTTGGTACTGTTTGTCTAGTTTTCGTTAACTTTTGCCGTCGGACGTGAAGAGCGCTCATTGAATTAAAGTGGTTTCGCAAAATAAATAAATTTAAAGCCTATCGCTCTGTGCTGTGAAAATTGACATTGTACAAACAATTATTTAATTTGTATTCTCACTTTCAACCACTTAAGTGCATTATATGGATGACTTGTGAAATTGACGTTTCGGACAGAAAAATAAAGTTCAGCAAAATGTCATTATGAGAGTAAAAGAATGAAGGCCAAACATGGTGTCATTCACAAACGAAATGCTTCTTTTTAAATAAAGAGTGGGTCATGTTTGGCCTTTGATTTACATTTCTTATTGTATTCCTTGTTTATTTATCAAGTCGCTTCATTTATTTCTGTTGTTTGTAGAGCGCACCTGTATGGTTGTTAATATAAATACATATATGTTTATAGAGAGCATTGAAAATTTTAATAACCAATCAAACTAAAGGGAAATTCCAAATTTGAGTCAAGATTTAAAAATCAATGTGTAGCAGCGCACGACTCTGAAGATGAATTTTCAAAAAAAGTTTAAAGAAGTTTCATTACTCCAAAGCCGTCGTGTGATAGCGGACTAAGCATCATTAATTTGTGTTTCTTTCAACACAACCCGATATCCCACCTAACATTCCCCATTTTCATTGTGAAAAGCTGGTGAGTTGGAGTTTTTTTAAAGATGGCTGCGTATTTGCAAATACAAAATGGACGATCTAGCAAAACAGAACAAACTCACCCCATTAAATTGTTGTTGCAATTCACATCTATTCATCGACACGGGATGAAATTACAAATACAACAATGTAAACAAATGGGTTTTGGAGGGTGAAACGTACGAAAGATTGTCATCTTTATATGGTGTATCTATGGCCGAGATTGTCATCTTTATATGGTGTATCTATGGTGAACATCATCATCGCCACTCGAGTAGCGGTTGTTGCAACATTCTTGCTCTGCATACAAGAAAATAAAAGAAAATGACATTGTTCACCAGAGGGGGCAGCAAACAGAAATAAATAACTTTTTCAAAAACAAAAAGAACAAACCCACCAAAAATAGTAGTAGGTATGCTATGTACATACATATAGAAGAATAGTGATACAACAAACAAAAATGAGAGCACTGTAGGCATTGACTTGGTATACTAAATTTATGAAAGAGGAAAGCAAGGAAGTAAAAATGTTGTGCTTTTTTTTAATGGGATATTATTTTGTTGCAGAGCAAGGGGTTGAGTGGCTATTAGGTTTGCAGGAAGAAAAAGACAAATGTTAGGTGCAAGAGTGTAAGGTTGCTAGGGAACTATGTTCTTCGATGTGTAACGCTGGGTATAGCATTCGGTATGGGTAAAATTGAAAGTCGGATGCAACGGAAACGTCTAACAGGTTCCGTTTTGTGGATACACTTTCGCCGCGATTATGGTAATGGTTTGTGCAGAAGGTAGGTAGTTGGTATACATTCGAAAAAGGGAATTTTTTTTTTAAATGTAACGAATATTTTACTTTTGAATATTAGATTCTTTCAAAGATATTGCTTTTAAAATCTTGATTTCGGAAAAGAGAAAAACAATGTGTGAGTACTAGGTAGTTTATACAATAATAGGTACACAGAGTTAATCATAGAAATCCATTTTGTTAAAAATAAGATTTTCGAAACAAAGAATATTTTAAATATTAATGGATTTTATTTAAAACATGTAAATACCTCATTCCTCTCCGATTTTTTCCAACATATACTGATTTCACCACTTCTCATCACGACACGAATCATACAGAGGGGCTCCTAGATCTGGGGCAACCACTTCGATGGTGTATAGAAGCAATTGGCCATTGCCACGGGTACACCACTGACGTTTACCTAGAAACTCATGAGCAGTAAAAAGTTTTAAAAAAGAATGTGGCAGTAGATCTTCTATTTCTTCAGTGTCCATTGTGACATCAACCGGACGAGTTGTACTTCCTATTTTGTACTTCCCTAAAAAATATAAAATTAATTTAAATGATCATTCAATGATCATTCAATGAACATGCATTAAAATGATTTTACCTTAATAACACTTGATGTAATACTATCTTATCTCTAATAGATGTTGTGAATTGTTATTTTTGTCAAATGGAGAATCCAATTGGTAGCTCAATAGTTTTAAAATCTTTTGCGCCAAACGGGGTAAATACTTTTCTAGAAAAAAAATGAGATAAATCAAAAACACAAAATAGTAAAAGAACGCAATAGCGATCTAGAAATGAAGAGGAAAAAAATATATCCAATTCGCAACCTTCTTGCTCTGCATACAAGAAAATAAAAGAAAATGACATTGTTAAGCAGAGGAGACAGCAAACAGAAATAAATAACTTTTTCAAAAAAAAAAAAAAGAACAAATGCCAATAAAAATAGTAGTAGCTATGCTATGTACATACATACATATAGAAGAATAGTGATACAACAAAAAATGAGAGCACTGTAGGCATTGACTTACTCATGTATATAATAGGTCAATGACATACGTATAATAAATATATGAAAGAGGAATGCAAAGAAGTAACAATTTTGTGCTTTTTTTTTAATGGGATATTATTTTGTTGCAGAGGAAGGGGTCGAGTGGCTATTTGGTTTGTAGGAAGAAAAAGACAAATATAAGGTGCAGGAATGTAAGGTAAGGGAACTATGTTTTTTGATGTGTAAACATCTTAGCGCTGGGTACAGCTTTCGGTATGGGTAAAATTGAAAGTTGGATGCAACGGAAACATCTTACAGGTTCCGGTTTCGCCGCCATTATGGTAATGGTTTGTGCATAAGATAAATTAGTTGGTGCACATTCGAGAAAAAAATGTAACGAATATTTTACTTTTGAATATTAGATTCTTCCAAAGATATTGCTTTTGAAATCTTGACTTCTTCTGGTTCCAGAAATTGGAAAAGAAAAAAACTGTGTGTGAGTAACGGGACTCGCGTTAAGGATTTGTAAACATGCGTTTTCGCTTAAAAAATATTGGAAACTTCAACATTCCAAATGCCAAAATATCGAATGCACAAAAATCCCAATGCTTAAGTCCCGCATTTCAACACTTTTTAGTACTGTGTAGGTAGCTAGGTACATACAAAAATCATTTTCTCACGGAATTGAACTAATTTTATTTCCGTTTTCGTAATTAGCGAAATAACTCTGTTTAAAGTCAACATTGGTTACCTACCCAAAGTATACCAGCGAATTCAAAAGCATATGAAAATAGAATAAATAAAAATAGACAGACTTTTGATTTGTCAAAGGACATTTTGTTTAAGAACCCTTAAATTCAGAGGAGTGAGCCCAATGTGAACACTGTCTATGAGAGAAAAAAAAAATGAAATGCAAAGATTTTGTTGTGCTTAGATATCATTCCAACAGTTCGAATTTGCGTTCCCGTACTGTTTTAATGACATTCTTCATGTCGATATCTGGTTTCCAGAGCGAGGAAAAACGTATTCCACTACGGTAGATAAATTTTCAAAATACGCTACGATTCATTCCTTAGAAGAAACTTAGAAACTGGATAGCCATCCTTAATGCTATAAAACAAAGGATTCAGTTTTTAGGTAAACCCAAAAAAATGTCTCGGATGGTTAAACATGTATACTGCATTCGGCAGTAGAACAATTTTTGAAAGAAAATAATATAATTTCAGTGAAGACCGGTAATGCCGACATCGAGAGACTGCACGAGAAAATATTCAAGATTTTAAACATTTATAATAGCATACACACACATAGCAAGATTGGCACACTGCAGTGGTCCTATGTAAATCTGTAATAACTGTTGAACGAAACTTAAATTGTAATTTATTTCATTGGTTTTTTATCTTATCGAGTTTTATGAAATCGCATTTTTCGATTGACAAAATTGATAAATAAATAAAAGAAAATGACATTGTTAAGCAGAGGGGACAGCAAACAGAAATAAATTACTTTTTCAAAAAAAAAAAAGAACAAATGCCATCAAAAATAGTAGTAGGTATGTTATGTACATACATACATATAGAAGAATAGTGATATGTACAACAAAAAAATGATAGCACTGTAGACATTGACTTATATAATAGGTCAATGAAATACGTATACTAAATTTATGAAAGAGGAAAGCAAGGAAGTAACAATTTTTGTGCTTTTTTTTTAATGGGATATTATTTTGTTGCAGAGGAAAGGGTTAAGTGGCTACTTGGTTTGTAGGAAGAAAAAGACAAATGTTAGGTGCAGGAGTAAGGTTGCTGGGGAACTATGTTTTTTGATGTGTAAACATCTTAGCGCTGTGCGCGATTATGGTAATGGTTTCTGCAGAAGATAATTAGTTGGTACACATTCGAGAAAGGGATTTTTTTTTTTAAATGTAACGAATATTTTACTTTTGAATATTAGATTCTTTCAAAGATACTGGCGCAAATTTTTAAACAGTCCTCGTTTAAGGAATAAAACCGACTCTAGTCAACGCAGTCGTTCAGTTGCGAGCCCTTGTCTAACCTTTTCTTAATTTTAAACACTTTAAACAACTCTTCTAACTAATGCAGTGTTTTCAGCGCATTTGTGCAAGCCCAGAGGAAATTAGTCGAAAAAAACAACGTCGGGGCTAAAGGTAGATCTAGAATATTCGGAAGGCCACGCAAGTGGTCGTACGAAACCGAGCGAATACAAAGAATTCAAATGTTGTGCCCGTAATTGTGGTTTGGTACTGTTTGTCTAGTTTTCGTTAACTTTTGCCGTCGGACGTGAAGAGCGCTCATTGAATTAAAGTGGTTTCGCAAAATAAATAAATTTAAAGCCTATCGCTCTGTGCTGTGAAAATTGACATTGTACAAACAATTATTTAATTTGTATTCTCACTTTCAACCACTTAAGTGCATTATATGGATGACTTGTGAAATTGACGTTTCGGACAGAAAAATAAAGTTCAGCAAAATGTCATTATGAGAGTAAAAGAATGAAGGCCAAACATGGTGTCATTCACAAACGAAATGCTTCTTTTTAAATAAAGAGTGGGTCATGTTTGGCCTTTGATTTACATTTCTTATTGTATTCCTTGTTTATTTATCAAGTCGCTTCATTTATTTCTGTTGTTTGTAGAGCGCACCTGTATGGTTGTTAATATAAATACATATATGTTTATAGAGAGCATTGAAAATTTTAATAACCAATCAAACTAAAGGGAAATTCCAAATTTGAGTCAAGATTTAAAAATCAATGTGTAGCAGCGCACGACTCTGAAGATGAATTTTCAAAAAAAGTTTAAAGAAGTTTCATTACTCCAAAGCCGTCGTGTGATAGCGGACTAAGCATCATTAATTTGTGTTTCTTTCAACACAACCCGATATCCCACCTAACATTCCCCATTTTCATTGAGAAAAGCTGGTGAGTTGGAGTTTTTTTAAAGATGGCTGCGTATTTGCAAATACAAAATGGACGATCTAGCAAAACAGAACAAACTCACCCCATTAAATTGTTGTTGCAATTCACATCTATTCATCGACACGGGATGAAATCTATGGCCGAGATTGTCATCTTTATATGGTGTATCTATGGTGAACATCATCATCGCCACTCGAGTAGCGGTTGTTGCAACATTCTTGCTCTGCATACAAGAACATAAAAGAAAATGACATTGTTCACCAGAGGGGGCAGCAAACAGAAATAAATAACTTTTTCAAAAACAAAAAGAACAAACCCACCAAAAATAGTAGTAGGTATGCTATGTACATACATATAGAAGAATAGTGATACAACAAAAAAAAATGAGAGCACTGTAGGCATTGACTTGGTATACTAAATTTATGAAAGAGGAAAGCAAGGAAGTAAAAATGTTGTGCTTTTTTTTAATGGGATATTATTTTGTTGCAGAGCAAGGGGTTGAGTGGCTATTAGGTTTGCAGGAAGAAAAAGACAAATGTTAGGTGCAAGAGTGTAAGGTTGCTAGGGAACTATGTTTTTTGATGTGTAAACATCTTAGCGCTGTGTATACCTCTCGGTATGGGTAAAATTGAAAGTCGGATGCAACGGAAACTTTGTTCCGTTCCGTTTTGTGGATACACTTTCGCCGCGATTATGGTAATGGTTTCTGCAGAAGATAATTAGTTGGTACACATTCGAGAAAGGGATTTTTTTTTTAAATGTAACGAATATTTTATTTTTGAATATTAGATTCTTTCAAAGATATTGGCGCAAATTTTTAAACAGTCCTCGTTTAAGGAATAAAACCGACTCTAGTTAACGCAGTCGTTTAGTTGCGAGCCCTTGTCTAACCTTTTCTTAATTTTAAACACATTAAACACCTCTTCTAACTAATGAAGTGTTTTCAGCGCATTTGTGCAAGCCCAGAGCAAATTAGTCGAAAAAAACAACGTCGGGGCTAAAGGTAGATCTAGAATATTCGGAAGGCCACGCAAGTGGTCGTACGAAACCGAGCGAATACACAGAATTCAAATGTTGTGCCCGTAATTGTGGTTTGGTACTGTTTGTCTAGTTTTCGTTAACTTTTGCCGTCGGACGTGAAGAGCGCTCATTGAATTAAAGTGGTTTCGCAAAATAAATAAATTTAAAGCCTATCGCTCTGTGCTGTGAAAATTGACATTGTACAAACAATTATTTAATTTGTATTCTCACTTTCAACCACTTAAGTGCATTATATGGATGACTTGTGAAATTGACGTTTCGGACAGAAAAATAAAGTTCAGCAAAATGTCATTATGAGAGTAAAAGAATGAAGGCCAAACATGGTGTCATTCACATACGAAATGCTTCTTTTTAAATAAAGAGTGGGTCATGTTTGGCCTTTGATTTACATTTCTTATTGTAATCCTTGTTTATTTATCAAGTCGCTTCATTTATTTCTGTTGTTTGTAGAGCGCACCTGTATGGTTGTTAATATAAATACATATATGTTTATAGAGAGCATTGAAAATTTTAATAACCAATCAAACTAAAGGGAAAGTCCAAATTTGAGTCAAGATTTAAAAATCAATGTGTAGCAGCGCACGACTCTGAAGATGAATTTTCAAAAAAAGTTTAAAGAAGTTTCATTACTCCAAAGCCGTCGTGTGATAGCGGACTAAGCATCATTAAATTTGTGTTTCTTTCAACACAACCCGATATCCCACCTAACATTCCCCATTTTCATTGTGAAAAGCTGGTGAGTTGGAATTTTTTTAAAGATGGCTGCGTTATTTGCAAATACAAAATGGACGATCTAGCAAAACAGAACAAACTCACCCCATTAAATTGTTGTTGCAATTCACATCTATTCATCGACACGGGATGAAATTACAAATACAACAATGTAAACAAATGGGTTTTGGAGGGTGAAACGTACGAAAGATTGTTATCTTTATATGGTGTATCTATGGCCGAGATTGTCATCTTTATATGGTGTATCTATGGTGAACATCATCATCGCCACTCGAGTAGCGGTTGTTGCAACATTCTGGCTCTGCATACAAGAAAATAAAAGAAAATGACATTGTTCACCAGAGGGGGCAGCAAACAGAAATAAATAACTTTTTCAAAAACAAAAAGAACAAACCCACCAAAAATAGTAGTAGGTATGCTATGTACATACATATAGAAGAATAGTGATACAACAAAAAAAAAATGAGAGCAAAGCAAGGAAGTAAAAATGTTGTGCTTTTTTTTAATGGGATATTATTTTGTTGCAGAGGAAGGGGTTGAGTGGCTATTAGGTTTGCAGGAAGAAAAAGACAAATGTTAGGTGCAAGAGTGTAAGGTTGCTAGGGAACTATGTTCTTCGATGTGTAACACTGGGTATAGCATTCGGTATGGGTAAAATTGAAAGTCGGATGCAACGGAAACGTCTAACAGGTTCCGTTTTGTGGATACACTTTCGCCGCGATTATGGTAATGGTTTGTGCAGAAGGTAGGTAGTTGGTATACATTCGAAAAAGGGAATTTTTTTTTAAAATGTAACGAATATTTTACTTTTGAATATTAGATTCTTTCAAAGAAATTGGAAAAGAGAAAAACAATGTGTGAGTACTAGGTAGTTTATACAATAATAGGTACACAGAGTTAATCATAGAAATCCATTTTGTTAAAAATAAGATTTTCGAAACAAAGAATATTTTAAATATTAATGGATTTTGTTTAAAACATGTAAATACCTCATCCTCTCCGATTTTTTCCAACATATACTGATTTCACCACTTCTCATCACGACACGAATCATACAGAGGGGCTCTTAGATCTGGGGCAACCACTTCGATGGTGTATAGAAGCAATTGGCCATTGCCACGGGTACACCCATAGAGTACCTATATTACCTAGAGAACCGACTTAGGCGGTCGTTCTCTTCCACCCTACAAGCTGTACTGAGAGGAAAATGCCCATTAAGTTTTGTATGGGGTTGTTGTCCAATGCATTTTAAATGGGACCGAACCACCATGGCTTCCATTGAAAGGACTTCGCTCAAATTGCTCAAAGTGCTCAATAAGGTGGATAAGACTGCCCAGGGATTCAAAAAAAAAATCCGTTAAATTCAAATATTGAGAAATTTATTAATTTCGTAGTCAAATTTCTTTTGTTAACCTTTTGTCAACCTAAACTATGAAGAATATCGGTCATTGTTGCTCCCGGGTAATAAATTAAATAATGTTTTTGAATATTTATGTTTAAAAAAAAAAACAAAAACACCTACCGAAAATTGGAAGCGCACTCTAGTTTCTTAGCTCAAAAAGGTACGTGTCTACGATTTAGGTGTGCAAATCGTAGACACGTACCTTTTTGAGCTAATGCCACCACTTTGTTCACAATTAAACCTTAGACACGTATCTTTTTGAACTAATGCGCCAATTTGTTTTAATATCCACCATTCACACGGATTCACGGATAAGGAAAAAAGAGTAAACTAAGAGAGTTTTCACTTACTTACCTCAAATAAAATTTGCGGGTGTTTAAGGCAAGAGGGGTACCGGTCGGTTCTCTAGGTAATATAGGTACTCTATGGGTACACCACTGACGTTTACCTAGAAACTCATGAGCAGTAAAAAGTTTTAAAAAAGAATGTGGCAGTAGATCTTCTATTTCTTCAGTGTCCATTGTGACATCAACCGGACGAGTTGTACTTCCTATTTTGTACTTCCCTAAAAAATATAAAATTAATTTAAATGATCATTCAATGAACATGCATTAAAATGATTTTACCTTAATAACACTTGATGTAATACTATCTTATCTCTAATAGATGTTGTGAATTGTTATTTTTGTCAAATGGAGAATCCAATTGGTAGCTCAATAGTTTTAAAATCTTTTGCGCCAAACGGGGTAAATACTTTTCTAGAAAAAAAATGAGATAAATCAAAAACACAAAATAGTAAAAGAACGCAATAGCGATCTAGAAATGAAGAGGAAAAAAATATATCCAATTCGCAACCTTCTTGCTCTGCATACAAGAAAATAAAAGAAAATGACATTGTTAAGCAGAGGAGACAGCAAACAGAAATAAATAACTTTTTCAAAAAAAGAACAAATGCCAATAAAAATAGTAGTAGCTATGCTATGTACATACATACATATAGAAGAATAGTGATACAACAAAAAATGAGAGCACTGTAGGCATTGACTTACTCATGTATATAATAGGTCAATGACATACGTATAATAAATATATGAAAGAGGAATGCAAAGAAGTAACAATTTTGTGCTTTTTTTTTAATGGGATATTATTTTGTTGCAGAGGAAGGGGTCGAGTGGCTATTTGGTTTGTAGGAAGAAAAAGACAAATATAAGGTGCAGGAATGTAAGGTAAGGGAACTATGTTTTTTGATGTGTAAACATCTTAGCGCTGGGTACAGCTTTCGGTATGGGTAAAATTGAAAGTTGGATGCAACGGAAACATCTTACAGGTTCCGGTTTCGCCGCCATTATGGTAATGGTTTGTGCATAAGATAAATTAGTTGGTGCACATTCGAGAAAAAAATGTAACGAATATTTTACTTTTGAATATTAGATTCTTCCAAAGATATTGCTTTTGAAATCTTGACTTCTTCTGGTTCCAGAAATTGGAAAAGAAAAAAACTGTGTGTGAGTAACGGGACTCGCGTTAAGGATTTGTAAACATGCGTTTTCGCTTAAAAAATATTGGAAACTTCAACATTCCAAATGCCAAAATATCGAATGCACAAAAATCCCAATGCTTAAGTCCCGCATTTCAACACTTTTTAGTACTGTGTAGGTAGCTAGGTACATACAAAAATCATTTTCTCACGGAATTGAACTAATTTTATTTCCGTTTTCGTAATTAGCGAAATAACTCTGTTTAAAGTCAACATTGGTTACCTACCCAAAGTATACCAGCGAATTCAAAAGCATATGAAAATAGAATAAATAAAAATAGACAGACTTTTGATTTGTCAAAGGACATTTTGTTTAAGAACCCTTAAATTCAGAGGAGTGAGCCCAATGTGAACACTGTCTATGAGAGAAAAAAAAAATGAAATGCAAAGATTTTGTTGTGCTTAGATATCATTCCAACAGTTCGAATTTGCGTTCCCGTACTGTTTTAATGACATTCTTCATGTCGATATCTGGTTTCCAGAGCGAGGAAAAACGTATTCCACTACGGTAGATAAATTTTCAAAATACGCTACGATTCATTCCTTAGAAGAAACTTAGAAACTGGATAGCCATCCTTAATGCTATAAAACAAAGGATTCAGTTTTTAGGTAAACCCAAAAAAATGTCTCGGATGGTTAAACATGTATACTGCATTCGGCAGTAGAACAATTTTTGAAAGAAAATAATATAATTTCAGTGAAGACCGGTAATGCCGACATCGAGAGACTGCACGAGAAAATATTCAAGATTTTAAACATTTATAATAGCATACACACACATAGCAAGATTGGCACACTGCAGTGGTCCTATGTAAATCTGTAATAACTGTTGAACGAAACTTAAATTGTAATTTATTTCATTGGTTTTTTATCTTATCGAGTTTTATGAAATCGCATTTTTCGATTGACAAAATTGATAAATAAATAAAATAAAATGACATTGTTAAGCAGAGGAGACAGCAAACAGAAATAAATTACTTTTTCAAAAAAAAAGAACAAATGCCATCAAAAATAGTAGTAGGTATGTTATGTACATACATACATATAGAAGAATAGTGATATGTACAACAAAAAAATGATAGCACTGTAGACATTGACTTATATAATAGGTCAATGAAATACGTATACTAAATTTATGAAAGAGGAAAGCAAGGAAGTAACAATTTTTGTGCTTTTTTTTAATGGGATATTATTTTGTTGCAGAGGAAAGGGTTAAGTGGCTATTTGGTTTGTAGGAAGAAAAAGACAAATGTTAGGTGCAGGAGTAAGGTTGCTGGGGAACTATGTTTTTTGATGTGTAAACATTTTAGCGCTGTGCGCGATTATGGTAATGGTTTCTGCAGAAGATAATTAGTTGGTACACATTCGAGAAAGGGATTTTTTTTTTAAATGTAACGAATATTTTATTTTTGAATATTAGATTCTTTCAAAGATATTGGCGCAAATTTTTAAACAGTCCTCGTTTAAGGAATAAAACCGACTCTAGTTAACGCAGTCGTTTAGTTGCGAGCCCTTGTCTAACCTTTTCTTAATTTTAAACACATTAAACAACTCTTCTAACTAATGAAGTGTTTTCAGCGCATTTGTGCAAGCCCAGAGGAAATTAGTCGAAAAAAAACAACGTCGGGGCTAAAGGTAGATCTAGAATATTCGGAAGGCCACGCAAGTGGTCGTACGAAACCGAGCGAATACAAAGAATTCAAATGTGCCCGTAATTGTGGTTTGGTACTGTTTGTCTAGTTTTCGTTAACTTTTGCCGTCGGACGTGAAGTGCGCTCATTGAATTAAAGTGGTTTCGCAAAATAAATAAATTTAAAGCCTATCGCTCTGTGCTGTGAAAATTGACATTGTACAAACAATTATTTAATTTGTATTCTCACTTTCAACCACTTAAGTGCATTATATGGATGACTTGTGAAATTGACGTTTCGGACAGAAAAATAAAGTTCAGCAAAATGTCATTATGAGAGTAAAAGAATGAAGGCCAAACATGGTGTCATTCACAAACGAAATGCTTCTTTTTAAATAAAGAGTGGGTCATGTTTGGCCTTTGATTTACATTTCTTATTGTATTCCTTGTTTATTTATCAAGTCGCTTCATTTATTTCTGTTGTTTGTAGAGCGCACCTGTATGGTTGTTAATATAAATACATATATGTTTATAGAGAGCATTGAAAATTTTAATAACCAATCAAACTAAAGGGAAATTCCAAATTTGAGTCAAGATTTAAAAATCAATGTGTAGCAGCGCACGACTCTGAAGATGAATTTTCAAAAAAAGTTTAAAGAAGTTTCATTACTCCAAAGCCGTCGTGTGATAGCGGACTAAGCATCATTAAATTTGTGTTTCTTTCAACACAACCCGATATCCCACCTAACATTCCCCATTTTCATTGTGAAAAGCTGGTGAGTTGGAATTTTTTTAAAGATGGCTGCGTTATTTGCAAATACAAAATGGACGATCTAGCAAAACAGAACAAACTCACCCCATTAAATTGTTGTTGCAATTCACATCTATTCATCGACACGGGATGAAATTACAAATACAACAATGTAAACAAATGGGTTTTGGAGGGTGAAACGTACGAAAGATTGTCATCTTTATATGGTGTATCTATGGCCGAGATTGTCATCTTTATATGGTGTATCTATGGTGAACATCATCATCGCCACTCGAGTAGCGGTTGTTGCAACCATGGACGTATAAACATGGACTGCTGGTTGCCAACTTCACGTTGGTTCCAACGACACTAGCTCCCGACCACCCGCTAGGTGAGAGATGCTGAAAAATAACTTTGTTATTTCATGGCAAGATGGCAGCACTCTGCTTATTTTTGTTTATAACGGATGTATTTTTCTTAGCGTCCACCTAGAAGAGAAATTATATGAGTCATGTTAAAAACGTCTGCGTCTGTTGTCTCGTCAAAATGAATATCAAAAATTCAATTAATTTCGCCTTTTCAAAAATGTTTTGGTTATTTAGGGTCTCAACACTCAAAAGATTGAGATACGAAGATCTTAGCTCTTTAACTTAAATTGCCACTATTTTTTAAATATTAGGTCAAATTTATTTATAAAAAGAAACCCTACTTGAATCAAGCACAAAGCCGTTTTGCATGGTAAATCCAGGTTTATATTCAGGTCCTGTGTCTTCATATCCGACCAAATAATTTTCAATTTCTTGAAAATTAGCTTCATCTTCGACCAACAGACCCCCAATTTTTAATTGAGACTATCTTCCACTCCATCGAGAATTACTTCGCACGATGGCTTTTCCCGTTCATTGTTCACAATTTTCGCTTCGATGTCTTCAAAAAATCTTATTTATTCAATTAACTTTTGAAGACGTACTGCTAAAAGAGCTGCACCCAACCTGAAACTGCTTTGTGATTTCGTTTTCTTGCCTTTTGTTTGTCTTCGGGTAGTTTTTTTTTAGAACTGAAATTGTTAAGAAAGAAATGATGTTAATAAAGCCATTTAAGTGTATTTTGTTCAATTTTTATTAATAAATCAATAATTTTACCAGAATATAAGCACGTAATCCTAATGGCGGCCAGTTTAGTTTGGTATGTAGGTAATTTTTTGTTCCTGTCAAAACGTCAAAACGACAAAAAAAAAACATGGGAGAAAAAAGGTGTTTGTTTCTCAACTTCACGTATTTGCTGCTCAGGAGCTAGTTTCGTTGGCGACATTTTTTTAGCACCATTTGTATTGAAATGACTTTTGACTAGCAGTCCATAGTTATACGTCCATGGTTGCAACATTCTGGCTCTGCATACAAGAAAATAAAAGAAAATGACATTGTTCACCAGAGGGGGCAGCAAACAGAAATAAATAACTTTTTCAAAAACAAAAAGAACAAACCCACCAAAAATAGTAGTAGGTATGCTATGTACATACATATAGAAGAATAGTGATACAGCAAAAAAAAAAATGAGAGCAAAGCAAGGAAGTAAAAATGTTGTGCTTTTTTTTTAATGGGATATTATTTTGTTGCAGAGGAAGGGGTTGAGTGGCTATTAGGTTTGCAGGAAGAAAAAGACAAATGTTAGGTGCAAGAGTGTAAGGTTGCTAGGGAACTATGTTCTTCGATGTGTAACACTGGGTATAGCATTCGGTATGGGTAAAATTGAAAGTCGGATGCAACGGAAACGTCTAACAGGTTCCGTTTTGTGGATACACTTTCGCAGCGATTATGGTAATGGTTTGTGCAGAAGGTAGGTAGTTGGTATACATTCGAAAAAGGGAATTTTTTTTTAAAATGTAACGAATATTTTACTTTTGAATATTAGATTCTTTCAAAGAAATTGGAAAAGAGAAAAACAATGTGTGAGTACTAGGTAGTTTATACAATAATAGGTACACAGAGTTAATCATAGAAATCCATTTTGTTAAAAATAAGATTTTCGAAACAAAGAATATTTTAAATATTAATGGATTTTATTTAAAACATGTAAATACCTCATCCTCTCCGATTTTTTCCAACATATACTGATTTCACCACTTCTCATCACGACACGAATCATACAGAGGGGCTCTTAGATCTGGGGCAACCACTTCGATGGTGTATAGAAGCAATTGGCCATTGCCACGGGTACACCACTGACGTTTACCTAGAAACTCATGAGCAGTAAAAAGTTTTAAAAAAGAATGTGGCAGTAGATCTTCTATTTCTTCAGTGTCCATTGTGACATCAACCGGACGAGTTGTACTTCCTATTTTGTACTTCCCTAAAAAATATAAAATTAATTTAAATGATCATTCAATGAACATGCATTAAAATGATTTTACCTTAATAACACTTGATGTAATACTATCTTATCTCTAATAGATGTTGTGAATTGTTATTTTTGTCAAATGGAGAATCCAATTGGTAGCTCAATAGTTTTAAAATCTTTTGCGCCAAACGGGGTAAATACTTTTCTAGAAAAAAAATGAGATAAATCAAAAACACAAAATAGTAAAAGAACGCAATAGCGATCTAGAAATGAAGAGGAAAAAAATATATCCAATTCGCAACCTTCTTGCTCTGCATACAAGAAAATAAAAGAAAATGACATTGTTAAGCAGAGGAGACAGCAAACAGAAATAAATAACTTTTTCAAAAAAAAAAAAAAGAACAAATGCCAATAAAAATAGTAGTAGCTATGCTATGTACATACATACATATAGAAGAATAGTGATACAACAAAAAATGATAGCACTGTAGGCATTGACTTACTCATGTATATAATAGGTCAATGACATACGTAAAATAAATTTATGAAAGAGGAATGCAAAGAAGTAACAATTTTGTGCTTTTTTTTCAATGGGATATTATTTTGTTGCAGAGGAAGGGGTCGAGTGGCTATTTGGTTTGTAGGAAGAAAAAGACAAATATAAGGTGCAGGAATGTAAGGTAAGGGAACTATGTTTTTTGATGTGTAAACATCTTAGCGCTGGGTACAGCTTTCGGTATGGGTAAAATTGAAAGTTGGATGCAACGGAAACATCTTACAGGTTCCGGTTTCGCCGCCATTATGGTAATGGTTTGTGCATAGGATAAATTAGTTGGTGCACATTCGAGAAAAAAATGTAACGAATATTTTACTTTTGAATATTAGATTCTTCCAAAGATATTGCTTTTGAAATCTTGACTTCTTCTGGTTCCAGAAATTCGAAAAGAAAAAAACTGTGTGTGAGTAACGGGACTCGCGTTAAGGATTTGTAAACATGCGTTTTCGCTTAAAAAATATTGGAAACTTCAACATTCCAAATGCCAAAATATCGAATGCACAAAAATCCCAATGCTTAAGTCCCGCATTTCAACACTTTTTAGTACTGTGTAGGTAGCTAGGTACATACAAAAATCATTTTCTCACGGAATTGAACTAATTTTATTTCCGTTTTCGTAATTAGCGAAATAACTCTGTTTAAAGTCAACATTGGTTACCTACCCAAAGTATACCAGCGAATTCAAAAGCATATGAAAATAGAATAAATAAAAATAGACAGACTTTTGATTTGTCAAAGGACATTTTGTTTAAGAACCCTTAAATTCAGAGGAGTGAGCCCAAGATTTTGTTGTGCTTAGATATCATTCCAACAGTTCGAATTTGCGTTCCCGTACTGTTTTAATGACATTCTTCATGTCGATATCTGGTTTCCAGAGCGAGGAAAAACGTATTCCACTACGGTAGATAAATTTTCAAAGTACGCTACGATTCATTCCTTAGAAGAAACTTAGAAACTGGATAGCCATCCTTAATGCTATAAAACAAAGGATTCAGTTTTTAGGTAAACCCAAAAAAATGTCTCGGATGGTTAAACATGTATACTGCATTCGGCAGTAGAACAATTTTTGAAAGAAAATAATATAATTTCAGTGAAGACCGGTAATGCCGACATCGAGAGACTGCACGAGAAAATATTCAAGATTTTAAACATTTATAATAGCATACACACACATAGCAAGATTGGCACACTGCAGTGGTCCTATGTAAATCTGTAATAACTGTTGAACGAAACTTAAATTGTAATTTATTTCATTGGTTTTTTATCTTATCGAGTTTTATGAAATCGCATTTTTCGATTGACAAAATTGATAAATAAATAAAAGAAAATGACATTGTTAAGCAGAGGAGACAGCAAACAGAAATAAATTACTTTTTCAAAAAAAAAGAACAAATGCCATCAAAAATAGTAGTAGGTATGTTATGTACATACATACATATAGAAGAATAGTGATATGTACAACAAAAAAATGATAGCACTGTAGACATTGACTTATATAATAGGTCAATGAAATACGTATACTAAATTTATGAAAGAGGAAAGCAAGGAAGTAACAATTTTTGTGCTTTTTTTTTAATGGGATATTATTTTGTTGCAGAGGAAAGGGTTAAGTGGCTATTTGGTTTGTAGGAAGAAAAAGACAAATGTTAGGTGCAGGAGTAAGGTTGCTGGGGAACTATGTTTTTTGATGTGTAAACATTTTAGCGCTGTGCGCGATTATGGTAATGGTTTCTGCAGAAGATAATTAGTTGGTACACATTCGAGAAAGGGATTTTTTTTTTAAATGTAGCGAATATTTTATTTTTGAATATTAGATTCTTTCAAAGATATTGGCGCAAATTTTAAAACAGTCCTCGTTTAAGGAATAAAACCGACTCTAGTTAACGCAGTCGTTTAGTTGCGAGCCCTTGTCTAACCTTTTCTTAATTTTAAACACTTTAAACAACTCTTCTAACTAATGAAGTGTTTTCAGCGCATTTGTGCAAGCCCAGAGGAAATTAGTCGAAAAAAAACAACGTCGGGGCTAAAGGTAGATCTAGAATATTCGGAAGGCCACGCAAGTGGTCGTACGAAACCGAGCGAATACAAAGAATTCAAATGTTGTGCCCGTAATTGTGGTTTGGTACTGTTTGTCTAGTTTTCGTTAACTTTTGCCGTCGGACGTGAAGTGCGCTCATTGAATTAAAATGGTTTCGCAAAATAAATAAATTTAAAGCCTATCGCTCTGTGCTGTGAAAATTGACATTGTACAAACAATTATTTAATTTGTATTCTCACTTTCAACCACTTAAGTGCATTATATGGATGACTTGTGAAATTGACGTTTCGGACAGAAAAATAAAGTTCAGCAAAATGTCATTATGAGAGTAAAAGAATGAAGGCCAAACATGGTGTCATTCACAAACGAAATGCTTCTTTTTAAATAAAGAGTGGGTCATGTTTGGCCTTTGATTTACATTTCTTATTGTATTCCTTGTTTATTTATCAAGTCGCTTCATTTTTTTCTGTTGTTTGTAGAGCGCACTAAAGGGAAATTCCAAATTTGAGTCAAGATTTGAAAATCAATGTGTAGCAGCGCACGACTCTGAAGATGAATTTTCAAAAAAAGTTTAAAGAAGTTTCATTACTCCAAAGCCGTCGTGTGATAGCGGACTAAGCATCATTAAATTTGTGTTTCTTTCAACACAACCCGATATCCCACCTAACATTCCCCATTTTCATTGTGAAAAGCTGGTGAGTTGGAATTTTTTTAAAGATGGCTGCGTTATTTGCAAATACAAAATGGACGATCTAGCAAAACAGAACAAACTCACCCCATTAAATTGTTGTTGCAATTCACATCTATTCATCGACACGGGATGAAATTACAAATACAACAATGTAAACAAATGGGTTTTGGAGGGTGAAACGTACGAAAGATTGTCATCTTTATATGGTGTATCTATGGCCGAGATTGTCATCTTTATATGGTGTATCTATGGTGAACATCACAGATTAGCCATATGAAGATGAGAATGTTTCGTACGTTTCACCCTCCAAAACCCATTTGTTTACATTGTTGTATTTGTAGTTTCTTCCCGCATCGATGAATAGATGTGAATTGCAACAACAATTTAACCAGGTATGTGAAGATCCCTACTGTCTATGTGTGAGGTTTTTATACACACATTCTCATTATTTATCTGATAACTGCCAGTTCAAGCTTGTAGGCAAATTAAAATGGCTGCCGGGGATTCTCATCTTCATGTGGCTAATCTGTGGTGAACATCATCATCGCCACTCGAGTAGCGGTTGTTGCAACATTCTGGCTCTGCATACAAGAAAATAAAAGAAAATGACATTGTTCACCAGAGGGGGCAGCAAACAGAAATAAATAACTTTTTCAAAAACAAAAAGAACAAACCCACCAAAAATAGTAGTAGGTATGCTATGTACATACATATAGAAGAATAGTGATACAACAAAAAAAAAAATGAGAGCAAAGCAAGGAAGTAAAAATGTTGTGCTTTTTTTTTAATGGGATATTATTTTGTTGCAGAGGAAGGGGTTGAGTGGCTATTAGGTTTGCAGGAAGAAAAAGACAAATGTTAGGTGCAAGAGTGTAAGGTTGCTAGGGAACTATGTTCTTCGATGTGTAACACTGGGTATAGCATTCGGTATGGGTAAAATTGAAAGTCGGATGCAACGGAAACGTCTAACAGGTTCCGTTTTGTGGATACACTTTCGCCGCGATTATGGTAATGGTTTGTGCAGAAGGTAGGTAGTTGGTATACATTCGAAAAAGGGAATTTTTTTTTAAAATGTAACGAATATTTTACTTTTGAATATTAGATTCTTTCAAAGAAATTGGAAAAGAGAAAAACAATGTGTGAGTACTAGGTAGTTTATACAATAATAGGTACACAGAGTTAATCATAGAAATCCATTTTGTTAAAAATAAGATTTTCGAAACAAAGAATATTTTAAATATTAATGGATTTTATTTAAAACATGTAAATACCTCATCCTCTCCGATTTTTTCCAACATATACTGATTTCACCACTTCTCATCACGACACGAATCATACAGAGGGGCTCTTAGATCTGGGGCAACCACTTCGATGGTGTATAGAAGCAATTGGCCATTGCCACGGGTACACCACTGACGTTTACCTAGAAACTCATGAGCAGTAAAAAGTTTTAAAAAAGAATGTGGCAGTAGATCTTCTATTTCTTCAGTGTCCATTGTGACATCAACCGGACGAGTTGTACTTCCTATTTTGTACTTCCCTAAAAAATATAAAATTAATTTAAATTATCATTCAATGAACATGCATTAAAATGATTTTACCTTAATAACACTTGATGTAATACTATCTTATCTCTAATAGATGTTGTGAATTGTTATTTTTGTCAAATGGAGAATCCAATTGGTAGCTCAATAGTTTTAAAATCTTTTGCGCCAAACGGGGTAAATACTTTTCTAGAAAAAAAATGAGATAAATCAAAAACACAAAATAGTAAAAGAACGCAATAGCGATCTAGAAATGAAGAGGAAAAAAATATATCCAATTCGCAACCTTCTTGCTCTGCATACAAGTAAATAAAAGAAAATGACATTGTTAAGCAGAGGAGACAGCAAACAGAAATAAATAACTTTTTCAAAAAAAAAAAAAAGAACAAATGCCAATAAAAATAGTAGTAGCTATGCTATGTACATACATACATATAGAAGAATAGTGATACAACAAAAAATGATAGCACTGTAGGCATTGACTTACTCATGTATATAATAGGTCAATGACATACGTAAAATAAATTTATGAAAGAGGAATGCAAAGAAGTAACAATTTTGTGCTTTTTTTTTAATGGGATATTATTTTGTTGCAGAGGAAGGGGTCGAGTGGCTATTTGGTTTGTAGGAAGAAAAAGACAAATATAAGGTGCAGGAATGTAAGGTAAGGGAACTATGTTTTTTGATGTGTAAACATCTTAGCGCTGGGTACAGCTTTCGGTATGGGTAAAATTGAAAGTTGGATGCAACGGAAACATCTTACAGGTTCCGGTTTCGCCGCCATTATGGTAATGGTTTGTGCATAAGATAAATTAGTTGGTGCACATTCGAGAAAAAAATGTAACGAATATTTTACTTTTGAATATTAGATTCTTCCAAAGATATTGCTTTTGAAATCTTGACTTCTTCTGGTTCCAGAAATTGGAAAAGAAAAAAACTGTGTGTGAGTAACGGGACTCGCGTTAAGGATTTGTAAACATGCGTTTTCGCTTAAAAAATATTGGAAACTTCAACATTCCAAATGCCAAAATATCGAATGCACAAAAATCCCAATGCTTAAGTCCCGCATTTCAACACTTTTTAGTACTCTGTAGGTAGCTAGGTACATACAAAAATCATTTTCTCACGGAATTGAACTAATTTTATTTCCGTTTTCGTAATTAGCGAAATAACTCTGTTTAAAGTCAACATTGGTTACCTACCCAAAGTATACCAGCGAATTCAAAAGCATATGAAAATAGAATAAATAAAAATAGACAGACTTTTGATTTGTCAAAGGACATTTTGTTTAAGAACCCTTAAATTCAGAGGAGTGAGCCCAATGTGAACACTGTCTATGAGAGAAAAAAAAAATGAAATGCAAAGATTTTGTTGTGCTTAGATATCATTCCAACAGTTCGAATTTGCGTTCCCGTACTGTTTTAATGACATTCTTCATGTCGATATCTGGTTTCCAGAGCGAGGAAAAACGTATTCCACTACGGTAGATAAATTTTCAAAATACGCTACGATTCATTCCTTAGAAGAAACTTAGAAACTGGATAGCCATCCTTAATGCTATAAAACAAAGGATTCAGTTTTTAGGTAAACCCAAAAAAATGTCTCGGATGGTTAAACATGTATACTGCATTCGGCAGTAGAACAATTTTTGAAAGAAAATAATATAATTTCAGTGAAGACCGGTAATGCCGACATCGAGAGACTGCACGAGAAAATATTCAAGATTTTAAACATTTATAATAGCATACACACACATAGCAAGATTGGCACACTGCAGTGGTCCTATGTAAATCTGTAATAACTGTTGAACGAAACTTAAATTGTAATTTATTTCATTGGTTTTTTATCTTATCGAGTTTTATGAAATCGCATTTTTCGATTGACAAAATTGATAAATAAATAAAAGAAAATGACATTGTTAAGCAGAGGAGACAGCAAACAGAAATAAATTACTTTTTCAAAAAAAAAGAACAAATGCCATCAAAAATAGTAGTAGGTATGTTATGTACATACATACATATAGAAGAATAGTGATATGTACAACAAAAAAATGATAGCACTGTAGACATTGACTTATATAATAGGTCAATGAAATACGTATACTAAATTTATGAAAGAGGAAAGCAAGGAAGTAAAAATTTTTGTGCTTTTTTTTTAATGGGATATTATTTTGTTGCAGAGGAAAGGGTTAAGTGGCTATTTGGTTTGTAGGAAGAAAAAGACAAATGTTAGGTGCAGGAGTAAGGTTGCTGGGGAACTATGTTTTTTGATGTGTAAACATCTTAGCGCTGTGCGCGATTATGGTAATGGTTTCTGCAGAAGATAATTAGTTGGTACACATTCGAGAAAGGGATTTTTTTTTTAAATGTAACGAATATTTTACTTTTGAATATTAGATTCTTTCAAAGATATTGGCGCAAATTTTTAAACAGTCCTCGTTTAAGGAATAAAACCGACTCTAGTTAACGCAGTCGTTTAGTTGCGAGCCCTTGTCTAACCTTTTCTTAATTTTAAACACTTTAAACAACTCTTCTAACTAATGAAGTGTTTTCAGCGCATTTGTGCAAGCCCAGAGGAAATTAGTCGAAAAAAAACAACGTCGGGGCTAAAGGTAGATCTAGAATATTTGGAAGGCCACGCAAGTGGTCGTACGAAACCGAGCGAATACAAAGAATTCAAATGTTGTGCCCGTAATTGTGGTTTGGTACTGTTTGTCTAGTTTTCGTTAACTTTTGCCGTCGGACGTGAAGAGCGCTCATTGAATTAAAGTGGTTTCGCAAAATAAATAAATTTAAAGCCTATCGCTCTGTGCTGTGAAAATTGACATTGTACAAACAATTATTTAATTTGTTTTCTCACTTTCAACCACTTAAGTGCATTATATGGATGACTTGTGAAATTGACGTTTCGGACAGAAAAATAAAGTTCAGCAAAATGTCATTATGAGAGTAAAAGAATGAAGGCCAAACATGGTGTCATTCACAAACGAAATGCTTCTTTTTAAATAAAGAGTGGGTCATGTTTGGCCTTTGATTTACATTTCTTATTGTATTCCTTGTTTATTTATCAAGTCGCTTCATTTATTTCTGTTGTTTGTAGAGCGCACCTGTATGGTTGTTAATATAAATACATATATGTTTATAGAGAGCATTAAAAATTTTAATAACCAATCAAACTAAAGGGAAATTCCAAATTTGAGTCAAGATTTAAAAATCGATGTGCAGCAGCCACAGATTAGCCACATGAAGATGAGAATCCACGGCAGCCATTTTAATTTGCCTACAAGCTTGAACTGGCAGTTATCAGATAAAAAATGAGAATGTGTGTATAAAAATCTCACACATAGACAGTAGGGATCTTCACACACCGGGTAAAATTGTTGTTGCAATTCACATCTATTCATCGACGCGGGAAAAAATGGGTTTTGGAGGGTGAAACGTACGAAACATTCTCATCTTCATATGGCTAATCTGTGGTAGCAACGCACGACTCTGAAGATGAATTTTCAAAAAAAGTTTAAAGAAGTTTCATTACTCCAAAGCCGACGTGTGATAGCGGACTAAGCATCATTAAATTTGTGTTTCTTTCAACATAACCCGATATCCCACCTAACATTCCCCATTTTCATTGTGAAAAGCTGGTGAGTTGGAATTTTTTTAAAGATGGCTGCGTTATTTGCAAATACAAAATGGACGATCTAGCAAAACAGAACAAACTCACCCCATTAAATTGTTGTTGCAATTCACATCTATTCATCGACACGGGATGAAATTACAAATACAACAATATAAACAAATGGGTTTTGGAGGGTGAAACGTACGAAAGATTGTCATCTTTATATGGTGTATCTATGGTGAACATCATCATCGCCACTCGAGTAGCGGTTGTTGCAACATTCTTGCTCTGCATACAAGAAAATAAAAGAAAATGACATTGTTCACCAGGGCAGCAAACAGAAATAAATAACTTTTTCAAAAACAAAAAGAACAAACCCACCAAAAATAGTAGTAGGTATGCTATGTACATACATATAGAAGATTAGTGGTACAACAAAAAAAAAATGAGAGCACTGTAGGCATTGACTTGGTATACTAAATTTATGAAAGAGGAAAGCAAGGAAGTAAAAATGTTGTGCTTTTTTTTAATGGGATATTATTTTGTTGCAGAGGAAGGGGTTGAGTGGCTATTAGGTTTGCAGGAAGAAAAAGACAAATGTTAGGTGCAAGAGTGTAAGGTTGCTTTCGATGTGTAACGCTGGGTATAGCATTCGGTATGGGTAAAATTGAAAGTCGGATGCAACGGAAACGTCTAACAGGTTCCGTTTTGTGGATACACTTTCGCCGCGATTATGGTAATGGTTTGTGCAGAAGGTAGGTAGTTGGTATACATTCGAAAAAGGGAATTTTTTTTTAAAATGTAACGAATATTTTACTTTTGAATATTAGATTCTTTCAAAGATATTGCTTTTAAAATCTTGATTTCTTCTGGTTCCAGAAATCGGAAAGAGAAAAACAATGTGTGAGTACTAGGTAGTTTATACAATAATAGGTACACAGAGTTAATCATAGAAATCCATTTTGTTAAAAATAAGATTTTCGAAACAAAGAATATTTTAAATATTAATGGATTTTATTTAAAACATGTAAATACCTCATTCCTCTCCGATTTTTTCCAACATATACTGATTTCACCACTTCTCATCACGACACGAATCATACAGAGGGGCTCTTAGATCTGGGGCAATCACTTCGATGGTGTATAGAAGCAATTGGCCATTGCCACGGGTACACCACTGACGTTTACCTAGAAACTCATGAGCAGTAAAAAGTTTTAAAAAAGAATGTGGCAGTAGATCTTCTATTTCTTCAGTGTCCATTGTGACATCAACCGGACGAGTTGTACTTCCTATTTTGTACTTCCCTAAAAAATATAAAATTAATTTAAATGATCATTCAATGAACATGCATTAAAATGATTTTACCTTAATAACACTTGATGTAATACTATCTTATCTCTAATAGATGTTGTGAATTGTTATTTTTGTCAAATGGAGAATCCAATTGGTAGCTCAATAGTTTTAAAATCTTTTGCGCCAAACGGGGTAAATACTTTTCTAGAAAAAAAATGAGATAAATCAAAAACACAAAATAGTAAAAGAACGCAATAGCGATCTAGAAATGAAGAGGAAAAAAATATATCCAATTCGCAACCTTCTTGCTCTGCATACAAGCAAATAAAAGAAAATGACATTGTTAAGCAGAGGAGACAGCAAACAGAAATAAATAACTTTTTCAAAAAAAAAAAAAGAACAAATGCCAATAAAAATCGTAGTAGCTATGCTATGTACATACATACATATAGAAGAATAGTGATACAACAAAAAATGAGAGCACTGTAGGCATTGACTTACTCATGTATATAATAGGTCAATGACATACGTATAATAAATTTATGAAAGAGGAATGCAAAGAAGTAACAATTTTGTGCTTTTTTTTTAAAGGGATATTATTTTGTTGCAGAGGAAGGGGTCGAGTGGCTATTTGGTTTGTAGGAAGAAAAAGACAAATATAAGGTGCAGGAATGTAAGGTAAGGGAACTATGTTTTTTGATGTGTAAACATCTTAGCGCTGGGTACAGCTTTCGGTATGGGTAAAATTGAAAGTTGGATGCAACGGAAACATCTTACAGGTTCCGGTTTCGCCGCCATTATGGTAATGGTTTGTGCATAAGATAAATTAGTTGGTGCACATTCGAGAAAAAAATGTAACGAATATTTTACTTTTGAATATTAGATTCTTCCAAAGGTATTGCTTTTGAAATCTTGACTTCTTCTGGTTCCAGAAATTGGAAAAGAAAAAAACTGTGTGTGAGTAACGGGACTCGCGTTAAGGATTTGTAAACATGCGTTTTCGCTTAAAAAAAATTGGAAACTTCAACATTATAAATGCCAAAATATCGAATGCACAAAAATCCCAATGCTTAAGTCCCGCATTTCAACACTTTTTAGTACTGTGTAGGTAGCTAGGTACATACAAAAATCATTTTCTCACAGAATTGAACTAATTTTATTTCTGTTTTCGTAATTAGCGAAATAACTCTGTTTAAAGTCAACATTGGTTACCTACCCAAAGTATACCAGCGAATTCAAAAGCATATGAAAATAGAATAAATAAAAATAGACAGACTTTTGATTTGTCAAAGGACATTTTGTTTAAGAACCCTTAAATTCAGAGGAGTGAGCCCAATGTGAACACTGTCTATGAGAGAAAAAAAAAATGAAATGCAAAGATTTTGTTGTGCTTAGATATCATTCCAACAGTTCGAATTTGCGTTCCCGTACTGTTTTAATGACATTCTTCATGTCGATATCTGGTTTCCAGAGCGAGGAAAAACGTATTCCACTACGGTAGATAAATTTTCAAAATACGCTACGATTCATTCCTTAGAAGAAACTTAGAAACTGGATAGCCATCCTTAATGCTATAAAACAAAGGATTCAGTTTTTAGGTAAACCCAAAAAAATGTCTCGGATGGTTAAACATGTATACTGCATTCGGCAGTAGAACAATTTTTGAAAGAAAATAATATAATTTCAGTGAAGACCGGTAATGCCGACATCGAGAGACTGCACGAGAAAATATTCAAGATTTTAAACATTTATAATAGCATACACACACATAGCAAGATTGGCACACTGCAGTGGTCCTATGTAAATCTGTAATAACTGTTGAACGAAACTTAAATTGTAATTTATTTCATTGGTTTTTTATCTTATCGAGTTTTATGAAATCGCATTTTTCGATTGACAAAATTGATAAATAAATAAAAGAAAATGACATTGTTAAGCAGAGGGGACAGCAAACAGAAATAAATTACTTTTTCAAAAAAAAAGAACAAATGCCATCAAAAATAGTAGTAGGTATGTTATGTACATACATACATATAGAAGAATAGTGATATGTACAACAAAAAAATGATAGCACTGTAGACATTGACTTATATAATAGGTCAATGAAATACGTATACTAAATTTATGAAAGAGGAAAGCAAGGAAGTAACAATTTTTGTGCTTTTTTTTTAATGGGATATTATTTTGTTGCAGAGGAAAGGGTTAAGTGGCTATTTGGTTTGTAGGAAGAAAAAGACAAATGTTAGGTGCAGGAGTAAGGTTGCTGGGGAACTATGTTTTTTGATGTCTAAACATCTTAGCGCTGTGCGCGATTATGGTAATGGTTTCTGCAGAAGATAATTAGTTGGTACACATTCGAGAAAGGGATTTTTTTTTTTAAATGTAACGAATATTTTACTTTTGAATATTAGATTCTTTCAAAGATATTGGCGCAAATTTTTAAACAGTCCTCGTTTAAGGAATAAAACCGACTCTAGTTAACGCAGTCGTTTAGTTGCGAGCCCTTGTCTAACCTTTTCTTAATTTTAAACACTTTAAACAACTCTTCTAACTAATGAAGTGTTTTCAGCGCATTTGTGCAAGCCCAGAGGAAATTAGTCGAAAAAAAACAACGTCGGGGCTAAAGGTAGATCTAGAATATTCGGAAGGCCACGCAAGTGGTCGTACGAAACCGAGCGAATACAAAGAATTCAAATGTTGTGCCCGTAATTGTGGTTTGGTACTGTTTGTCTAGTTTTCGTTAACTTTTGCCGTCGGACGTGAAGAGCGCTCATTGAATTAAAGTGGTTTCGCAAAATAAATAAATTTAAAGCCTATCGCTCTGTGCTGTGAAAATTGACATTGTACAAACAATTATTTAATTTGTTTTCTCACTTTCAACCACTTAAGTGCATTATATGGATGACTTGTGAAATTGACGTTTCGGACAGAAAAATAAAGTTCAGCAAAATGTCATTATGAGAGTAAAAGAATGAAGGCCAAACATGGTGTCATTCACAAACGAAATGCTTCTTTTTAAATAAAGAGTGGGTCATGTTTGGCCTTTGATTTACATTTCTTATTGTATTCCTTGTTTATTTATCAAGTCGCTTCATTTATTTCTGTTGTTTGTAGAGCGCACCTGTATGGTTGTTAATATAAATACATATATGTTTATAGAGAGCATTGAAAATTTTAATAACCAATCAAACTAAAGGGAAATTCCAAATTTGAGTCAAGATTTAAAAATCAATGTGTAGCAGCGCACGACTCTGAAGATGAATTTTCAAAAAAAGTTTAAAGAAGTTTCATTACTCCAAAGCCGTCGTGTGATAGCGGACTAAGCATCATTAAATTTGTGTTTCTTTCAACACAACCCGATATCCCACCTAACATTCCCCATTTTCATTGTGAAAAGCTGGTGAGTTGGAATTTTTTTAAAGATGGCTGCGTTATTTGCAAATACAAAATGGACGATCTAGCAAAACAGAACAAACTCACCCCATTAAATTGTTGTTGCAATTCACATCTATTCATCGACACGGGATGAAATTACAAATACAACAATGTAAACAAATGGGTTTTGGAGGGTGAAACGTACGAAATATTGTCATCTTTATATGGTGTATCTATGGTGAACATCATCATCGCCACTCGAGTAGCGGTTGTTGCAACATTCTTGCTCTGCATACAAGAAAATAAAAGAAAATGACATTGTTCACCAGAGGGGGCAGCAAACAGAAATAAATAACTTTTTCAAAAACAAAAAGAACAAACCCACCAAAAATAGTAGTAGGTATGCTATGTACATACATATAGAAGATTAGTGATACAACAAAAAAAAATGAGAGCACTGTAGGCATTGACTTGGTATACTAAATTTATGAAAGAGGAAAGCAAGGAAGTAAAAATGTTGTGCTTTTTTTTAATGGGATATTATTTTGTTGCAGAGCAAGGGGTTGAGTGGCTATTAGGTTTGCAGGAAGAAAAAGACAAATGTTAGGTGCAAGAGTGTAAGGTTGCTAGGGAACTATGTTCTTCGATGTGTAACGCTGGGTATAGCATTCGGTATGGGTAAAATTGAAAGTCGGATGCAACGGAAACGTCTAACAGGTTCCGTTTTGTGGATACACTTTCGCCGCGATTATGGTAATGGTTTGTGCAGAAGGTAGGTAGTTGGTATACATTCGAAAAAGGGAATTTTTTTTTTTAAATGTAACGAATATTTTACTTTTGAATATTAGATTCTTTCAAAGATATTGCTTTTAAAATCTTGATTTCTTCTGGTTCCAGAAATCGGAAAAGAGAAAAACAATGTGTGAGTACTAGGTAGTTTATACAATAATAGGTACACAGAGTTAATCATAGAAATCCATTTTGTTAAAAATAAGATTTTCGAAACAAAGAATATTTTAAATATTAATGGATTTTATTTAAAACATGTAAATACCTCATTCCTCTCCGATTTTTTCCAACATATACTGATTTCACCACTTCTCATCACGACACGAATCATACAGAGGGGCTCTTAGATCTGGGGCAACCACTTCGATGGTGTATAGAAGCAATTGGCCATTGCCACGGGTACACCACTGACGTTTACCTAGAAACTCATGAGCAGTAAAAAGTTTTAAAAAAGAATGTGGCAGTAGATCTTCTATTTCTTCAGTGTCCATTGTGACATCAACCGGACGAGTTGTACTTCCTATTTTGTACTTCCCTAAAAAATATAAAATTAATTTAAATGATCATTCAATGAACATGCATTAAAATGATTTTACCTTAATAACACTTGATGTAATACTATCTTATCTCTAATAGATGTTGTGAATTGTTATTTTTGTCAAATGGAGAATCCAATTGGTAGCTCAATAGTTTTAAAATCTTTTGCGCCAAACGGGGTAAATACTTTTCTAGAAAAAAAATGAGATAAATCAAAAACACAAAATAGTAAAAGAACGCAATAGCGATCTAGAAATGAAGAGAAAAATAATATATCCAATTCGCAACCTTCTTGCTCTGCATACAAGCAAATAAAAGAAAATGACATTGTTAAGCAGAGGAGACAGCAAACAGAAATAAATAACTTTTTCAAAAAAAAAAAAAAGAACAAATGCCAATAAAAATAGTAGTAGCTATGCTATGTACATACATACATATAGAAGAATAGTGATACAACAAAAAATGAGAGCACTGTAGGCATTGACTTACTCATGTATATAATAGGTCAATGACATACGTATAATAAATTTATGAAAGAGGAATGCAAAGAAGTAACAATTTTGTGCTTTTTTTTTAAAGGGATATTATTTTGTTGCAGAGGAAGGGGTCGAGTGGCTATTTGGTTTGTAGGAAGAAAAAGACAAATATAAGGTGCAGGAATGTAAGGTAAGGGAACTATGTTTTTTGATGTGTAAACATCTTAGCGCTGGGTACAGCTTTCGGTATGGGTAAAATTGAAAGTTGGATGCAACGGAAACATCTTACAGGTTCCGGTTTCGCCGCCATTATGGTAATGGTTTGTGCATAAGATAAATTAGTTGGTGCACATTCGAGAAAAAAATGTAACGAATATTTTACTTTTGAATATTAGATTCTTCCAAAGGTATTGCTTTTGAAATCTTGACTTCTTCTGGTTCCAGAAATTGGAAAAGAAAAAAACTGTGTGTGAGTAACGGGACTCGCGTTAAGGATTTGTAAACATGCGTTTTCGCTTAAAAAAAATTGGAAACTTCAACATTATAAATGCCAAAATATCGAATGCACAAAAATCCCAATGCTTAAGTCCCGCATTTCAACACTTTTTAGTACTGTGTAGGTAGCTAGGTACATACAAAAATCATTTTCTCACAGAATTGAACTAATTTTATTTCTGTTTTCGTAATTAGCGAAATAACTCTGTTTAAAGTCAACATTGGTTACCTACCCAAAGTATACCAGCGAATTCAAAAGCATATGAAAATAGAATAAATAAAAATAGACAGACTTTTGATTTGTCAAAGGACATTTTGTTTAAGAACCCTTAAATTCAGAGGAGTGAGCCCAATGTGAACACTGTCTATGAGAGAAAAAAAAAATGAAATGCAAAGATTTTGTTGTGCTTAGATATCATTCCAACAGTTCGAATTTGCGTTCCCGTACTGTTTTAATGACATTCTTCATGTCGATATCTGGTTTCCAGAGCGAGGAAAAACGTATTCCACTACGGTAGATAAATTTTCAAAATACGCTACGATTCATTCCTTAGAAGAAACTTAGAAACTGGATAGCCATCCTTAATGCTATAAAACAAAGGATTCAGTTTTTAGGTAAACCCAAAAAAATGTCTCGGATGGTTAAACATGTATACTGCATTCGGCAGTAGAACAATTTTTGAAAGAAAATAATATAATTTCAGTGAAGACCGGTAATGCCGACATCGAGAGACTGCACGAGAAAATATTCAAGATTTTAAACATTTATAATAGCATACACACACATAGCAAGATTGGCACACTGCAGTGGTCCTATGTAAATCTGTAATAACTGTTGAACGAAACTTAAATTGTAATTTATTTCATTGGTTTTTTATCTTATCGAGTTTTATGAAATCGCATTTTTCGATTGACAAAATTGATAAATAAATAAAAGAAAATGACATTGTTAAGCAGAGGGGACAGCAAACAGAAATAAATTACTTTTTCAAAAAAAAAGAACAAATGCCATCAAAAATAGTAGTAGGTATGTTATGTACATACATACATATAGAAGAATAGTGATATGTACAACAAAAAAATGATAGCACTGTAGACATTGACTTATATAATAGGTCAATGAAATACGTATACTAAATTTATGAAAGAGGAAAGCAAGGAAGTAACAATTTTTGTGCTTTTTTTTTAATGGGATATTATTTTGTTGCAGAGGAAAGGGTTAAGTGGCTATTTGGTTTGTAGGAAGAAAAAGACAAATGTTAGGTGCAGGAGTAAGGTTGCTGGGGAACTATGTTTTTTGATGTGTAAACATCTTAGCGCTGTGCGCGATTATGGTAATGGTTTCTGCAGAAGATAATTAGTTGGTACACATTCGAGAAAGGGATTTTTTTTTTAAATGTAACGAATATTTTACTTTTGAATATTAGATTCTTTCAAAGATATTGGCGCAAATTTTTAAACAGTCCTCGTTTAAGGAATAAAACCGACTCTAGTTAACGCAGTCGTTTAGTTGCGAGCCCTTGTCTAACCTTTTCTTAATTTTAAACACTTTAAACAACTCTTCTAACTAATGAAGTGTTTTCAGCGCATTTGTGCAAGCCCAGAGGAAATTAGTCGAAAAAAAACAACGTCGGGGCTAAAGGTAGATCTAGAATATTCGGAAGGCCACGCAAGTGGTCGTACGAAACCGAGCGAATACAAAGAATTCAAATGTTGTGCCCGTAATTGTGGTTTGGTACTGTTTGTCTAGTTTTCGTTAACTTTTGCCGTCGGACGTGAAGAGCGCTCATTGAATTAAAGTGGTTTCGCAAAATAAATAAATTTAAAGCCTATCGCTCTGTGCTGTGAAAATTGACATTGTACAAACAATTATTTAATTTGTTTTCTCACTTTCAACCACTTAAGTGCATTATATGGATGACTTGTGAAATTGACGTTTCGGACAGAAAAATAAAGTTCAGCAAAATGTCATTATGAGAGTAAAAGAATGAAGGCCAAACATGGTGTCATTCACAAACGAAATGCTTCTTTTTAAATAAAGAGTGGGTCATGTTTGGCCTTTGATTTACATTTCTTATTGTATTCCTTGTTTATTTATCAAGTCGCTTCATTTATTTCTGTTGTTTGTAGAGCGCACCTGTATGGTTGTTAATATAAATACATATATGTTTATAGAGAGCATTGAAAATTTTAATAACCAATCAAACTAAAGGGAAATTCCAAATTTCAGTCAAGATTTAAAAATCAATGTGTAGCAGCCACAGATTAGCCACATGAAGATGAGAATCCACGGCAGCCATTTTAATTTGCCTACAAGCTTGAACTGGCAGTTATCAGATAAAAAATGAGAATGTGTGTATAAAAATCTCACACATAGACAGTAGGGATCTTCACACACCGGGTTAAATTGTTGTTGCAATTCACATCTATTCATCGACGCGGGAAAAAATTACAAATACAACAATGTAAACAAATGGGTTTTGGAGGGTGAAACGTACGAAACATTCTCATCTTCATATGGCTAATCTGTGGTAGCAGCGCACGACTCTGAAGATGAATTTTCAAAAAAAGTTTAAAGAAGTTTCATTACTCCAAAGCCGTCGTGTGATAGCGGACTAAGCATCATTAAATTTGTGTTTCTTTCAACACAACCCGATATCCCACCTAACATTCCCCATTTTCATTGTGAAAAGCTGGTGAGTTGGAATTTTTTTAAAGATGGCTGCGTTATTTGCAAATACAAAATGGACGATCTAGCAAAACAGAACAAACTCACCCCATTAAATTGTTGTTGCAATTCACATCTATTCATCGACACGGGATGAAATTACAAATACAACAATGTAAACAAATGGGTTTTGGAGGGTGAAACGTACGAAATATTGTCATCTTTATATGGTGTATCTATGGTGAACATCATCATCGCCACTCGAGTAGCGGTTGTTGCAACATTCTTGCTCTGCATACAAGAAAATAAAAGAAAATGACATTGTTCACCAGAGGGGGCAGCAAACAGAAATAAATAACTTTTTCAAAAACAAAAAGAACAAACCCACCAAAAATAGTAGTAGGTATGCTATGTACATACATATAGAAGATTAGTGATACAACAAAAAAAAATGAGAGCACTGTAGGCATTGACTTGGTATACTAAATTTATGAAAGAGGAAAGCAAGGAAGTAAAAATGTTGTGCTTTTTTTTAATGGGATATTATTTTGTTGCAGAGCAAGGGGTTGAGTGGCTATTAGGTTTGCAGGAAGAAAAAGACAAATGTTAGGTGCAAGAGTGTAAGGTTGCTAGGGAACTATGTTCTTCGATGTGTAACGCTGGGTATAGCATTCGGTATGGGTAAAATTGAAAGTCGGATGCAACGGAAACGTCTAACAGGTTCCGTTTTGTGGATACACTTTCGCCGCGATTATGGTAATGGTTTGTGCAGAAGGTAGGTAGTTGGTATACATTCGAAAAAGGGAATTTTTTTTTTTAAATGTAACGAATATTTTACTTTTGAATATTAGATTCTTTCAAAGATATTGCTTTTAAAATCTTGATTTCTTCTGGTTCCAGAAATCGGAAAAGAGAAAAACAATGTGTGAGTACTAGGTAGTTTATACAATAATAGGTACACAGAGTTAATCATAGAAATCCATTTTGTTAAAAATAAGATTTTCGAAACAAAGAATATTTTAAATATTAATGGATTTTATTTAAAACATGTAAATACCTCATTCCTCTCCGATTTTTTCCAACATATACTGATTTCACCACTTCTCATCACGACACGAATCATACAGAGGGGCTCTTAGATCTGGGGCAACCACTTCGATGGTGTATAGAAGCAATTGGCCATTGCCACGGGTACACCACTGACGTTTACCTAGAAACTCATGAGCAGTAAAAAGTTTTAAAAAAGAATGTGGCAGTAGATCTTCTATTTCTTCAGTGTCCATTGTGACATCAACCGGACGAGTTGTACTTCCTATTTTGTACTTCCCTAAAAAATATAAAATTAATTTAAATGATCATTCAATGAACATGCATTAAAATGATTTTACCTTAATAACACTTGATGTAATACTATCTTATCTCTAATAGATGTTGTGAATTGTTATTTTTGTCAAATGGAGAATCCAATTGGTAGCTCAATAGTTTTAAAATCTTTTGCGCCAAACGGGGTAAATACTTTTCTAGAAAAAAAATGAGATAAATCAAAAACACAAAATAGTAAAAGAACGCAATAGCGATCTAGAAATGAAGAGGAAAAAAATATATCCAATTCGCAACCTTCTTGCTCTGCATACAAGAAAATAAAAGAAAATGACATTGTTAAGCAGAGGAGACAGCAAACAGAAATAAATAACTTTTTCAAAAAAAAAAAAAAGAACAAATGCCAATAAAAATAGTAGTAGCTATGCTATGTACATACATACATATAGAAGAATAGTGATACAACAAAAAATGAGAGCACTGTAGGCATTGACTTACTCATGTATATAATAGGTCAATGACATACGTATAATAAATTTATGAAAGAGGAATGCAAAGAAGTAACAATTTTGTGCTTTTTTTTTAAAGGGATATTATTTTGTTGCAGAGGAAGGGGTCGAGTGGCTATTTGGTTTGTAGGAAGAAAAAGACAAATATAAGGTGCAGGAATGTAAGGTAAGGGAACTATGTTTTTTGATGTGTAAACATCTTAGCGCTGGGTACAGCTTTCGGTATGGGTAAAATTGAAAGTTGGATGCAACGGAAACATCTTACAGGTTCCGGTTTCGCCGCCATTATGGTAATGGTTTGTGCATAAGATAAATTAGTTGGTGCACATTCGAGAAAAAAATGTAACGAATATTTTACTTTTGAATATTAGATTCTTCCAAAGGTATTGCTTTTGAAATCTTGACTTCTTCTGGTTCCAGAAATTGGAAAAGAAAAAAACTGTGTGTGAGTAACGGGACTCGCGTTAAGGATTTGTAAACATGCGTTTTCGCTTAAAAAAAATTGGAAACTTCAACATTATAAATGCCAAAATATCGAATGCACAAAAATCCCAATGCTTAAGTCCCGCATTTCAACACTTTTTAGTACTGTGTAGGTAGCTAGGTACATACAAAAATCATTTTCTCACAGAATTGAACTAATTTTATTTCTGTTTTCGTAATTAGCGAAATAACTCTGTTTAAAGTCAACATTGGTTACCTACCCAAAGTATACCAGCGAATTCAAAAGCATATGAAAATAGAATAAATAAAAATAGACAGACTTTTGATTTGTCAAAGGACATTTTGTTTAAGAACCCTTAAATTCAGAGGAGTGAGCCCAATGTGAACACTGTCTATGAGAGAAAAAAAAAATGAAATGCAAAGATTTTGTTGTGCTTAGATATCATTCCAACAGTTCGAATTTGCGTTCCCGTACTGTTTTAATGACATTCTTCATGTCGATATCTGGTTTCCAGAGCGAGGAAAAACGTATTCCACTACGGTAGATAAATTTTCAAAATACGCTACGATTCATTCCTTAGAAGAAACTTAGAAACTGGATAGCCATCCTTAATTCTATAAAACAAAGGATTCAGTTTTTAGGTAAACCCAAAAAAATGTCTCGGATGGTTAAACATGTATACTGCATTCGGCAGTAGAACAATTTTTGAAAGAAAATAATATAATTTCAGTGAAGACCGGTAATGCCGACATCGAGAGACTGCACGAGAAAATATTCAAGATTTTAAACATTTATAATAGCATACACACACATAGCAAGATTGGCACACTGCAGTGGTCCTATGTAAATCTGTAATAACTGTTGAACGAAACTTAAATTGTAATTTATTTCATTGGTTTTTTATCTTATCGAGTTTTATGAAATCGCATTTTTCGATTGACAAAATTGATAAATAAATAAAAGAAAATGACATTGTTAAGCAGAGGGGACAGCAAACAGAAATAAATTACTTTTTCAAAAAAAAAGAACAAATGCCATCAAAAATAGTAGTAGGTATGTTATGTACATACATACATATAGAAGAATAGTGATATGTACAACAAAAAAATGATAGCACTGTAGACATTGACTTATATAATAGGTCAATGAAATACGTATACTAAATTTATGAAAGAGGAAAGCAAGGAAGTAACAATTTTTGTGCTTTTTTTTTAATGGGATATTATTTTGTTGCAGAGGAAAGGGTTAAGTGGCTATTTGGTTTGTAGGAAGAAAAAGACAAATGTTAGGTGCAGGAGTAAGGTTGCTGGGGAACTATGTTTTTTGATGTGTAAACATCTTAGCGCTGTGCGCGATTATGGTAATGGTTTCTGCAGAAGATAATTAGTTGGTACACATTCGAGAAAGGGATTTTTTTTTTAAATGTAACGAATATTTTACTTTTGAATATTAGATTCTTTCAAAGATATTGGCGCAAATTTTTAAACAGTCCTCGTTTAAGGAATAAAACCGACTCTAGTTAACGCAGTCGTTTAGTTGCGAGCCCTTGTCTAACCTTTTCTTAATTTTAAACACTTTAAACAACTCTTCTAACTAATGAAGTGTTTTCAGCGCATTTGTGCAAGCCCAGAGGAAATTAGTCGAAAAAAAACAACGTCGGGGCTAAAGGTAGATCTAGAATATTCGGAAGGCCACGCAAGTGGTCGTACGAAACCGAGCGAATACAAAGAATTCAAATGTTGTGCCCGTAATTGTGGTTTGGTACTGTTTGTCTAGTTTTCGTTAACTTTTGCCGTCGGACGTGAAGAGCGCTCATTGAATTAAAGTGGTTTCGCAAAATAAATAAATTTAAAGCCTATCGCTCTGTGCTGTGAAAATTGACATTGTACAAACAATTATTTAATTTGTTTTCTCACTTTCAACCACTTAAGTGCATTATATGGATGACTTGTGAAATTGACGTTTCGGACAGAAAAATAAAGTTCAGCAAAATGTCATTATGAGAGTAAAAGAATGAAGGCCAAACATGGTGTCATTCACAAACGAAATGCTTCTTTTTAAATAAAGAGTGGGTCATGTTTGGCCTTTGATTTACATTTCTTATTGTATTCCTTGTTTATTTATCAAGTCGCTTCATTTATTTCTGTTGTTTGTAGAGCGCACCTGTATGGTTGTTAATATAAATACATATATGTTTATAGAGAGCATTGAAAATTTTAATAACCAATCAAACTAAAGGGAAATTCCAAATTTCAGTCAAGATTTAAAAATCAATGTGTAGCAGCCACAGATTAGCCACATGAAGATGAGAATCCACGGCAGCCATTTTAATTTGCCTACAAGCTTGAACTGGCAGTTATCAGATAAAAAATGAGAATGTGTGTATAAAAATCTCACACATAGACAGTAGGGATCTTCACACACCGGGTTAAATTGTTGTTGCAATTCACATCTATTCATCGACGCGGGAAAAAATTACAAATACAACAATGTAAACAAATGGGTTTTGGAGGGTGAAACGTACGAAACATTCTCATCTTCATATGGCTAATCTGTGGTAGCAGCGCACGACTCTGAAGATGAATTTTCAAAAAAAGTTTAAAGAAGTTTCATTACTCCAAAGCCGTCGTGTGATAGCGGACTAAGCATCATTAAATTTGTGTTTCTTTCAACACAACCCGATATCCCACCTAACATTCCCCATTTTCATTGTGAAAAGCTGGTGAGTTGGAATTTTTTTAAAGATGGCTGCGTTATTTGCAAATACAAAATGGACGATCTAGCAAAACAGAACAAACTCACCCCATTAAATTGTTGTTGCAATTCACATCTATTCATCGACACGGGATGAAATTACAAATACAACAATGTAAACAAATGGGTTTTGGAGGGTGAAACGTACGAAATATTGTCATCTTTATATGGTGTATCTATGGTGAACATCATCATCGCCACTCGAGTAGCGGTTGTTGCAACATTCTTGCTCTGCATACAAGAAAATAAAAGAAAATGACATTGTTCACCAGAGGGGGCAGCAAACAGAAATAAATAACTTTTTCAAAAACAAAAAGAACAAACCCACCAAAAATAGTAGTAGGTATGCTATGTACATACATATAGAAGATTAGTGATACAACAAAAAAAAATGAGAGCACTGTAGGCATTGACTTGGTATACTAAATTTATGAAAGAGGAAAGCAAGGAAGTAAAAATGTTGTGCTTTTTTTTAATGGGATATTATTTTGTTGCAGAGCAAGGGGTTGAGTGGCTATTAGGTTTGCAGGAAGAAAAAGACAAATGTTAGGTGCAAGAGTGTAAGGTTGCTAGGGAACTATGTTCTTCGATGTGTAACGCTGGGTATAGCATTCGGTATGGGTAAAATTGAAAGTCGGATGCAACGGAAACGTCTAACAGGTTCCGTTTTGTGGATACACTTTCGCCGCGATTATGGTAATGGTTTGTGCAGAAGGTAGGTAGTTGGTATACATTCGAAAAAGGGAATTTTTTTTTTTAAATGTAACGAATATTTTACTTTTGAATATTAGATTCTTTCAAAGATATTGCTTTTAAAATCTTGATTTCTTCTGGTTCCAGAAATCGGAAAAGAGAAAAACAATGTGTGAGTACTAGGTAGTTTATACAATAATAGGTACACAGAGTTAATCATAGAAATCCATTTTGTTAAAAATAAGATTTTCGAAACAAAGAATATTTTAAATATTAATGGATTTTATTTAAAACATGTAAATACCTCATTCCTCTCCGATTTTTTCCAACATATACTGATTTCACCACTTCTCATCACGACACGAATCATACAGAGGGGCTCTTAGATCTGGGGCAACCACTTCGATGGTGTATAGAAGCAATTGGCCATTGCCACGGGTACACCACTGACGTTTACCTAGAAACTCATGAGCAGTAAAAAGTTTTAAAAAAGAATGTGGCAGTAGATCTTCTATTTCTTCAGTGTCCATTGTGACATCAACCGGACGAGTTGTACTTCCTATTTTGTACTTCCCTAAAAAATATAAAATTAATTTAAATGATCATTCAATGAACATGCATTAAAATGATTTTACCTTAATAACACTTGATGTAATACTATCTTATCTCTAATAGATGTTGTGAATTGTTATTTTTGTCAAATGGAGAATCCAATTGGTAGCTCAATAGTTTTAAAATCTTTTGCGCCAAACGGGGTAAATACTTTTCTAGAAAAAAAATGAGATAAATCAAAAACACAAAATAGTAAAAGAACGCAATAGCGATCTAGAAATGAAGAGGAAAAAAATATATCCAATTCGCAACCTTCTTGCTCTGCATACAAGAAAATAAAAGAAAATGACATTGTTAAGCAGAGGAGACAGCAAACAGAAATAAATAACTTTTTCAAAAAAAAAAAAAAGAACAAATGCCAATAAAAATAGTAGTAGCTACATACATACATATAGAAGAATAGTGATACAACAAAAAATGAGAGCACTGTAGGCATTGACTTACTCATGTATATAATAGGTCAATGACATACGTATAATAAATTTATGAAAGAGGAATGCAAAGAAGTAACAATTTTGTGCTTTTTTTTAAAGGGATATTATTTTGTTGCAGAGGAAGGGGTCGAGTGGCTATTTGGTTTGTAGGAAGAAAAAGACAAATATAAGGTGCAGGAATGTAAGGTAAGGGAACTATGTTTTTTGATGTGTAAACATCTTAGCGCTGGGTACAGCTTTCGGTATGGGTAAAATTGAAAGTTGGATGCAACGGAAACATCTTACAGGTTCCGGTTTCGCCGCCATTATGGTAATGGTTTGTGCATAAGATAAATTAGTTAGTGCACATTCGAGAAAAAAATGTAACGAATATTTTACTTTTGAATATTAGATTCTTCCAAAGATATTGCTTTTGAAATCTTGACTTCTTCTGGTTCCAGAAATTGGAAAAGAAAAAAACTGTGTGTGAGTAACGGGACTCGCGTTAAGGATTTGTAAACATGCGTTTTCGCTTAAAAAAAATTGGAAACTTCAACATTCCAAATGCCAAAATATCGAATGCACAAAAATCCCAATGCTTAAGTCGCGCATTTCAACACTTTTTAGTACTGTGTAGGTAGCTAGGTACATACAAAAATCATTTTCTCACAGAATTGAACTAATTTTATTTCCGTTTTCGTAATTAGCGAAATAACTCTGTTTAAAGTCAACATTGGTTACCTACCCAAAGTATACCAGCGAATTCAAAAGCATATGAAAATAGAATAAATAAAAATAGACAGACTTTTGATTTGTCAAAGGACATTTTGTTTAAGAACCCTTAAATTCAGAGGAGTGAGCCCAATGTGAACACTGTCTATGAGAGAAAAAAAAAATGAAATGCAAAGATTTTGTTGTGCTTTCTGAATTTGCGTTCCCGTACTGTTTTAATGACATTCTTCATGTCGTTATCTGGTTTCCAGAGCGAGGAAAAACGTATTCCACTACGGTAGATAAATTTTCAAAATACGCTACGATTCATTCCTTAGAAGAAACTTAGAAACTGGATAGCCATCCTTAATGCTATAAAACAAAGGATTCAGTTTTTAGGTAAACCCAAAAAAATGTCTCGGATGGTTAAACATGTATACTGCATTCGGCAGTAGAACAATTTTTGAAAGAAAATAATATAATTTCAGTGAAGACCGGTAATGCCGACATCGAGAGACTGCACGAGAAAATATTCAAGATTTTAAACATTTATAATAGCATAAACACACAAAGCAAGATTGGCACACTGCAGTGGTCCTATGTAAATCTGTAATAACTGTTGAACGAAACTTAAATTGTAATTTATTTCATTGGTTTTTTATCTTATCGAGTTTTATGAAATCGCATTTTTCGATTGACAAAATTGATAAATAAATAAAAGAAAATGACATTGTTAAGCAGAGGAGACAGCAAACAGAAATAAATTACTTTTTCAAAAAAAAAGAACAAATGCCATCAAAAATAGTAGTAGGTATGTTATGTACATACATACATATAGAAGAATAGTGATATGTACAACAAAAAAATGATAGCACTGTAGACATTGACTTATATAATAGGTGCAGGAATGTAAGGTACGGGAACTATGTTTTTTGATGTGTAAACATCTTAGCGCTGGGTACAGCTTTCGGTATGGGTAAAATTGAAAGTTGGATGCAACGGAAACGTCTTACAGGTTTGTGCAGAAGATAATTAGTTGGTACACATTCGAGAAAGGGAATTTTTTTTTAAATGTATAATATGTATAATAAATGAATAATTCTCTATATGAGTCCTGAAACCAAAGGTTGCTCCTCAACCCGCCTACCCCTCCACCCCTCCTCCCATCGTTAGTACGGCGATGACGCTGTTTGACGTTCCTTACCTCTTCTCCCACGGCGCACAGTGGCCCGTTTAGGCAAAAGTGCTTGCGAAATTCATTTTTCGGGTGGGTTTATAATGCAAAACTTTTTAACTGCTTAATTTAATGTTTTTTGAAACACCCATTTTTGCACGTTTTTTCGACTTTACACTGATTGGAAAAAAAAAAGGTTCAAACATAATCAAGCCAAGCTCAACGGATAGTAAATCCTTATATATCTCTTCATATAAAACCAAAAACTCAGCTGCATAAAGTTGCATGCAGCTGAGCTAGAGCGATTTGATTTGATGAAGTCAGTAATTTTTTCGGACTTTTTTTTGTCAGGTGCAGAAAAAAAATCATTTTTTTTATAAAGATTTAAATCTTATAGGTAAACAGATAACCTTATTCATCAAATTGAATATTTTTAGTGCAGGTGTTTAGTTTTATGGTATAAAAAGATGAAACATTGGGATGAAATTAAATCAGTTGTATAAGGAAAAATTATTTAAAATGATACCATACAATAGTTTGTTTGAACTTTTTGTCAAAGTTGAGAGTCTTGAAGAGTTCTTTTCATCCGGTGAAAATTTTCCGGAAAATGAAACAAAATTAAAAAGCTTTTATTACAACATTTGATAAAAAATGGGTCGCAGCCCATATATCGAGATTATATTTCATAAACAAATTCATCTTTCCATATCAATACCGGACAAATGAGCTTGGACTTGATGTAAAGGGTTTTCCAATAAGAGGTGTTATTTTGAATAGCCCGCTATTTCGGTAGCTGTCACTTTTGAAGCTGTCATTTTTTAACATTTGACAAGTAGAAACTACGCCATTAATAAAAATGGAACGATACACGCTTCAACAACGCATTGAAATTATTAAAATTCACTATAAAAATGGTGAAAATTTGGCAGAGACGGTTCGTAAAACTAAAACATTTTTGGGTCGTCGTGAAGCACCTTCATCATCATCGTCGGCTCGACAACCGGGGTCCGGTCCTGGCCTCCTTCAACAAGTCTCTCCACCCATCCCGGTCTCGAGCCGCCGCCATCCAGTTGCGCACCCCAAGGCTCCGGGCGTCCTGGTCTACGCCATCTCTCCAGCGCAAGCATGGTCTACCACGCTGTCGTCTACCATAGAATGTACCACAAAGAACTTTCCGAGCAGGTTCCTCTTCGCTCATGCGAGCTAGGTGCCCTGCCCACCGGAGTCTACCGAGCTTAATTTTTGTCACGATATCTGCTTCAAGGTAGATTGCGTACAATTCGTGATTGTACCGTCTCCGGAATCGTCCTTCCTCACATATGGGGCCAACAATTCTCCTTAAGACTTTTCTCTCGAACGCGGCTAAGAGGTCGGAGTGCCGTCTCGGATCCATATGTGAGTACTGGCAGGACTATGGTCCTGTACAGCAGCAGTTTTGAAGTTATGGTGAGATTTCTGGATTTGAAGAGCTTTGACAGACTATAGTAGGCTCTGTTGGATTTGAGAAGCCGCCCGCGTATTTCTTCTTCTATATTGTTATCGGCTGCTACTATTGACCCAAGGTATTTAAAGGATTGCACCACTTCAAATTCGTGCTCCGCTACCTTGATTGTTTGACCAACTGTTCCTCTCGCATTCGACGCCACCATGTACTTTGTTTTACCTTCACTAATGTGCAGCCCCAGATTTTGTGCCGCCTGCTCGATCTGGATGAAGGAATCATGTACAGCTTGCTCAGTTCTTCCGATGATGTCGATGTCGTCTGCGTAAGCCAGTATCTGGCTGGACCTGTTGACGATGGTCCCTCTTGTTGCCGTGCCAGAGTCACGGATTGCTTTCTCCAACGCCAGGTTGAAGAGGAGGCAGGCCAAACCATCCCCTTGTCGGAGTCCATTAAAGATGTTGATTGGTTTGGATAGCAATCCGGCTATTTTTACTTGGCTTGTTACGTTGGTCATGGTCAACCTACATAGTCGTGTCAATTTATTTGGGATGCCGAATTCTCTCATGGCTTTGTAAAGTTCTACCCTGGCTATGCTATCGTAGGCGGCCTTAAAGTCTATAAACAGGTGGTATGTTGGGATGTTAAATTCTAGACATTTTTCCATCGCCTGCCTAAGGGTAAAGATCTGATCAGTTGTTGATTTGCCTGGAATGAAACCACACTGATATTGTCCGATGATGGTTTTAGCGTATGGGGTTATCCGGTCTTGTAGGATAGAGGAGAGTATCTTATAGGCGGTACTCAACAACGTGATACCTCTATAATTGCTGCACGTTGTGACATCTCCCTTCTTATGTATGGGGCAAATTATACCTTTTCGCCAGTCTTCTGGAATTTCTTCATGCTCCCACACGTGCACTATAATCTCATGAATTGCTTGACGTAAAGCTGGCCCACCGTGTTGAAATAGTTCGGCTGGTATACCATCGGCTCCCGGGGCTTTGTTTTTCTTTAGCCGGCCTATAGCCTTCTCAACCTCTTCTATGCTTGGTGGCGGCAACATAGGGTACTCTTCTTGAAGTAGTGGAGCCTCCACTTCTGCAGTGAGCTGACCATTTAGCAATTCATTGAAGTACACTTCCCATCGCTCCAGTATGCTTTGAGGATCGGTGATCAGATTTCCCTCTCCGTCCTTGCAGTATGTGCAGCGTGGTGTGTACTGCGTCATGTTTCGGACGGATTGGTAGAACTTCCGCGCCTGGTGCGGACCTCGCTCTCGGCTTTTCTCTATTTCACAGATTATGTTCTTCTCCCAGGCTGATTTTTTCTGTCTGTGAAGCCGTTTTTCAATTCTTCTGAGCTCTTTATATTCGTCTTCGCGTGCCCGCGTTCTATGAGCTTGTTGCATTGCTCGGTACGCAACATTCTTACGTTCAGTCGCTAGCTTGCATTCATCATCAAACCAGTCGTTCCGATTTCTACGACTGCTGCCTAAGATGGAGTTGGCAGTACTAATGACAGTATTCTTAAGGCGTGTCCACTTCTCATCTACGCCCAGCATACTGGCTCCAGGACTTACTCTACCCAGTTCTAGGGCGAGTCCTAACGCATTACCAAAGGTGTTACTGGTGTTTTCATTGCGCAGAGCAGCCGTGTTGATTCGAACCTGATCGGCGGATGCAATACGTCTTCGCAAGGCAATCCGCCCTCGGAAAACCATACCAACAAGATAGTGATCCGAGTCGATATTGGCACCTCGGTACGTTCGTACCGTCATCAAGTTCGAGTAGTGGCGACGGTCTATCAACACGTGGTCAATTTGGTTACGAGTGACTCCATCAGGTGATACCCAGGTGGCTTTGTAGATATCTTTACGCGGGAACCTGGTACTCGCAACGACCATGTTTTTCGATGCTGCCAATTCTAAGACTCAAAGTCCATTGTCATTAGTGTTCTCATGCAAACTATGGGTGCCTGCGTAATGCCTGAATACCGGCTCCCGACCTATTTTTGCATTCAAATCCCCAAGGATGATTTTTACGTCATACCTTGGACAGGCATTGAGGGCCCTCTCGACTTGTTCGTAGTAAGTCTCTTTTTCTTCGTCTGAGGACTCCTCCGTAGGTCCGTGAACGTTAATGAGGCTGATGTTCTTAAATTTGCCTCGCACGCGAAGGGTGCATAGCCTTTCGCTTATAGCGTTAAAGCCGATGATGGCAGACTTCATTTTTTCGCCGACTAGGAAGCCTACCCCGAGCACATGGTGTTTTATATGACAGCTGTAGTATAAGTCATAATCTTTCTTCTGTAGAACACCATTCCCTGTCCATCTTATTTCTTGAAGTGCTGTTATGTCAGCTTTATATTTTGACAGGGCATCGGCTAGCTGCTGAGCAGCTCGAGCTCTATAGAGCGATCGTACGTTCCATAAGAAAATTCGTAAATCGTTATTCCGTTTTCTTTGCGTGGGTTGTCGTCGTGAGACCAGTCCGTTTCCGAGGCTTGTTGCTGGTCTCGTAATTCTTCTTGTTTTACGGAACAGGGAATTAACCTGTTGCCAACCTGTGGAACCAGCCTGATCATATTAGCCAAACCTTTTTAAAGGCTTGTTTCTAGCGGCCGCCGCGAAGAGGCTATGATCACACTTCCACCAGTCCGAATAGTTACGGCACGTGCATGTTTTCGTATGCTACATGTTGTTCCCCCTATTTGGCTGATGGCTGACCGCAATACAGAAATTGGTGGACAAATTCGAGCTGTTGGGACAAGTTAGTGATGTGAAGAATAAAACCCGTGCACGTCGCTCAAGAACAACTGAGAATATTGCTGTTGTAGCCCAAAGTGTTGAAGAAAACCCAGGTTTGTCCATTCCTTTAGGCATTCCACAAACGTCATTACACCGTATTTTGCATAAAGACTTGGGTCTTAAGGCTTATAAAGTTCAGTTAACACAAGAACTCAAGCCGGCTGATCATCAACAACGTCGTGTCTTTGCTAATAGGGTCCTTGAAATGCATGAAAATGATCCGGAATTTCATCGAAAAATCATCTTGACTGATGAGGCCCATTTCCACCTCGGAGGCTACGTCAACAAGCAAAACTGTCGCATCTGGCGCTCGGAAAACCCAAGAGTTATTGTTGAAAAGCCTCTCCATCCTCAACGCGTGACTGTTTGGTGCGGTTTATGGTCCGGCGGGGTCATTGGACCTTACTTTTTCGAAAATGAGGCTGGAGCAACAGTTACGGCCAATGGATTGCGCTATCGAGAGATGATTAATGATTTTTTATGGCCGGAATTGGATGGTATTGATCTGGACAACGTTTACTTTCAACAAGACGGCGCTACGTGCCACACAAGCAATGAAACCATCGATCTTTTACGGGAAAAGTTTTCGGACCGTGTTATCTCTCGAAGAGGTGATCACAATTGGCCACCGAGATCTTGTGATTTAACACCTTGCGACTTCTTCCTTTGGGGCCACGTGAAAGATAAGGTCTACGCCAACAGCCCAGCGTCGATTCAAGGCCTCAAAGATGGAATGCGTGAGGCTATCGAGGACATAGGGCAGCCACTTTGCGATTTGGTTATGGAAAATTTCATGAAAAGGATATGGTCCTGTAAGCGTGTGGCGGCCATTTGGCTGATGTTGTATTCCATTATTAACGGCATACCTTCCTCTTTATAATGAAATAAACATCCGATCATTTATCTCAATGAAATAAACATCCGATCATTTATCTCAATGAAATAAACATCCGATCATTTATCTCAAAAAATGCCATTTTTCTTTGAATATCAAAATAACACCTCTTATTGGAAAACCCTTTAGATAAACCAAAGCAAGGATTTTGAAATAGCAATGATGGAAACACTTCAATAAGGAGATTTTTGACCAATCTGAGGCAACCGCTCGAATAACTGGAGTCAATGACGAGGTTATAAGCAGGATCAAAATAATACTTAATGTTTTGAATAGCAGGGAAGTAGTGAATACAGCTGAATTTGGAGAGTACACCAAAAAATTCGCAGAGTTATTGAAACAACTCACACCTACTCTTCATAAAATTTTGGTTCATAGTCAAAATATCATCGATTACCAATCTCTAACACTTGGAGAATTGTCAGAGGAAGCCTAGGAGTCCAAAAATAAAGACTACAAGAAATACAGATATCAAAATAAGTGCAAAGTTTCAAGAATTCGGCAGAATGAAGACATATTCAACATGCTAGCAATTTTATCCGATCCACTTATTTCTTCCTTCAGGCATGTTAGAAACCAAAAAGATCTGAAAGCACAATACTCACCGGAAATGATAAGTTTATTACGCACTACCCCGGACTTAGATGATAGTTTCCAAGAAATTTAATGTTTGTATGTAAATTTTTGTTCCTTCTATTTTGTTTTTCTCCTTTTTTAATTGTTATATATCAATAAAATACTTTATAAATGTACTCTCATATACAAAAAAAATTAAAAATCAATTATTATTAAAAAAAAAACTGTTTTTTCCCCACTGTTTCACTCAAATTGGTTAGTTTTCTTTTCCCCACTGTTTCACTTAAATTACTTCATAAATTGACTTTCGACCTTTTTAGAATTAAATACCACCTTAACTAAAACTTCTTCTTCAGCAGCAGATTCTGAAACACTCTTTAAATTCACAAACTTTATAGCCTTGAAAATTTCCTTCAAATTAAAAAAAAAAATGTTGGCGATATCTTTATTCGTTTAAGAGATATGATTTTTGCAACCAAAAAAGTCAATACGGGCCACTGTACGACGGTACGACGATGACGCTGTCTTACAATACCCTCCCCCCCTTTCCACGTCAAAACGGCGATGACGTTGTCTGACGTTATCCCATCGTTAATCGGCACGGCGGTAAAGCTGTCCGATGTTCCTTACCCCACCTCACGGCGGTACGGCTATGACGCTGTCCGACGTTCCCTCATCTCTTCCCCTCTCGGCAGTACGGCGTGACGTTGTCTGATGCTCCTAGTCGGCATATTGGGCTGGATCAGTGGTGTTAAACGACCCGTGCCGATGACCAGCCTGGCTGAGGGCCCAATTCAAAAATAGCTCAGTCGCTAACAGAGTATCCGGATACCTGGCGACCTCCGGATTAACTAGCCTTATATGTACATGCGAATCTCTGTGCAGATGGACCTACCTTTCTTCGCTTCTCGTGGGACTAAAAATGAACAAAAACAATCAAACAAACAAAACAGACACACTTAAACCCGGTTCTTCTTCCAAACCGTGCGGTAGCACGGCGTAAACGCTGTTTGCCGTTAATCCTGTGTTGCGTATCAGTGGGGAGGTTGTGGGCAGCCATGGCCCCCCATCTGTTGCAAAGCATGGCGATGGAAGTAATACGGTAGAAATACCTAAGTTCAGTAGTGATAAGGTTGTGCATCATTGCCCATCCACTACTAATAAGACTAAATCTCTTCCTAACACGTACCGAAAGGGGACCCGACCCGGTGGCGGTGGGGCTGTGAAACATGGCCCTTCCACCTCTGGAGCGGGCTCCCTCCCGAGTACGTCCCGAAAAGTTGAAAGAAGGTTCAGACCATTGAATAAATACATATAGAAGGTGACACTCGACAACTAAAAGCGCTGTAATTTTAAATTAATTGTTCCGATGAGGCTTCAATATTTTGTTTTGTTTTGAAATTTGTTTACTATTTTCAATCCCGAGGAAAGAAACTGTATGTATGTATATTTCTTTATCGGTATAAGTTGTTTTTAAATTTTTGTTAGCATGAAGATTTGAAACTAACGCGAAGATTTGTTTTGCATATTGAAAAACAGAAAAAGCTACAAATTATGTATTTTATAGGTTGTATTTCGTTGGCAATTTAGAGACTTATAATAATTTGTTGATTTTAATTATTTTTGTCAAGTAACGTTTCAATTTTGCTTTGTTTTTTGTAACATATAGATTTTTATGAACAATGTATTTTGGCGAAAAAATCAAACTCTAAGGCTAGATTCAGTTTTTTGCCTGTATCTCCAATTTTACATTTTATACAACTGAAACATACTGAACTTACTGCGTTTTATTGTTCCTTACAGATTTTAGAGCAAAATATGTAGATGCACCTATATAGTTGGACACAATCTTCCTTCTTAATTTTTCGATTTAATTTTAAGTCATATTATATAGATTTTTTCATTCTATGGGTTTGTTTCACAGTGTCTGATTTAAGTTCTAAGCAAGCAACTTGAAACTTATTATTCAATTATAAACTACTTTTGCTTATAGACTACTCTGAATCGTCAAAGTTATAAGTAAAGTTCTAAGTATTTTAATGGCCAGATGAAGTGGCGATTATCAAATTTAAATGGCAAACGAAAATAATAATTCAAAATAGCTTTTATCGGCCTTTAGTCCATAAAAATTGGCGTTTCGTCCCGGCGATCTCACTTGGACTCATCAGTTGACTAGTGAGTGCCTTGTCAATACGCAATTTTTATTAAGTTCAGTTCAACTTACATGAACTTTTTGACAAAAATCCAATGTGAACTATATCCAACAAGATTAAAATTCTTAATCATTAAGCTGGAAATTTTGCCCAGGGCCAGGCTTTGTTTTTATATGAAAGTTTTTATAATACAAATTCTATATACTACTGAAATACATCAGCCAAGTAGAAGACTTAGCACTATTTAATTGGACTTGTTGAATTATTGATTCAAAATAGCTTTTATCGGCCTTTAGTCCATAAAAATTGGCGTTTCGTCCCGGCGATCTCACTTGGACTCATCAGTTGACTAGTGAGTGCCTTGTCAATACGCAATTTTTATTAAGTTCAGTTCAACTTACATGAACTTTTTGACAAAAATCCAATGTGAACTATATCCAACAAGATTAAAATTCTTAATCATTAAGCTGGAAATTTTGCCCAGGGCCAGGCTTTGTTTTTATATGAAGGTTTTTATAATACAAATTCTATATACTACTGAAATACATCAGCCAAGTAGAAGACTTAGCACTATTTAATTGGACTTGTTGAATTATTGATTCAAAATAGCTTTTATCGGCCTTTAGTCCATAAAAATTGGCGTTTCGTCCCGGCGATCTCACTTGGACTCATCAGTTGACTAGTGAGTGCCTTGTCAATACGCAATTTTTATTAAGTTCAGTTCAACTTACATGAACTTTTTGACAAAAATCCAATGTGAACTATATTCAACAAGATTAAAATTCTTAATCATTAAGCTGGAAATTTTGCCCAGGGCCAGGCTTTGTTTTTATATGAAGGTTTTTATAATACAAATTCTATATACTACTGAAATACATCAGCCAAGTAGAAGACTTAGCACTATTTAATTGGACTTGTTGAATTATTGATTCAAAATAGCTTTTATCGGCCTTTAGTCCATAAAAATTGGCGTTTCGTCCCGGCGATCTCACTTGGACTCATCAGTTGACTAGTGAGTGCCTTGTCAATACGCAATTTTTATTTATTTTTAATTTTTATTTTTTTTTTTGATTTTTTTTATCAGAAAAAAACTATTTTGTCTGGAAAACTGGAATACTAATTGACACATTCATTTATTATTTAGGTAGATAAATTGTAAAACGCAATTTATTTTAATGGGAAGATTTAGTTTTCGGATATTTTAAATGCCGAGTAAGTAATTATAACTTCCCTGGCACATTGTGAAACAAACCCTTGTTCTTTTGTACGATTATTAATAAACTATAGCAGAATGGTCGTTTTTTTAATTTTGATTAAATAATCGTACACAAGAATCTGTAGTTAAATCTAGAAGTAAATTATCCTGCACGGTATGATAAAATTAAAATAAAAAGGCACACATAATATGTATACGTCATAGTGTACCTAGCCCTTGTTTCACATAGTCTAATATTGTTCAAAATCTCGAATTTGAGCTACAAATAAGCATTTATAAAGCTGTAATTTTGGACATCAAGAGAATTATTATTTTCGTATTTTCATCCGCTGGCGCTAACTTCAGACTTATATTAGCGAAAACTTTAAAAACTATTAGAAACTATGCGAGCTACAAGTTTTTGGTTAGCTCAAGAAATTGGCATTTATCTATCTGCAAATTCAGATATCAACATTTTTCAATTCCGCCAAAGTAAAGGACGTAAATTGGTCTAGAATCCAAACTTTACTGTCTAAAAAAATGTTTTCAACTGCCTTGATTTTTAAAATGTTTCATTTATCAATTTGGTCAAAGGAATAGGTCCATAAATTCTTTATTTGCAAAGGGTTAAATGAAAATACTTAATAATCGAAAAGAGTCTATATCATTCAAATTTCGCTCAGAATAGGTATGAGCGAATGTAGGTACTTAATCCCATTGGATTGTAAACTTATATATACCTAATCAAAATAAGCATTATTCTAAAAACCCATACATATAATTTAGCGAACTTAAACATTTTCTTCTTATCTATTTACTAAATTAAACCGGACATTATTGGAAGCCTGGCAGCTTTATAGTATTTTACTAGTTTTAAAGAATCGATAAATAATAATTTCGTAATACAAACTTTTTCTCTATCCAGTAAAATAGCGTTTTATAAAATATTGCACTTTTTTTAATTTCGCCTGCAGCCTACAGTTTGAAAAAAAACTGTGTACCCCTCAATCCTCTACGTTTCCCAAGCTTAAATAAAGTGGTACTAGAACGTAGCTTGTTTTATTTCCTGCATTTTTATATCTTTACCTTAACAATCAAATCAGTAGAACTGAAATTATAATTGTATCTAAACAATACAGCTTTAATATCATGAAAAACTATAACCCCTTTTTTGATTTAAATAATTTGTACTTATTAACTGAAATCGTAACGAAAATATTTTCATCTACATTAATATATACATATGTAAATAGCTTAATTAAAAAAAAATCTTAATTTCAAACAAAACACAAATACATTCGTTTCCATAGTAATCACACACTTTCTGAATTTCATAAGTAAGAAACACAACAACCGTTTCCATAGTAATTGATTGAAATTACAAAAACAAAACTGAAAAAAATCCTTTTCAAATACACAACTCTATCCATAATTAAGGAAATATTTTAAATTGAATACACCGACCTATAATATTATTTTAGGCGACAGCAGCGCTGCCAGCCGATTTGGTATAGTTTTCCTCGAGTGTCACCTTCTATATATGTTTATTCAATGGTTCAGACCTTCAAAGAACCGATACAAGGAAAAGCGGGATGCGGAGAGAATTCTGAAGGACCCTGGTGTTACACCGGAGACCGGAGGAGGCTCGCAGCTCACCACCAGGATTCAATGGGCCAAGCACATTCTTTCGAACGTACCCACCAGCGGAGACTCTACGTCAAAGCGCAACAGGTCCCTGGAGGGAACCACACCGGTACCCAAACGGCCCCGAGTGCAAAACACCAACACTCCTCAGAATCCTGGTTCCTATAGCGACGTACTAAAGGATAAAAACGTGATTGCGGTTATCGATAGAAGCAATATCGATGGTACGATTTCATCTGATCGATGGCAGGTGGTCAAACTGAAGCTCTCGGCGGGCTTCTTAACCATCATGAGGGAAAATCCGGGACCACCTCCTATCACAGACGATGAGGGTTTCATCAAGGTCATGTCAAACTCATCGTTTGTGACGATCAGAGGTCGTGCGATCTTTATAAGCTCGCTGTCAGCAGGTTAGAAAAAATCTGGCCAAGTGCGAAGCACGAGGTTGTTGCAAAGGAGGGCATCCCAAGCAGACCAAGAGCCCGCACATGGATACCAGCTGAACCTTCCTGCATGGAGGAGATTCTCCAGATAATCAAACTCAGCAATCCTTCCCTGCCGACTCATAACTGGAAAGTCGCGAAACTGGATGAGGTAAGAAAGAAGCGCGAATATCGTGGTGAATAAAGAGTCCCTTGCCCCTCTGGCGCAGACTAAAGGTATGATCAGGTTTGGTTTTGAGACGATTACCTTAAAGAGTCATATGAAAGATGAGGTAGACGCGGAATGTGTGCCTCCACATCCCCTCGAAGCTGTACCTGTGGTTGGGGACACTGGTGCATCGATTACCTTCCATCTATGGAAGACGATGCATCCAGGTCATCCTCAATCACGGCTCAGTCTTCTCCTAACGTTGACAGTTTGACCGACATGGAGACTGAAGACTTTAATTCGGCTTTCCTTGAGGATGAGCTTCTTGGCTCATGTTCAGAAGATGGCAACAACACCGTGGTGGAGGTTGATCTGCCTAATTTGTAGCCAAAATGCTGCAGTTAGGACAGATTAATCTTCAACACTCCATCAAGGCTTCGGCCTCGCTTATTCTCCGTCTATCCAGGAACGGTGATGATATCGTCCTGATCCAAGAACCCTGGATTGTAAAATCAATCGTAAAGGGACTCAGGACTCCTGGATATTACACACTGTATGTGACGGATAAAGGTGAACCTAGATCCTGCATACTATGAAAAGTAACATTAATGTATATTTACTCCCTGATTTCAGCGATAGAGATATCACCGCCGCTAGACTGGAAACGGCCAAGAGCACGTACTGGCTAGTGTCGGCCTATCTGGGCCACGACCACCATCGCCCTCTCCCTGGAGTGACGCTAGCGAGAATCATCACTGAAGCAGAAAGGCAGAAGATCAGCCTCATAATTGGGAGCGATGCTAACTCCCATCACACGGTATGGGGAAGTACAGATATCAACGATAGAGGTGAGTCTCTTTTCGATTTTATTTTAAGTACCAACCTTATAGCAAGTAACGTAGAAAATGAACCCACCTTTGTTACCAGAAATCGACAGGAATTTTTAGATATAACTCTTGTCTCAGACAAAATTCATCATATGATTATAAATTGCAAAGTATCGATAGATATATGCAATTCGGTTTGAAAGATGAATCTCCTTTCCATTTAGAATTTCGTAAATACAGGAAAACTGACTGGCTTAAATATAGGAAAACACTTGAAAGTCTAGTTAAACCTACACTTTTGAGCCCACCCTCTAACATAAGTGAGCTAGACAATAAAGTCAATGAACTCACTCTGACCCTGAACAAATCTATGACAATCTCCTGTCCTCTAACTCAAGTAAGGGGTAAAAGGAAGCCGCATTGGTGGAATTCAGGACTTGAGCCGATTAGAAAAACCTGCAGAAAGCTTTTCAATCGAGCTAAAAACACAAGAAATGTGTCAGACTGGGACTCCTATAAGGAATCCCTAAAAATATATAAGAAAGAATTAAGAAAATCCAAAAGATCCTCTTGGAGGACCTTCTGCGACAAAATAGAAGGAACCTCAGAAGCATCTAGATTAAGAAAAATTCTCTCAACTAATCAAGCCATGCCCAGCTGTCTGAAAAATGCAGACGGCTCATGGACCCATTCTTGCGAGGAATCGCTAAATCTGCTACTAGATACTCATTTCCCCGGTAGCTCTCAAATTGTTAATAACATTGACCATCTAAGGCCCACAAATAGTTTAACTTATCAACAAGATCTAATTATAAGGGACAAGCAACAATGGGCAATCAACAGCTTTGAACCATACAAATCCGCAGAACCAGACGGCATAATACCAGCCCAACTTCAAATGAACATTGACATAGTTCTACCAATTTTGGAGAAGCTTTTAAATAGCTGTTTAAACCTACTTTACATTCCCTTGTCTTGGAGGGAGGTTAAAGTTGTATTTATAACCAAAGCTGGAAAATGTTCCCATATAAACCCAAAGGATCTCAGACCTATCATTCTGTCGTCATTCCTTCTTAAGACTTTGGAACGACTGATTGATATCCATCTTAAAACAAGCGTTGACTCGAGGCTTCTGTCTACGGCTCAATATGCTTACTGCAAAGGGAAATCGGTAGACATAGCTCTACACACACTGGTTAGAACCATCGAAAACTCCCTCCAACATAATGAGTTCACTACGGTTGCCTTCCTAGATATCGAAGGCGCTTTCAATAACGTCGACACATCTGCAAACACATCTGCACTGTCAGGTCTGAATGTAGATGCTCCGCTTGGCGAGTTGATTAATCAAATGCTGACAAGCAGGATGATCAATTCAAAGCTGGGCGGCTTTTCTACAAGAAGATTTGTCAGTCAAAGTACGTGTCAAGTACGCCGCAAGGCGGTGTTCTATCTCCCCTTCTTTGGAACTTGGTAGTAAATGAGCTGCTGACAAGCCTGGAGGCGGAGAGCTACAGAGTGATCGCCTATGCGGACGATGTTGCTATTGCCGGATCAGGAAAGCATCTCAGCACCTTAAAAGAACTCTTACAAAACGCTTTAAACAAGTTAATAAACTGGGCAGATCGCTGTGGACTCGGTGTTAACCCTCATAAGACAGATCTTGTCCTCTTCTCAAGGAAATACAAAATCCTCCACATAGACCCTCCGTATATCAAAGGAATTCCACTTAAATTCTCAGTCACCTCGGTTGTCGGACCGATTCTTACATACGGTGTGACAGTATGGTGGACCGCTTTAGATAAAACAACAAACTGCGAAAAACTAAGCTAAACTTCGTACAAGCCCATCTGATGCATTAGATATTATGTTCTATTTAGCACCTCTGGATATATATGCTAAACAACAACAGCCATTCGTCTTAAAGCCTCCGCACAGTGGACACATAATGATATTGGCCACACCAGCATTCTGAACTCATTCGGAACAATTCCAAGTAACATTGACTACACCATCCCCAAGTTACAGTTCGATAAAAACTTCCAGGTCACCATACCCTCCAGATCTATCTGGGAGGATCTGGCATTTCTGGAAGATGAATCAATCCACTTCTATACGGACGGATCAAAAACTGTTGACTGGGTTTGTGGGGGTGTGTACTCAGACACGATGAATTTAAATCTCTCCTTTCGCCTTCTCAATCACTGTAGCGTGTTCCAGGCGGACCTTTTGCCTATACAAGAATTACTGTCTTGGCTTAAAGAAAACGTGATATCTAACACAGACATCCGCATCTTCTCGGATAGCAAAGCCGCCATAAAATCCCTGGAATCTGTCTCTACCAACTCAATAACAGCCCTTTACTGTCGATCATCTCTCATTGAGATGGCACAGCAGTTTAATATTCACCTCTGCTGGGTACCGGGCCATAGGGACATTCCAGGAAATTGCAGGGCCGACGAACTCGCCAGAAGTGGAAACATACTACCTATTTTACCAAATAGGTCAAATATAGGTATACCCATTGCTACGTGTAAACTTATGCTGAAGCAAGATGCAACAGAGAAAACAAATCTAAGGTGGAACAACATCACCACCTGTGTAGCGACAAAACAGATATGGCTCTAAGAGTTTAATATCTCTAAGCAGACTGCATATCGGCTCCGTTATAGGTGTCATTACCGGGCACTGCTTGATAGGCAAGCACGCAACGAGGCTTGGATTATTCGATTCCTCATCTCCTCTGCACTTGTCCTGCTCTATCCCAACGACGTAAACTCCATCCCGGAGAGTACTACAACAACGATCCTAGTCATCTGGTAAATGCTGACATAATTATTCTCGCACATGCCAAAATATGGAATGCACAAAAATCCGAATGCTTAAGTCCCACATTTCAACACTTTTTAGTACTCTGCTGGTACTTCCAAGAACATCAAATATCTTTGGAAATTTATAATCTGGTTTTGGATAGCGAAACACTAGTTTCTTTTTGCTGTACTTATTATAGTTTTCGAAAAAAAACAAAATAGGTAGCTAGGTACATACAAAAATCATTTTCTCACAGAATTGAACTAATTTTATTTCCGTTTTCGTAATCAGCGAATTAATATTTATAAAAAAATACTCTGTATAAGGAATACCGTTCTAAGGTCAAAATTGGTTACCTACTTAAAGTTTACCAGCGAATTCAAAAGCATATAAATATAAATAGAATAAATAAAAAAGAGCACAGATTTTTGATTTGTCAAAGGACATTGGGGCATATTCATAGTCACTTTTAAACTCCAGTTTATCTTAGACTGGGGTGTATTCAATGTTATTTAGGATAAACCCAGGTCTATGATAAACTGGAGTTTAAAAGTGACTATGAATATGCCCCATTTTGTTTAAGAACCTTTAAAGTCAGAGGAGTGAGCCCAATGTGAACACTGTCTATGAGAAAAAAAATGAAATGCAAAGATCTTGTTGTGCTTAGATATCATTCAAACAGTTCGAATTTGCGTTCCCGTACTGTTTTAATGTTTAACGTATTTCACTACGGTAGATAAATTTTCAAAATACGCTACGATTAATTCCTTAGAAGAAACTTAGAAACTGAATAGCCATCCTTAATGCTATAAAACAAAGGATTCAGTTTTTAGGTAAGCCCAGAAAAATGTCTCGGATGGTTAAACATGTATACTGCATTCGGCAGTAGAACAATTTTTGATCAGTAATAACTGTTGAACGAAACTTAAATTGTTTAAATTGTTATTTCATTGGTTTTTTATCTTATCGAGTTTTATGAAATCGCATTTTTCGATTGACAAAATTGATAAATAAATAAAACAAAAATGACATAGTCACGGATATTTCAAAATGAAATAAAGATAAGGGATAATAATGAAGAAGAGAAATAATTTTGTTTGTTTTGTTTATATTTTTGTCATTCATTCATTGTTAGGAAAAAAAGTGTATTTTTTTGTCGCGAATTTGATTTTCTTTAAAAAGGAATTGTGAGAAGGCTGAGCGCACAGGTATAGTTAGGTATATGTATGTGTAGTTATTGTTATATTTTTGTAGGTATTTTTGCTTTTCAGTTCGTTACCTCTTCTTTGGATGTTGATGTTGTATGTTGGTTGGATTTGGTGTATTGTTATAGGTAATTTTTGTGTTTGAATTTTTTGGTCTTTACGACTTTCAACGAACATTTTCGTTATAGGTAGGTATATTTGTGTTCGCTGACCTATATTAGTTTTTATGTCACGTCTTATGTTATTACCTATAGGTACCTACATATATCTGATATTTTATTATGCAAAAATAAAGCTGATGGCTTAATTATTAGAATAGAATTATTATTTTCAATAAAAATATAAAAATTTACAATAGATATACAAATAAATAAAATGTGGCCTTGGTTTGAAACCGTCTACCAGATGGCAACAATGCCCAATACAAACTAATTTTTTCTGAGCATTTTGAAACAGAGAAGTATATAGTTTACCTGCAAAAAAGCTTTTTTTTTATTATTTATTCGGAGAAATGCTTTATTGTCTGAAACTGTTTTCAAATGATTAAAAACTGTTAAGGAAAATCTTATAAAGGGTGTTTTTTTTAGACGTGTGGTTTTCGTCAATGAGCAGTTTATTTTCATACGTTTGGCTGATGCTGCCATTGATATCTATGCAAAAATTTTTCTTGATTGAAATATTGTATTGAACGAGCAGAGAGCAGACGCTTTTTATTTAACTAATAAAAAGTCAGTGTTATAATAGCCTGGTTTTTTTTCAAGCTAAAAACCACAAGATTGCTCAGATAATTTGCACGATTTGGAATGCAAATGATGGAATGATCGATTGATTAAAATGACCGAATCATTTTGGTAATCGAAAACTTCGTCAAATTTTTTTTTTTTAATTTTTATCTCTCTATCAATTGTTTAGTTTCAAAATAAAATAATTAAATAGTTTAAATATAGAGAACACAATTTTGAGTTTTAACAGTTTAAAAATATTCTTAAGATGTGCCTACATTAAGTAGAGTAAGTGCTGCAAGTATGGCCCATGTTGGTAATATGGCCCACCGTAATATTTCCCTACTGGAAGAGCGTAGGTTACCAGCTGTGCATTTATTTCGAAGATAATGTTAGTGGTTTTGATATATTAAAAAGTGGAGACTCAGGAGCAGGAAATGCGAGCGGAATTTGAAGTGTGAATTTTTTTACATTGGCCATATAATTTTTTGGTACATTTTTGTAAGTATTTTTATACTAAATTTTGAGCAAATATTTTAATATTTTTTTGGGACTTTGTTGTGCTTAGATTTATATTTCATTATGTGATACCAAAATTTTAAATATATTTTTTTAAGTTGGTTAAAATTAAAAGTACAACGAAAAGGCTATATGCAAGTAATATGGCCCACCTCATGCACCATATACATATACACCACCCTGGTCCATATTTAACACAAGCCGGTCCATATTAGCAGCACTTTTTTGAAATATGTTAAAATGAGTTTTTTTAATTTTTTATTTATATATTTTAAGTTGAGTTGTTTTTTTGTTTTTTGTTATGAAGGCTGATTATAAAATAATTTGTGTAAGTATTAAAAAAAAGAAACAAGTCAATTACCGAAAAACTGACTGTTTTATTTACAAAAAAGTTAAGGGTGGGCCAGATTAGCGACACTTACTCTACATATTATGTATATAAATGAATTAATTACAAAAAAAAAAAATTAAATATTATTTGCAATATTGCTATAATATGTATGTAGTATAATATGTGATATATTTACATATGCATCTGTTTATGGTATGAGTACATGATTTTTTTATATTTTTTTTGCTAAAACAAGAATGGATTTTTATACAGGAAGTATTAAAAATAAAAAAAATGAATTGAAAAAAAAAATACTAGAATATTAATAATCTAAGAAATCTTTTCAGTAATTAATGGTTTCAATGCAATTCAATTGATTCCGTTTCACTTAATAGTGGTTTTTGAAAATATACAAATCTTAATTCTTTTAAGATAGGGCACACAGATAAAAAGTGGTAAGATGTTTCTTGTTCTTGCAAGTTACACAATGAGCAAAATGTTATACGGTCATTAAAATATGGTCTATAATTTAAATCAAGATGCTCCCCCGTGATTCGGAAAATATTGGATATTTCAAACAAACTCAGTTTATCTGTGAAGTACTTTAGATCGTTCAAGTTATACTCCAGTTTCGGGAACATTGATCGACGAGATGAGCCTTTAGCTTCCTTTATTAAATCTGATCTTATCTTGGCATCTATTAGTTCGAGTATGTTATTTAATGTTTCTTTTAGGAATACAACCTGACTGTCTAGAGTTTGCAATGAAACACCACCAAACAAAAATATATCCTCCCATTTTTTGAACCAGCTAATATTTTTGTTTATGGTGTGCTTCGCAAGTATTTTCGGGAAGCGACTTTCATCATAAGCAAGTGCTTTTGTAACGTATTCAAAGAGCATTCTTAGAGTGAATAGGTAAATAGGTGGGAGCCCCGTTTCAAGGAAAAGCATGTAATTGGGAGTTGTTTGTGGTAAACGAAAAGTTTTTTTGAGAAAGAATCGTTGCAATTTTTCTACCTCATCATATTGTTGGTAACCCCATACTTGAGCGCCATACGTCATTATTGATCTTAGGGCAGCTTCGAAGACTTTAAATTTAACACTATGTGCCACGTTTTTGTTCTTAAATAAGCTTTTCCAAGTTGAATTTATAGCCGCCATTGATTTTTTCACCTTTACCTGGAAATGTTTTTTTGCGTTGAGGTTGGGTGTGAGTATCATACCCAGGTAGTTGTATTCATTCACAACTTGAATGTTTTCTCCATTTAAAACCCATTTTTCATTTCTACAATGCAAACTTCTCCATGATCCGAAAATCATAACCTTAGACTTTGATGTATTTATCACCAAGTTCCACAATTTACAATATCTACCCAATTTATTTATCATAAGCTGAAGGCTTTTGGGCGAGTCTGCAAATAAAACTAGATCATCGACATATAAAAGACATTTAATGGTGAATCCAGCAACTCGTTTGGCAAGACGTCAATCATGTCATTTATAAACAATGCAAATAGCAATTGCGATAATAAGCATCCTTGCCTCAATACGCTTATGGTTCTGAACCATTCTGTGATTTTCTCACCATCCCATACTGCAGACAAAGTATTCTTATAAAGATTTCTTAAACGTACACTCAATTTATAACATAGTGCTCCACGATCAATGCTGTCAAAAGCTGCTTTGAAATCGATAGATATTGCATACATTTTTTTTTTCTTTTGGAGATAGTAATCGACTATGTTTTGTATTGCAAACAGATGATCAATCGTTGAATAGCCAGCGCGAAAACCAGCTTGAAACTCATTGAGTAATTCGTTTTCTTTTACCCAAATTTCAAGCTTATTTAAGATGATACCTGTAAATATTTTCGCAATAACATTCATAAATGAAATGCCTCTATAATTTTCGACATTATTTATGTCACCTTTTTTGTGTATTGGAAACACTGTTGATTTCTTAAAACTTTCAGGTACTTCTGCAGTATGTAAAATTTGAGAATAAGTTTCGATAAAGTTTCTAAAAAAGACTGAGGAGCGTTTTTAAAAAATTCATAAGGGACTCTGTCATACCCTGGAGCTTTATTGTCTTTTGCTTTTATTAAAACAATGTTTATCTCTTTTGGCAATACATCACCATCTTAAGCATTTACCGTAACAAAGTTTTCTGCAAAAAGAACTGTTTCTGGATTAAATGTGGGATTTAAAATAAATAGCCAGTACATTGGCATCTAGATTGTTGCTTATTTTAAATCTGCTTCCATTTAGCTCTTTGACAATTTTCCAGAATTGCGCGGAGTCTTTTACATCGTTTAAGTTCCTTGCAATAGTTGAAAAGTACTCATTTTTTTTTTAATTTTACAAAGCTTTTTATAGTACGAATTAGCTCAAATATAAGATTTGTGGAAAAAATCTCCATTTTGACGCTTAGCTAGTTTCAGCAGTTTGAATGATTTAGCCCTAGCTTTCTCAATCTATATCAAACCACTTTTTTTTTCCTCGTGCTACATACCTCTTTTCCGTTAAGGAGGTCGAATTTTTAATACTCTCTATGAAAAATCAATTTGCTGACCAATGTCTCTCATGATAATTTTCCTTATTCTATTCCCTCCAGAAAAGTCTGAGTAAAAAAGAAATATCGTTTTCTGGTCTTACTTTTTGTATTTTTATATCTACTGATATGCGCATATGGTCCGAGTAAGTTAGTGTACCCACATTGAAATCGAGTAGTTTTTCGAACCAATTTCCACTTATGCCACAGAAGTCCGCAACAGACGCACCTAGGCCTCCAATAAAAGTTAACTCGCCCAGAATGTCGCCGTTAATTGACCCATTTAGAATAAAAATATCAAAATTCTGAAATAGTTCCAGTAATTTTTTTCCGTTTCCATTTATAATTTTGTCTTTTGAATGTCTTGTGATTTTAAATTGCTCATGAAAGAACATCCTCTCACTTTCTATCTGTTCATCTCCCATCCGTGCGTTAAAATCACCTATTAGCATGTTTAAATTATATAATAAGTTATTTAAACTACATAAATCTTGCTCCCAGTTATTACAATTTAAATATAATGGGAAAATGTAGTAGTAGTTATTACAATTTAAATATAATGGGAAAATGTAGTAGAATTCATCAATAATATATATTTCTAAGGCTGTATGGTTTTCAATGGTTATAAAACTGCAATTTGTATTTACTGCTTTAAACCCAAAAAGATATCCACCGATTGCCCCTCCACGAGTGCGTACCCGTGTAGCTGGGATCCAAAATAATTTAAAACCTATGAAAAATGTTTCAAACTCTCCATAATTGTCCTGCATTACATGAGTTTCACAAAGAAAGAAAAAATCAAAACTATTTATGTAAATAAAAAAAAATATGTGAGTGCCGGGACTCACGGTTAAATATGTGTAAACATCAACGTTTGTCCAAGTGCCTGATTTTTGTTACTGAACGTCATCAAAAGAAACATATTGAATAATTAACACTACATTACCTATCTGTAGGCAGTGCTTAAAAACCTTAGTGTTGAAAGAACGGCAGCGAAATACCCAGTGGGGGAACCGCTGTAACGAAATTTCCAGGCAATAAAAGGCTGGTGGTGAAGTGTCCAACGAACGGTGAAGGTTCGGTACTGAAAGGTCCTGTTTCGTAGTTCACTCTCAACTTTAAGATGACTTCACATTACACATGGTTATTGTTTACAAGGATAAGCACCAAGAACAAATCGAAAACAACTATAATTGGCTCAACAGACATGAACCTGAATAAGCAACCGTCAAATCCAATAAGAAAGTTCCTAATGCAACAAAATATGAACGAATTTTTAAACAAAAATCAAATCTCACAAAACATTAATGTTAGTAATCCTGGTTGCAGTAGTCAAAGTAACTCACAATAGCAAACCAAATCCTACAACTATACATCAAACGAAAACCCAAAAAAACACGCACTTACAAAAATAGAAAACACTCAAAAACATACAATCACTATAAAACAACACCAATCCTCCCCAACCCGGCTGATCACCGTGGGGAGAGTAGATCAAAACCCCCCAAAACAAAACAACATTATAACAGAAACCGAAAATAAAATTGAAGATGAAGCAAAAGATGTCCACATATGCACTTTTAACGTACGCACTCTAAAAGATGAAGATCGACATATCGAATTAGAAAAAATCAAGTGGGATATTGTTGGTCTCTCTGAAACAAGAATATTTGGCGAAAAGCTAATTGAAAAGGAAAACGGTAATCTATTTGGATTCAAAGGAGAAACGAAAGGGCTCTATGGAGTTGGATTCTTAATAAACAAAAAATGGAGAAACAACATTGAGCAAATTAATTTTAATTAAACGAAAGGGTAGCAGCGCTTCAAATTAAGATTTCAAACTCAAAATTATCAATTATTCAAATCTACGCACCAACAGAAACAGCCTCAATGGAAACAATAGAAAAATTCTACAAAGATATGGACCAAGCTTACCATGATTTCAAATCAGAATTTATGTGTATAATGGGAGATTTCAATGCTAAAGTAGGTTTTAAAAAAGACAACGAAGATTTAATAATGGGAAATTATGGATTTGGAGAAAGAAACGAAAGAGGAGAAAGGCTTATAACATGGTTGTGGCAACAAGGTCTGTGCGTCGGAAACAGCTTATTTGCGAAAAATAAAAATAGGAAGTGGTATTGGACTAGGAGGTCACCAAACGGGATAAAAAAAATGAGATTGATTTTATAATCATCAATAAAAAATCAATCCTAAAAGATGTTTCGGTTTTAAATATCTTTAATTTCGATAGTGACCATAGATTTGTAAGAGGGACATTCCAAATAAACCATGAAAAAAAGTCATCAAAAACAGAAACACCGAAAATGTTGGATGAAGATAGTACCCGCAAATACCTCGAAGAACTAAATAAATAGTATATGTCGATGGGATATTTTAAATAAGCTCTCTTTGCAGGATGCATACAACCAACTTCAAGATGGCATTCTTAAGGCAGCAGAAAACAATATTCTCAAAAGACCAAAACAGAAAAATGATAAACTCACAACAGCAACGAAGAACCTTTTAGCAGAAAGAGAATCACTACGACAAAAAGCACACCTCACCGATATCCAAAAGAACGAGTTAAACAACATTAAAAAGGAATGACACCATCAATCGCCTATGGAATTGGACGCTGTGATTTTTAATGAATGTTAACTTTGTGCAAGTACAAAAGTAGCCGATAACTCTGCAATTTGTTCAACCTCAGCTATTTTGTATATCCCAGCCACCTACGTCCCTCGCATACGTGCCTAAAAATTGCAAGAAGAAATTACATCGTTTAAAAGCAGTATAATGTAAACGTAGAATTTAAGTTCAGATTTGTATCACTTAACGCACCCGATATCCTACCATACCTACAGCCATTGACCTACCATACCTACAGTCAATTGTCAATCCCTACAGCTGACTATTATTATTTTTGTTTTCTTTTTAATTACTAGTGTCGCGTCCATTTTGTTCGGGGAATAATAAAAATTAAAGAAAAAAAATATAAAAATATAAGTGTTAAAATGATAAAATCGTCGGTGGCGCTAAAAACAATTTGCTTTCGTCTTTGGCAAAAACAATATAAATGAGTGGTCGCGATAAAGTATAATCATAAGCCCAACAAGTGATAAAGTACAAAAGTGAAAATTTTCAAACTCATTTTGGAATAGTTTTTCTGACTGGAAAACTTTTAAAAATGATGCAGAAAGATTAAATTTTTGTTTTGAACTGCGCTGGCGGGAAAAAAAATATTTTTACTTTTGTACAAAAGTACTTTTTGGCTTATGTAGTTAAGCCTTGATTCTCTTTCTGCTAAAAGGTTCTTCGTTGCTGTTGTGAGTTTATCATTTTTCTGTTTTGGTCTTTTGAGAATATTGTTTTCTGCTGCCTCAAGAATGCCATCTTGAAGTTGGTTGTATGCATCCTGCAAAGAGAGCTTATTTAAAATATCCCATCGACATATACTATTTATTTAGTTCTTCGAGGTATTTGCGGGTACTATCTTCATCCAACATTTTCGGTGTTTCTGTTTTTGATGACTTTTTTTCATGGTTTATTTGGAATGTCCCTCTTACAAATCTATGGTCACTATCGAAATTAAAGATATTTAAAACCGAAACATCTTTTAGGATTGATTTTTTATTGATGATTATAAAATCAATCTCATTTTTTTTATCCCGTTTGGTGACCTCCTAGTCCAATACCACTTCCTATTTTTATTTTTCGCAAATAAGCTGTTTCCGACGCACAGACCTTGTTGCCACAACCATGTTATAAGCCTTTCTCCTCTTTCGTTTCTTTCTCCAAATCCATAATTTCCCATTATTAAATCTTCGTTGTCTTTTTTAAAACCTACTTTAGCATTGAAATCTCCCATTATACACATAAATTCTGATTTGAAATCATGGTAAGCTTGGTCCATATCTTTGTAGAATTTTTCTATTGTTTCCATTGAGGCTGTTTCTGTTGGTGCGTAGATTTGAATAATTGATAATTTTGAGTTTGAAATCTTAATTTGAAGCGCTGCTACCCTTTCGTTTAATTAAAATTAATTTGCTCAATGTTGTTTCTCCATTTTTTGTTTATTAAGAATCCAACTCCATAGAGCCCTTTCGTTTCTCCTTTGAATCCAAATAGATTACCGTTTTCCTTTTCAATTAGCTTTTCGCCAAATATTCTTGTTTCAGAGAGACCAACAATATCCCACTTGATTTTTTCTAATTCGATATGTCGATCTTCATCTTTTAGAGTGCGTACGTTAAAAGTGCATATGTGGACATCTTTTGCTTCATCTTCAATTTTATTTTCGGTTTCTGTTATAATGTTGTTTTGTTTTGGGGGGTTTTGATCTACTCTCCCCACGGTGATCAGCCGGGTTGGGGAGGATTGGTGTTGTTTTATAGTGATTGTATGTTTTTGAGTGTTTTCTATTTTTGTAAGTGCGTGTTTTTTTGGGTTTTCGTTTGATGTATAGTTGTAGGATTTGGTTTGCTATTGTGAGTTACTTTGACTACTGCAACCAGGATTACTAACATTAATGTTTTGTGAGATTTGATTTTTGTTTAAAAATTCGTTCATATTTTGTTGCATTAGGAACTTTCTTATTGGATTTGACGGTTGCTTATTCAGGTTCATGTCTGTTGAGCCAATTATAGTTGTTTTCGATTTGTTCTTGGTGCTATCCTTGTTCTTTGGCAAACAATAACCATGTGTAATGTGAAGTCATCTTAAAGTTGAGAGTGAACTACGAAGCAGGACCTTTCAGTACCGAACCTTCACCGTTCGTTGGACACTTCACCACCAGCCTTTTAGTACCTGGAAATTTCGTTACAGCGATTCCCCCACTGGGTATTTCGCTACCGTTCTTTCAACACTAAGCTTTTTACGCACTGCCTACAGATAGGTAATGTAGTGTTAATTATTCAATATGTTTCTTTTGATGACGTTCAGTAACAAAAATCAGGCACTTGGACAAACGTTGATGTTTACACATATTTAACCGTGAGTCCCGGCACCCACATATTTTTTTTTTAACCCCCCTACATTATATGGTAATAATTTCAAAGTACTTACATCTAATTCTAAATTAATTTTCTTACATGTTTTTTTTTTATTAATCTGGCAGATCTCTGCTTTAATTTCGTTGCATAGTACCAGGCGGTTGATTATTATTTGTTGTTATATTTATTTGCTTGGTTGTTGTCTCCACTAGTGTTGACACTTTTCCCATCTCCATTAGATAAAATAAACCCCGGATATAATTCACCCAGCAAATATAGCCGTAAGATCTGTCAGCCGTCAGTAGCCCCCTCTCTCTGCACCAGTTAAAATTTCTCCTTGCCCCCACCAATGTTTCACCTTTTATGTGTATCGATTTACAATTTTGTATAGCCTTTCGCACACGCAGCAATGATTGTCGCACTTTTCGTTTTTCAAGTGGAAGATCTCTATCTATCAGAACTTCAGAACCTTTAAGTTGACTTGAATTGTGAATCATTTCATCGACATAATCTTTTGAATTAGTTTCCACCAAAATATTGCAAGTCAGATAGTTTGAAGGTAACATACGTATTGAGTTGATGGAAGCTGGTTCATTTGGAACAAATGACGTAAACAGCTTTTTAACTTCTTCGCGATGATCGACGTTTGTGTGCTTGGCAAGCCGAACGATGACATTTTTTTCACAAGATTTCTTAGAAAGGAAGTCCACTTCTTTTCTGAGATATTTGCATTGGTCTTGCATCTCTTGAGTAAACGTATTTCCTCATGAATGCTTGCAATATCATCTTTTGTTGCCAAATCTGCATTTTTTTCATCCAGAAGATTTCCCATAAACATCTTCAATTCTTCTTTTAACATTTCTCCTACTGCCATGGTTGTTGTTGATGTTATTTTTTGTTGTCTTTTGTGTGATGCAATATACTGTTCTGGTGAATTGAAAGCAAGAGGCCTTTTCGAATTCATTTACCACCTTTAAATTCACTACTGTTTATATACTTTTATGGTATTTAGTCTTAGAACACTTTTAAAAGCGTTTATATCACTTTTTGGATTTATAAACAGAGCTAAACTATTTAGGTGTCACTTAATTTTCTCCAGAGTTGCCATCCCGGCTTAATTATTATTTCATTTAAAAATGTTCGGTCCGATAAAACATACAACTTACTTTGAGCTACCTAGTCTATCATAATTGAAAATTAAGTAATTTTTTACACGTATGTACATACTGTTAGAATAAATTCATGTAAAGGGTGGTTTTTTAAGAGGTTTAGAACTTTTTTTAAACAAAAAGACACAAAAAATTCGAAAAAATGAATGAAATATTTATTTGAATCGATAGTTTGAACCTTGCAATTTAATGTTTAAAGATAATTTCATGCAAATGTTGACCGCGGCTGCGTCTCAGGTAGCCCATCCGCTGAGTCCAATTTTGGCATACTCTTTCACACATATCGGCCGGTATCTCACGAATGAATGCATGGATGTTGGCTTGTCCCTATAGACATTAGCCTTGACATACCCCCACAAAAAATAATCTAATGGTGTCAAATCGCACGATCTAGGCGGCCAATTGACCGGCCCGAAACGTGAAATTAACTGTTCACCAAACTCGCCTCGCAATTGCGCCATTGTTTCGCGTGCTGTGTGGCATGTGGCACCGTCTTGTTGAAACCACATATCATGCAAGTCAAGAACTTCCATTTCGGGCAAAAAAAAAGTTTGTTATCATCGCTCGGTAGCGTTCACCATTGACAGTAACGCTGCGATTCGCATCATCTTTGAAGAAATAGGCCCAATAATGCCGCCGGCCCATAAACCGCACCAAACAGTGGCTTTTTCGGGATGCATTGGTAGCTGTTGCAATGCTTCTGGCTGATCTTCACTCCAAATGCGGCAATTTTGCTTATTTACGTACCCATTCAACCAAAAATGAGCCTCATCGCTGAACACAAGCAGCGCGCGATGAACATTTCGAACCGAGCACGAATTTTGATAGTAAAATTCAATAATTTGCAAGCGTTGTTCATTTGTAAGACGATCCATGGTTTAATTGCAAACCAAACTGAAGCTGTTTGACAGTGACACAAGGTACTAAACACACGTCAGCTGTCAAAACCAGTGTTGCCAAAACCAAACCAGCTTAAAAATCACCCTTTATATAGCCAAAGAAGTGTTGATTCTCTATTTCCAATCTTTATTTATATTTATTTTTGATAAAGATGTTAGAATAAATTCATGTATATAGCCAAAGAAGTGTTGATTCTCTATTTCCAATCTTTATTTATATTTATTTTTGATAAAGAACGATCTTGTTCAATTCGATTCTGTTTTCATAATCCCTTTTTTTTATTGTTTATAAAAATCATTAAAAACTAAAACTCCTTATTTTAAACAAAAATGGGGTGTTTTATGTTCTTCAAAGTGAACATCTTGTGGCTCCATCTTTAGATTGAATATAGCTAATATTTTTATGTTCTTCAAAGTGAACATCTGTGGCTCCATCTTTAGATTGAATATAGCTAATACGGCCCACCTGACGCTGATGACGTTCTCGGAATCTTAGATTGTTTCTTGAAAACTAAAAAAAATATTCATCATTAATATTCAATACGATGTTTTTTTTTTTTTTTCACAAACTGTTAACACAAATACAACAACACTAGTGTGACCGCAGCCAACACCTGGCTTCAACTCTAACGGTATAAAGACCATAAAACAAAACTGGTGAGACCGCAGCCAACACCTGGCTCTAACTCTAACGGTATAGAGACCATAAAACAAAACTGGTGAAACCGCAGCTAACGCCTGGCTTCAACTCTAACGGTATAAAGACCATACAACAAAACTGGTGAGACCGCAGCCAACACCTGGCTCCAACTCTAACGGTATAGAGACCATAAAACAAAACTGGTGAGACCGCAGACAACACCTGGCTCCAACTCTAACGGTATAGAGACCATAAAACAAAACTGGTGAGACCGCAGCCAACACCTGGCTCCAACTCTAACGGTATAGAGACCATAAAACAAAACTGGTGAGACCGCAGCCAACACCTGGCTCTAACTCTAACGGTATAGAGACCATAAAACAAAACTGGTGAAACCGCAGCTAACGCCTGGCTTCAACTCTAACGGTATAAAGACCATACAACAAAACTGGTGAGACCGCAGCCAACACCTGGCTCCAACTCTAACGGTATAGAGACCATAAAACAAAACTGGTGAGACCGCAGCCAACACCTGGCTCCAACTCTAACGGTATGGAGATCATAAAACAAAACTGGTGAGACCGCAGCCAACACCTAGTGAATTGAAATAGAAATGACAAATCTAACCTGTATTCTTTTTACTAACTGTAGCTTCAGTTTCCTGAAACTCCAGTATTTCTTTCATGTCGCAAGTAAGAGACCACTCCAAAGGCCATGCCCTTAATTGTTCTTTTGAAACTTTGGTTCTGATATTAGTACCAACCTTTTGGACTTCATAACGCCCATTGTTTAAACATGCTAATATTTCATAAGGTCCCAAAAATTCGTAATTACTTTTACTGCCATGCATATTACTGTCACGATGCATCAAAACAAAATCTCCCACTGTATATTCAATATTATCTCTTCTTTTTTTATTAATCTCCTTCATACAATCTAGTTCCGGGAACAATTTCAAAGATACACGTTCTCTGTCAAGCTTTCGATCACGAATAGGTGTTAAGCCAGGAGATATTTTTCGTAAGATTGCCTGAATCAAAGGAGTGGAACTTCGAATTCCCAGAAGAAGTTGTAATGGTGTCGCTCCTGTTGACTTTTGAATAGTTGTATTTAACACAAGTTGAATTTTCCATAAGCCACTCGGCCATTCTGCTTTAATTTTTGTCTCAATTCTCAATAGGTTTCTTATGGTTCTCATATATCTTTCCACTTGGCCGTTGCCTCTGTGTATATCTGGCGTTGTAAAATGGTAATCAATGTGCCAATCCTTTAAATATTTTGGAAAACTTGTATTTTTAAAAGATGTACTAGAATCCATAATTATTTTTCTAGGCGTGCCAAAAAGGGAAAAAACATGCTGTATTTTTTCTCGAGTTTCAACAGTAGTAACCGATTTCATTGGAACTAAAATGCAATATTTAGTAAAAGCATCTATTATTACTAAAATATGCTTAAGTCCGTTGTTTGATATTGGCAGTGGACCAAGACAATCCATATGCAAAGTATGAAATGGTTCTTTAGGTTTTTCAACCGGATTTATAAAACCCTGCAATGGTCCAGTTTTGGTTTTCTTGACCGCACAAATTATACAATGTTTGATATAACTCTTAATAAAATTTCTCATCCGGGGAAACCAAAAGTGTTCAGCTATTGACGCATAAGTTTTATCAACACCAATATGACACTGTTCATCATGAAAAATTCGTAATAAACCTAATCGACTTTGTTTTGGGACAAACCATTGCAAGTTATTAGCTATATTCAATCTAAAGATGGAGCCACAAGATGTTCACTTTGAAGAACATAAAAACACCCCATTTTTGTTTAAAATAAGGAGTTTTAGTACTGACCGATCAAAATTTATTTTGCTAAAATCTTTACTACTTGAAGGTTTTTGAAATGGAGACAAAAGTACTAGTAGCTCACTAATAGTTTTGCAATTAGATTTCATTGCCGTATTTCGGACATCAAGTTCAGCAATACCATGAATTACTAGTTCTAATATATCACCTTCACTCCAATTAGCACGTATTTCTGACGTCGGGATCCCAACGTTCATACCACCACTTAGCATCACTCCACAAATATCTACCGACCTTTCCCAACACTTGTATGTCGGACCAACCTAATTCAGATTTAATTTTTTCAATTTCACTCACCCATTTAGAGGACTCGTTAATTTCAGGTCTGAAAAAAGGAAGATGCATATTTTCATCCGATTTCTGTGATCGCAAGGCCTTGATCAAGTCATTTAATATTTGCGAGGATTCCCCGGCTGGATTTCTGTTTGAAGCATCTCTACTGCGAGGCATTTCAAAAGTTTCTGATATTGTTTAGTTCTCCTTTATCTTTTAACCAGTTATCTTGAGTCTTGAGGCCAAATTGATTATTCGAGCACGTAAGGTTTGATAATATATAATTTTTTTTTGGATCCCACTTCTGATGTTAGAATAAATTCATGTATATAGCCAAAGAAGTGTTGATTCTCTATTTCCAATCTTTATTTATATTTATTTTTTTTAAAGAACGATCTTGTTCAATTCGATTCTGTTTTCATAATCCCTTTTTTTTATTGTTTATAAAAATCATTAAAAACTAAAACTCCTTATTTTAAACAAAAATGGGGTGTTTTTATGTTCTTCAAAGTGAACATCTTGTGGCTCCATCTTTAGATTGAATATAGCTAATAATACATACATTTTGTGAAAGTTTTGGGGTGGAATGCATTTTGTTCACAAAAATAATAATTCAAGTCATCAGTTTTATTTTGGCTGCAAAATAAGAAACATTTTTAATTTAAATGAAAGATTTAACCGGCGCATACAAATGGTTGTCGTAACCACAGCAAATTGCATTTTTCTCAGCAGGTTTTACTTGAGATATAGGTACATTATGTACCTATACCTCAAGCAAGTTTTGGATTCGTACAAAAAAATCGAACATGACATTGCCATGTCATGAAGACCAAAAAAGTGGGCCCGTTTGATCGGCTAGCTACAGCCTAAACGAAAGGTTCGATACGCTTTTTTAAAGTGCAAAGAGCTTCTGTTACTCTCAGTATATAAAAGATCTAACCCTATTCTGCCTCTACAAAACGTTAGCTGTAAAGCTGTCGTTTTCCTCTATGTAGCGACGAACGCTTATTATAGAGCAAGTAGGCGAAGTATAGTGTACAGTTAGTTTATTCTGAGCGTGTTGTGTTGTGTCGTAACAATGAAACGCACTGTGTTGTGGTCGCAGAAGTACAACATTTTATTCAAAATTTTCTTTCTTTATATACAATTTTCTTAGTTCAATTTACAATCAAATTGAGTTTCGACCCAATTTTCCGGCTTTCGATAATTGAACCTAAATCTCTTCACACTTCACTTTGTTGCATATCGTCACCTCAGTATTATGAGTTTTTGTATTCATGTAATATGAATATAAATATATGCCATCTATTTTTTTGTTTGATACTTGCCTTCGTTTAGTGACGAGGGCAATGCATTCAAATACTTTATCGTAACCTGAACCCTTAATGTTGCTTGGCGCTTGCCATAGGTCCTACACTTCTATGAAGTATACGGCCATGAACTTGAAATTATATCTATTCCCGCAATGGCAATGCATTTGGTGGATATTAGAGGGGATGGTAATTTATGATAATATTTATTGTTTGGCATGAGCAACGTACATATTTAAAAGAGTATAGGTAAACAATTAAATCGCTATGAAGTAACGGGGGACAGAATGCGATGACTGAGCGTCGGTCAATTATCGGTCAATTATCGAACCTCGGGATGTTGACTGGTAAATGATCACTAGTGTGGTCCCTTCACAAAAGGACTATAAGAGACAAGATTTTTGGGCCAAAAAGGAAAATTTTCTTTTTTTAAATTGCAAAATTAATAAAAAAAATCATTAAAATTTAGGTAATAGGTATGCGCTGCGTTTTGGTTAAAAAATGGTTCCGAAAAATGTCATCTTACAAAGTACCTACCACCTTTTTATTTTCACATTTATCGAAAACAGTTCAAACTATTTTGATCATTTTTTATATAAAGAATAATTTATATTTCTTCAATAATACCTATTGTATTCCGAATTTAAAAAAACAAAACATTTTTTTGGATTTTTGAAAACTGAATGTTTCAAAAACGACTGCTTAGATTTGTATTAAACTTTCTTAAAAACGCTTTTTCAACATAATCTAACAGATTTTAAGCAAAATTAGTTTAGTTTTTATAGGGTTCATTTTGCGCATTGTGCAACTTGTTTTCACCAAAGTTTCCAAATTTCAAAAATAAAACAAGCCGAAATTTCTATTTTAAAAAGTTGTCTACTTAATGATCTTTCTAAACAACACATGCTTGTTTTCTTAATAATAACCAACTAAACTAGCTTTTAACCTACTGACGAGCTTTTTAACATTTACCAAATTAAAATTAAGCTACAATGAAAAGGCAATTATTTGGCCTATAAAAGTATTATTTGAAAATATTAAGTGGTTAAGTATGCCACTAAGCCAACTTCAATCCGATTTTTTTATTTTTTGGTAGGTAGGTCGGTAAAATAAAATAATTTATTTCGGACTTCAGAACCAGTGTGATCGCACTTAAGAGTAAGTTTCTGCAACCTAGTTGTGCACTTTATTTTAAATTCTTATCGAAAGTTGTTATCAAAGTCGATTAGGTTTTTGATTTTTATTTTAAATGTATGTATCTAGGTATAAACAATTAAAAAACATTTTCCGCTTTATTTTCATATTTTGAATACCTAGGTACCTACCTACCTACGATACTAAAAACATTTTTTCAATATAGTGCAATACATCCTATAGAATAGGTTTAATATTGTTTTGATCTATATTTTTTTTGTATGCTAACTATATTATTCAATACTACCTTCCTGCCTAAATAGTCGACAAAAAAAAATATAGTAGGTGTACCTACCTATATTGTTTTAATTTATTTTCTTATACCTACTTAAGTACCATTCTACCTACCTAATTAAATATTTAGACGAAGTTCGATTGACTGAGCTTAACTGAAAAAAATTTTCTGCAACTTGTTTCAATTAAGCAAAGGCGACGGCAAATCGTTTTTCATGAATTTGAAAATTTCAATTCATAGGGGAGGAGAGGGAGACTTGATCCCCTTTTCAGTTTTTCTATGATAACTTTTTATTAAAATTTCCTAGAAGAGCCGTTCTTATCTTAAAATAAAAATACATTCATTAGCTTCCTTTTGTCTATAGAAAGCAACAATCAGTTGTAAACAGCTAATGTGCTGTTTTCAAAAAAGTAAAAAGACTCAAAAGGATCAAGTCTCCCCAAACTATGGGAGACTTGATCCCCACCTATGGGAGACTTGATCCCTAAGCCAAATTTACTATATATTTAAAATTTCTTAAGTAAAAACATCCTTAAATTTTTGGAACGAATAAATAAATTATGTATTGAGTTAAGAACAAAAAAAAAAATAAATAACGAATTCATTTCAAAACACAACACAAAAGAAGGAGACATTTTTATCATTTTCTTAAATTTGATTTAAAAATAGACGCAGACATTTTTGGAAAACAAAACACCACACGCGCTTGCTGTAGGTATGATCTTAAAGTTGGATTTGGTAATTTTTTAATGACATCAGTTTGAACCACTTCGCTGATATCCTCGTTTTCATCCCCTGCGGAGACTTGATCCCTGGCTCAAGTCTCCCATATAAGAGGGGATCAAGTCTCCCAGTTTTGGAAAATTCTAAAATAAAATTATCAACATTAATTTAGGGCACATAACTAAACTTAAATAGGATACAAATCTTCATAAAAGAATTTAGAATATATAAAAAATTACTTGTGGTACTTACAACAAAAAACCACAAAACAGTACAAATCGACAGAACCGTGCAAAATAAATACGAATCACAAAAAAAACTAAAAACTGCCACGTGCTCAATCACCGCGAGTTGAATGAAGACTGGGATAGATACATTGATATGATTTGGAAAATACATTTCAATATTGCCAAATAGGCTTTTTAACTATTTTGGAACTGGAGATATAAGGGGAATCAAGTCTCCCTCAGGGGATCAAGTCTCCCTCTTCTCCCCTATCCATACTTACCGACAAGAAAATAGCAGCAAAAAAAAGACAAATTCCTCCTTGCATCATCGCTACCCCCCCATAAACCATAAGAGACAAAAAAATAGACTTCCATTTTTGTGGCAGGTCAAAGCAGACACGAAAAATATTTGTTCGTTTTCTTTCCCATCTTTTACTTATCATCCCCATTCTCTCCCTCTTATTATTCTTCTTCATTCCTTGCCCTACCCTTCACCATTGAATAAAAATATTATATAGAAGGTGACACTCGACAACTAAAAGCGCAGCGGCAAGGCCGCGGCGGAAAGGAGAAACGAAATATATGATGTGGGGTTTTTTATGTACACAAACCAATTTTCAAAGGGATATTTATAAATTTAATTGTTCCCTTTACTATTGGTTTCCATGACGATGAGGCTTCACTATTTTGTCTTGTTTTAAAATTTGTTTACAATGTTCAATCCTGAGGAAAGAAAATGTATGTATGTACATTTCTTTATCTGTATAAGTTGTTTATAAATTTTTGTTTACATGAAGATGTGAAGCTAACGTGAAGATTTGTTTTACGTATTGAAAAATACTATTTGGGAATAGTTTGAGTATTTTATAATGTTGTATTTAGTTGACAATTTAGAGACTTAATAATAAAATTTGTTGATTTTAGCAGGCTGAACTTAGTGCGTTTTATTGTTCATTAAATCTTTACACAAGAAAAATATGTACATAGATGTACCTACATATGTATACAGGGTGATTCGCATACGGTGTTACAAAAAGCTGGAGCGTGTAGGTCAGGTTAAGACAAGAAAAAAAATCGAACAGGAGGAGGGGTCTATTCCCTCGATTAGCAAGGAGGCGCAATTTTCTAAAAAAATTACTTAAAACAGAAAAAAATTAAAAACAACAGTTACACATACAATGCCATGATACACTTTTTTGTAAAGCCAGAGAAACCTTTTATTTTATTGTGTTTTAAAGAATATTTTTTTAAAAATTAATTTTCAAACTCAAAATTTCGAAAACTAAATTGAAAAAAATTTGTTCAAACTAATTTTTTTCGTTATTAAGTAGTATTTTTGTTTCTTATATTAAATGCCTTTTTTAATTTTAAGTCAAACACCAAAAACCGGATGCTAAAATCTCTTCTTGTTAAATCTAGAAGTAAATCAACCCACACTGAACTGAGGAAGCAATTTTTCAGTGGAGGATGCACTCGGTGGACAAAACAACAAAAGCATCTTCATCAGTTAATCCTGAAGGTGCTCACCAAATTTGATGATTTAACTCTGGTTTATCTTTGATCTCGCACTGAAAAACTGTATTTAATATAATATATATAACTACATTGAATAATAGTATACATATGTACAATTTTGCAGCTACGTATTCAATTAACTTTACTTCGGAGTTTTATGAGTTTGACTATTCCGATACTGAGGACACAAATGAGATTGAAACAGATGTACAATGGAAGACCTTGCAAGGACATATTTTGCTGGTTACATTGCCCAATCCGTTTAAAAAAAAAAAATTCTGCAAAATTTGTCTAAAATGTATGTGCAAAGATCAGACAAAAATGTACAAGAACACCGAAAACCTTATAGAAAAGACAATATGAGAGGGCAACGCAAGGAGGACTCACCAACAGAAGAGCTAAAGGAAATGATTGACAAAATAATATACTGTTTCGACAAACATTTTGAAATTTTATGTTATGATTCAGAAGTAGTTGAGAAACTCAAACAAGAGTGCTTGGCACCATTTCACTGCCATGTCCTCAAATGGAACATAAAAATAATCTCCATGAAAGTCCTTCTTAGAGCAAAAATAAAAATTTTGAATGCAAAAGCAAAAAACGCAAATTTTTTAATGAACTACAAATTCAGATATCAAAATTTTCCCATTCCGCCAAAGTAAAGGACGTAAATTGTTCAAATTTGACTATCTAATGTCGTTTTCGAGTGGACGTTCGGAGCCACTCCTTTTTCACTCCTTTTACTCCAAATTTTCCATTTTCAATAGGAATGGAACAGTTCCGAAATCCAAACGAAAACGATATAAGTAAAAGCTTTTAACTGCCTTGATTTTTAAAATGTTTCATTCATCAATTTGGTCAAAAAATAGGTTCATAAATTCCTTATTTGCAAATTGTTAAATAAAAATCCTTAACAATTGAAAAGAATATCTTTCATTCAAATTTGGCTAAGAATATGTACATATGAGCAAAAATCAAAAATGTATAGGTACAAAATAAGCGATATCCTAAAAACCCATAAATATTATTTAGCGAACTAAAGCATTTCATTCTAATCCATTTACTAAATTTAATGGTACACTATATGTACATAATTGCAAGCATGACAGTAATTGTATTACTTAATTTTTAGCTTTCTTACTTTTTTGGGGCTGTATAGTATTTATTTTACTTGTTTTTAAAGAATCAATAAATAATTATTTCGTTACACAAACCTTTTCTCTATACATCCAGTCCAATCAATTCAATAGCGTTTTATAAAACCTTGAACTTTTTACAATTCGCCTGCAGCCGACAGTTTGAAAATACTGTGTACCCCGCAATCCCCCTCTTTTCCTTAGCTTAAGTAAAGTGGTACTAGAATATAGCTTATTTTATTTCCTGCATTTTAAGATCTTTACCTTAATAATCAAATCAGTAGAACTAAAATTATAATTGTATCTAAACAATGCAGCTTTCATGTCATTAAAAACTGTAACCCCTTTTTTGATTTGAATAATTTTTACTTATCTATTGAAATCGTAACGAAAATAATTTTATTCATGCATACATACATATTTACATAGCTAATTTACAAAAAAAAATCTTAATTTCAAACTAAACACAAATACATTCGTTTCCATAGTAATACATACACTTTCTGAATATCATACCAAAGAAATACAAAAACCGTTTCCAAAGTAATTGATAGATATTAGAAAAACAAAACTGAAAACCATAGATACACCATATAAAGATGACAATCTTTCGTACGTTTCACCCTCCAAACCCATTTGTTTACATTGTTGTATTTGTAATTTCATCCCGTGTCGATGAATAGATGTGAATTGCAACAACAATTTAATGGGGTGAGTTTGTTCTGTTTTTGCAAATAACGCAGCCATCTTTAAAAAAATTCCAACTCACCAGCTTTTCACCATGAAAATGGGGGATGTTGATGGGATATCGGGTTGTGTTGAAAGAAACACAAATTTAATGATGCTTAGTCCGCGCTATCACACAACGACTTTGAAGTAATGAAACTTCTTTAAACTTTTTTTGAAAATTCATCATCTGAGTCGTGCGCTGCTACACATTGATTTTTAAATCTTGACTCAAATTTGGAATTTCCCTTTAGTTTGATTGGGTATTAAAATTTTCAATGCTCTGTATAAACATATATGTATTTATATTAACAACCATACAGGTATACATGTGCGCTCTACAAACAACAGAAATAAATGAAGCGACTTGTTAAATAAACAAGGAATACAATAAGAAATGTCAAAAATCAGTGGCCAAACATGACCCACTCTTTATTTAAAAAGAAGCATTTCGTATTTTCGTGTATGACACCATGTTTGGCCTTCATTCTTTTACTCTCATAATGACATTTTGCTGAACTGTGTTTTTCTGTCCGAAACGTCAATTTCACAAGTCATCCATATAATGCACTTAAGTGGTTGAAAGTGAGAAAACAAATTAAATAATTTTTTGTACAATGTCAATTTTCACAGCACAGAGCGATAGGCTTTAAATTTATTTATTTTGCGAAACCACTTTAATTCAATGAGCGCTCTTCACGTCCGACGGCAAAAGTTAACGAAAACTAGACAAACAGTACCAAACCACAATTACGGGCACAACATTTGAATTCTTTGTATTCGCTCGGTTTCGTACGACCACTTGCGTGGCCTTCCGAATATTCTAGATCTACCTTTAGCCCCGACGTTGTTTTTTTCGACTAATTTCCTCTGGGCTTGCAAGAAAACACGCCTAAAATTGTCTTACGACAGCTGCGTTGATTCTCTTATTTCTCATTCTTATAAAGGGTTTTCCAATAACAGTTGTTATTTTGAATAGCCCGCTATTTCGGTAGCTGTCACTTTTGAAGCTGTCATTTTTTGACATTTGACAAGTAGAAACTACGCCATTAATAAAAATGGAACGATACACGCTTCAACAATGCATTGAAATTATTAAAATTCACTATAAAAATGTTGAAAATTTGGCAGAGACGGTTCGTAAAACTAAAACATTTTTGCGTCGTCGTGAAGCACCTTGTCGGACCGCAATACAGAAACTGGTGGACAAATTCGAGCTGTTGGGACAAGTTAGTGATGTGAAGAATAAAACCCGTGCACGTCGCTCAAGAACAACTGAGAATATTGCTGTTGTAGCCCAAAGTGTTGAAGAAAAACCAGGTTTGTCCATTCCTCGTCGTTCTTTGGAATTAGGCATTCCACAAACGTCATTACACCGTATTTTGCATAAAGACTTGGGTCTTAAGGCTTATAAAGTTCAGTTAACACAAGAACTCAAGCCGGCTGATCATCAACAACGCCGTGTCTTTGCTGATTGGGTCCTTGAAATGCATGAAAATGATCCGGAATTTCATCGAAAAATCATCTTGACTGATGAGGCCCATTTCCACCTCGGAGGCTACGTCAACAAGCAAAACTGTCGCATCTGGCGCTCGGAAAACCCAAGAGTTATTGTTGAAAAGCCTCTCCATCCTCAACGCGTGCCTGTTTGGTGCGGTTTATGGTTCGGCGGGGTCATTGGACCTTACTTTTTCGAAAATGAGGCTGGAGCAACAGTTACGGTCAATGGATTGCGCTATCGAGAGATGATTAATGATTTTTTATGGCCGGAATTGGATGGTATTGATGTGGACAACGTTTACTTTCAACAAGACGGCGCTACGTGCCACACAAGCAATGAAACCATCGATCTTTTACGGGAAAAGTTTCCGGACCGTGTTATCTCTCGAAGAGGTGATCACAATTGGCCACCGAGATCTTGTGATATAACACCTTGCGACTTCTTCCTTTGGGGCCACGTGAAAGATAAGGTCTACGCCAACAGCCCAGCGTCGATTCAAGACCTCAAAGATGGAATTCGTGAGGCTATCGAGGACATAGGGCAGCTACTTTGCGATTTGGTTATGGAAAATTTCATGAAAAGGATATGGTCCTGTAAGCGTCGTCGTGGCGGCCATTTGGCTGATGTTGTGTTCCATTATTAACGGCATACCTTCCTCTTTATAATGAAATAAACATCCGATCATTTATCTCAAAAAATGCCATTTTTCTTTGAATATCAAAATAACACCTCTTATTGGAAAACCCTTTATTATTGTTTTTTTTTTCATCATTATATTCACTGCTTGTTTCAATTAATTGAGAGTAAAACACAAAAGACAATCGAATATACCTAAATCGATTTTAAATTTTCACTTTCAAAATTTGTTTCCACAAACTTATCCATATAAGGTCGGGTTAGCACTTGATAACTCGTTGCTGAATTTATTATACTTTTTGAACATACTCAAGATATTTTTAAAATAACCGACATTTTGGTGGTGAATGGAGGAATTCTGTCTATGTGTGCAAATAAATGTTGGTGAATGGACGAATTCTGCATATGTGTGCGTGTTTCTCCTGAATTTCCCCTGAATTAGCTTGTAGGCAAACTCGGATGACAGCCGAGATTGTCATCTTTATATGGTGTATCTATGCTGAAAACATTCCTTTTCAAATTAACGACTCTATAAAGAATTAGGGAAATATTTCAAATTGAATACACGACCCCATAGAAATATTTTAGGCGACCGCAGCGCAGCCGCCCGATTTGGTGGAGTTTTCCCCGAGTGTCACCGTCTATATATGTTTATTCAATGCTATAGTCTTTATATTCAAAGTTGGTACACATTCGAGAAGGGGAATTTTTTTTTTAAAGTAACGAATATTTAACTTTTGAATATTAGATTCTTTGAAAGATATTGCTTTTAAAATCTTGATTTATTCTGGTTCCAGAAATTGGAAAAGAAAAAAACTGTGTGTGGGTACCGGGACTCGCGTTAAGGATTTGTAAACATGCGTTTTCGCTTCAAAAAATTGGAAACTCCAAAATTTCAAATGCCAAAATATCGAATGCACAAAAATCCGAATGCTTAAGTCCCGCATTTCAACACGTTTTAGTACTGTGCTAGTACTTCCAAGAACATCAAATTTCTTTGGAAATTTATAATCTGGTTTAAAAGGAAACACTAGTTTCTTTTTTGCAGTTCTTATTATAGTCTTGTAAAAAATAGGTAGGTAGGTACATACAAAAATCATTTTCTCACAGAATTGAACTAATTTTATTTCCGTTTACTCTGTATAAGGTATACCGTTTTAAAGTCAAAATTGGTTACCCAATGTATAACAGCGAATTCAAAAGCATATATAAATAGAAAAAGAGCACAGAATTTTGTTTTGTTTTGTCAAAGAACATTTTGTTTAAGAACTTAACCTTAAAGTCAGGAGTTGAGCCTAATGTGAACACAGTCTATGAGAAAAAAAATGAAATGCAAAGATCTTGTTGTGCGTAGATATCATTCAAATATGTATGTTGTTCGAATTTGCGTTCCCGTACTTTTTCACTGTTTCCACATTTTTGAGAAAATTTCATGCTAATTCTTGAAAATTTGGCAGTTTCCGAGTTTCTGTGCAAAAATTAATGGATCGGTGGTACCTAATTTCTTTTAAAAATTTCTCCCCATACTTATTTATCGACGTCAAAAATGGTATTGACATTTTTAGGATATTATGCTTTCTAAACTGAAAATTATAAAATAAAAATTCGATTGCTTGTAGGGAATTACATAAAAGTTCACTGCCCCAAGTTTGAAGTAAATCCATCCATCCGTTTGGGCTCTATACTCGAGGTATGTAAATTATAAATTTTATAAATTTATTTCCGTTTTAAAAAAATATCAATCTTTATTTTGCACAACTGATCATCTCGATCTCCCGATGAAGACTTATGGACTCACTCACAATTTTTTTTCTTAAAGATACTTAAGGTTATTTTTTCCTGTAGCATGTGATGTCATCTTCCCGATTTATCTGGACATCTGCAAAATTTGGATCATGGGGCGAATTCCTAAACCAAATTATGCAAAGCAAACAGTTCCAAAATGCAAACATAAAAATCAGATAAAAAAGCAGATTGTCCCAAAACGTCTTGTGCAAATGTAAATGCATTTGTGCATTTGAATTTGTGTGGCTTTGGGGTCTCTGGAGATCGGTTCAATATAATTTATTTGTTTTGGAAGCAAAATGGGCGAAAAAAAATGAAGAAAAGTAAGTAAAATTCATTAAAAGAGTGAATAACAACATCTTTAAATCAAACTGAAAAATCCTTTATTTTTTGGAATTTAACGTTTTTTTTTAATCCAAATTCATAGATAAGTTTTTTTTTTTATATTTGAACTCTTTTTTGCAAGAAATTGGGGTTGTGGTGCAAAAATTCACCAAGGTCCTTATTAAATTAATTTTTGTTTGGGAATCCATTATTCATTCCAGCAACAAACAACAAATAAAGCAGACGTCTGTTCCGAAACGTCATCTGCACGAAATGCAAACATATGATTTGACATTTCAACTTGCTTCTTACATTTGCTTTGCATGTGTTTTGCTTTGCAAATCTTTCGTTTAGGAATTTGGCCTACTTGTTTGCCGTTAATGTCCCGGACGTGCTATTTCGTGGTTATTGGATATTGGTTCCTCTAAGAATGCGCTGTCATCGACTTTGTAATATACATTTAATGGGCAAATCGTGATTTAACTTGGACCTGAACACACAGACGAGTCAACGCGTTTGAGACAAATGTTAGTTTAATTTGTCAGCACTTAAATTCTTTCTCACGCCGTTGCTCCGAAAACACAAATGACACAAATGACACCGATGTAAAATGATCAAACTTTTCGCGTACTGTCTAAAACTGCGAATTTCTATGATTTTTTACATGAACTTTGAACGAATATGCACTTAAATTCATAGAAATTCGCAATTTCGGACAGTAAGCAAACAGAAACAATATCTCATCCGAAATGGCCCTCCATTTAGCATAGCAAACATATACACCACACGCTGCACGCTGCAGCTGCTGTTCAACTCCTGAAACAATATCCTGCCGCGAAGAAACAGCAAGAATCGGAGTTGAAATACGCCACAAAACCGACAGCTACAACACCAACATCATTTTTGTGCATTCGATATTTTGGTATTCGGAATTGGAAAAAACGTATGTACGTAACGTACACATCTTCAACGTTATTCCCGGTACTTACACGGATAAAAAAAATTTGTGTTGAAATAATTTGAATTGTTTGAGAAAAATGAAGAGTAGAATTGTATGGGAATATGAATATTTTTTTCGGGCAAATTATTCCTTTTCGATTTTTTTTTTTTGATTCTTAGTCACTTAATTAGCTCTTTAATCTGAGACCAAACTTTTTTGTTTACTTTTGTTTTAACCCTTTTCGGTAATTGCTCTCCTAACTTGAAATCAACAGTAGTTTTTACTAAAAGTATTGTAGCACTTAATTTTATTTTTGGATACTTAATTAGCACTTACTAAGCGCCTAATTATGCTATCAACCAAAAATTTATTCTGCCCACTTTGCTCTTCTAACTTGAAAGACATCCAAAAGCCTTCGATTGGCTGTTCAAAGTAATGTTTTCGGAGTCAAAAGTGATAAGGAAGAAGCCATTTTGTTAAATGGCGGCAACAATCCATTTGTTTTTTTTTTTTAAATGAAGGTACTTTTTGAAAAATATCAAAACAAATCAGGAATCTTGTAAATTTAAGTTGTAAAAAAAGTTGCTGAATTAAATTTTGGGTAAAGAAAAAAATACATACAGCCATGGCCAAAATAATAGCAACACTCCCTTATTTTTGGTAATATTTTATGTAGTACTTATATTAGGCAAATATTAAAAAATGTATGGTGTATATTTTTGTGGTAAGTACCAGAGATTAAAATGAGCGTGTTCGAATCAGTTCGAACAAAATCCAAATTTTGTTTATGATCGTTCATACTCGATCGTTCCGCCTCTATACTCGTAAGTCATTTTATCCACGAGTAAAAATACTCATAAGTTAAGTCAAACAAACTGGTCGAACTCATGAGTATCGGTTGCCTTGTTTATCCATAACCAAAATTACTCATGAACAATTGCAACAATTTTCGGGTACTCAAAACAAAGCGAGTATACTCGAAATAAAATGGGTATTCGAAAATATTGTGAACATCATGAACAACCAAAGGCAATGGGATCGTGGATCGGTCATCGGTCTTGCATCGTAGTTCGTGGAAGGTCAGGTAGATTTTGGGTATTTATTTGTATCTATCCATTGTTTCTATATGTTCGGTGGTTACAATTTGCAATAATTTGCAAGAAGTAAAACCGGTTGTTGTTGTTTTCTGCTTTTGTATGAATAGATTTATTATTGGGATGGTAAAAAGATGCAACACATGATCGTCAATATCTGCGAAAAGTGTATTTATGTAGATTAGGTATTTATGTAAATAATATACGCAACCCTAATAAATATGCGATATAATGCTGTATTTTGGAATTTGTTTTAAAAAAGGATGACTCTTTTGGTTTCTAGGTCTAGGTATATTGTAGCTTAAACGACTTTATAAAAATGCATATTTGTATAATATATATTTGTATCTATGTGCATTGAACATAGCGAAAAATTGTATGCGTATTGCGTAGGTATGTAAGATGTAGGTTATAGATACATTTATATATTGATGTCTATACAGTGTTTTTTTAGTGATGGGTTGAATTCGCAGACAAAAAAACTGATGTCTGTTTTTAGCGATTATATTGAAAAGATTTATGAATGGGTCGATATAAAGAAAATATGCAATTATATTACACATAATCGTCAATATCGCGACAAATGCCTTTTTGTATGTAAGGTATGTACTAGGTATATAATATACACACAAACGCCATATGAAAGTTTGGGATGTTGCGGTTTTTATGTCATTCCTTTAAAAAGGATACGCCTTCAAAAAAATATACATACATATGTAAAAAACGCAGTTGAGTATGACTGATTTCAATTCGGTTGAGAATTTGCATGTGAGAAGTTCCGTTTTTGTAATTGATTGCTTTGAAATTTTTACGTTTGAAATGCAAATACTGGGAAAATGGAAATATATAATCACATAAAGTCTATTGTTCCACCAATGCATTCGATATCTGTGGACTATGTTGAAGATCTACCGTCTACGTCAACTAGGGCCAGAGACCTTTTCTCCGACTTTATGACTGAAAATTCTACAGCAAACGAAAACTCCTTTGATATTGAAACTGAACGGTATATTCAATATAACTCTAACGGCGCTATAAATATGCTTCAATGGTGGTTTGAAAATAAAAATCTCTTCAAACACCTTCATCAAGCTCATTTAATTATCAACTGCATCCCTGCAACATCAGCAGCATCAGAACGAGCTTTTTCACAGTCTGGAAATATAATAACTGAATAAAGAACAAGAGTGAATCCAGAAACAGTCAACAATTTGATGGTCGCGAATTCCAACTTGAGGATAAATCCGATTTCACTCTACGACGCCAACTTATCAACAATTTAATAATAAAATAAAAATATTATTCAATAAAAAGGGTTTTAAATACATTATAACCTTTATAAATTTATTTTAGAAAATAATTTCATAGCTATTATGTTTTTCATAGTTTTTCTTTGTTATATTTATTTTTTTTTTAATTATCTTCTTTTATATACCTATATTCTTTTTTATTTTATTTTACTTGGATATCATATATGTGTAATGTATGTATGTTATGTACTTTCTTTATTAATTAAAATAAATCAAGTTGAACAAATTACGTTTCATCTATTTGAAAACTCATAATCCGAACATTTATTTCTTACTATACTTCTTAGACGTTATACCTACTGAAAAAAAAGAAATTGAAATGACAAATGACATCTTAAAAACCAACCACCATCCATCAATCTACACAAGATAGTTTAGCCTACCCATCGTCAGCCACCGACCTCGAATACACACCTTCCGCCACGAGTCGAGTATATTTGATCATATTGATCGTGGACAATTTGGTTACGAGCGCTTGACTCGTTTTTATTCGAAACCATTTGAACTCGGTTACAACGTATACTCGTTTGTACTCGCTTGATGCTTGTGCTGACTTGCGAGTCATCATACTCATGAACATGAAAACTCGTAAACATTTTGGTTGTGTTTGACTCTGTTTGTTCGAACTCGCTTTTTTCGAGTAAGTATTCGATGTTCATGAACTATACTCGACTCGTTTTATTCTCTGGTAAGTACTCCGTTAGTCTTGTTTATGTAATTTTTTTTTTGAAAACTTGAAGGGATTTGCAAAATTTCCAAGTCCGTTTGCAGTAAGCTTTCTCACAAGCTGGTCATAAAAATAGCAACACGTGATTAATTTACCAAACAAAAAAAGAATTTCTGATGACCAATCAAAATCAAGATTTTTTTACCTGTCTAAAAAGCTTTGATTAGTTCTTATATTTGGTATTGTGTTTGGTTATAGTACAAATATGGCCGAGTTGATACGCGTTAGAAAACCAAAATTGTATAAGAAACGGTTGGATATTAGTGATGAGGTTTTTCATACCTAGTTTATTTCGGTTTTCAAAAGAAAATGTTCAAAGGCTTTCTGATTACTTTTTAGGAGATTCAACAGAGCGTAGAGGAGGTGCACTGACCTGTCAGCAGAGAATGCAGATATTTTTGAGAAATTTGAGTGAACCTGTGACCAGGGTCAGTTCATGAAAGAAATGTAGGATTCAATCGCACGAACTTGCTCTTGCTATAAGATGGCTAGGCTTGGAATATAAGAGTAGGTACAATTACAAACTTTTGGAAAAGTATGTAGCAGGTACTAAAAACTTGTGCGAGGTGTAAATTAAATATTAGAGAATAACTTAAAAATAAGACAATTTTTTGCGAATGTTTTTTTAATATCGAATTGGAGCTAGCCGGCCTGGATGAATTATAAAATAAAATTTCTCGTCTAGGGCATTACGTACGAATTTGAAACAAATTGGTCCACAGTGAACGCATAGACGCAGAGACTGACGGACAATATGATAAAAAGATTTTTACCCGCAACTAATACTTGCCCTGTAGAACAGATATAAAGTTATAGCAAAACAAAATGCAAAACAACTTTCCTTTTCGCTTCGGTCCATATAATAACAGTTCTAGCTATCTAAGTCAAAACATGTGAATAAAAAACCGAGATCTTAAATAACGAAGCTAAAGCTAGAATTTTAAAGCTCAAGCTATCATTTTTTTATTCACATAAAACAAAGCTTAAGCTAGAACTGTCTAGCTTTAGCTGCTAGTAAAAGCTATGACTAGTTGGTTTAAGCTTCCTTCAAAAAGGTTTTTACTTTCTTTTAATTCACAAAACCCATAAGCAGAGAAAATTTAATATTGAGTTAAAAAAAAATTATTTTTTAAAACTGCATGTTTTCGATTCGGCGTAGTCTCCCAACTTCTGGCACTTTTCCTGGGGGATCGAATTTTTTGGGCAATTCTCCAGAAATCTGCTTTGTTGGAAAGTTTATGTTTACTATACTCTGTTCAACAAAAATTATCAGTACAGGGCTTATGGGAGAGCTTTTTCCAAAGCAGTGGCACCTGATGCACGCTCACGATACTGAATTGGGAAAAAAATCCACTGAACAAATTAGCAAGCCACTGGCCTACGTGTGCGAATTGTTGTTGTAATCCTCCGTAAAAAGTCGTACATTCCACCATGACCGTTGTATCCCACTACTGAATGGATAGGGATACTGATGAACGATCGTGCGCTCTTCGTCGTCATCTACGATGTTTGTGCTCACCCAATCAGAGTTACCTTTCCCAATTGTAACCACATTCAAGAGCTTTTTCTGTGTATTTTGTTATGGAACTTTTGGGATTTTAAGCTTTTGAGAACAAATTTATAAAGTGAGTATTTGAAAAGTGAAGCTTCGTTTATAATTTAAACTACGGAAACCCTGTGGGAGCTTTAAAGAGGGACAAATTCATGCAAGCCATCATAGAGTGCCTATTAAACTAGAGAACCGACCGGTACCCCTCTTGCCTTAAACCATAGAGAACCTATATTACCTAGAGAACCGACCGGTACCCCTCTTGCCTTAAACACCCTCAAATTTTATTTGAGGTGAGTTAGTGAAAACTCTCTTAGTTTACTCTTTTTTCCTTATCCGTGAATCCGTGTGAATGGTGGATATAAAAACAAATTGGCGCATTAGTTCAAAAAGGTACGTGTCTACGGTTTAATTGTGAACAAAGTGGTGGCATTAGCTCAAAAAGGTGCGTGTCTACGATTTGCACACCTAAATCGTAGACACGTACCTTTTTGAGCTAAGAAACTAGAGTGCGCTTCTAATTTTCGGTAGGTGTTTTTGTTTTTTTTTTAAACATAAATATTCAAAAATATTATTTAATTTACTACCCGGGAGCAACAATGACCGATATTCTTCATAGTTTAGGTTGAAAAAAGGTTAAAAAAAGAAATTTGACTACGAAATTAATAAATTCTCAATTTTTGAATTTAACGGATTTTTTTTTTGAATCCCTGGGCGGTCTTATCCACCTTATTGAGCACTTTGAGCAATTTGAGCGAAGTCCTTTCAATTGAAGCCATGTTGGTTCGGTCCCATTTAAAATGCATTGGACAACAACCCCATACAAAACTTAATGGGCATTTTCCTCTCAGTACAGCTTGTAGGGTGGAAGAGAACGACCGCCTAAGTCGGTTCTCTAGGTAATATAGGTACTCTATGCCTTAAACACCCGCAAATTTTATTTGAGGTAAGTAAGAGAAAACTCTCTTATTTTACTCTTTTTTCCTTATCCGTGAATCCGTGTGAATGGTGGATATAAAAACAAATTGGCGGCATTAGTTCAAAAAGGTACGTGTCTACAATTTAAGTGTGCACAAAATTTCGACATTAACTCAAAAAGGTACGTGTCTACGATTTGCACACTTAAATCGTAGACACGCACCCTCTTGATTATATTGAAAAGATTTATGAATGGGTCGATATAAAGAAAATATGCAATTATATTACACATAATCGTCAATATCGCGACAAATGCCTTTTTGTATGTATGGTATGTACTAGGTATATAATATACACACAAACGCCATATGAAAGTTTGGTATGTTGCGGTTTTTATGTCATTCCTTTAAAAAGGATACGCCTTCAAAAAAATATACATACATATGTAAAAAACGCAGTTGAGTATGACTGATTTCAATTCGGTTGAGAATTTGCATGTGAGAAGTTCCGTTTTTGTAATTGATTGCTTTGAAATTTTTACGTTTGAAATGCAAATACTGGGAAAATGGAAATATATAATCACATAAAGTCTATTGTTCCACCAATGCATTCGATATCTGTGGACTATGTTGAAGATCTACCGTCTACGTCAACTAGGGCCAGAGACCTTTTCTCCGACTTTATGACTGAAAATTCTACAGCAAACGAAAACTCCTTTGATATTGAAATTGAACGGTATATTCAATATAACTCTAACGGCGCTATAAATATGCTTCAATGGTGGTTTGAAAATAAAAATCTCTTCAAACACCTTCATCAAGCTCATTTAATTATCAACTGCATCCCTGCAACATCAGCAGCATCAGAACGAGCTTTTTCACAGTCTGGAAATATAATAACTGAATAAAGAACAAGAGTGAATCCAGAAACAGTCAACAATTTGATGGTCGCGAATTCCAACTTGAGGATAAATCCGATTTCACTCTACGACGCCAACTTATCAACAATTTAATAATAAAATAAAAATATTATTCAATAAAAAGGGTTTTAAATACATTATAACCTTTATAAATTTATTTTAGAAAATAATTTCATAGCTATTATGTTTTTCATAGTTTTTCTTTGTTATATTTATTTTTTTTTTAATTATCTTCTTTTATATACCTATATTCTTTTTTATTTTATTTTACTTGGATATCATATATGTGTAATGTATGTATGTTATGTACTTTCTTTATTAATTAAAATAAATCAAGTTGAACAAATTACGTTTCATCTATTTGAAAACTCATAATCCGAACATTTATTTCTTACTATACTTCTTAGACGTTATACCTACTGAAAAAAAAGAAATTGAAATGACAAATGACATCTTAAAAACCAACCACCATCCATCAATCTACACAAGATAGTTTAGCCTACCCATCGTCAGCCACCGACCTCGAATACACACCTTCCGCCACGAGTCGAGTATATTTGATCATATTGATCGTGGACAATTTGGTTACGAGCGCTTGACTCGTTTTTATTCGAAACCATTTGAACTCGGTTACAACGTATACTCGTTTGTACTCGCTTGATGCTTGTGCTGACTTGCGAGTCATCATACTCATGAACATGAAAACTCGTAAACATTTTGGTTGTGTTTGACTCTGTTTGTTCGAACTCGCTTTTTTCGAGTAAGTATTCGATGTTCATGAACTATACTCGACTCGTTTTATTCTCTGGTAAGTACTCCGTTAGTCTTGTTTATGTAATTTTTTTTTTGAAAACTTGAAGGGATTTGCAAAATTTCCAAGTCCGTTTGCAGTAAGCTTTCTCACAAGCTGGTCATAAAAATAGCAACACGTGATTAATTTACCAAACAAAAAAAGAATTTCTGATGACCAATCAAAATCAAGATTTTTTTACCTGTCTAAAAAGCTTTGATTAGTTCTTATATTTGGTATTGTGTTTGGTTATAGTACAAATATGGCCGAGTTGATACGCGTTAGAAAACCAAAATTGTATAAGAAACGGTTGGATATTAGTGATGAGGTTTTTCATACCTAGTTTATTTCGGTTTTCAAAAGAAAATGTTCAAAGGCTTTCTGATTACTTTTTAGGAGATTCAACAGAGCGTAGAGGAGGTGCACTGACCTGTCAGCAGAGAATGCAGATATTTTTGAGAAATTTGAGTGAACCTGTGACCAGGGTCAGTTCATGAAAGAAATGTAGGATTCAATCGCACGAACTTGCTCTTGCTATAAGATGGCTAGGCTTGGAATATAAGAGTAGGTACAATTACAAACTTTTGGAAAAGTATGTAGCAGGTACTAAAAACTTGTGCGAGGTGTAAATTAAATATTAGAGAATAACTTAAAAATAAGACAATTTTTTGCGAATGTTTTTTTAATATCGAATTGGAGCTAGCCGGCCTGGATGAATTATAAAATAAAATTTCTCGTCTAGGGCATTACGTACGAATTTGAAACAAATTGGTCCACAGTGAACGCATAGACGCAGAGACTGACGGACAATATGATAAAAAGATTTTTACCCGCAACTAATACTTGCCCTGTAGAACAGATATAAAGTTATAGCAAAACAAAATGCAAAACAACTTTCCTTTTCGCTTCGGTCCATATAATAACAGTTCTAGCTATCTAAGTCAAAACATGTGAATAAAAAACCGAGATCTTAAATAACGAAGCTAAAGCTAGAATTTTAAAGCTCAAGCTATCATTTTTTTATTCACATAAAACAAAGCTTAAGCTAGAACTGTCTAGCTTTAGCTGCTAGTAAAAGCTATGACTAGTTGGTTTAAGCTTCCTTCAAAAAGGTTTTTACTTTCTTTTAATTCACAAAACCCATAAGCAGAGAAAATTTAATATTGAGTTAAAAAAAAATTATTTTTTAAAACTGCATGTTTTCGATTCGGCGTAGTCTCCCAACTTCTGGCACTTTTCCTGGGGGATCGAATTTTTTGGGCAATTCTCCAGAAATCTGCTTTGTTGGAAAGTTTATGTTTACTATACTCTGTTCAACAAAAATTATCAGTACAGGGCTTATGGGAGAGCTTTTTCCAAAGCAGTGGCACCTGATGCACGCTCACGATACTGAATTGGGAAAAAAATCCACTGAACAAATTAGCAAGCCACTGGCCTACGTGTGCGAATTGTTGTTGTAATCCTCCGTAAAAAGTCGTACATTCCACCATGACCGTTGTATCCCACTACTGAATGGATAGGGATACTGATGAACGATCGTGCGCTCTTCGTCGTCATCTACGATGTTTGTGCTCACCCAATCAGAGTTACCTTTCCCAATTGTAACCACATTCAAGAGCTTTTTCTGTGTATTTTGTTATGGAACTTTTGGGATTTTAAGCTTTTGAGAACAAATTTATAAAGTGAGTATTTGAAAAGTGAAGCTTCGTTTATAATTTAAACTACGGAAACCCTGTGGGAGCTTTAAAGAGGGACAAATTCATGCAAGCCATCATAGAGTGCCTATTAAACTAGAGAACCGACCGGTACCCCTCTTGCCTTAAACCATAGAGTACCTATATTACCTAGAGAACCGACCGGTACCCCTCTTGCCTTAAACACCCTCAAATTTTATTTGAGGTGAGTTAGTGAAAACTCTCTTAGTTTACTCTTTTTTCCTTATCCGTGAATCCGTGTGAATGGTGGATATAAAAACAAATTGGCGCATTAGTTCAAAAAGGTACGTGTCTACGGTTTAATTGTGAACAAAGTGGTGGCATTAGCTCAAAAAGGCGCGTGTCTACGATTTGCACACCTAAATCGTAGACACGTACCTTTTTGAGCTAAGAAACTAGAGTGCGCTTCTAATTTTCGGTAGGTGTTTTTGTTTTTTTTTTAAACATAAATATTCAAAAATATTATTTAATTTACTACCCGGGAGCAACAATGACCGATATTCTTCATAGTTTAGGTTGAAAAAAGGTTAAAAAAAGAAATTTGACTACGAAATTAATAAATTCTCAATTTTTGAATTTAACGGATTTTTTTTTTGAATCCCTGGGCGGTCTTATCCACCTTATTGAGCACTTTGAGCAATTTGAGCGAAGTCCTTTCAATTGAAGCCATGTTGGTTCGGTCCCATTTAAAATGCATTGGACAACAACCCCATACAAAACTTAATGGGCATTTTCCTCTCAGTACAGCTTGTAGGGTGGAAGAGAACGACCGCCTAAGTCGGTTCTCTAGGTAATATAGGTACTCTATGCCTTAAACACCCGCAAATTTTATTTGAGGTAAGTAAGAGAAAACTCTCTTATTTTACTCTTTTTTCCTTATCCGTGAATCCGTGTGAATGGTGGATATAAAAACAAATTGGCGGCATTAGTTCAAAAAGGTACGTGTCTACAATTTAAGTGTGCACAAAATTTCGACATTAACTCAAAAAGGTACGTGTCTACGATTTGCACACTTAAATCGTAGACACGCACCCTCTTGAGCTAATGCCGCCATTAAAACTAGAGTGCGCTTCCAATTTTCGGTAGATGTTTTTGCACTTTTAACATAAATATTCAAAAATATTATTAAATTTATTACCCGGGAGCAACAATGACCGATATTCTTCATAGGGTTAAAAAAAGAAATTTGACTATGAAATTAATTCATTTTTCAATTTTTGAATTTAACTGATTTTTGTTTTAAATATCCGGGCGATCTTATTCACCTTATTGAGCAAACAGAGCAAATTGAGCAAAGTCATTTCAATTGAAGCGAAGTTGGTTCGGTCCCATTTAAAATGCATGGGACAACAACTCCATACAAAAATTAATGTACTTTTTCCTCTCAGTACAGCTTGTAGGGTGGAACAGTACGACCGCCTGAGTCGGTTCTCTAGGTATATAGGTACTCTATGCAAGCCATTGTAACCAGGCTGAGGGGCAAACGTCTGCACTGAAAATTTTTGTTGAACAGAGTATAATATCAATCTATAGCTCATTTCAAAGGTTCTCAATATAGAAATAAGGTCCGAAGATTGAAAAGGCTCTCAATAATGTAAATTTTATTTCGTTGAAAATAGACGGGAGCAAAACAGTCTGCAGTATGTCCACATACGACTCCGTTGTCACTATACCATCGATAGCAAATATTGAACCAACGCCCCACCAATAAAAAACAACCCCATAGCATTATGGTGCCATCTCCATGCCTTACGGTTGGTTTTGTGTACCTCGGATTGTAATTAGGTCTCACTCTTTACCATCAATTGCGAATAAATTTATTTTAGTTTCATCACTCCAAGTACATTCCACATCTTTTTCTTGACCTTAATGGGATCTTTTTTAATATGGTAAATTTTTGCAAAACAAAACAGTATCTGGGTATGATTTTTTTAGCAATGGAACCTTCAATGGATATAAAGTGTGAAGATCAGCATCTTTTAGGATACGACGAACAGTTCTGGCACTGATTTGCGTTTCTATTTCGCGATGCAGATCTTTTGAGGACATTCACCTTAGCTTTTCTTACCAAAGTGACTCTATCTCTTCAAGTCATTTAAGATGGGCGCCCTCTGGTTTCTGGAGTGTATAGCATGAAACACAAATCTTGCAGAGCTTCCAATTACTGTTTGCTATTTCTCTAATAGATTCTCCCCTGTTATGCATGGATAAAATGGCTTCACGTTGATCTTCAGTGCAGTGCTTCGCTATTCCCATTTCAGTGCCATTTAAAAATAAAAAAACAATTACTATAAATTTCTAAACTATTCTTAGACTTAGACTTATTCAATCAACAAGCAAACTTTCTTGACCTTTTCTTAATATGTTGCTATTTTTTTTACCAGCAAATTTTGTAGTTATCAATTTAGTGCAGAATCAGCATTATCACAGGCCCCGTCGTAATGGATTCGTACTACGAATCCCGAACAAAGGTATAATAGGCCCCGTCGTAACAAAAATATGCCTACGAAATTCGGAGTTCGTGAAAAGTCGTATCACTAATCCCGAATGAATAGGAAGTTTGACAGATTTTCTACGAACAGTTATTTGCATAGAGTCTGTGAAACTAAAAACAATAAAACAGCTTGCGGACGAATAAAACGCGCAAAATTAAAGAGATATGTAAGTTTTACGAAATTAAATGCAAATTCAACTTTTTATTTTTCAAAAGGCAAATAATACCAACAAAACTCAGTTTGAAATGCATTTTGAAATGCTCCAAGAACAGCCTGAAACCGCACAAGGATATTCAAAAATTCCAAAAGAGGAAATGAAAGCCTTTTAGAAGAAAGTTAAAACGAAATTGAATAGCATGGGTCCACCTTCTAAGGACGCAACTAACTGGAGAAAAGTAGGTAAAGGTTAATAAAATTTAAATTGAATTTTCTTCACACAGTTTGGCGTAAATCAGATGATTTTGAAACTCGGAAAAATGGATTTCTCTGTGGCAATTCTGTTTTGATTTCGTTCGGGGCTTGTGATGTGAATTTGTTCGTAATTGTAGCGTAAAAAAACTAATCGGAACTTTTGATAGGGGTGAATATGACTAATGCCTTACTCGGAAGATTAAAAGTAGAATAGATTGATGATATAATTAACGTTAGTATAATGCAGACATTTTTTCAGACATCCACCTATTTAAAGTGCAACATGCAGTATACTTAAAGTAAGAAGTGGCTTGATTTACATATGTACCTGCGATGAGGTAGGGTAAGGAATCAAGCTATCTTTTGTAACAATATATTAACCTAAAAGCTTCTCATGCTAAATAATATTTTTACTAGGGAAAGGAAGGCTAACAAATTATTATTTTGTTTTAAATAAAAAAAAAGCAAGAAATACGAAATTTTAACAAATTTTGACTATACGGCCTCTTTTTTTATATTTTGTAACTGCAAAGATTCCCTCAAACTTCAATCAATTGATGAAAACATGTTAAATTTGTCAACATTTTAGAAATCTTGAGCTATTGGTCATCCATCCTAAGAAACTAGGTGGCACGAGTACGATAACCATTGCGCCGCATAGTAATAACGAAGATTTGTAGAAGGATAAATACAAGCATTTTTTACTAGAGGAGGGGGGGTCTATCTCCCTCCGTTTAAGCGGGAACGGCAATTTTCTTAAAAATGCCTTGGAATTAAAAAAACTAAATTATAAAACAACGGCAACACTTACAATACAAAATAATATGTTTTCTGAAAGCCAGAAACTTGTTCTTTTATTATTTGTTTCAACCTATACTCTGTTCAATTTGAATGTGCAGTACAGGCCTTATGGCAGAGCTTTTTAAAACACACTGGTGCCTGCTGCTGCTTGCACGACACCTTAACTTAAGAAATTGCCACTGAAATAAGAAACAGAATCACTGACTTACATTTAAATAGTTTGTGTAATCTCCCTGGGTGAAAGGAGACTGATCGCCAATTTGCAACCAGGCCTTATTGACATTGTGTTGAAACAGATTTACCATTGTCTAGTTGATGGAAATTCATATGGCATTTTCTTTGATTTTTGCTATGCAACTTTCAGGATTTAAGCTTTTTTAGAGCTTTTGATAGCAATATGTTTGTGAGAATTGCGGCAATTTTAAATGCTCTCTACGGCAACTGTGAAATATTTGAAATGGAGATAGCTTATTGAAATCCATAATAATGGGTGATTTTTTAAGAGGTTTAGAACTTTTTTTAAAAAAAAAACACAAAAAATTCGAAAAAATGAATGAAATATTTATTTGAATCGATAGTTTGAACCTTGCAATTTAATGTTTAAAGATAATTTCATGCAAATGTTGACCGCGGCTGCGTCTCAGGTAGCCCATCCGCTGAGTCCAATTTTGGCATACTCTTTCACACATATCGGCCGGTATCTCACGAATGAATGCATGGATGTTGGCTTCCAGTGCGTCAATCGAAGCGGGCTTGTCCCTATAGACATAAGCCTTGACATACCCCCACAAAAAATAATCTAATGGTGTCAAATCGCACGATCTAGGCGGCCAATTGACCGGCCCGAAACGTGAAATTAACTGTTCACCAAACTCGCCTCGCAATTGCGCCATTGTTTCGCGTGCTGTGTGGCATGTGGCACCGTCTTGTTGAAACCACATATCATGCAAGTCAAGAACTTCCATTTCGGGCAAAAAAAGTTTGTTATCATCGCTCGGTAGCGTTCACCATTGACAGTAACGCTGCGATTCGCATCATCTTTGAAGAAATATGGCCCAATAATGCCGCCGGCCCATAAACCGCACCAAACAGTGGCTTTTTCGGGATGCATTGGTAGCTGTTGCAATGCTTCTGGTTGATCTTCACTCCAAATGCGGCAATTTTGCTTATTTACGTACCCATTCAACTAAAAATGAGGCTCATCGCTGAACACAAGCAGCGCGCGATGAACATTTCGAACCGAGCACGAATTTTGATAGTAAAATTTAATAATTTGCAATCGTTGTTCATTTGTAAGACGATCCATGGTTAAATTGCAAACCAAACTCAAGCTGTTTGACAGTGACACAAGGTACTAAACACACGTCAGCTGTCAAAACCAGTGTTGCCAAAACCAAACCAGCTAAAAAATCACCCGTTAGTATGGATGAAAGGCAAATATCCTATCTTCCTTGTACTGCATATTCAAATTGAACAGAGCATAGTTATTTGTGTTAATAGTTTTTTGAAAAAAATGCTTTCAAACTCAAAATTTATCAAAAAAACAAACAGTTTTTGTATTCAAAGTTTTGAAATTAAGTGCTGAATTGGCTTTAATTATTTGATGTCCCTATAAATTCTTAGTCAAAAACTGAAAATTGAAAATTACCAAAACTACTATTTTATTCAATTTTGTTGGTATTCATGTAAGCTTGATTACAATTCTACAGTAATGAACAAGTTTCTGGCTTTCAGAAAACACATTATTTTGTATTATAAGTGTTGCCGTTGTTTCTAATTTTTTTTTAACTTTAGCTCATTTTTTAGCAAATTGTCCCTCCCGCCTAACCAGATGGAGATAGACTCCCCATCCCATAGTAAAAAATGCTTGTAAAGGGTTTTCCAATAAGAGGGGTTATTTTGAATAGCCCGCTATTTCGGTAGCTGTCACTTTTGAAGCTGTCATTTTTTGACATTTGACAAGTAGAAACTACGCCATTAATAGCCGTGTTCCATTGGGCCTTCCAAAGTACTTTTTAGTACTTCCCAGTAGATGATGAATGGAATACTTTCATTTTGCCAAAAGTAAAATCTAACCTCAATATCAATTTAATTTCGGTTGTTTGTTTTTGTATTTTACTTTTAACTAGAAAAATGTCAACAGCAACAATCTACTACACAATTTCTTTTGATTGGTGATGTATTTTACTTGTTTGGAAACATTCTGTAACTAGATTAATGAACTACTTTGAACTACTTCGACAACAGAGTAGAAGTGGTTGGCTGCAGCCAGAAGTACTTGGCAGTAGATACTGGAGCCCAAAGGAACACACCTAATAAAAATGGAACGATACACGCTTCAACAACGCATTGAAATTATTAAAATTCACTACAAAAATGGTGAAAATTTGGCAGAGACGGTTCGTAAAACTAAAACATTTTTGGGTCGTCGTGAAGTACCTTGTCGGACCGCAATACAGAAATTGGTGGACAAATTCGAGATGTTGGGACAAGTTAGTGATGTGAAGAATAAAACCCGTGCACGTCGCTCAAGAACAACTGAGAATATTGCTGTTGTAGCCCAAAGTGTTGAAGAAAACCCAGGGGGGTCATTCTGTAATTTTCAAAATGATAATCGTCAAAACGATTATCGTTAACGCTATCGTCAATGATTTGCTTCACGTAACTCGACCACTATGGTCTCGTCTATCGTTTCCAGTTTGAGATTGTTTGGTATATTTCACAAATTCTCAAACTGAAGTGAAAATGTTTTTTTCTATGGGGTTTGACAGAAAATTTGTTGTAAAAAAGCGCACCTACAACTTTTTTGTGTTGTTTATTGCTTTGTGTTTTGTTTTGGTGCGGCCGCCGCCGATTGCATTAAAAAGCCGCCTGGCAAGTTCATTATTTCGAGTACCATCACAAAGGCTTCTTTTGATAGCCAAAAACGCTGAACAAAACTATAATGGTTTGAATTATTATAACAATAATAAAAAGATTATTTGTTTGTTTAATTTTATTTAGCAACCAGTGCCATTAAAGATGTTCTACAATAGTACATAAACATAAAAACATTTTGCTTACATATGGGTTGGAAGAGATAAAGGATCTGATTTATCTCTTAATTGTCTTCGCAATCGTATTAACTGTAGTTTTTCTTAATTTTAATTTTCACTTTGCAAGACAAATAAATTGCGCTGAAACATTTTTACTTCTATTTATCTACTAAATTGACAGATTTCAATGCCAAAGGATACCTATTTAGCTATCGTGTAAACGATATCGTTTTGATGATATCACTTTGACGATTATCGTCTTACGTGAAGCGCGGCTATCGCCGAAACGCTAACGTCTGACGATAATCGTTTTACGGAATGACCCCCCAGGTTTGTCCATTCCTCGTCGTTCTTTGGAATTAGGCATTCCACAAACGTCATTACACCGTATTTTGCATAAAGACTTGGGTCTTAAGGCTTATAAAGTTCAGTTAACACAAGAACTCAAGCCGGCTGATCATCAACAACGCGTCGTGTCTTTGCTGATTGGGTCCTTGAAATGCATGAAAATGATCCGGAATTTTATCGAAAAATCATCTTGACTGATGAGGCCCATTTCCACCTCGGAGGCTACGTCAACAAGCAAAACTGTCGCATCTGGCGCTCGGAAAACCCAAGAGTTATTGTTGAAAAGCCTCTCCATCCTCAACGCGTGACTGTTTGGTGCGTTTATGGTCCGGCGGGGTCATTGGACCTTACTTTTTCGAAAATGAGGCTGGAGCAACAGTTACGGTCAATGGATTGCGCTATCGAGAGATGATTAATGATTTTTTATGGCCGGAATTGGATGGTATTGATCTGGACAACGTTTAATTTCAACAAGACGGCGCTACGTGCCACACAAGCAATGAAACCATCGATCTTTTACGGGAAAAGTTTCCGGACCGTGTTATCTCTCGAAGAGGTGATCACAATTGGCCACCGAGATCTTGTGATTTAACACCTTGCGACTTCTTCCTTTGGGTCCACGTGAAAGATAAGGTCTACGCGTCGATTCAAGACCTCAAAGATGGAATTCGTGAGGCTATCGAGGACATAGGGCAGCCACTTTGCGATTTGGTTATGGAAAATTTCATGAAAAGGATATGGTCCTGTAAGCGTGGTCGTGGCGGCCATTGGGCTGATGTTGTGTTCCATTATTAACGGCATACCTTCCTCCCTCTTTATAATGAAATAAACATCCGATCATTTATCTCAAAAATGCCATTTTTCTTTGAATATCAAAATAACACCTCTTATTGGAAACCCCTTTATTTTACCTTTCTACAAAAATCCGTAATTATTTTGCGGCGCCCTAGTTATCGTACTCTCCCCAACTAGGTAGGTAGGTATTTATTAATGTGTACTTTTAAAGGGCCGGTTATAGCGATCAGGAAAACGCATCAGGAAAAATTTTCTTTTGGATAATTTAATATGTTAACTTACAATTGGAAAAATAAAAATGATACGAATCTATGAGGAATCACTTGATATAAATTTTTCATAAAAAAAATTTCCTTGGGGCAATTATTTTTTCTTAAAAAAACATTTATTAATCTTCCTGATGAATTTGCGCGAAGTCGGGGTACAGACACACAAACCGACAGACGCAATCTTTTGTATCATGTTGGAACCTTGAAACAGTTCAAGAAAAAAAATTGATTAAGCTATTTTTAAAAACGTAGTTTTTCTTAACAAATATTACAAAAGCTGCCTTTTCTTTGATCTTCCATAGCAAAAAATTTATTGCGTTTAGAAAAAAATATAAAGGTAGCTACCTACTACCCAATATGTACATACATGATTGCAAATTCTAACTGCAAAAAAACCTAGAGATCAAAAAACTTTGATAAAAGATAGGATATGTCTAAATGAGACTAGAATGTCAAAAAATGACCTCACCATGAAATTGAAAAAAAAAAAATACACTATAAATTTGAACCATTATCATGATTCATCATGGCCGGCAGCAATTATTACAACGAACAAAAATAAAAAAACAACCTTTACTCATCTTCCCCAATTTCATTCAAGCAACAAAATTTTCTGAATGAATACAAAATAAAAAATAACCCTTACAACTGCATTTCGTCTGCCGAACGTGCTTTGACCTTGTCTGACAAGCAAAACCTACTTACATGGGTTGATTTTGTAGTCGCCTTTCTTTCATAACAAACAAAATTTAAATTTATATTTTTTTTTGCTCTGCATGCGATATCTATGGAACTATAGTATCTATGGTACTACCTCCATTTGCAAACTCAAAATTTAAAAAAAAAACAAAATTCAGACTATTTTATTTTCAAAATTTTACTCATTTAATTAATATTTTTGTTTTTAAAATTCAATGCTCTCTTATAAATTTATTTTGAATTTTTAAAGAAGAAGAAGAGATTTTAGCATCTGGTTTTTGGCGTTTGACTAAAAACTAATAAGAGCATTGAATATAATAAACAAAAATACTACTTAAATTAAATTGTTATATTTGTTTTCTTCAAGATTTTTTTTTTTTTTTTGAAAGTTTCCCCTCTGGCTAAGTGGGGGGGGGTATAGAATTCGAGGGCGCAGCCAGTTCGCTATCGAGTATAGGCCGTTTCTTTTTTTTTCAATCGGAAATTATCGGCTGAGCCAAGTAAGGAAATCGATTGTATCATACAAGTTACGTGTTAGGCCCCTGCTTTTCATTTTCCCCTTAAAATTTTGTAGCTCGTACCCAAAATATATTTTTACCAAGAAAAAACAACTGTCGGCGAATTTCGTAATAGAACAAAAAACTGTCACGGGTATACGATAAAATGCGTTCGGCGAATTTAATAATCATGACTACGCCTTAACGTAAGGGAGATGAGTCAAAGTGACTTTCACAATAAGGATGTTCGAGAAAAGTCGTATATTTTTGCTAAATACGAATTTCAAATTGGGTTGACTATCTTCTTTATTTACTTTTTAAGTAGCAAGGGATTAAAATAAACACTTTCTTTTTTAAGGAAAACCGGAAGAGGTTCTTATATTTCTTATAAAAAAATACTTAACAGAATCAATAAACATTTATTAAGTTGAATTATATCCAGTTGTTTAAAAGTTGTAGGTTTTTGACATGTTCTCGTTTTTATATTTACACTTCTAAGTATCTTTTCGATCCTACATAAGTGTCACATTTATCTTCTAAGGTTAGAGCTGAATATAAAATAAATGAAGAACCAAATAGATAATTTGAAATTAGATATATTTATTTTACATTTCATTAAAGATCCTTTTAATCCAAGCTTCTGACTTCGAATCTTTTGAATGTGTAATTAATAAACACCCAGTCTTTGGCGATTTCACTTCCTTGGGGTACAGGTGCTGACACTGAAAAGAAAGAATAAACAATATTAAAGAAATTCTGCAATTATTTAAATGTTGTATTTGAATTGAATTTTATCCGCCCTTAGGGTTATAGCGATCAGGAAAATGTATCAGGAACTTACTATGTATTTGAAAAATAAAAAGGATAAGAATCTAGAGAAATCGCAGATTTTTCTATATAACATACATTTTTGCTTAAAAAAAATTAAGTAAATATGTTGATTAAAATTCTGAACGGAAAAGGAATTTGCACTAGGAAAATTAACAAATGCTTTTTTTAAGAAAAAATATTACTTAAAGTGATTTTTGAAATTGTAAGGAATTGCATTTTCCTAACCGCTATAAACGGCCCCTAAGGTAAAGCAAGGGCACTTTCCCCCCGGTTATTTTGGGTTGCCGTCGTCTTAAATAAGCCTCTGATAATGATTACCCTCAAATGGCAACCAGACCCTGAACGTCAATAAGTAACCACTTGAATATTTACCTGGAACTTGAGAGTATTTACCTGGAACATGAAGGAAGTGACCCTAGACATGGCAATTATAACTTTATGCGGCCCCGAGGGCCAGGGCTATCCGCCAGTGGGCATACTTCAGGCGACAAACTGTTATAAATTGACATGTCTATAGTCTGGTCCATGTTTCATGTAAGTTTCGGACACAACAAAAATGGGGGTTTTTAATGGGTGATTTTTTAAGAGGTTTAGAACTTTTTAAAAAAAAAAAACACAAAAAATACGAAAAAATGAATGAAATATTTATTTGAATCGATAGTTTGAACCTTGCAATTTAATTTTTAAAGATAATTTCATGCAAATGTTGACCGCGGCTGCGTCTCAGGTAGCCCATCCGCTGAGTCCAATTTTGGCATACTCTTTCACACATATCGGCCGGTATCTCACGAATGAATGCATGGATGTTGGCTTCCAGTGCGTCAATCGAAGCGGGCTTGTCCCTATAGACATTAGCCTTGACATACCCCCACAAAAAATAATCTAATGGTGTCAAATCGCACGATCTAGGCGGCCAATTGACCGGCCCGAAACGTGAAATTAACTGTTCACCAAACTCGCCTCGCAATTGCGCCATTGTTTCGCGTGCTGTGTGGCATGTGGCACCGTCTTGTTGAAACCACATATCATGCAAGTCAAGAACTTCCATTTCGGGCAAAAAAAAGTTTGTTATCATCGCTCGGTAGCGTTCACCATTGACAGTAACGCTGCGATTCGCATCATCTTTGAAGAAATAGGCCCAATAATGCCGCCGGCCCATAAACCGCACCAAACAGTGGCTTTTTCGGGATGCATTGGTAGCTGTTGCAATGCTTCTGGCTGATCTTCACTTCAAATGCGGCAATTTTGCTTATTTACGTACCCATTCAACCAAAAATGAGCCTCATCGCTGAACACAAGCAGCGCGCGATGAACATTTCGAACCGAGCACGAATTTTGATAGTAAAATTCAATAATTTGCAAGCGTTGTTCATTTGTAAGACGATCCATGGTTAAATTGCAAACCAAACTGAAGCTGTTTGACAGTGACACAAGGTACTAAACACACGTCAGCTGTCAAAACCAGTGTTGCCAAAACCAAACCAGCTAAAAAATCACCCGTTAAAATTAATTTTGTACAACTATTAACTCCGAAAAATTAAGTTAAAAACAAAAGTTGACTATAATTTCAGTTCACTCAGTCATTTCTATAAACTGTTTACGATTTAGTATGGACAAGTTATGATATCCTGAGAGGTAATAGGGAATTCGCTCATCTAGCGGAATTTAATTTAAAAATATGACTTGTCCAAACTGATCTAAAAATTGGTTTTCCTTTCGGACGAGACTAGAGACATGCCAATGTATCACAGTTATAACAGTTTTTCGCCATTAAAAAAGGGCGTGCGTTAACGCGCTTCACGCGACTTGAAAACAAATCTGGGTACCTGAAGTATCCTTAACGGCGGAGGGCCCTGGCCCTACGGGGCCGCATAAACAGTTCTTTTATAAATCAAAACTGTTATATTTGGCATGTCTAGAGCTTAGAGGATAAATAATATGGAGTGCTCGCTAATGCATTGTAGTGCCTGAATCCATGATAGGGGTCACTTTTTCACTTTCGATAAGATAAAGTCTTAGAATTGTAAGCCATACTTTGCTTATTTTCTCACCATCACAATGCATGCAAAAACAAACTGTACTTTTTTGAGATTTTTTTAAGGGCATAAAAGAAGGAAAAAAAGCTTTCTGGTTTTGAAAACCGTAAGAGAAAAACAGACAAAGAACCAAAACTTTATCAGGAAAGAAAATCCATGAACATCAACAAAGGAGGGGTGCCGCAAAATATTTCGCCCGTTGCGCTATTATGCCCAGAGCCGGGCCTGCGTACTTAAAAGTAAATGCTTAACTTTTTAAGTATAGGTATAGGCTTTTGATACATGTATGTAATTCTTTGAAATTTTCAGAATTATGAGCTGTTTAGATCAAATAACATATTCAGAAGATGCAATCAAATCACTTAAAGCATCTGTAATTAACTAATTTGATTCAAAATAAATCAGATGTGGGCCAAAAGTGGTAGGCTTCGAAAGCACTTAATCTTCCTGGATAAATGAAACAAAATCAAACATAAATAATGAATAATGTGCTCCAGATCGTCTCCTAATGTTTCATTAATAAGTGTATTTTATCATAATGACAGCGGTACGGTACGGTAACGAACGATCCCAACATTGTGTGCCAGGTGATATAAACTGGATCTGGTCTGAAGATGATAAATTGCTTGTACCATCTAACATAAGATATGAAAGTGAATTTATTTTCATTGATAACTTTCTTTCTCTAAACATATCGCAAGTTAATTTTGTTAAAAACTCATACGATAGAATTTTAGATCTTACATTTGTTTGTGTTAATGAAATCAAAGTCAATGTATCAGAATCCAGGTTTCCTTTTTTAAATAATTCTGTTCATCATAAGCAAATTGAGTTTGAATTTTACAATGCTCTTATTTTAGAAGTAAATGCGTATAAAAAGTATAATGCTGTGAAAGACGATTTTTCAAATTTAAACTAATGGTTAAACTCGTTCGAATTATATAATTGCGATTTACAAAATTTTATTAACATTTTAACATTGTTTTCAAAGGGAATTCTATGGTTGGCTTCATCAAAAGAAATACAAGAGATTTTTCTAACCCCCACTCGCTTATATCTTTGGTGAGATCATTGCTCGAATATTGCGATATAATCGATTCAAAGAAAATTTACTAAGTACCTATATTTTCTTAAAATGGTCTGAAGAAACTTCACATTGACGAAAAATTCATTTAATAGTTTTTATTAGAGATTTATTCTCGTATCCCATTAAAAGCCCATGTTAACTTTCATTGCTACCGATGTTCCTAAAAGACTGTTAAAGCGAAGAGAATTTTCAAGCTTTAACTCAGTTTGTTTGAGATAGACATAAGCAGTCGTATTTATTAGATTTTTTTAGAACACGCTTAGACAGTTGTCCAGCTAGTCATTGGCTGAATATTTTAGCCATCTCCCTATTTATAAACGGATTCCATAAATTGTCTAACTATCCAGGGTTGTTATCGAAATACGTCCTTATATATTCTCTGACATATCTGTTATATGTCAATCTGGAATGAACTAATGAATTTGAGTGAACTTTGTAAAACAGCTGTTTCAACTATGGCACAGTGTCCCGTTAGTACACCTATCAAGGTTCTAATATTCTTTTTACTCAGCGATAGAATACACTGAGTTTTCTTTTCATTAATTCTAGGCCATAAGCTTCTAGAGATAACGCAATCGTTCCTAGACATCCAGGAGTTATTGATTTGCTCTTTCATAATTATGTCTATCTTCTTATTAATCACTATAATTGAAACGTCTGGTCCCATATCTAAATGGCTACTATTTGCCCTCTTTGATACTGACCCCTTCCCTGCCAGGTCATCTGCTATGTCGTTCCCTTCTATATTGCTATGTCCAGGAACCCAGCAGAATTTGACTTGGTTGGTGTTGCAAATATTTATTTTTCAGTATGCTTTGGCATTTTGCTACTGCCTTGGATCTAATAGTCTCACTGGATAATGCTTTGATGGCAGCTTGGCTGTCCACGAAAAATGTGATCTCCGACGAGATCAGTTTTCTCTTGTGAATTATTTCAGCCACCTTTTCAATAGCGTAAATCTCAGATTGAAAGACTCTACACTTATCTGGGAGTTTGTATGATTCTCTAATATTAAGAGTTTCACAGTACACCCCAGCTCCTGTTACTTCTGCCATTTTTGACCCATCTGTTTAGAAGGGGATACCCCTTTCGGGTATTGAAATAGATAAGTTTTTGTTAAAATCTATTAGAGGTGGTACGTAGTCAGTCGTCACATCAAGTCCGGCCACTGTGCCATACCTTTGCAAGATAGACCCATGACCATAGCTGCTGTGCTTCCAAGAACCCATTTCTTTAAGTCGAAGTGCACTCTTGGCTGCAGTGCATCTTATGTACTCGTCCAGGACTGGAAGATTGAGAATAGTTCCCAGCCCTGTTTGTGGCGTAGATCTTTGTGTCCCCGTTATTCCTATACAGGCTAGTCTCTACATTGTTCAGGTTTTTGAGATAGCTAACTTTTTCCACAGCCTTCCACCACACGATCGAACATTCGCGGTGTGACTTGAGGTCGCATTTCGCATACCCCATCGTGTACCGAAGGTCTTTTTGCATGTGTAGGAAGCATAAAGTGCTATTTTCATTCATTCCTCTGTGTTCCGTTTCCAGGTTAGCTTGGAATCAAGGATTACTCCAAGATACTTAGCTTCTTTGGAAAGTTTCAGTGGAATTTCATTTAGCTTGGGAGGAGTAAAGTCCTCTAATTTCCTATTCTTCGTAAACAGAACTAGTTCAGTTGGCCCCGAGAGCGTTTTGGGCTGCCCAAGAAGTGTAGACTCCATAATATCTCTGATGGTGGTAAGATACTTACCCGATATCAAAATTAATATGTCAGCTGATAGCGACGTATCTAATTTTATTACAACTTTTGAAGATTACCCTAAGCTATGGGGTGGTTATCTGTCTGAATACTTTTGGCCTTTCTTAACTCTTTGGTGTACGAGTTAAGTTCGGTTCTATATGAATTCCAGTCTTCCTCTAATTTACTCAGTTTGGCTTTAATGGAAAGTTTTCCGACCACTGTTCTTCGTTTCTTAAGCTCACTGTTCCAGCATGATGGATTAGTGGGTTTAATGTTTTAATGTTTATGAGACATGGGGCAGTGTCTTTCGAAGGCGGTTCTCGTTTTATTAGTAAGGTTTTGAACAACAGTGTCAATGGTTGAGGTTGACCAAGAGTTCCTCCCTCTGGTGGGTCGATTCGTTCGTTCAACTATTCGTGTACTCTGTCCAATTTGTTCTAGTTGGGTTTTAAAAGGCTTTATCTTCTGGATAAGTGGGTTTAATGTTTTAATGTTTATGAGACATGGGGCAGTGTCTTTCGAAGGCGGTTCTCGTTTTACTAGTAAGGTTTTGAACAACAGTGTCAATGGTTGAGGTTGACCAAGAGTTCCTCCCTCTGGTGGGTCGATTCGTTCGTTCAACTATTCGTGTACTCTGTCCAATTTGTTCTAGTTGGGTTTTAAAAGGCTTTATCTTCTTTGCGTTTCTGTTTAAAGTAAAGAGTATCCTAAAGTGATCCGAAAAGGATTCTTTAGGTGAGACTCTCCAGTTACCTACAGATATTTTCTCATTTTTACTAATAGATAAGAGCGAGATCTAGAATTTCTTCCCTGTTTTTATAACGGAATGTTGGGTGATCGCCCTTATTACATAATAGTAGATTATAACAGAGAATGTATTCAAAAATTGGCTCACCCCTTCACATTGACACATCCCAAAACCAAAGGTGTCCCTCGTGCTGTGGAATAATCCACAAGGTCGCGGACCGTTTTTGCTGGTAGGCTCTCCTCATGGTATGGCATATACGTTGATGCCGTGAAGTTGCCTTCCTTGGATTCAACGCTGATTGCCACGTTATCCACGTTGCTGTACCTAGATAAAAAGAAAGCATTAATTGACTTTTTCGCTAAAATACAACTTCTAATATCACCTTCTGACGTGGAGTGGAAAGGTTGTAATTTTTTGACCTTAATCCCCGGACCTGATTCTTGAGCATTAGGTCGTGTTGCTGCTTTAGCCTGATGCACATTAATTTGCACCACCAGCAGCTTCTGATTCCCCTTTACCTTTAAGGTTCCGAGACCGTATCTCAACACGTCCGCTTTCTTCTCTTTCAGAAGAAGTTCAGAATTCTTGTCAATTACGAACAAGAGCTTCTTCCCTTCCCCGCTGAGGCTCGTCGTGGAGTATATGAGGGTTCTGGTCCCCGCCGCAAACCACTTTCACTCCTTTCCGCCATCCAGCTCAATCGAAAGTATAGTCATCAGAACTATCGTTTTCAGATGTTGCCATCATGGCTTTTAGAATTTCGTTCTCCACAAGTAACCAATTTTTTGCCGTGATTTTCCCATGCGGGTTGTCTCGACTTGTTATGACCAACTGCAGATTGATCGGGGTGGTGTCAAAACCGTTGGTTTCAAGCTCTTTAGAACCTTCAATCAACCAATTTTTTGCCGTGATTTTCCCATGCGGGTTGTCTCGACTTGTTATGACCAACTGCAGATTGATCGGGGTGGTGTCAAAACCGTTGGTTTCAAGCTCTTTAGAACCTTCAATCTTGTTTGCCTCCTCCGATCTTGCTCTCTTAGATTAGTCTGGCTTGGTCTGCTGTTTCTTGCTGGATGTCGCCAGTTTCGTATTTGAGCCAGTACGAGCAGTAAGGTGATTGCCAGCCTGTTCACGGTTTAGGGCCTTGTCTCTCGAACTGCGATTGGTTCTGTCCTTTTTCTCCGTAGCACTCACTAATCTTTTAGAGGATCTGTAGATACTGTGTTGCCTCGAAGGTTTGAGGGGTGCAGTAGGCTTCAGCCCAGTCTCTTTGGGACTCGAGTCTTCCAGCCACACGTCCTCGGTTTGAGTTCCTATGGAAGGAGGTCTGCCCAAGGACTCCCTACCGTGAATAGCCAAGCTATCTAGAGCAGGAAAATGAGCCGCTCTAAGATTGAGTGCGTTGGGTTGTCTTGTTAGGACGTTCTTATTTGATTCTTTGTTTGCATTTATTTTGTCACTGGCGACTTAGCCTCTTCCGAAGCCAAGCCCTCGCCGGCAGCCGTGACTCCTGCCGACACTTGAGTGTATATCCCCACTCCAATTTCATTTTGTTTGTAAATTTTTGTCCATATTTATTTGTTGGATGAACATCACTCTTTTTAATTGGTTTTGCTTAGTTGTATGTCCTTTGCTGGATTGCCGGAGGGTCAAACGTAAACCCCCTCGCCTACGTCAAAAACCGTGAGGGGGAGCCATGGTTGTACTCTAGTTTATATATACAAAGGTTTCGGTAGGTTAGCGGCTATCGGCAATCAAAGTACACATATTAAATGTAATATCATTAGCGTTTTCATTTTTGTTCGGTTCCTGCACAACTATGCAAATGGCGGATCCAGTGTATCTGCACTTGTCAAAATGCTGCCATTTATCGACCCGATTTATCATAACTTTTACATAACTTTAAAGCATACGCTTTCTCAGTCCCAAGAAACATATTCCTATATGAGTGATAGTCATGAAAAATACGAAGAATAACCTTTTTTTAAAATTAATTTAAGATAATGTGTTTTTAACTTTGAATTTTGTTTTATAAGCCTTAACTACGAAGAATAAACTTTTTCTTTCATTTCAAAAGTTAACTTTAAGATAATGTGTTCTTAACATTAAATTCTATCATTTTTTTGTTGAATAAACATTCAAATGCGTTTTGTGCAAAACTAAAAATATGGAGTTATCATATTTATACCAAACACCACAGACATATTACCTTACCCTGAGGCCACACGGGCAAGCAAGTTGGGTTCATACATTGCCTGTCAAATTCGTATCTGTTTACTGGCTGTGAAGTAGGCGGCACTCCATTTGCCAAGCAAGCTGTTCTTTTTCTCTGCTATGGTAAACAACTTTGTTTGATCTTTCAAACAAAATGGATTAAAAAAATTAAAATACATTTGGAATGAATATTCAAGAAAAATGCAGAAATGGTTAACAAACTTTAATAATTGATATTATGGACAACGAAACAAAAGAGGGAACAACATATATGTACTTTAACTAAAATTCATGTCCCAAAAAAAACTTCAATTTTTTGTACCGAAATATTCCACAGATGTCAAAATACAGTTTGTTGGCAATCCGTTTGTCAAGCACAAAACTTTAAAATTCCATTGAAGGATGTCTATGGATTAAAAAACCTCTAAGAAAATTGTTGAAAAGGGCAATTTTAGAGTTTTTGGTGATTTGTAACAAAATATTCACAAACGTTGAATATTCCGTCAAGCAATGTCAAGTTTCGTATGAAAGTAAATTCTAACATTTTAAAAATGCAGTCAAATTCCAAACTAAATTTATTTTACAGTCGCTGACTAACTCTTAAACCAATTAAAAAAATCCTCGATTCATAGCCATAACCTCAAAAACGGAAGTAAACCCCATTTCGTCCCTCAGTCCTTTCCTCCTCAAAAAAGCCATAGATATGATAAGTAGACTTTGAAAACATATCCCTACTTCGCGATGGAAGTCTCCTTATCCTTGTCAAGTTACAAAAGACCGCAGATATCTTCTTAAAAGCCAAAAAACTCGCTGGTATTTGCCCAGTAACAGTTAAGTTGCACGATCGCCTAAACCAATCTAAGGGTAAAGCTTATGCCACGTGCCTTATCAATGTCTCTGAAACGGAAATCATCTGTGAAATGAAAGCACAAGGTGTTACGGAGATATGTAAGTTCTTGAAGAAAGGAGATGATGGAAAGCAAAAGGCGACAAGCCTGTTTCATTTCACATTCGACCTTTATCAACCACCCAAATCTGTAGATATTGGTTTCTACACAGCCAAAATGTCAGAATATATACCTAATCCTATGTGTTGCCGCATATGCCAACCTCTTGCCCATACAAAGAACCGCTGCAATGGTAATGCGAAATGCGAATCGTGTAATCTACCACCTTACCTCGCGCAACCATGCACTCGTTTAATGTGCGCAAATTGCTCCCCTGCCTACGCACCTTCTTCCAAAATATGTGCCACTTATAAACAAGCTAAAGAGTTAATCACAATTAAAACCCAAAAAAATGCACGACGGCAGAAGCTAAAAGAATCCGCAACCAAAAAAACTTAGTAAACAATCACTTGCCGAACAATTTAAAAAATAAAACAAGCAATCCATGTATCACTTACTAGTGTGCAATCACCTTAGCCACATTCAACCTACTCCCCACCTCCGCGAAAATCTTTAACACACACCAAATACCTCTGCATCGAACAGAAGTAACCTCAAACGACGGGTTTCCACCTTGTAGTGGTGGGGAGGCTTACGTTTAGGTCTTCAGCTGGCCAGCTGTGGACCTCCTAGATCTGCTTGAGGACGAGCCGAGCCTGGTGGCTGCTCAAGCGAGGGTGAAGGAGGGAAAGGATGGCCTCTTGCCTCCGCCCATCCCTAACCCAACCTCGATTATGACCAACCAGGCTAAGCAAGACAACGATAATACGGGTACGGACAGACTTAGAACGAGCCAAACTTGAGGACTGCTCAAGCAAAGGTGAAGAAAGGAAAGGACGGCCTCTCGCCTCCGCCTAGCTCTCACCCAACTGCGGGTACGTCCAATCAAGCTAGGCATGACGGCAAGTACGGACGACAGATAGTACGGACTGACTGATTAAGGGATCCGCAACTGGACAGCTGAAGATTCTAGGCCAACTAAGAGGAACCCAAACGTAAAAACTATGGACAACACACACAAAAGACAAAACAAACTAGCGGGGATATACGCTAAACCGTCGGTAGAAGTCGCGGCTACCGGCGTGGGCTTGGCCCCTCGTATCGAACGAAGGGAGAAGTCGCCAGTGACAAAAAACGCTAACGAATACAAAGACAATAACGACACAACGACGGAATTGACTCAGGAAGAGGAAGACCTTCTTCTCAACCCCTTTGCCAATCTCGGTGTGGATGATAGGGCCAGCATCGTAACTGTTGACACTGACGACATCAGTGACTGCCTTTCCGTTGCCAGCTCCAGCATCTCACGGTTATCTTCTTCTTCGGTGCGGAGTAAATACCGCAACTGCAGAAGAGTGATTGAACGACTTGGCACAAAGAGTTGGGAAGAACTTACGGAACTTGAACGGAAACGATTGCATAACGCGCGTGCGCTTCTGCAGGAAGAGTCTGCAAAGGAGGTTGGGCCCACTGTCTTAACACCGGAGAAGGCTACTTCTGTGCAGGGCACACGCGTGCACACGCTGATGGGACCACCCGAACCCCCGGCTGGTAAATCCCAGGTGTGGAAGGGGTTGGCTTCATCGGCTGTGCTTGCAAAGACGGACATAACAAAAGACAGGACGCATGAACCGGAAGTGGTCGAGTTGGAGGAATCGCACTCGGGAATGCAGTCCGAATGCGTCCACCTCCTCTCAGACAGGGGATTGCAAACCGACCGACTCAACAATGGACACCGAGAAGACAGTTGTGGAGGCCCGAGCTGAGTGTTGCAAGCGCACGGTGACAGGTCTCCTGAACGAAAGTCAGATACTCCGCAGGCAAAAACGGAACGCTGAGAGGTTCCTCCGGCGGCTAGCTAAAAGAAATCCTGAATCCTTAACGGCCAAGGAAAAGCTAGCTCTGGAGAGATGTACTCAGAGACTTTCGACTAAGACAGTTAGCACGGGTACGGACACACGTACTGAGGACGTGCCGAACTTGAGGACTACTCAAAGAAGGGTGAAGGAGGGAAAGGATGGCCTCTTTCCTCCGCCTGACTCTCACCCAACTGCGGGTTCGTCCAACCAAGCTAGGCAAGACGACAATCCGTCACGGACGGATGATACGGGTACGGACAGACTGACCCAGAACGAGCCGAACTTGAGGACTGCCCAAGGAAAGGTGAAGAAAGGAAAGGACGGCCTCTTGCCTCCACCTAGCTCTCACCCAACTGCGGGTACGTCCTATCAAGCTAGGCATGACGACACTAAGTCACGGACAGATAGTACGGACAGACGAACTAAGGACGAGCCGAACTCGAGGACAGCTCAAAGGAAGGTGAAAGGGAAAGGAAAGGATGGCCTATTGCCCCCGCCTAGCCCTCATCCAACCGCGAGCGGTTCCAAAAGAGCTAGGCACGACGACACAACGTCACCAGCTGTTCCTCACCAGGGAATAAGAAGAAGAAAGCCAAATTCTCCCGGGTGACCATGGAGGGCCAACAAACTGCGATAGCAGACTTTGGCAACCCTTCAAGGAAACTGACGGATGATCAATGGCAATTGATGGAACTCCGAATTCTGGACGGGGTAAATGAGGCTATCGTCAAAAACAGGCCTCCGCCGCTTTTCGGTAGCCTCAGCACTGTCCATGGGTTCAAGATGATGACATCTGAAGACGGCAACACTCTCACATGGCTCCGAGAGTTCATCGAGAAGACCGAAGCTCCTTGGCCAAACGCTGACACTGAGAGGACCCGTGATCCCAAGAGACAGGATAGAGCGGTACCTCAAGTCCCTCAACACCGACCAACTCAGCCAGAATTGGGAGGTTGTTAAGGTTGGCGAACCCACCAAAGATGGCACCGAAGTAATCGTGAGTTTAAGCACAAATCGATGCCACTTCTTCGGAAAATTGGCTACAAAGTACGCGTCGGTATAAACCGATGCAAGCTCAGGATGATAGCCAATAAGAAAAAACAGGTAAATAAGGGGGTGGTAGTTAAAAACTTATAATGAAATTTGTATAAATAAATCTTCATCACAGTAAAGCTGCCAGCGCCAACCTGGTCTACCTCATGGAGAGTAGACAAATAGACATTGCCCTAGTTCAAGAACCCTGGATATCAGGCGGCAAAATTAGGGGGCTCCACTCAAAGGGACTTACTTTGTTTAAATCCTCTATTGCAGGTACAATTAGTAATCATAGAGCATGTAGTGTAGCTAGAAAACAGATTAATCTCTTTCTTCTATCTACATACAGTAACCTAGACCAAACTGCGATAAAATTGGAGCGCGATGGGCTTCCACCGCTTATCTTGGCATCATGCTATATGCCTTACGATGGAACGGAGGGACCACCTGCAAATATCACGTCCCAACTTGTTGAACGCGCAGCTGTAGAGAAATGGGACCTTGTGATAGGATGTGATTCTAATGCACATCATACTCAATGGGGGAGCACCGACATCAACGATCGAGGTGAGTCTCTTTTTGAATTTATCATAGGAAATAACATACTATTAGCGAATAGAGGTAATGAACCAACATTTGTGACTAAGAACCGCGAGGAAGTACTCGATATCACCCTTGTGAGCAACTCGAATACCGTCTCAATAGAACAGTGGAAAGTACTTAAGGAAGAATCTTTTTCCGATCATAGGTTAATTGAATTCTTTATACTTAATACAACAAATTCTCAAAAACCTTTTAGAAATTTTAGGAAAACTAACTGGGATATTTTTAATGGGGAAGTAGAGAATAGAATCACATTGCTTAATACCAATGAAAATCAGGTAGTAAAGGCAACAAAAAACCACCTTGGTGGACAAAAGAACTGGGCGATATTAGGAAGGAAACTAGGCGACTTTTAATATCGCCAAACACACTAGATTAGACATAGACTGGGGGAACTACAAATCCAGTCAAAGAAAATTCAAAGCAGAAACACAGCGAGCTCGTGGAGAACCTTCTGCGATGAAGTAGAAGGCACCAATGAATCAGCTAGACTAAGGAAAATTCTCTCTAAAGAGCCAACACCTTGGGTTCCCTAAAAGAACCAAATAGTCGTTGGACAGAATCATGCAGTGAAACTCTTAAACTCTTAGTTAATGCTCATTTTCCCGGGTGTAATTCTAACCCGAGCTATAACCAGGTGAGTGAGATCCATACAGAGCACCGTCGGATATTGTAACGGAAGACAAGATTAAATGGGCAATAAACTCTTTCTCCCCTTATAAATCCCCGGGACTAGATGGCATCTTTTCAATGATGTTACAAAAAAGTGAAAACCTCATTACTCCGCACCTAAAAAACATATTCTCAAGCAGCCTCAGATGGGGATATGTACCTAAAGTATGGCGTGAAGTAAAGGTTGTTTTCATCCCGAAGGCTGGTAAACCTAGTCACACAGAAGCTAAAGACTATAGACCAATCAGTCTCACGTCGTTTACTCTTAAAATTTTCGAAAGACTGTTGGACATCTATATTCGCAGCACACTGAACCCGGAGGTAATTTCTCCAATGCAGCATCTCTATACAAAAGGCAAAATCGTAGAAACAGCACTTCACTGTGTTGTTAATACAGTTGAAAAAACTCTCAAAGACAAGGAATACACTCTCGCTGCCTTTCTGGATATTGAAGGAGCATTCAATAATGTGGAAAGTGATGCAGTTAAGAGAACCCTTGTAGAGCTGAATATAGAAAGTTCAATTATAAATTGGACTATGTGCATGTTAAGAAACAGGCATATAAACACAGAACTTGGAGAATCACGTTTAAAAGTATCCACATCTAGAGGAACACCCCAGGGATGGGTACTCTCTCCACTTCTTTGGATACTAGTTATGAACGAAATTCTTGTAAAATTAAAATATAGTGGAGTGAAAGTAGTAGCCTATGCAGACGACCTAGCACTACTTGCGACAGGAAAATTCCTATCCACTATAAGTGAACAGATCGAGTTTGCCCTGTCAAAGGTCAACAACTGGACAGAGAAATGTGGTCTAATGGTTAATCCATTGAAAACAGAAATGGTTCTCTTCACTAACAGAAGGAAAATACCAATGTTTAGACTACCATCAATAGAAGGGACACCACTCAAAATCTCAGATCAGGCCAGATACCTTGGTGTGATCCTTGATAAGAAACTGAACTGGTGTCTCAACACCAAAGAAAGAGCAAAGAAAGCTATGGTCGCATTCTATTCCTGCAACAGGATTTTCGGAAAATCCTGGGGACCAAACCCAAAAATTATCAGGTGGATGTACACAGCAATAGTTAGACCGATACTAACCTACGGTAATCTAGTTTGGTGGAACGCGACAGAGAAAACAAGGGGCGTTGAAAACCACCACCACAGCGGGGCTGGAAGCGATACTCAACCTGAAACCCTTAGATTTGTTCGTGCAAGAATCAGCAGCATACAGTGCCTTGCGACTAAGCCAGACTAACTGCTGGAAACAAAGCACAACGGGCCATACTCCGATTCTTCAGAGATATGTGGGAATTAATGTTTGCACAGACTACATAACACCCCATTTAAACTTCGACAGACCATTCACTACCTCTTTTCCTAATAGAGAGGAGTGGAAAAACAACCAACCTCTCAGTAACGAATCTACTATAACTGTCTTCACTGATGGTTCTAAGATGGACACTGGAGTTGGTGCAGGAATCTTCTCGGAAACTCTGGGACTAGCTAGCTCCTTCCGACTTCCAGACTTTTGCAGCGTCTTCCAAGCTGAGGTCTTGGCAGTGACCAAAGCAGCTACGCAAACATCAATGATGGCGATACCACGAGCTGACATCACCGTCTTTATTGATAGCCAAGCAGCAATTAAAGCAATTTCCGAGTCTAATGTTCTTGGCATGCAGCATAACATTAGACTCTGCTGGGTTCCTGGTCACAGCAATGTACAGGGAAACGAAAGAGCTGATGAGCTGGCGAGAACGGGATCGTCACTTGATTCAAGTCAAGCCGAACGACATATTAAAGTACCAAACTGTAACATCAAACAGGATATTGGTAACAAAATATCAGAAAAAAACAATGAAAGATGGAACCTGCTTGAAACATGCGCCACAACTAGAAAATTGTGGCCCAATTTCAATAAGCAGAGGACAGACAAAATTATGCAAATGAACAAAAAACATCTTCGTTCCCTTGTCAGCATAATCACCGGACACAACCTACTGGGATACCACAGAAAGAAAATGAGGCTCAGTACTGACGACCTTTGCAGAGGCTGCAGCGATGAAGAAGCACATGAGGACACCTTACACTTCCTTTGTCACTGCCCAGCACTCTGTCATTTAAGAAAGAAACACTTCACTTAGGTAATCATTTCTTTGATGACTTAGAGGATCTTTCTTGAACTTCGGCGAACAGTCTTCTGAACTTCGTCAATGCCTCTAAATGGCTTGATTGCTAACAGAACACATAGGTTTTTACATTAAGTGGGATACAACTTCCTAGGGTATCACAACGGATCTACATAGATCTAAGTGTGACGGTAACAAGATCAACTGTCAGCCCTTCCACCTAACCTAACCTAACTTCAAACAAAAAAACAATTTAATACCAAACAATAAAGAATCAGTTCCCCACACCTCGTAACTCTACGTTATTAGAACCCAATGCAAATACCAATATCTTCGCTAAACCGACCGCTTTAAAATCACATACAAGTTAACCTCCCACTCAAACCATCTTAACAGAAACACTCTTATATTAATACCATAACCACCTTTCCCTCTCACCAACAAAAACACATACACCAACACCCCTCCTCGAACCTTCCCATTCACCTATATCAACTTTTACCCAAACACTTTTGGAGAAACAAATGATGTCACAATGCAATAATAATTCTTATTAACCCAAAAAATGACTGCGGATCGGAGATTGAATAATTCAGACACCATAGAGAAGTTGGACCTCCCATTATATTTGGAGGAAACGTCAAGTCTTGTAATACTCTATGGGGTTCCTCAATCACAAACAGTGAAGTTGCTATATTAGAATATGTCTTTTAAACTCCAATTTAGTTATTCTTGGAGGCTTTCGTGAATAAATATTCCCCTGGAAATTTATTCTAAGATTCTTTTGTAATAATTTGACATAAGAAGTCAACTTTCCAGATGATTTTCTTTAAAACTTAAAAAAAACGTTGACGTAACTTGTTGCTCACCCGAGCTGTTGACAAAATTAACATGGAAAACACTTAAAGATTTATATGGTAGCGACCATTTCCCGATAATCACTAAACTGTTTATTGGTTCCTTAACAGACACTAAAACGTTAAACGAAGTTTAAAACAGACTTTGCAAATTGGAAGAATTTCAAAAATAAAATATCAGAGTACCTCTCAACAAAGAAGCAGCTTTACTGCAAAAAGCTATTCGAAACTGCTGCAAACACCTCGATTCCCCAGACAACACCTGTAAAGCGCAATCGGGTAGTGGCGTGGTGGAACCTATCGTTACTACGGAAAGAAAAAATGGATTCCTTGAAAGAATTTAAAAAAAAATCAAAATATGGAAAATCTTATAAAATATAAAAAAATGTAACGCGAAAAGTTTCGCTGCGCTGAACTCACTGCATCCTTTAACCCCAACACCACGTCCCCCTCCAAAATATGGCAAACATCCGACGGTTAACCGGAGAACCAACCCCACTTGCTATAAAAAGCATAAACAACCTTGTTGATCCACCAGTAATATGCAAAATCATAGCTGAGAACTGGTCAAAAAACTCAGAAAATGAAAACTCTTCAAGCATATTCATAAGCTTAAAAAATGATTGTTTTAATAACTTGCTTCCTCCATACACTATAAATCCCACGGCCCGATCTATTGAACAGCCAATTTCATTAGTTCAGTTCGAAACCGCGCTAAACAAAGTTTATGGCAAAACACCACGCAGAGATAGAATTTCCTACCCAATTATAAAAAAAACCTCCCGTATGAGATATCAAAAATAGACTAATTCGCCTCTAAAACAATATTTTTAACACTGCAGTTATTTCACAAAGCTGGAGAACCGCCAAAATATTACCTATACCAAAACCGAATAAATATAAAACCACCATTGATGGTTATCGACCAATTTCCCTTATCCCATGCTTATGCAAAATCAATGAAAAAATAATTACAAAGCGCCTTTAGTGGTTTGCCGAAACTAACAAACTAATCAGTCCCAATCAGGTTGCCTTTAAGGCTTACACAGGATGTGTAGATGTTCTTCTTCACATCGATTATTATGTATCAAAAGCGTTGTCTGCCGAAAATCATATTTCCTTTCTATCAATCGATTTTGAAAAAGCCTTCGAAAGGATAGGTCTACATATTGTATTAAATCTTATAACTTTTTTTTTTTGAAAATGGAGGAAAACATCGAGTGTAGCTTCGGCTGTGGCCGTAGCGCCGCACAGTGGTGCGAGAGCGGAAAAAAGTCTTTTGAAAAAGTCATGTCTATCGTTTTAAACTTTATGTTTAAGTACTCTTAGATAACCCGAGCGTATGATTTAAAAGTATTTTTTAACATATATATTGTATGTTCTGATTTACAAGCCCTCAAAGTTGAAAAATAATTTTACTCAAATCGCGAACCGTATTTTCAACAAATTTTGAGATGTTTTTTTTCGAAGTTCCTGTAGATAAATTCTCTAGCTTCTTAAATAATTTAATTGGTCTATTTTCGATTATCTAAAAATAAAAAAAAATATTGATTATTTATAAAAGATACCTTCTATAAGTAGCCTGAAGCTTTAGTACTAAGAAAAAATGATTTTTTTTTAAACTTTTTGATTAAAAAAAACAGCTCCAAAAGATACCAAGAAAGTAAGTATGCCACCATATGCTCCATATATTCATGTTAAAGCACAGAAAAAATCAGCTGCAGATACGTGCAGATGTGGAAGTTATGCTCAAAAATGTTTCACTCAATCGGATTTCAAAAAACTCCGTCTTGACGGTGGTGTTTACCAAAAAGTTTGATTACTTCGGTATTAATTGTCAGAATGAACTGGTTAAGCCTATTATTTTAAGAAAAAATGTCAAACTTTATTTTAAAAATAAAACAAAATTAATACATTGACCCAGGGCTGAGAATTTCGATTTTTGCGAAACCATTTATTTCTGCCTGGAAAATTTTTCAACTTTCAACTAAATTTTATTGAAAGCAACACACGAAAAATAATATAGTTTTATGATATTTTGAATTATATGATAGAGCTTAATACAAAATAAAGAAAAGGATTAGGGATAATCTTTTATTTTTTTTTAATTTTTCGCTAAAAGTAGGGCAGGTAAAAATAAAAAAAGGTGTTTTTTTTAAGTTTTATTGCTTTGTTTTTGTTGTGTATTGCGTAATTTTGTATTACCTGTAAGGATTAGTAATGGCTTATTAGATTAAAATCTCTTACTTAAATCTATATATATAAAGGATTAATGAAAAAAAGTCAGTATTGAGTTATTGAGCATTTGTGCAAGGTGTGTAAGACAAATTTTTACTCTTTGATCAACCAATAAGTGAACGTGAAGTGAAATATAATAACAAACATATATAGTGAATTCAATACATTAAAATATACATAGTTAATAATAATATTTTATTCAAAATAAAAAGTTCAGGTTTTACTAAAAAAAACTTTTATTTAAATATAACATCAAAACCCTCAAATTTTATAAAAATGTCAATAACTTTTTTTCTAACAATTTTTTCTTGACCAAATTTTGACCAAGCATGTATAAGACTAATCTTAACATGTTTGTCAAATTTCATTAAAATTCGTTTAATAGTTCAGATTTTACAGACTTTTTTCCGCTCTCCCATACAAACATCAAAACACTCAAATTTTAGAAAAAAAGTCAATAACTTTTTTACTAATTATTTTTTCTTAGCCAAATTTTGACAAAATGTGTACAAGACTAATTTAAAAATGTGAATCAAATTTGATCTTAATCCGTTAAACAGTTCAGATGTTACAGATTATTTTTCCGCTCTCCCATACAAACATCAAATCCCTCAAATTTTAGAAAAATGTCAATAACTTTGTTTGTAATTATTTTTTTTCAACCAAATTTTGACCAAATATGTATAAGACTAATATAAACATGTTTGCCAAATTTCATTGAAATCTGTTGAACCGTTCAGATAAAACAGACTTTTTTCCGCTCTCCCATACAAACCGAACCACTGTGCGCCGTCCTGTTAAAACCAAATGTTGCCAATATCCTCCTCTTCAATTTTTGTGAACAAAAATTCGTTCAACAGGGTCGTTAGATCGCCATTGACTGTAACGGCCACTCCTTGATCATTTTCGAAAACCACACAACCATATTCGTTCAGCGGAAGGATAAAACTAATTATCTGTCAAATCAGACATGAGCTAAGTGTTACCATTCACGAAATAAGCATTAGTTGAAAAAAAAACCTTAGATGGCGGGCCCTTTATATACGGGTACGTAAAATAATTTTTAACAAATAGAAAATTCTGCATAAAAACAAATAATGTCTACTCCTCCAACCTCGCATTACATAACGGTATCCCTCAAAGCTCACCTCTATCGGTTATTTTATTCATTGTTGCATTCGATGGCATAAATAAAATTTTATTGAAATATAAACTATTGGATCACCGCATATACGCAGATGATATATATATATTGTGTAAAATTAATGATGTTAAGAAGTTAAACCTTGTTTAAATTAGCTTTAGAAGATATACTAGAATTGGCAATAATGTCTGGTGCGAGATTATCAATTCAAAAATGCAAACTACTTCACATATGTAAAAAACAAAGTTGTTAAAAAGTTGCGATCAAACCTAATAACATATTAATCGAAACAACACTGCTTAAAACTTAAGAGATCCCTAGCTGCGAGAACTAACAATATTAGATAGTTAGCCTGTAAAAGAAGTAATGTACAGTACACATTAACACTCTTTCAAGTATTACTAAAATGTTAGTTTTTAGTAAAATTGCCTACGGACTTTATATACAGGGTGTCCGCCGGGAAGGTATACTACTTTGTTTTGCCGCCATTTTGGTAAATATTAGTCTTGACAGTTCAAATTTATTATGGAAAAATATTCGATAAACCAACGTGTTTTAATCGTTAAAACATTTTATCAAAATCAATCATCGATTACTGTGACGATGAGAAAATTACGTGAAATTCTTGGGAGAAACAACGTGCCAACAAAACGCACTATTTATCGTGTAGTGAATGATTTCGAAGGCGGTCAGCCATCAGCCGAATAGGGGGAATAACATGTAGCATACGAAAACATGCACGTGCCGTAACTATTCGGACTGGTGGAAGTGTGATTATAGCCTCTTCGCGGCGGCCGCTAGAAACAAGCCTTTAAAAAGGTTTGGCTCATATGATCAGGCTGGTTCCACAGGTTGGCAACAGGTTAATTCCCTGTTCCGTAAAACAAGAAGAACTACGAGACCAACAACAAGCCTCGGAAACGGACTGATCTCACGACGACAACCCACGCAAAGAAAACGGAATAACGATTTACGAATTTTCTTATGGAACGTACGACCGCTCTATAGAGCTCGAGCTGCTCAGCAGCTAGCCGATGCCCTGTCAAAATATAAAGCTGACATAACAGCACTTCAAGAAATAAGATGGACAGGGAATGGTGTTCTACAGAAGAAAGATTATGACTTATAAATACTACAGCTGTCATACAAAACACCATGTGCTCGGGGTAGGCTTCCTAGTCGGCGAAAAAATGAAGTCTGCCATCATCGGCTTTAACGCTATAAGCGAAAGGCTATGCACCCTTCGCGTGCGAGGCAAATTTAAGAACATCAGCCTCATTAACGTTCACGGACCTACGGAGGAGTCCTCAGACGAAGAAAAAGAGACTTACTACGAACAAGTCGAGAGGTCCCTCAATGCCTGTCCAAGGTATGACGTAAAAATCATCCTTGGGGATTTGAATGCAAAAATAGGCCGGGAGCCGGTATTCAGGCATTACGCAGGCACCCATAGTTTGCATGAGAACACTAATGACAATGGACTTCGAGTCTTAGAATTGGCAGCATCGAAAAACATGGTCGTTGCGAGTACCAGGTTCCCGCGTAAAGATATCTACAAAGCCACCTGGGTATCACCTGATGGAGTCACTCGTAACCAAATTGACCACGTGTTGATAGACCGTCGCCACTGCTCGAACTTGATAACGGTACGAACGTACCGAGGTGCCAATATCGACTCGGATCACTATCTTGTTGGTATGGTTTTCCGAGGGCGGATTGCCTTGCGAAGGCGTATTGCATCCGCCGATCAGGTTCGAATCAACACGGCTGCTCTGCGCAATGAAAACACCAGTAACACCTTTGGTAATGCGTTAGGACTCGCCCTAGAACTGGGTAGAGTAAGTCCTGGAGCCAGTATGCTGGGCGTAGACGAGAAGTGGACACGCCTTAAGAATACTGTCATTAGTACTGCCAACTCCATCTTAGGCAGCAGTCGTAGAAATCGGAACGACTGGTTTGATGATGAATGCAAGCTAGCGACTGAACGTAAGAATGTTGCGTACCGAGCAATGCAACAATCTCATAGAACGCGGGCACGCGAAGACAAATATAAAGAGCTCAGAAGAATTGAAAAACGACTTCACAGACAGACAAAATCAGCCTGGGACAAGAACATAATCTGTGAAATAGAGAAAAGCCGAGAGCGAGGTCCGCACCAGGCGCGGAAGTTCTACCAATCCGTCCGAAACATGACGCAGTACACACCACGCTGCACATACTGCAAGGACGGAGAGGGAAATCTGATCACCGATCCTCAAAGCATACTGGAGCGATGGGAAGTGTACTTCAATGAATTGCTAAATTGCTAACTGCAGAAGTGGAGGCTCCACTACTTCAAGAAGAGTACCCTATGTTGCCGCCACCAAGCATAGAAGAGGTTGAGAAGGCTATAGGCCGGCTAAAGAAAAACAAAGCCCCGGGAGCCGATGGTATACCAGCCGAACTATTTCAGCACGGTGGTCCAGCTTTACGTCAAGCAATTCAAGAAATTATAGTGCACGCGTGGGAGCATGAAGAAATTCCAGAAGACTGGCGAAAAGGTATCATTTGCCCCATACATAAGAAGGGAGATGTCACAACGTGCAGCAATTATAGAGGTATCACGTTGTTGAGTACCGCCTATAAGATACTCTCCTCTATCCTACAAGACCGGATAACCCCATACGCTAAAACCATCATCGGACAATATCAGTGTGGTTTCATTCCAGGCAAATCAACAACTGATCAGATCTTTACCCTTAGGCAGGCGATGGAAAAATGTCTAGAATTTAACATCCCAACATACCACCTGTTTATAGACTTTAAGGCCGCTTACGATAGCATAGCCAGGGTAGAACTTTACAAAGCCATGAGAGAATTCGGCATCCCAAATAAATTGACACGACTATGTAGGTTGACCATGACCAACGTAACAAGCCAAGTAAAAATAGCCGGATTGCTATCCAAACCAATCAACATCTTTAATGGACTCCGACAAGGGGATGGTTTGGCCTGCCTCCTCTTCAACCTGGCGTTGGAGAAAGCAATCCGTGACTCTGGCACGGCAACAAGAGGGACCATCGTCAACAGGTCCAGCCAGATACTGGTTTACGCAGACGAAGGGCGGCTTCTCAAATCCAACAGAGCCTACTATAGTCTGTCAAAGCTCTTCAAATCCAGAAATCTCACCATAACTTCAAAACTGCTGCTGTACAGGACCATGGTCCTGCCAGTACTCACATATGGATCCGAGACTTGGGTGCTTAGCAAAAGGCACTCCGACCTCTTAGCCGCGTTCGAGAGAAAAGTCTTAAGGAGAATTGTTGGCCCCATATGTGAGGAAGGACGATTCCGGAGACGGTACAATCATGAATTGTACGCAATCTACCTTGAAGCAGATATCGTGACAAAAATTAAGCTCGGTAGACTCCGGTGGGCAGGGCACCTAGCTCGCATGAGCGAAGAGGAACCTGCTCGGAAAGTTTTTTGTGGTACATTCTATGGTAGACGACAGCGTGGTAGACCATGCTTGCGCTGGAGAGATGGCGTAGACCAGGACGCCCGGAGCCTTGGGGTGCGCAACTGGATGGCGGCGGCTCGAGACCGGGATGGGTGGAGAGACTTGTTGAAGGAGGCCAGGACCGGACCCCGGTTGTCGAGCCGACGATGATGATGATGATGAATGATTTCGAAGAAAGAGGGTCTGTAGGTGAAAGGCATAAGCCAGGATTAATGGAATTACTGAGAGATCTCTTTCCACAACAAGTTATTTCAAGAAATGGTGTCGTTGATTGGCCTCCACGGTCGCCTGATTTGACTGCTCCGGACTTCTTTTTGTCGGGATATCTGAAAAGCAAGGTTTATGCAAACAAACCAGAAACGATTGAGCAACTCAAACAAAATATTCGTGACGAAATTAATGAAATACCGCGTGAAATGTGTGTGAAATGAAAAATGTGCTCAAAAGGGCTCGCATTTGTGAGACTAACAGAGGCGGACATTTACCTGATATTGTAATTCTATACATAATTGCCGACATTAAATAAAACATTTATCAATATAAGATCCATTCTCTTTCATTTAATCAAAAATTATAAACAAACAAAGTAGTATACCTTCCCGGCGGACACCCTGTATGTGGCAAATGCCCGAAATCAATATTAAATTTAATTAAACCTGTATATCACCAAGCTGCTGGAAGAAGTATAAACGCCTTTCCTAATACAGCCATTAAAAATATACTAGCTGAAGCAGGACTACCAAGCATTGAGGAACGAAGAGAAATAGTTACTCTAAAACTATTTGCCAAGCTTATGTTTTCCAGAATATATCGTTAATCGATGACGATATAAAAAAAGCAATGAACTACAAGATTTATCCGCGATCGCTACCATACTTGAAAAAGTACAGCAAATCAATCTACCATTAAAGCGAAAGCAGAGCACTACTCCACGCTATCCTCTATTGTTCATCAACTCCGAATCAATCATACTTACTTTAGCAAACTATAGGAAAAAAACATACAAAGAACACAACCTATCGTCAACTTTGTTCAAGTATCTCTTCAGATTAGAAATCAAAAGGGTGGAATCTTGTTTTCACGGATGGATCAAAGACATCACACATTACATCATTTGCAGTATCACTCGAAGATGGAGCTATAGCCTCCATTGGGAATCTCCCTTATATCGCATCAGTATTTAAAGCAGAAGCCTTTGCCATTCTCCAAGCTATAAAAATTGTCACTTACCAGCGAGTTAAGCATATGCTCAGATTGTATTTCGATACAGAAGGCAATACAGAATGCGAACAAGATACTGAGCTCATATCCGATTTCCGATACCAGCTTACGAAATCACCTAAATTTATATTAAAAATTAAAATTATAAAATATATACAACACAATCCTAACAACAAAAATAAAACACGATTGGAGCCTAAAAGTTAATCCAAACATAAAATATACAACTTCGTCCGTCTAAGACTTGGTCATACTTCAGCCTCTCATCAACACCTTCTCACGAAAAACAGGCCACCAATCTGCGACTCATGAAACACTATTTTTGACTTAACACATATTCTAGAAAAATGCTCCGTATCAACACCTATTATTAAAAATATGTGAAAAACATTTCTATTAATGATATACTCAAAAACCCTAACTCTACAAATATTTAACTGATTGCTGAATTCTTAAACAATATAAATTTTAGCATTTAATTTCTAAGTAACTTTAGAGCCAATAGTCTCCGCAGCTAGGTGAGTGGGGTCGAACTATAGAAATAGAACTCCTTTCTGTCAAAATACATCTATGATCTTGGGGCGAAACTCTTTGGACTCACCAAAAGTTTGCCTCACCAAAAGCAATGGAACTTGGAAGGTAAAAACTGCAAACGTCACAGTTTGACAGCCATTGATAGTCTCGGAGAACTTTGCACCACAGAAAGTAGAAGACTTAGCACTAATAAATTGGACTTGTTGAATTATTCATTCGAAATAGCTTTAGTCCATACAAATTGGCGTTTCGTCCCGGCGATCTCATTTGGACTCATCAGTTGCCTATAGTGAGGGCCTTGTCAATACGCAATTTTTATTAAGTTCAGTTCAACTTACATGAATTTTCGACTTCGAAACGTAGAAGAAATATTAGTTTTATTACCACAAATAGATGTGACATCGTATGCGAATGTTATTTTACGAGCTGCCTGAAAAAAAATTGTGGGAGATGCCAATGAAGGACTAAATATGTATGGCACCGCAACAAATTGGGATACTATAAAAGCTAATCTTGTTCTGCACTACGCAGACAAGAGAAATGAAACATACTTGATAAGAGACCTTCACAGTCTTAGACAAACAACAGAAACCGTTGAACAGTTTTACGCAAAGGTGATAGAAATACTGTCCACGATAGTAAACCACGTTCAAATTCATGGAAAATTACCATCATTTGTTACAGCCAAAAAATCTCTTTTTACGGATATGTGTATGAATACATTCTTAACCAGATTAAAAGAACCATTAGGTTCAACAATTCGTGCCATGAAGCCTAAAACGCTTACATAAGCCTTAAATGTGTTTATATTTTATTCCATATTCCATAGCTCAAAACAAATTTCTCTGATTAAACCTTCATCGAGTTCTAATTTTTTCTTCCCCAGACCCAATAAACCAATCCAACTTAATTTTAATAATTCTTCCCCACAACATCAATTACCACAACATTATCATAGACCAACAGTGTTCCAAAATTACAATATCCACCACAACAACAATTTAATAATAGATTTTTTGCTAGAACGCTTCCAACTCTCGTACAATATCATCCTTATCAAAGGAATTTTGCTCAACCAATACTCAGATATTCAATTAACGAAACACATTACGTTGATTATGACTCAGAAACACATAATGACTCCGACGATTACCAATATTCCGATAATTATACCAATTATGAACCAAATTTAGATTATTATGTTGAACAATATGTTATCAATACAGGATCAGTCAGAAAACAAAAATTGAAATTGATGATTCAAATTATCATATAAAAGCCTCGGAAAACAATACAATTTCTTAGAATTAAATAATTATGAAAATAACCAATTACCATATATTAATATAGCTTCTCCATATGGTAAAGATTTAAAATTTTTAATAGACACCGGTGCTTGTGCAAATTTCATTAACTCAGAAAATACAAACCCTCAATATCATGAAAACATCGAAAACGTTACAATCAGTACAGTCTTAAATACGATACACTTAACAAAAAAAATTACCTTCGATGCATTCCCTGAATTTAATAGCAGAGAGTATATAACATTTCTCCTTTTTAAGTTTCATAATTATTTCGATGGACTTTAGAAACGGTTTACAAACTCTCAAAAAACTTAACGCGACTATAAAATATGCAATTCTGTCCATGTTATTCAAACCAAACTTAATGTCGAAAATATACAATATTGCAGCAAATTCTAGAATGATAGCAAAATTACCTGTAGATCACAAAGGTATAGATATCCATTATATGTATATAAAACCAACTAAAATTAATTATTATTTAGAAATACCCGAAGGAATGTAGCAGTCCAAAGATTGGTATAGTGATATTGAAGAACATAATATGTCAAACTCTAAACAAATCTTTTTTGTGGAACAACCTATTACAGTAGAAAACTTTCATCACTTTATAGAAATCAACCATGTTAATATTTGCCCATTTAACGAACAAATTTTACATCTGAAATAGATATCTACTACCAAAATAATTCGATCAGAACATCTCAATACTGAAGAACAGTAATCAATTTTAAATTGTGTAGGAAATATAATGATGTTTTCTTTCTTGAAGGTGAAAAACTATATTTTTCAAATACAATCAAACATCGTGTACAAACATCAGACGATATTCCGATGTATACAAAATCGTATCGCTATCCAGAAGTGCACAAACAAGAGATAAGATTGTAAATTGAAAAACTTTTAAAACAGGGAATAATAAGGCCCAGCTTTTCTCCTTGGAGTAGTCCTATTTGGATTGTTCCAAAGAAAGTGATGCGTCTGGCATACAGAAATGGCGGCTTGTCGTAGATTAACAAAAACTTAACGATAAAACAATTGGCAAGTGTTACCATCTACCGAACATAACAGAAGTATTAGATAAACTTGGAATATCTATGCATTTTTTCCACACTTGATCTTGCATCCTATTTCGCCATAGGAGGAGTACTTATTCAAGGCCCAATAGGGTCTGACAGATCAGTATACTAGGCTTCAAGAACACTCAAGAGTTCGGTACAATACAATAGAAAAGGAGCTCCTAGCTATTGTCTGGGCCACCAAATATTTCCGTCCCTATTTCTTTAGTCGTTAATTAAAAATCAAAACGGACCATAAGCCTCTTAATTGGTTGTTTTCTCTTAAAGAACCACTTGTAAGAATTCGATTACGAGATCATGTATAAAAAAGGTAAAGAAAACACAAATGCTGATGCCTTAAGTCGGATAGAAATTCATTTTAACAAATCTAATGATTCGAACTACATATAGCTAACAAGCTTCAAACGTATCTGTTCAAGTTAACGCAAGTTTATCAGAAAATAATTCTAATATACATATGAGCCACTCTAGTCCAGTCAAATGGTAGTTTAGGTTTGCATTAAATCGGAGTCCAATGAAATTTCAACTGTAGGTAGGGGGTATCACCAGAACACTCTTACTTAGTTTTCCCTTCATCATTTTCTATAAGGGGTGGCCGCCATCTTGAATTTGGTGCATTTGGAGTGTTAATGCAATTATCTCGGTAAATATTAGTTTATGAGAAAAAAAATTAAGACAAAAAATTTTCAGAAAATTTTTTCCAAAATCTTGCATGAATTCACTGAACAGCTAAATTTGAATAAAACTAAATGTGTAGTAATACCAAATATGATTTACAACGTTTTCTTTGAGACCAAACAAAGACGCATTTTTAGAAAGGAAGTGACTCTAGACATGGCAATTATAACAGTTTTGGTTTAAAAAAGTACGGTTTTTGCAGCCCCGCAGGGCATAATTCAGGCACCCAGAGTTTTTTTTCAAGTAGATAAGGAATCTGTCATAATTTCAATTTTAAAAGAATATCTCAACCCGAAAAGTCTTACAGCCGCCTGCACTGATGATGGCACATTCAAATTATTATTATTATTTATTTATGTACATATAATACAAATTATGTAGTAAATAATACATTGAGATAGGGCCTAGCAGCTAGGACTTCTAGCCCTATGTTGATTCTTTATATTAATTATGAGGCCAGCTTCGTTAAAAAAGTTGTAGACTTTGGATATGTTATTTTGGTTGATTGTGTTGAGTAGTAGGAAGACTGTTACTGTATGGTGTTGAATTCTGCGGAGATCTTGCAAGTCATTTGGCCAAGCAAGTGCGATATGTTCAAGTTGTTATTCCAAAGTGAGCAAGTAGGTGGATTTTCTCTTTTTAGTATGTGCTGGTGGGTATTTTCTGTATCTCCCCAGTCGGAGACGGACAAAAGTTGTGGTGAGCGCTTTTGACGTAAGTAAATGCAGGATAGGTTGGAGCGAGGCCGTTTGTGTTAATACCATATCTCTAGAGGAATTTAATTCATAAGCTAGTTAGTGACTCATGAATTGAAAAATATTTAATTCATACAGGATAATTAAATAAAAATGCTTTTTTAAGAAAAAAGAAAACTTTTTCCCAAAGGAAAATTTTGTATGCGAAAAAATTAGTTCAACTGATTTCTCATAGATTCCTATCCTTTTTATTTTTAAAATTGGAAGTTAGGCCATCAAATTATATAAAAGAAATTTTTTCTTGATGCGTTTTCTTGATCGCTTAAATCAACCCCTAACCTAAGAAAACTGAACTCACACAAACATTCACAAAAAATCAAAAAATTGGGATTTTTGCAAATGGCACAGGTAATTCTTTTTCATTTGTTGTGTTTTTTTTTTTTTTTGTTGTACTGTTTTTCTACTACTCTCAACGATTTGACGTAAGCCAGCTGATTTCAAAACTGATTTCAAAACGATGAATGAGGCAATAGATTATTCGGATTCTGTGAAGACAATTTTACTTAATTCGTAGCGTAGAAATCAATTCGGAGATTTGTTACGATGGATTCTGTGATCGGGCTGGGTATTTTTCTTAAAACAAAAAAGGGGTAAGGGAGTTTCAAAAAGATAGTACTTTTATTTTGTGCATGTTATAAAATACCTTAATTTCTTATCCCAGAACCAGTGGTCCCAAGACAACTCATCCCCGACGACTTATCCCACTACCCAACTGGTACCGGGACAACTCATACCGGGACACATCATCCCTGCCCCCCTCCAACCCCCCTGCTTGGCACACTATAGGATTTGGGATAGGTGCGAGGATGGTGTATGCAATGTACTAAATCACAGCAACAAAGCGCTGTTTTTCTTTGCTTCGCACAAAACATCCAAGGGATGAGTTGTCCAGGGATGAGATGTCCTGGTACCAGTTGGGTCTTGGGATGAATGGTCGGGGATGAGCTGTCTTGGGACCAGTTGTCTTGGGATGGGCTGGGTTTAAACCAAATATAAGTTCAATAGAAACCGTTGTTACGCTTATTTTATGTTTTGTATAACCTCCTTTAAAATTGAAGAAAAAAATATTTATATTTTGGGGGTTTCAAAGAAAAAAAATTACAGATTTCACTCATAAAGTAACTATGGGGACGGACATTGAAAATGACTGTTATTTGCATAGATACACCATATAAAGATGACAATCTTTCGTACGTTTCACCCTCCAAAACCCATTTGTTTACATTGTTGTATTTGTAATTTTATCCCATGTCGATGAATAGATGTGAATTGCAACAACAATTTAATGGGGTGGGTTTGTTCTGTTTTGCTAGATCGACCATTTTGTATGTGCAAATAACGCAGCCATCTTTAAAAAAAATTTCAACTCACCAGCTTTTCACTATGAAAGTGGAGGATGTTTGTTGGAATATCGGGTTGTGTTGAAAGAAACACAAATTGAATTATGCTAAGTCCGCTATTACACGACGACTTTGGCGTGATGAAACTTATTAAACTGTTTTTGAAAATTCATCTTGTGAGTCGTGCGCTGTTACACATTGATTTTTAAATCTTGACTCAAATTTGGAATTTCCCTTTAGTTTGATTGGTTATTAAAATTGTCAATGCTCTCTATATACAAATACATATGTATATTAACAACCATACAGGTATACATGTGCGCTCTACAAATACAAGAAATAAATGAAGCAACTTGTTAAATTAACAAGGAATAAATTTTGCATACGACCCACATGACCCCTCTTTATGTTCAAAAGAACTAATGACTACAAACTAGTCGTGCATAATTGCAGTATCTCGTATTGCGGTGAATGACACCATGTTTGGCCTTCATTCTTTTACTTTCATAATGACATTTTGCTGAACTGTGTTTTTCTATCTAAAGAAATTTCTTGGACAGAGAATCACACAAAAGTCAGTAATAAAATAAATAACGTGATTAGTTAGGATTATTTATGCATTGAAATTTCGGTATTCGATAGTTTTCTATTGGTTTCGCATATAGCATAATGCTCATAAAAGCCCGGTGTGATTTGGTTGAAAAAAAAGACATTGCAGATTAGCGACGCCATCACAGAAAAAATGGAGTTTCCATAAAAACTATTGATTACAAGTATGTAATTTAAGCCAATGACAGAGTTTTTCTACGTGTTTAAGTTAAGACCCGAGAATTCTGCGCCCTTAGCCAAACCAGAGGGATTAGTTGTCGTTGTTGCATTTTACATGTAATTTATTAAGGTAGAACTAGAATTGGCGGGAGCTATCGGAAGCTTATGTCAAAATCGAGCAAAAAGTAGCTTTCCGAAACGTCAATTTCAAAAGTGCACTTAAGTGGTTGAAAGTGAGAAAACAAATTAAATAATTGTTTGTTCAATGTCAACTTTCACAGCATAGAGTGATAGGCTTTTTTAATTATTTACTTTGCGAAACCTTTTAAATTCGATATGATATAAATTAATTAAAAGAAAACTTTTTGACTTCACTCATTCATCAATCAGAAACAAAAGTCAAAAAATAAGCACCAAGCGCCAAATTGTTTGTAGTTTGCTTTCACCATTTTGTTTTTTGCATCCAACCACTTACTAATGAGCGGTCGATGAGCGCCCATCCGACGCCAAAAGTTAACGAAAACTTGACGAACAGTACCAAATCGCAATTATGGGCATAACATATGAATTCTTTGTATTAGCTAGGTTTCGTACGACCACTTGCGTGGCCTTCCGACTGTTCTAGTTCTACCTTTAACCCCGACGTTGTTTTTTTCGACTTACTTCTTCTGGGCTTGCAAAAAAAACATGCCTAAAATTGTCTTAAGACAGCTGCGTTTCTCATTTCTCATTCATATATTATTGTTTTGTTCTCATCATATTCACTGTTTGTTTCAATAAATTGAGAGTAAAAAACAAAAGACAATCGAATATACCTAAATCGATTATATTTTCAATTTCAAAATTTGTTTCCACAAATTTATCCATATAAGGTCGGTTTAGCACTTTATAACTCGTTGCTGAATTTATTATACTTTTTGAACACTCATGATATTTTTAAAATAACCGACATTTTGGTGGTGAATGGAGGAATTCTGTCGATGTGTGCAAATAAATGGTGGTGAATAGACGAATTCTGCAAATGTGTGCGTGTTTCTCCTGAATTTCCCCTGAATTAGCTTGTAGGCAAACTCGGATGACAGCCGAGATTATCATCTTTATATGGTGTATCTATGGTTATTTGCTAGATAAAACAAAAACAACACTTATCTTTATAATTTAAATTTTGTCATTGTTGCATTAGAATTTCATAAGCTGTGTTAGGACACCATTTTGGATTCTGAAGTACCAAAATATTAAATTTAATTTTCCGCTTTGCAGTAAAATCAACTTTGTTTATTTTTTTTTACTAAGACCGATCTTGGCTTTCTATATTCAACCAAAGTAAATCGTTTTTTTTTTAATATCGATTTGAAGCAAGTTTTACTAACTTGTGCTCAATTATACATTTGCATTCGCAGCACATCACCTTCACAAAATCAATGTGCCATCTACTTAAGTTATTGTATAGGTATTCGATAAATATGAATAATATAATATCTACTGCATTCTATTTCATTTAATGATATCTTAATCAGCCCAATTCTAAATGACAATTCCCCTGGAAATGTTTCCATTTTCCCTACTCCCGTATTCTAAACAATGAATTCCGGGGAATTTCTCACGGAGAATTTGGAATAAGAGTAGGTACTACTACTCCCGAGAGAGCACGTTTGCCGGGGAGTTATTTCCCGGGGAATATTTAGAATTAGGCTGAATATCTAATGATTATAACTTACGATGGTGTCATCCCAGCACATACCAAGCAACTAGTCTCAATACAACTCATCCCCGACTATTCATCCCAAGACCCAACGGATTGCGTGTAGCCCATCCCAGAACAACTGGTTCCAAGACAACTCATCCCAAGCCCCAACTGGTGCCGGGACAACTCATCCTGGTGGATGAATGATCGAAATGAGTTGTCTTGGAACCAGTTGTCTTGGGATGGGCTGGGATGACAGCGACCCAACTGGTACCGGGGCAACTCATCCCGGGACAACTCATCCGAGAAATAATAACTCATCAAATGGAAAGTATGAGGGATGTTTTGTGCGAGATCAAGAAAAACAGAGCTTTTTTGTTGTGATTAAGTTTTTTTGGGATTACTTATGCTCTAGAAATTTCTTATATAGGATAAATTTAAAGTTTCTTTAAATCCAGATTCCTTAAATGCAAAAGAAACTTTGCATACACCCAACCTCGCACCTTCCCCAAATCCTATAGTCTGCCTAAGCAGGAGGTTGCACATAACTCACACTTTCCCTGGGATGGGTTGCCCCGGGATGAGCTGTCTTGGAACCAGTTTAGTTCTGGGATGAGTTGTCTTGGGACCAGTGGTTCTGGGATGGGCTACATCCAACCCCTTAAGATATTGTAAGTCTCTTAAGCTTATCAAATGGACATTATTTTAAGGATTTAATTTTTAAAAATTAAAATGTAAACCCCAGAACCACTGGTCCCAAGACAACTCATCCCCGACGAATCATCATGGGACAACTCATCACACGGCAACTCATCCCAATGAAATTATGAGGTATATATGGGGGGAGCATGCTGCCCCCCCCCCCCCCCCCCCCCCCCCCCCCCCACGATGAGGATGAGTTGTCTTGGGACCAGTTGCCTTGGGATGGGCTTGGATGACACCATAGAATCTGCATTATTAAAACTTCCAGCTTTAAAAGGAACTCTAATCTTTATGGATAGGTATAGTTCACACTATATTTTTGTCATGAAATCACATATGAACTGGACCAAACAGTATTAACAAGACATCCATTAGTCAATTGATGAGTCCAAGCGAGATCGCCGGGACGAAATGCAAATTATTGCGGACTTAGTATAGGCCGTTAAAAGATATTTTAAATTCAAATATCTATTGAAATTCCTCATCAATTTTTTGCATTTTGAAAAGCGAAAATAAAATTGTTTTTTTATTTTCCCCCCTTTTATTAATATTCAATAAAATAATCATAAAAAAACCCAAAAATATCACCTTAAAATTTTGTAATGGATAATCAAATACCTCTACTTAACGTAGATATACAGTTAAAAATTTCTTCAAACATCCAAATTTGTTATCTCAGCACAAAATCTTAGAATTTCATGTTTTAAAAACAACCTTTTAAACAGATAAAAATCAAAATCCCTAAAAAATACAAAATAGTCAATTTGAGACTAAAAACTTCATTTTATCAAAAGAGAAAAACAGCCTATGTAGATTACTCTGGGACATTGTCAGTTAGTTACTAGTGAATGAATTTTTGGAATCGGTTCAGTAGTTCCAGAGATAACTCCCTACATGTTTGAACAACAAAACTTTATGACTTTATAATATAGATAAATTAACGATAGTGAAAAAAAAAAATCATGTAAGTTGAACTGAACTGAATAAAAATTGCGTATTGGGAAAGCCCTCACTAATCAACTGAAGAGTCTAAGTGAAATTCCCGGGACGAAACGCCAGTTTTTGTAGACTAAAGGCCGTTAAAAGCAACTTTGAATCAATTATTCAAAAAGTCCAATTAAATAGTGCTCAGTCTTCTACTTGGCTGATGAATTTCAGTAGTACCTATATAGAATTTGTATTATAAAACCTTCATTTAAAAATAAAGCCTGGCCCTGGGCAAAAATTTCCAGCTTAATGATTTTAATCGTGTTGGATTTTTGGAAAAAAAATTCATGTAAGTTGAACTAAACTTAATAAAAATTGCGTATTGACAAGACTATAGCTAGTCAACTGATGAGTCCAAGTGAGATCGCCGGGACGAAACGCCAATTTTTATGGACAAAAGGCCATTTGAAAGCTATTTTGAATCGTTAATGATAATACTTGATTGACTGAACTCTTTTTTTACCAATTAGACAAAAGCATAAGATTTTTTCGTACATTTGACAGCGACGCGAACTACAACTAATGATATACAGTGCGTTTCATTCGTTTAAATAAAGTCTTTTTTCTAAAAACTTTTTAAGATTGCTCCGTACCTTTTATAATTAGGAAACATATAACTTTAGAATTTATAGAGTATCATATAAGGATAAAGCTGCGGGAGGGTTTTTGAATCCTCCTAAGAAATTGTTAGTGCCATTGCTATTTTAATAATTTTACTCGCAAAAATTGACGCTTTTTTGTGTCATTCGTTTAAATACACATGGAAAATGAAGTTGTTAAAAGAAAAAAACAAGAAAAATCCTTTCAATGGTTGTATTCGAAATTTAGTTTTTACTGGCTAACATTATCTTTTAATTGCATTTAATAGTGAGTTCTACCTCCAGAATGTTCGATTAGTTGCAAAAGCCTACGGTGCAGTGACTCATAAAGCGAACCCAAATAATGCAGTGAAATCTCCTTCCAAGATAAATGTATTGCTTCAATTAAGTCTTGTTTGGTTTCAAACTGCCTTCCTCCTTCGTAAACTTTCCGTGAGAGCCAACCCCAAACGTTTTCCATTATATTCAGGTCAGGTGGCTATGGCGGCCAAGGCAAAAGTTCCACATTTTGACCCTGAATCCAGGCTTTAGTAAGCTTGGCGGTATGTATGGGAGCATTATCCTACTGAAAAGTCCAGTGGTGTCCACCAAATAGTTCGCTGAACTTGGGAAAGGCTCGCTCCAGTATGCATCTATAGGTTTCCGCCGTCATTCGTGAGCTTTGAAATTCGAGTTCAACTGTGCCGTAGTAGCTTACTGCTCCCCATACAATCACACCACCTCAATTGCTATGTCTTCTATCCAAAGTTATATCCTCTTTTCGCACGTCATGGAAATTATTACCGTCAGGACCATCCAAATTGAACTTCTTTTCGTCGGAAAAGACCACCTGATGCCATTCTCTTTGCCAACGGATTTTCTGCTTCGCAAAACTAAGGCGCTGATTTCGACGAACTTGCTTTTTAGGTGCTTCAAATGAGTGGCTTGCCGAATAATCCGATAAACAGTTGATTTACTGGCTTAAACTCCGGTTTTACCTTTTTTTTGCAACTGATAAGGGAGTAAAGCACGTCGATCTTGAGGTGTTGTAGCCATATTCATTCGTGGTTTGTAATTTGTTCCATACTTTTCTTTATTTTGAAGGTAGTTGTATACGACTGTATGACTTCGTCCAATTATGTGGCCTTTACAGAGGCTGGTATGACCACCGTCCTTATAACTTGCTTTTGGCATGATGGTCAAATTGATGACAGAATGTTGTTAACTATTTATTATTTCACTTTTTGAATATTATTTTTGATCTACTAGATTGTTTTTAAAGGTGTATTTAAACGAATGATACAAAAAAACGTCGACTTTACGAATAAAATTGATGAAATAGCCATGATGCTAACAATTTTTTAAGGGGATTCAAAATTCTTCCCGCAGCTTTATCCTGATATGACACTCTATAAATTCTGTAGTTATGTTTCCAATTATAAAAGGTTACGGAGAAATCATAAAAAGTTTATAAAAAAAGACTGCATTTAAACGAATGAAACGCAGTCTTTCTATTTGTTGACCCAGTAAATTCTTCCCGTATAAGTAAATAATGTATGCAAGTACATTCATACAAGCAAACATTCAATGATGGTTGTTTTTTTTATTTTTTTAAATAGAAAGGTACCTACATTTAGGTAATACAGGGCCCGTATTGCGAATAACGAATAAGTTTGCTTAAAGTATGTAGGTAAGTAATTCTAGCTCTAGCCTGGCAATTTACCTTAATTTAGAAACCTTGACCTTGGCGATATGACTATTAGAACTAAAGTCATAAGCTTCCTAAAGAGCTTAAGTCCAAATTCCTATAGAAAGATTTGTGGTATATGAATGTACACAGGTATCTATAGGTATACATACATACATATATGTTGGTACCTATTTTGTTTTCAAAATTTTTCATTGAATGATAAACAATCGAGTAGATTGAGAGTAAATCACATTTTTATTTTATTTTGCACCCTCAAACAAATGTAGCCTGACATTCTACCTTAATCAAAAAGATCAGATTACCAGACCTAAAGTTATAATTTATAAGCCAACCAAATCGACGTTTTCTATTATTTTCCATTTAATTACATATACATATATATCTATATCAATTTTGATGCCGATCCTAGCGAACCCAACTTCCCGACGGCCGTCGCCCGAACGAACAACTGACGCACGACCGACGCAAGGTGAACGGTGTTCTCAATCTCATTGCACACGCACAGCACACAACTTCACAGTCTCAAAATACTATCTCCCTCCCACTAATATTTTCATTTTTGCTGGATAAGTATTTTTTTGTTCTTGTTCTTGTACTTGGGGGTTGGTTTCTATCTTTATTTTGTATGAAATTCATTTGCCGTGAATGAAATGGATTCACAAAACATGCAAGTTTTAGTATGAAACTTTGGACGCATTCACAAAAATTTGTATGCACAATTGGAGCCAGGCATATTGAATTAAATTTAACACCTTAATATTTAAAATCCGACAGTTAGAATCAACGCTATAAGCTTCAAAGTGCACTCATATCTACTGTTTTTCGGATTTTACATAAAATCAACTATCGTCGACTGAAGCTGGTTAGTTGGCAGCCAACAACATCGAAGGTACTTTTTTTTCTTTAGTTCTTTGCATATATGTAGCTACGCTGGCTGAAACCCTTCGCTTGTGTTCTTTTGTTCATTTTTTTTTATCATTTTGGTAATTTTTTTGTTAACAACAACCAAAATTTAAATAAGTTCTATACGCTGGAGTTCTTTTTTCATCTCTTCATTCTTTGATTCATTTGTTCATTTTGGTAACACCATAAGGTACTCAAAACGACTTGATAAACATTTTCAATGTTAAAAGTCGAGAAAAGTTCAATTTTTAAAATATTTTTTTCAAAAAAAAATAATTTCTATCTCTGTCCAGGTCCAGAAGTCCAGAAAAATATTTTATTCGAATTCACCAACGATATATTATTATTGTATTATTCTATTCGAAATCACCAACAATATTTCTCCAATCGTATTTTTCCCCGCAGCGTATTTTATCGAAAACGGCTATAACTATTTTGATTAAACTTTAATAATTTCTTGTTGAAGATATCATAACATCGTGCATCTTCAATTTGTAGCTTCATAGAAATGTTAACCACAAGACCAAACTCGTGCGATCAAGTCATCATGCATATTTTTTAAATTAAAATTGAGGAATACTTATTCCAAAAGCTAAAATCTAACAAAAATGAATTTTTTTAAGAAAAAATAATAAAAAATATTCTTGGATATTATTTGAAATCTTAGCATAGTATGTCATTTTCCTCGTGGGGAGGGATTCAAGCCCCTTAGCCCACCCTGCGTTCGCCACTGCTACCTACGTATGCAGGTATTTATTTGTTTGAATGAATGTTTAGCCAAAAACATTCCATATTAATGCACATGCACAGGTACATAGGGACGAAGTTTAATGTATATTGTTATAGCATTTATACATTGGTAACTATAGCCGTTTTCGCTAAAACTAAGAAAAAAACGACACCCATTGTACCTATCGGATCAGATGGGTATATCTTACACAAATACGCTTTACACCTACTAACCATTAATATAGGTATGGGTTCATATGTATGTATATTAAGATCGAACTCCTGTTAAACCTTCTAAGTCGTACCCATATGCACATTATATTGATCTGGACCCTATTGCACCAACAACTTATCACAAATCAATTAGCAAATATCATGAATCTTGATACCATTTTCTTGCGGTGGGATGATATATATAATATAATTATTTGGTGCGGACTTTGGTCCAGAGGCATAATTGGGCCATTTTTCGAAAGTGAGCAAGGAGTGGCCGTTTCAGTCAATGGCGATCGTTATCGGGCCAAGTTGAACGAATTTTTTTAACAAAAATTGAAGAGGGGGATATTAGCAACATTTGGTTTCAACAGGACGGCGCTGCGTGCCACAGCCGAAGCTACACTCGATGTTTTGCGGCATTTTCAAAAAAAAAAAATAGTTATTTGGCGGACCCTATATTTTCAATTGAATATTTATGGTGTACAGACCGACTGACTCACAAACTAACGAAAAACAATTCCTTAGATCATCATAATGATGATTTTGATCAAAGCAATGAAGTAACTTAAACAAAATGAAAAGGAGTTGAAATCCATTCCAAATCATTTTTCCCAATTTGAATTTTATTTCATTTTTAAGATCGACAAAACTATAGAATCAAAAAATAGAATTAAATGCAGGTATATACAATACATATATACGTATATATTTCATTACACTTTTTTCTTAAGGTATTCCCAAAACACAAGATACAACAACAAAGCACAGGGCGCAGAACTAAGAAATTTTACTTACAAAAATGTCCATGAAGCTAGAAAGAACTGTAACGCCCATATTCGGCGAACCAAGTTTTTGCAGGACCAAAAATTAAGGCAAAAAATACTACAATGTCCCAAAGGTAGTCAAAACTGCAGAAACAAATAATTCTTCGTCTTCGGTTCCAACACTCGTTTTAAATGCTCTTTAGAGAATGCCAATTCGCTTGCAGCACAGTTTGCTGTTAATTCGACGTTGCCAGTAAGTGTTATGACTCCTCCTGTACTTATGAGCGCTTACGATTTCATGGTACGAATCATCTTCAGTTTTCTTCAAAGCTGGCAAAACCACTGCGTAAGCTTTTCCATCTGTCCTACTCTACTGGTCTCATTAGTTGTCCAGCCTGTCCCTAAACAAGGCGAATCTTCTTCACTTTCTAACTATCGTCCAATTACACTTACGTCCCTTCCTTCCATAGGTCATCGCAACGCAGATTAATCATCAGCTTAAGAAATATCTTGAAGAACAAAAGCTTCTAAATGACCGGCAGTATGGCTTTCGTAGTCCACTGGTGATCTGATGGTATATCTCACCGAACAATGGAACAAATCTTTATATCCTTATGGTGAAAGTAAGATTATTCTTCGTTGGATTAGAAGTCGATTAGATTAGTCGTATTGGATGGTTTTCAGTCTGATATTCATAAAATAAACGCTGGTGTGCCCCAAGGCTCCGGTTTGTCTCCGACTCTCTTTCTGATATTCATCAATGGTCTTCGGTCTGAAACTTCTAATCCAATTCTTTTGCTGACGCCAGTTCCCTCAGCTTTTCAAATTCGTTTCTATACTCTGTCCAACAAAAATAGGCAGTACACGTCTTATGGGAAAGCTTTTTCAAAATCAGTAACGTGCCATATTTTTGCACCATACTAAATTGAAATAACTCCTCCACAAAAAGTGTTTGCCCGCCCGTGAATTTCCAATACCATCGGACGCATACCCAACGTCCTATTCAAGGCACATCTGAGTGTGCAGTGCACTGAATTGCTGTGGTCAATGGCGATTGGCTGCTGCTTGATGTACATTCAGAGTTACCCGTGTGCATTTGGTAATTCGTTCAGCTTTTTTTCCTTGAGTTTCTGTTAACGTGCCTTTGATTTTCGAGTTTTAAAAAAAGCTTTTTAATAATGAGCTTTAATAAATAACAGATTTATGCAATCCAAGCCAGAATGAGAGGCAAACGTCCTATCTTGCCTACACTGCGACTTTTTGTTGGACAGAGTATAGAGTCCCATCCTTATCCTTCAGATGTGGATTTAGATCGGCAGCGTATGATAAGCTCTTTAATTCTTTTCTCGACAGCATTGTGATATGGGGAATCGAAAACCGCGTTGAAATTAATGCTTCAAAAACTCAATGCCGTCTCTTGTTGTTGAAGCGGAACCCACTCCCCATCCCGCTATCCATGAGCGGTAGTTGCATTGAAGAAACCGAACAGCTTGTAGTTCTCGGTATGTGCATCACAGGCAACGTCATATTCAACGTCGCCAAAAATGCTGCTAAATGCACGACATTTTACTCCCCTTCTGATCTCGCTGTAATCTACAAAGCCTTTATCCGTCCAAAGCTTGAGTGCAACTCTCATATCTGAATCTCTTGGATAGAATTCAAAATAGAGCTTTAAAAAAAAGTGACTCTAGACATGCCAATTATAACAGTTTTGGTTTATAAAAGTACTGTCTATGCGGCCCCGCATACTTCATACTTCAAGCACCCAGAGTTTTTTTTTCAGGACGCGCGAAGCGCGTAAGCGCAAGGCCACTTTACCCTTGAGTCCAATTTCGGACGTACCGTCAAGTCAAGTATAGTGATTCTTTCTTTAGCCGTGGCGATGTTTTGCCTGGCTCTATTTTTACCTCCTTTTGATATTCAGAACTCCAAAACTAATGTTCATCGGTGTTAACACAAAAAAAAAAATCCATAAAGAATCTAATTAAAACTCACTTAAGTTTAGAAAAAAAAATAAATAAAATAGTATTAATTAATGATGATAAAACATCAAAACAAAAAGCATAACAATGTAAAATGTAACTACACAAATGGCAGGAATCATTCTCCGGACTGCAGCTGCATTAAAAACCTTGAATTATGTATGGACAAATAACAGTTAAGTCCCTAATATCGCACTCAAAACTAACACGAGAAAAAGAACAATATAAAAACTTTTACTAAAGAAATTCACATTTTAGAGGTGAAAAATTCTTTTAGCAAATAATTTATGGAGTAGCCATGGGGTCACCAGTTGCTCCGGTAATAGCTGACATACATAATGGGTCCAACATTTTGAAGAATAGGCTATATATACATCTCGATTAAAACGATTATTTGGAAGAGATAAACATAGGTAAAGCAGAAATTTTTCTAAACCGTTAAAACTCGGTAGACACACAAAAACCAATTCACTATGGAGATTGAAAAAGACAACTCCTTACCATTCATAGATTAGCCCGATCAATCTAGCATTTTTATCGAAATTTATTTGAGCACGCACTTTTTGACGTAGTTAGGTTCTAATGATGGAGTAGAATATGAATGCACAGTTTTAGACCAAAATTTCATATGGCATATGCCTTTAATTTGGATTTTGTGTTTTGTCGATTTGCAGGCGTATTTTGCATTTTTCGCTAAAAAAGGTGAAACAAAATTTATAGAGAATTAAATTCTCTACCTTTTTTGTCTAGACACTTTTGTTGTAAAATAATTATTTATTGCTAATAATAGGCAAAAAATTGTGGAAAATAAGAACATTGAACCAGTTTTTTCAGCTTTTGGACCACTTTTATTGAAATTAAGTGACACATTCAAATGGCAATGTTATAGAGGATAAAATTCTCTACAACTTTTGTATGAAAAATTTTTTTGTAGGACGAATAGTAAAACGCTGGGAACGCGGTGAACACAGCGGACAATATAATATGGAAGGACCTGGGGCCCCTGATGGGTCCTTGGAAATTCCTTCAAAATAAGTTGTTTAATATGCATTAGTTGTCTGAGAACAAAATTTGTATCATGGCAGAGGGTTTTATATGTAAAAAATCATTGCAGACCGGTGAAATTTCCAATGTTAAGTAAAGGGGTTTGAAAAGGCTATTATCAGTGAGTATTGAAAGAGGTGAGAAAAATCACGAAGAGAAACTGAAAGGATTAAATTCAGTGACAATACATTCGGCTTGCTGGCGTAATTACACGAAAGAGAAATTGATTCTGGCTGCTCGTCGTCGAAACTCAGCTACTTCGGAGCCTTTACCCTCGACATCATCACAAGAACCCGTAAGAGCAAGTTTTGCTTTTGATAAATTATGTTTTATCTGCGCAAAACCGGCTGACGATGCTTTCATTGCAAAGCAAAGCAAAGTAAATCCAAAATCCCGGGTAAGGGTGTGTGTGGTGACATCGAATGCTATACGAGAAACAGTTTTTGAAAGATTGTCGAATAGAGAAGATGATTTTGCGCAGGAAGTACTTGGACGTTTAAATGATGTTACCGATTTGGTTAAAGTTAAGGCGCGATATCACATTCGTTGCCGTAATTATTTTTATAATAAATCATCTGAACGTGGAACAGGACGACCGTTTTCTAAGGAAGTTGATAAAGCGATGAACTATATTTTTGAGTATATCGAAAATAATTCTGACGAATGTCAATTTACAATTTCACATCTAATGAAGCAAATCAAAACTGATTACAAGCCCTGTATTTTTGTCGTTAAAGAACGCTTACTGTCACAATATGGGGACTTTATAGTTCTTTTTGAATCGAAAAAAAATTGCTCGCATTGTTTGCTTCAAGAATGTAACTGGACACAAATTACTTGCAAAAACTTGGTATGAATCTCAAGAATGTGATCCTAAGAAAGAAAGATTGAGAGTTGTACGCGAGGCTGCTGCCGTTATAGTCGAAGACATTCGTGCAGAAAAGTACGAGATCAATTCATATCCTCCTCCGGAGAATTTTTTAGAAGGATGCTGAATCTCAAGTAACTGAAACCCTTCGAGTATTCTTGTCCGAGGTGATCCTTAAATGGAAGAGAGGTTCGTTAGAACAATATGAGCGAAAGTGCGTGAGCATCGCGCATGCAATTAGTTTAGCAGTTCGTCCAAGATCTTTTACGTCACCGGTTCTCTTAGGAATCGGTGCCTTTATTTTCAAGAAGTTTGGCTCCAGAACTTTGATTGACATCTTGTACAACCTCGGTTTCTCTGAATCATACACAGAAATTTCGGTTTTTGAGACTTCGTCTATTTCCCACGAAGAGCCAATGTCAGAAAGAGGTTTCATACAATTCGTGTTCGATAATGCGGACTTCAATGTTAGAACTTTAGATGGACATGGAACCTTCCATGCTATGGGAGGTATACAATGTATTACTCCCTCTCATTCGATAGATACCGACACGCGTTTGTCACGTACAACCGAAAAGAAATCAACAGTTGTCTCATCAAAATTGGCTGGTTTGGAATTAAAAAGGTTTATGAAGGCGAAAAACGAAGGACTCGCGACAATTAAGGCTTGCGATCTTGGGTCGCTGCGCTATGTTTCCCCAGAGATTCACGTGACACGTCCAGACTTTGTCTGGCTTTACGGAAAATGGATGTGTATGTTGCCAATTCCAGGCTGGAGCAGTTTCATGGAAAAAGCTAATGCACAACGTAAATCATCAATGACAACAGACAATATCTTCCTTTTTTGAACGCACCTCCGACGGATTACGACACCGTTTTTACCTCACTTCTTATTTCCGCGGAACAAACTGCATCTCACAATCAATCTTACTGCTTCAAGACTTTTGATCAACAATTGTATTAGATAGCTTGTGACATCACAGCTGCTCTTGATTCGACTCCGGAAATGCAAATGTTAAAAAATGTTGGCGTAAGACTTGTAGGTTTCCACCTAGGAAAAAATTTCTTGGGCGCAATAGGCAAAATAATGGCAGGCAGTGGATTGGAGGAAATTTTGGCGTTGATATACGCTGGCAATTGCGTGCCAAAAATCATGGGCAGTACTGTATACTCGAGAGCAATACGGGCTCATTCTTTGCTCAGAGCTGCGCTGGCAGTGGAACCGCCCCAAATTTTGCTTTCTGATCTCCTGTACGTCATAGATGGAGGGTTCCTGAAATATTTGAGAAGATTGAAAAATATATAACGAATAATTTCAAAAGTCGAGTTCATATCGTCTTCGAGGGTTATCCTGAGGCGTTTGAAGACGCTGATAACGTGATTGTTGAAACTGCCATTTAAAATTCTAGAAAATATCCAACTATTTTCATTGTTGAAGAGGACATCGATCTGCTGGTTTTATTAACAGAATTGGGAAAGGATCACAACAACGTTTTTCTGCAAAAACCAGCAAAAGGTAAAAACAAAGAAAAATTCAACGGAACTCACAGTCTGAGGTCTGGACCACAGGAAGCGGATCACATTTTACTTGTACATGCCTTCACTGGTTGCGATACCACCTCCTCCCTTTTCAACATCGGAAAAGAAAAAATTGTGAAGCTTTTGAAAGATCGCGAAGATTTGCAGGCATGCGCAGATACTTTCAAAAATAAAAGGTCGAATCAACAGATAATTGAGAACTCCGGGAAACAAATTTTCATAGCACTCTACAGTGCAAGTGTAAAACGGGCTGTGGAATAGCTTGCGGCTGTCGAAAAGCTGGGCTTAAATGCACAATAATTTGTGAAATTTGTAGTGCCAATTCGTGCACAAATGCCCCAAACAACAAAATCGACGAGGAAAACGGCGACGAAACTGTAGACGATGAGTAGGTAGAGAAAAGCTGCACTGAAAAAACCGAGACAGAAGACGTAACGCAGAGAGAAACGCAGACTTCAGTCAATAGTGAAGATGAAAGTCGTTAATAATCATTGAATAGAAACAGTTGACTAGTGGATAAGGCCTACTGGGGAAACCACTTTAAAAAAAAACGCACCGAAAACTCTATCTCTACGATCGATGGTGCGGAAATGAGTTTAGTCGCTTCCGCCATGCCTCTGTGTTCACCGCGTTCCCAGCTATTCGTCCTACAAGAAAATCTTCCATACAAAAGTTGTGGAGAATTTTGTCCTCTATAACATTGCCATTTGAATGTGTCACTTAATTTCAATAAAAGTGGTCCAAAAGCTGAAAAAACTGGGGCAATGTCGTAATTTTTCACACTTTTTACCTGTTATTAGCAATAAATAATTATTTTACAACAAAAGTGTCTAGACAAAAAAGGTACAGAATTTAATTCTATATAAATATTGTTTCATCATTTTTAGCGAGAAATGCAAAATACGCCTGCAAATCGACAAAACACAAAATCCAAAATTAAAGGCATATGCCATATGAAATTTTGGTCTAAAACTGTGCATTCATATTCTACTCCATCATTAGAACCTAACTACATACTTCAAAAAATCGGGTGCTTAAATTAATTTGTTTATATAGTGAAATTTTGTCTAGGATGATCGGGCTAAGATGTGAAACTTATCAAAAAAAAAAAGACTGAAACGATAAGAAAAATTACCCACACTGGATATTACATCCCGCTGCCAGTTCAAAACAAATATTACGGTCGCCAAAATATAAAATTCACCTACAAAATTCAGAAGTATATTCTGTAGCTTGGGGAAAAAAACGAGGAATAAAAACACGACTGGATGAGCGTATCAAAGCCATACGAAAGAAACACCTAACAAAGTCAGCAATTTGTGAACACTTAGCATATAATGATAACCATTTCATAAGATTTGGTAAGGCAAAATCATTTACCACGAAGAGGTTCTAAATATATACCAAGATTATTTCGAAAAGTTATTGATATAAAAGTGAATACAAATTTGAATAGAGACTAAAGTTTCAACTTATCTGGTGCATGGGATAAAAAAAAATTAAAACAATTAGAACCAAATACCATGTCAAAGACAACAACAACTGGAACCTTGTCGAAACGTCGGGCGAAAACATACCACTAATTTGAATTGATAAATAAACGCCGTAAGTCCGAAAAGAAAATTAAATTAATATTATAGATAGTTCTATTGCTTTTGATAAAAAGTTTAACAAATTCATTCTGTATGCAAAATATTAATTTTATGATTTCGAAATGATTTTTGGCATTATTTCATTTACCACAACCAAATTTTGAGTCTTCCTTATTTTGTTGGGTTATTTGACGTCACCATATTCCGACAAGCTTTAAGAAATATAATATTGTTTGTTCTAAGATCCAAAACATATCACAAAATTAGCAATAGTTCACATAAAACATAAACTCCCACAAATTTCGTTATACAAAAAATATACCTGAGTTATACGTTATAAACCAAAGGAGTTCTAATGTGTTAATTGGAATCAAACTGTATATGAATAAGAATTACTTACAAATTGCTAGGGAAACATATGGGAAATTATCGAAATTTGAGACTGCATATGAATAAGAATTACTTACAAATTTCTAAGGAAACATCTGGGAAATCATCGAAATTTGAAGTGTCATCAATGGAACGTACTTCGACAGGTATTGCAGCGGGCCTTTCTCTTATGTGTTCCCAATCAACTCCTCGAAAAAATGGAACTGATTTTAAATCGTCCATACCTCTTTGAGTTCCGAGCCTTCGATCAGTTTCACAGCAAAACTTAATTATCGTTTCCTTTGCTTCTTCCGAAATAGGAATTTCAGGAGGGAATATTAACGTCTCCCTCCAATTCATAACCTTTCTATAAGTATCTTGGGGATTGTCTGAACAAAATGGAGGATATCCCATTAACATTTCATACATTATAACTCCTAAGCTCCACCAATCACAAGCTGGTCCATACCCAGTCTGTAAGAAAACTTCAGGTGCTATATAATCTGGGGTTCCAACTGTACTATAGGCTAGTGCTCGTCTGTTACGTTTCCATGATTCTGCACGTCGTTTCGAATCCATTGGGCTGTAATTAATTGCATCGTTAAAAAAAAAATTATAAGACGCATTCAAATGTTACCTTGCACAGGTTCCAATGAAATCTGATGGTTTCGCTTGCGATAAATCTCGGTAAAAATCTGTTCGATGTGATTTTTTTAAACCTGTACATAGTCCAAAATCAGAAAGCTGTAGAATAGAAATAAAATATATAATTATTCTTCTAAAAACCATATTTCAAACACTCTCAAAACAAATGGAGCTAACAAAAAAAAAAATGAGTTACTTTCACTATATCCATAACACAACAAAATATTTCGGGTAAGGTTTTTTATAATTTCAATGATATCAAAGGTTCTTCAATATAACTATAAAATGAACAATCTTAATAATTACCCCAAGCTGTAGTTATTGGACCTTACTAATAATTATTAATTAAGCACTTAGGTCGACTATCAGCTTTTGGATGTTCGGAGTACTCTTTTTTCACTCCTTCTACCTCAAAAGCCTACGTCTGGATGTTCCTAATAATAGCAGTTTTTAATTATCCGATATAATCCATATAGATCATCAAAAAACATGCATTACAACAACAATACGAGATCTTGCTCTCTATCGGGATCAAGTTTCATGGCACGAGTACGATAACTAAGGCGGTGAAAATTGTTAACGGTTTATTTAGAGCGGTAAAATACAAACATTTTTTTATCATGTAAGGGGTATATCTCCCTCCGTTACCAAAAAAAAATTACTTAAAACGGAAAACAAAATATTTAAAAACAATGGCAACACATACAATAAATATCTATACGTGTTTTGAAATTTTAATAATTTAATAATAATAATAATTTTTAGCTCAAGTTAGTAACTAAGTACTAAATTGGCTTTCATTGACATTTTCACTGACTCTATTAATTCCTTGTCGAATACTGAGAACCACATGGTTTTATCTTCTTTAGTTTTTTAAGAATTTATTTGTTGGCTATACATATATGTAATCATACATTGACATTAATAATTGAATATAAATAAATCCTCATAAAAGCAGGCACCTATGTCAACAGTTTTCTTTAAGGACTGCACCTTGGGAGCCCGTTTCGTATGGTCAAAGGATTTTAACTACCTCTTGGTTATTCTGTCCTGCTCGTGCAACGTCGGTTGCTCCTCTTAGGGTAAAGCGGGAAAGCATAGCTTGCACGACACCACCTCCATTAACGGATTCAGGCTGGTCGACTTTGCTGCGGGGCGAGACGTTTTGGTAGCTACTCAGTTCCCACATCTAAAATCCGAAAGGGGACTTGGAAATCTCCAGGTCAATCAACTGTCAATCAGATTGATCACATTGCGATCGACGCAAGACACTCCTATAGTATCATGGGCCTCCGATTGTTTCGAGGAGCCAACATTGACTCCGATCACTACCTCGTTTTAGCCAAGGTACGGCTGCGGATATCCAGGCCACGTCAAAAACAGGTAAATACTGTAAGGAAGTTCGACGTCGGAAGGTTGCATTCGCAGGAGATCGCTAGATCTTCTTCCCATCGATTCGCTAATAACCCCTTTTGGAGTCCTATGCACGAGCACCAAGCATTAAAAACCAGTGGCGACATTATCAAGAAGCTATCAGAGACGCATCCTCTGGAGTGCCCTTGTTTCACACTACTGCCACTAAGAAAGTCCTAGTTTGACGATGAATGCCGCAAGCAGATGCAGCTAAGCAAGAAGCATAAGGCGGTTAGGAGTAAGCACCTGCTCATCTTGCAAAATATGGTCAGAGAAAAACATGCCCTATCAATGGAACCTCAGCTTTGTTTTTCCGGTCTTCAAGAGAAAAAAAAGACCCTCTGAAATGCGTCAACTACAGGGGCATTAGTCCCCTTAAACCTCCGACTACTGGGATTGTGCAACTGCCACTGGAAAATGTTGAAACAAGATAAAACACTGAACAAAACTAAACACTTAATTATTTTGAAATAATTATTATTTATATAAGTAGTTTTTAATATCTATTAATCAATTAAAAAATTTAATATTTTCAATATAAAATAAAGGGCTTAACAATAAGGTTGTTTTCTTAAAACGGACTTTCGACTTTCATTAAGAAAATCTTATCAGGTTTTGGGCCCAGGACCGTGTGAACTGCATTAGAAGAAAATGTCGTCAAATGATTTCAAGGTCTCTTTAGACAAGCTTGAAGGTCCCAGCGGTTGGGCGAAATGGAAATGGCAAATGGGTATGCTTTTCCGTGCATATGATCTCAAGAATGTCGTTAGTGGAGATATTGTATGCCCTATAATAACATCAACATCTTCAGCTGAAGAAAAGAAAAAACATTCTGAATGGATGAAAGATGACGCAAAAGCGGCTGGCTTGATTGCTGCATCATTAAGCTCACCAATCGCTGAACTTGTCCTTACATGCGACAATTCAAAGGATATTTGGAATAAGCTATGCGCTCGTTTCGAAAGAAGCAGCATCCAAAGGCTTAATATGTTGATAGACAGTTTCTTTCAAGCAAGAAAGGATGAACAAGAGGGCATCAGTGCACATATTTCAAAACTGCAAAAGTTATTTGTAGACCTCAATGATGAATTGGAGAAGCATAAGGAGAATACTTTATCTGAACGAATTTTAAATGGTAGAATAATGTCAACTCTTGGTAAGGAATTTGACAATTTTAGAGATTTGTGGGATACAATTCCTGCAGAAAAGCAAACCCTGAACCTATTGATCGAAAAATTATGCACCATCGAGACAAGAGAAACGAAACAAAATATGAACAATTCCAGTGATAGGGTTGCTCTGGTTGCAAAAGGAAATTTCAAGAAGAAAAAGCAAACAGAAAAGTCAAGCAAAGTAGACCGTGCGAAGATGAAATTTCCATGCAATAAGTGCAAGGCACTGCGACATTGGGCAGCTGAATGCCCACAGAACAGATCCGAACAAAGCGACGGCAAGAAGAATCAAAAATACAATGCTTGAATAGCATTTTCCTTGAATGCAACAATTGAAATTTTACTCAGACAGGGTCAATGGTATTGTGATAGTGGATCTTCAAGACATATTACACCGAACAAATCGCAATTCGAAACTTACACGCGATTTGATGTACCCGAAGTAATTTGTCTAGGAAAGCAGCATGTCACAATGAAGGCATATGGTCAAGGCAGCATTAAAATTCAGGTGAAAATTGAAGGATTGTGGGAAGATGCAAGTTTGAAGAAGTTTGGTACGTCCCTGATGCAAGCGCACAACTATTCTCAGTGAAGGCTGCAGCTCTGGGTTTACAACAACGATGGATTACAAAACTGTTACTATTAAAAATAGTCGTAATGGTGATGTAGCAGTTAAGGGGTGTCTCCAAAATGAGCTGTATGTTTTAAAATTACGAGTTATGAAACCAACAGAGCCCGTGCAAGTATTGGTATCAAACGTATCGGAAAGTCTGCAACTATACCACGAAAGATTTGCTCACCAGAACAAGCGCCATGTCAAGAAAGTTTTTAGTTAGATGAATATCAGTGTTTCTAAGAATGAAGACGAATTCTGTGACGGATGTGCTGCTGGTAAAATGCACCGACTTTCCTTCAAGCCAAGAAGTGATCGGCCAGTCAAAGTTGGTGAGGTGATCCACGCAGATGTTCTTGGACCGGTTGAAAAAACATCAGTTGGAGGATCCCGATATTATGTCTGTTTCAAAGATGACTTCAGCAATTTCCGTAGGCTTTTCTTTTTGAAGCACAAAACGAGGTATGTAATGCTCTTGAAACTTTTTTGAATGAAACTAGAACGATAGGCCACATTGTAAAAAAGTTGAGATGCGATGGTGGTAGAGAGTTTGACAATAAGGAAGTTACCCGAGTTTTGTCAAAATTTGTAATAGAGCAATGTATTGGGCCTCCTTATACACCACAACAGAATGCAGCTACAGAACGAGAAAACCGAACAATTGTGAAGGCAGCTAGAAGTATGAGAGTTTCAAGTAAATTGCCGAAATGTTTGTGGGCTGAGGCATGTAATGGGTGATTTTTTAAGAGGTTTAGAACTTTTTTTTAAAAAAAAAACACAAAAAATTCGAAAAAATGAATGAAATATTTATTTGAATCGATAGTTTGAACCTTGCAATTTAATGTTTAAAGATAATTTCATGCAAATGTTGCCCGCGGCTGCGTCTCAGGTAGCCCATCCGCTGAGTCCAATTTTGGCATACTCTTTCACACATATCGGCCGGTATCTCACGAATGAATGCATGGATGTTGGCTTCCAGTGCGTCAATCGAAGCGGGCTTGTCCCTATAGACATTAGCCTTGACATACCCCCACAAAAAATAATCTAATGGTTTCAAATCGCACGATCTAGGCGGCCAATTGACCGGCCCGAAACGTGAAATTAACTGTTCACCAAACTCGCCTCGCAATTGCGCCATTGTTTCGCGTGCTGTGTGGCATGTGGCACCGTCTTGTTGAAACCACATATCATGCAAGTCAAGAACTTCCATTTCGGGCAAAAAAAAGTTTGTTATCATCGCTCGGAAGCGATTCGCATCATCTTTGAAGAAATATGGGCCAATAATGCCGCCGGCCCATAAACCGCACCAAACAGTGGCTTTTTCGGGATGCATTGGTAGCTGTTGCAATGCTTCTGGCTGATCTTCACTCCAAATGCGGCAATTTTGCTTACCCATTCAACCAAAAATGAGCCTCATCGCTGAACACAAGCAGCGCGCGATGAACATTTCGAACCGAGCACGAATTTTGATAGTAAAATTCAATAATTTGCAAGCGTTGTTCATTTGTAAGACGATCCATGGTTAAATTGCAAACCAAACTGAAGCTGTTTGACAGTGACACAAGGTACTAAACACACGTCAGCTGTCAAAACCAGTGTTGCCAAAACCAAACCAGCCAAAAAATCACCCGTTAATACAGCAGCATATGTCTTGAATCGCACAGGTCCTACAACAGTGGAAAACCAGGTTCCAAATGAATTATGGTATGGGAAACAATTGGGAACTCTAAACCATTTACGCATCTTTGGTACTGGATGTTATGTACACATACCGAAGGAACTTCGTAAGAAGTTTGATGAAAAGACAATGTACGGAAGAATGATCGGGTACGTGAATGAAAAAGACGGTTATCGAGTATGGATTCCAAAGCTCAAGAAAATTGTCTGCAGTCATGATGTGATTTTCAAGCCAGAAGTAGTCTGCAATGTGAAACCTGAAGTTACCCTCCAAGAAGAAATATTTGATAAAAAAGAATTGCAGAAAGAAAAAGATAGAGTTGAAATTTTAATCACCAATCAAGAAACTAACGCCTATACGGAAGAAACTACTGGTTCTGAAGGAAATACAAGATCAAGTGGTGAGTTCGGAATTCAGAATGAAGAAAATGATGATGAAGACTTTGGGGAAAATGTAGATAACATTAACACAAGGCAAAGAAAGAAGCCAAGTTGGATGACAGGAGGAGAGTTTTTGATGTTCGCAGAGGAAGGTGAGTCAAGTTTAGAACCAAGGTCATATTCTGAATCATTAAAGTCAGCAGATAGTGCGCATTGGCTCTCAGCAATGAAAGATGAGTTAGCATCTCTTAAAGAAAATCAAACTTGGGAGCTTGTGAGAAGACCAGAAAATTTGAAAGTAGTTCAAAACCGGTGGGTCTTCCGAGTAAAGAATGCAGGTGAGAATCGGCGATACAAAGCGCGGCTAGTTGCAAAAGGGTATGTTCAACAAAAAGGTATTGATTTCGATGAGACTTTTAGCCCTGTAGCGCGTTATGATACAGTTCGCATGCTGTTGGCCTTAGCTGCAACTAAGAGACTGGAAATAGAGCAATTTGATGTGAAAACAGCATTTTTATATGGTACTCTTGAAGAGAAAGTTTACCTAAAGCAGCCTGAAGGATTTCAAGATGGAACTGGACGAGTATGTCGACTGAAAGGAAGCTTATATGGACTTAAACAAGCTCCCCGATGTTGGCATAAACGTTTCTTGGCCTTTATGAAGAAAGCAGGACTAAAAAATAGCACAGCTGATCCATGTCTATTTTATCGCAATAATAATGAAAATGTTCTCTATGTAGCGATTTACGTCGACGATGGACTGGTTCTTGGAAATAACACAGCGGAAATTCAAAATGCATGCGCTCAAAAATGAATTTAAAATAACAATAGGATCTCTTGACAATTTTCTTGGCATGAAGATACAAATTGAAAATGATGGATCAATCAAAGTTAGCCAAGAAAATTATACAAAAAGAATTTTGGATCGTTTCAATATGGCAGAATGTAATCCAGTAATGACTCCATTTAGTCGGGAGGAAGAAAATTCAAAATTTGAAGACGTTAAAGAACAAGTTCCGTACCGTGAAGCTGTTGGAAGTTTGATGTATTTGTCAACAGCAACACGACCTGACATCGCCTTTTCAGTAAGCTTTGCAGCAAGAAGGATGGAAAATCCTACCAAAGAAGATTGGAATAGCGTTTAGCGCGTATTTTTCGCTATCTTCGTGGTACCAGTAAAGCAGCCATAAGATACCAAGGGAAGAGCAAACAACAACTGGCAATTTATAGTGATGCCGACTATGCTGGTGATCTTAAAACCAGGCGATCAACTACGGGAGTAATTTCAGTATTTGCTGAAGGTCCTGTGTCATGGACGAGTCAACTTCAACGCACCGTAGCATTATCAACGACAGAAGCTGAAATTATGGCAGCAAGTGAAGGCGCTAAGGAAGCAATGTGGCTTAAACGTCTTTTGCAAGAATTAACAGGACAGAAAGAACTGGCACCTATATTATATGTCGACAGTGCAAGTGCTGTAAAACTAGGAAAGAACCCAGAATTTAATTTAAGAACGAAGCATATTGAAGTTCGTCATTTGTATGCTCGGGAGCTTTTCCTTGAAGGAAACTTAAGATTGGAACATATTCCTGGAACTGAACAGTTAGCAGATTTACTGACAAAACCTCTTGAACGAGTTCGATATCAGATGTTAAGGAAGAAAATAGGTATCGACCAATAATCATAATCAATTCAATTTATTTTGTTTAGTGTTTATGGAGGAAGTGCTGAAACAAGATAAAACAGTGAACAAAACTAAACACTTAATTATTTTGAAATAATTATTATTTACATAAGTAGTTTTTAATATCTATTAATCAATTAGAAAATTTAATATTTTCAATATAAAATAAAGGGCTTAACAATAAGGTTGTTTCCTTAAAACGGACTTTCGACTTTCATTAAGAAAATCTTATCAGAAAAGTACCGTTTTGATAGTTTAGAAAAAGTCTTTGTTTATGTGTTTTTATGTATTTGGTTTTCTTTCTCTTTGCGCAATCGCGAAAATCCGCAGTCTGATTAACAGTGCGCGTGGCTAGAGTTTAGTGCAAAATTATAGAAACCAAAGTTTATTTATTGATTGCTAGAGAATAATTGTAGGGCTGTTATATTTTTTTTAGTGAGATTCAATATTGGTAAGTTAAATTTAAGTGTTAAATGTTCAATTATGACTGGAATTCAAGATATGGCATGTTTTTTTGTAACGTCCATACATGGTTCCTTATCCATTCACAAAAATATTTAGGGATGCCATATATGGCTCTTTGTCCATTCACAAAAGATGAATATTCGCACCTTTCGCTTTTTTAGAGTGGGAAAACAATCATCATCATCATCGTCGGCTCGACAAGCGGGGTCCGGTCCTGGCCTCCTTCAACAAGTCTCTCCACCCATCCCGGTCTCGAGCCGCCGCCATCCAGTTGCGCACCCCAAGGCTCCGGGCGTCCTGGTCTACGCCATCTCTCCAGCGCAAGCATGGTCTACCACGCTGTCGTCTACCATAGAATGTACCACAAAGAACTTTCCGAGCAGGTTCATCTTCGCTCATGCGAGCTAGGTGCCCTGCCCACCGGAGTCTACCGAGCTTAATTTTTGTCACGATATCTGCTTCGAGGTAGATTGCGTACAATTCATGATTGTACCGACTCCGGAATCGTCCTTCCTCACATATGGGGCCAACAATTCTCCTTAAGACTTTTCTCTCGAACGCGGCTAAAAGGTCGGAGTGCCTTTTGCTAAGCACCCAAGTCTCGGATCCATATGTGAGTACTGGCAGGACCATGGTCCTGTACAGCAGCAGTTTTGAAGTTATGGTGAGATTTCTGGCTTTGAAGAGCTTTGACAGACTATAATAGGCTCTGTTGGATTTGAGAAGCCGCCCGCGTATTTCTTCTTCTATATTGTTATCGTCTGCTACTATTGACCCAAGGTATTTAAAGGATTGTACCACTTCAAATTCGTGCTCCGCTACCTTGATTGTTTGACCAACTGTTCCTCTCGCATTCGACGCCACCATGTACTTTGTTTTACCTTCACTAATGTGCAGCCCCAGATTTTGTGCCGCCTGCTGATTCTGATGACTTTGATATCGAAAGATAAGAAAAAGAAGCAAAAGGTAGCATGGAGGAACAAGTCTCGTGCATCATTCATGCAAAGCGATTACCCCTTTTTTTAGGGACCTAAGAGCTTCCAGAGGAAATGTCCTCTTTAGAGACCCCGACGACTTTTTTCTTTTCTTTTCACGAGAGAACTGTAAGTAATTCATTAGTAATTCAATAAGTAAGTAATTCATTTATTGGGATACAATTTTCATTACATAGTAGGAGTTACAAGTTCTGAATTTTAACGCTTTGGCTAGGCCGTCAGCTCGAGTGGCAAAATATGTATGTTTATACAAAATTATTTTAGGAATACCCATTAATAATTAGATTGCTGAATTTTTGGATGGATTTTACATAACAACAAAAGGATTTCCAATTTGTTTCATTCAAAATATCGATGGTTTCAGTCATTGCAAGTGTTTTTCTACCAAGGTGTGCAAGTCTTTGTAGTTTTAAAACAGTGCAAATGCTTATAAAGTGAAATACATCTTCCTTCGCGTTCATATTACAGAGAGTGCAAAATTGATTGAAGCTGCCGTTGTATGGGAAGCCATTTAAACAGAGAAGCTCACATCTTGTTTTGAATAGGAGCGAGATTTCCTGATAGCTTAAATCATCACGAAAGTAATTTTTATTTGAAAGGTTGTGATTTAGCTGTCAGTAGATAAATCTGCTTTGAGTTTCACGGGCTTCAACAACTAGGTTAGGTGTTCGATGTTTTGAAGATTCCATTGGAGGTTTACTCGATAGGTTAAAGCGATGTCCTGCCATATCATCCTCCACCAATCTCGGTTTCTTTTTTCATACATCAGCATTTTTTTCGTCAGTCGATTATCGGAATGTGAGGTGATTTTTAGTATATAATCTGCATGAAGCTTTAGGGTGTAAGTATACATTTTCGGCAAACCAGATTCCAAATAGATAGCGTAATTTGGCGTATTTCTCGGTAGGTTAAAAAGTTTCTTAAGAAAGTTTATTTGAAATTTTTCTACTTCTTCCAATTCATCTATTCCCCATATTTGGGCAGCATAGCACAACGTTGATTTCACGACACTATCAAAAACTTTGTATTTGGTTGATAGTGTGACGTTTTCATTGGTAAAAATCTTGCGCCACGTCATGTTGATCAGGCTCTGTGAAGTGCTGGTTTTTTCTTCTATATGCTTTTTGAAGTTGCAGGTAGAATTTATTTTAACTCCCAAATACTTGAATTCCTTAACAACGTCAATTCTGCTTCCATTAAAGAACCAATTGTTTCCCGGTGCACGTTGTGAATTTTGGTGGAAAATCATAATTTTTGATTTCTCACGTTAACGGTAAGTCCCCATGTTTCACAATAATCGGAAATGCGGTTTATCATTAACTGTAAACTTTCAGGTGATTCGGCTAGAAGAACTATGTCGTCCGCGTACATAAGAATATTGACATTTGTATAAGTGATTCGGACGCCACCGGGTATGCAAGATACTATGTCATTTATAAATAATGAAAATAGTAGTGCACTTTTTTCTGAAGCCCGCTTGAAAATCTGTTAGGATTTTACTATCGTCCACCCATTTTTCTAGCCTGCTAACAAGAACGCCACAAAATATTTTTGCTATTCTGTTCATAAAAGATATTCCGCGGTAGTTTTTGGGGTAGTTTGCGTCACCTTTCTTGTGAATTGGGAATATAACTGATGTTTTAAACGATGTTGGAATTGAAGCTGTTATGAGTATGTCATCAAAAAGTTTTTTAGTTGGTTTATTACAGTTAATGGGGCATTTTTAAAGAACTCATATGGTATGCCACCTTCACCTGGTGCTTTTCCATGTTTGGCTTTTTGATGACAACTTGGATTTCCTGAAGGTTTATTTCAGAATCCAATGTTGTGTCGATAAGCAGTGGTTCAGCGTATGCAAATGACAGATTTGATTTGTTCCAAAGTAACTGTTAGAAGTGCATAGATAGATCATCTGCAGAGATGTTTGCACCTATAACAAATTTGGATCCATTCAATTCGGCAGCTATTTTCCAAAAATCTTTGAGTTTTTAGTAAATCCTAGAGAGCGAGCTTGCTTGTTCTGAAACTCAACTTTCTTATAGAAGCATATTTTTTTTATACTCAGAGTTTGACTCTAAGTACCATCGTTTTAATTCGACGGAATAGTTTCTGCGTAGTGCATGCAACAGTGAAAAAGATTTCTTCCGCGCCTTAAGACATTCTTGATCAAACCATTTCTGTTTCCATTTTTTTGATATTTTTGAAGTTGGGGCGTTTGTAGAATATCTTATACACGAAATAATTTGGTTTGAAAGTATTTCTGTCGAATATGGGTTTATCGGTAATTGTGATAACTGTTCTTCTAGTCGATTTTGGTAAGGTTGTAGATCTTCACATCTCCATTTTAATTTTGGTAAAAGTTCGAGATTTTTTACTTCATCTGTTGAGATCGTACTGCTCACAAACTTTACGACTAAGGGCATATGATCGGAATAGGTTCTGTATTGAATTTCAAAGGCCGATATTAAATTCAACCAAACGCTATTTGCTGCGCAATAATCAATCACAGAGAACTGTTTGACATGATTGTTGAGGAATCCAACAGAAAAGCATTGCAAGATAACGGTATATCCTTATTCACGTCCCTCATCAAGCCTTCTACTAGACGCTATTGGAACTCTCAATTAGGACAGCCTTTTGTTAAGGAGACCATGCCATGTCGGCGGTAGGAGGATATAAAAAGATGTCTCCATTTCGCTGGTAATGATAAATTCGTGAGATTTGGCCAACCTGGACACGAGAAGCTTTTCAAAATCAGGCCACTCATAAATAAAATAAGGGAACGACTTTTTCTTATACCAAAAGAAGAACACCTTGCAGTGGACGAACAAACAATCCCCACTAAGTGTCGACATCACCTTAAGCAGTGTAACCCCAAAAAACACATAAATGTTTTAAGTGGAATATCAGGATTCAGCTATGATTGACATATACGCAGGGGAGCAGAGCAACGTTATTCCAGAAGGTTTTCCGGATTTAGGTGTTAGCGGAAATGTTGTACCCAGGTTGGTATCAACGGTGCCAAGACATATGAACCACAAAATTTACATTGAAGGCGTTGACGTTTCTTTTGTATCCTGGTTTGATAATAAAATTGTGAATATGTTTTCCACATTTGTGGGAGCCAATCCCACAACAAAGAAAAGAAGGTACTCAAGGAAGGCAAAAAAGGACATAAGAGTTTGAGTGCGCAAAGATAATAGATGAATATAATAAATATATGGGTGGTGTTGACCTTCTAGATGCTATGCTCTTGGTCTATGTCGAATTGAGATTAGATCTAAAAGTGGTACATACAAATTTTTTTTTTCCATTTTTTGGACTTGTGTGTTGTCCATATATGCCTCTTTTCGATTTTAAGCTGGCTATAGCAGAACACCTATGCAAGAGTAAAAAGTGCCTGAAAAGGGGGCGCCCTGCTTCAACTTCAAATACTCCTAAACGTTTGCTTGGACTCTATAGATCACATCACGGAATGGCAAAAAACAAGGCAACAATGCCAAAATGACTGTAAGTACAGGTCATTTATTATGTGTAAAAAATGCGGAATAAATCTGTGCCTGAACAAGGATGGAAACTGCTTCACATCATTCCATACTTGATTGGATTTGTGGTGATTTTGATAAATATTAATTTATTTTGTAATGAGTAGCGAAGAAAATGTTTTTGTTTTGTTATACCGCTGAACTGAATTCCATATTTATTTATTTTTTTGTTAGCTTGAAAATGTGCACAACCAGACATATGTGGCAAAAGTTATTAATTTTTAATAAAATTTGTTTGAACATTTTTTTTTTGTGTTAGTCTCTTTATTGTTCAAAATAAAAAACAAAAATGATAATTTTTTTTTCATTGCATCATATTGCGTGCAGTAGAGGGGTAGGTTAACATCTCATATAAGATCTTTTCTGCCGTATTATGTGAACGCCAAAAGCCGTTCGTCAACAACTTGATAGGTCCATATCACTGTGGCTTAAGACCAGGAAAGTCCACCAACGACCAAATAATACTCACAATACGGCAGATCTTGGAATTAACCCAGGAACCTCATATCGATACTCACCACCTTTTCATCGATTTCAAAGCCGCGTAGCTATATAGTGCAATTTCTAGTTTTTGCATTGACATTATTGGAAGAACAAAGCGTGGTGTCTGTAGCGCTTTTGTGAGTATTGAAGCGGAAGCAAAGAATGTGGGTTAAGCGGTCAATGAGGGCAAGAATAAGTACATATAATGATGTCATCAAGAAAAGACACCCAACACCAATGTCTTCGACAAAACTTTACCATAGAAAGGTAGTTAGGGACTTTGTCTGCCTAGGCTACGCTATCAACACAGACAACAATACCAGCGCTGAGATCCAATGAAGAATAACTCTTGCCAATCACTGCTTCTTCGGGCAATTTAGGTTTTACTGCGACACTGACCTAGACGAAAAAGTAAAAAGACAACGACTGAGATGGGTGGGTCGTTTAAAGCGAATGCGAATGAACTGTTCAACGGATTTGAATGAAATTTGACACACATATTTAAATCAGTCTTATACATATTTGATCAAAATTTGGTTAAGAAAAAATAATTATTGACATTTTTCTAAAATTGGAAGGTTTTGATGTTTGTAAGAGCGGAAAAAAATATGTAACATCTAAACTGTGGAACGAATTTAATTGAAATTTAGCACACATGTTAAAATTAGTCTTATACATATTTGGTCAAAATTTTGCTAAGAAAAAATCATTAGTAAAAAAGTTGATTTTTTTCTAAAATTTGAAGGTTTTAATGTCGTACTGTAATTTTAAAAAAGTCTGTTAAATCTGTACTATTCAACGGATTTGTATTAAATTCACCACATATGTTAAGACTAGTCTTATTCACATTTCGTCAAAATTTGCTTAAAAAAAATGACTAAAAAACAAGATTCGACATTTTTCTGAAATTTGAGGGTTTTGATGTTGTATTGTTATTTCAAAAAAGTCTGTTAAATCTGAACTATTAAACGGATTCTTATGAAATGTGGCCTACATGTTAAGACCAGTCTTGTACACATTTCATCAAAATTTGGTTGGGAAAAATGATTAAAAAGAAAGTTATTGACAGTTTTCTAAAAATTTGAGGGTTTTGATGTTGTACTGAAGTAACTGGTTTCGCAAAAAATCGAATTTCTCGGACCTGGGTCAATGTGTTAATTTTATTATATTTTTACAATAAATGTACACATTTTTTTTTAATAATAATTCTTTTTTTTTTTTTTAAATCAAAAAGTTAAAAAAAAATATATTTTTTCTTAGAACCAATGTTTCAGGCTACTTATAGAAGTCTTATTTAATAAATTGTCAATTTATTTTTTATTTTAGATAGTCAAAAATAGGCCAATAAAATGATATAAGAAGTTACAGACTTTTTCAAGGACCTCCGGAAAAAGATAAAAGTTTGTTGAAAATATGGTTTGCGACTTGAATAAAATTATTTTTCAACTTCGAGGGCTTGTAATTCAGAACATACAATAATATATGTATGTTAAAAAATACTTTGAAATCATACTCTCGGGTTATCTAAGAGTACTTAAACATAAAGCTTAAAAGGCTAGGTATGACTTTTTCCAAAGACTTTTTAACGCTCTCAGACCACTGTGCGGCGCACTAGAGAAACACCGCTACTCAGGTGAAAGAGACTGATAGCTAGGGACCGAACGTCTGTGAAGTTGGCATAACAATTTTCACCTAGGCTAACGGGACCATAACAGGAATTTGCAGTTTTTTTGCATTTTTTTTGCATTTCCATTCCGGATTTTGCAGTTCACCAAATAGTGGGTGTAATCCCATGTACTGCTTACTTCACTGTGAAGTTGGCAGTACATGGGGTTTTTTCAACAACTATGCATGCTAGAACCTTGCAGTTAGGCTCCAAATTTGCAGTTTAATTTGCAGTTCCAGAAAAAAATTACCCAAAATTTTGAAGTCCTCATTTGGAAAAATTTCATACTGTACTGCCAACTTCACTGTGAAGTTAGCAGTACATGGGGTTTTTTAATCAACCAGACAAGCTATCACTTTCAAATAGGGCTCCAAATTTGCAGTTTAATTTGCAGTTCCAGAAAAAAATTACCCTAAATTTTGAAGTCCTCATATAAAAAAATTAATCAAAAAAATCAAATTATACCGCCGACTTCACTGTGAAGTTGGCAGTACATGCTGTTTTTTCAACAACCACGTAAGCTACGAACTTGAAGTAAGTGTCCAAATTTGCAGTTTTTCTTGCAGTTCAAGAAAAAAATTATCCAAAATATTGAAGTCGTCAAATAAAAAAAAAATCATACTAAACACCTAACTTCACTGTGAAGTTAGCAGTACATGGGGTTTTTAAAGCAACCACACAAGCTATCGCTTTGAAATATGTACCCAAATTTGCAGTTTTTCTTGCAATTCCAGAAAAAAATTACTCAAAATTTTGAAGTCCTCATTTAAAAAAAAAAATCAAGAAATTCATATTGCACGTCCGACTTCAATGTAAAGTTATCATAAGAAAGTCCTTTTCTCAACAACCACACAAGCTTTAAACTTGAAATAAGTGTCCAAATTTGCAGTTTTTGTTACAGTTTTAGAAAAAATTACCCAAAATTTTGAAGTCGTCGATTAAAAAAAAAAAAACATACAAAACTCCTAACTTCACTGTGAAGTTAGCATTGGATATTTTAATCAACCAGACAAACCAGACAAGCTATATTATAATATTTATAGTGTAACGATTTTATTACCTAACTACTTTTGAAGCAAAAGATAATCCCTAACGTATGCTTTTACTAATTAATCAATAATCAATGCAAATACGCCTAAAAGTAGAGTCCTTATATAAGGGAATTGACACAGTTTAATTTTGCAAGTTGAAGCATAAAGATGACGTGTGTCAAGTTAGCACTACACTTTTAGAAATTAAATAAACTAAGTACACAGTTAATTGTAGCTTCTTAGTAGTAAATTAGTTGTGGAAAAAAAAAATTTGTAGCTCTACTATTTAATAAGAAAATGGTATGTAGTGCTAACTTGATATCAAGTTAGAACTACACTTTAGGAAATTAAAAAAACAAACTACACAATTAATTGTAGCTTTTTTGTTGTAAATTAGTTGTGGAGAGAAAAAAATTCTAAAAAAATTTTTGACGAAGTTTTCAAACAAAAACTAGGTATGTAGGTAGTGCTAACTTGACACTCTCAGTCCAGGCATTAGAAAAGGAAATTAGAAAATCTAAAGATGGCATTAATTGTAGCTTTTTTGTTAATTACTTGTGGGGGAAAAACCTTTCGAAAATCGATTGATTCGATTCGAACCATTCTTTGACGTTTCCATAGAAACTATCGATAACAAAGTGATGACGATGAGTAGGTCCGAAACTCTGGGCTTTGCTGGGAATAATGTTGTTTTCGTTTCATTTAGTATGGTTTAGCTGCGGCCTCAGTTTTTTCATTCCCATATTTTTTTTTTTATTTATTTATTCCTTTTTATTACTTTTAAAACTTAACATTTCTTATTTTAGTCCATTATGTTATATATGTTACATTGATGAATGAACGATACTATGCAATTTGCCTAACCACAGCAATTTTGTTTACCCCGCCCACCAAATACGTCCATTGATAACGTGCTTAAAAATCGCAAGCAGAAATTGCATCGTTTAAAAGCAGTCTTAGAAATAAGGTGCAAGCAAATCGAACACATTTTCATTGAATTCAATTGAATCAGAATCGAACAACTGCTGATTTATGTGGCTTTCGTTTCAACCAATTCAGATTTGGGTGTCAGATCTTAAATCTTACTGGCAAAACGAACACAAAACGTGATTTTATTTTGTTTTATGATTGTATGAGTACCACTTTTCTAAAAGTGTAGTGCTAACTTGACACACGTCATCATTGTATATAAAACCCATAGTAATATCATCGAGTCGTTTTTTTTTACGTTCTTGGGAGCTACTATGTGGCGTTATAAACGCCACAAATTTGACAATGGAGAGAATCAAAAAGGAATAGAGAACAGGTAGTAGGAGCGAGAGGAGTGTATTATATTGGTTCTGACAACAATAATGCGGGAAAGGGAGATATCCGAAATAGCCTTTTGCGTCATTGAACTTGGGCGAGAAAATAGAAAAAAATGTTTGTGTGTATATGTTCGCTTATGCAAAGGTTTGGTTTAATTTTTTTTCAATGAATTTAGGAAACGATTTTTTGCTTAGGGGCATATGTTTATACATATATGTATAGGTATATAATCTCCTATAGTTTCATGAAAAACTTGGGAGGTTTTTATTTTTGATTTTGAATTCAAAGAAAGCAACGTTGCAGGTATTCTCTTTCTATTATATGCGGTAATAGTAATTGTATGGGACGGTTGCCATATTTCGGGTTAGGTACCTACATTATATATATGTAGGTATAATAATAATTTTCATAATTTTGGTATAGTTAGGTCCCTAGGTAGGTACTACTTAATAATAAACAGAACAAAAATATTATTTCCAATTATGTTTCCGTTTTGAATAATTGTAGGTATCAAGAGATTTAGTACATAGGTAGGTATGCCAATTTAAAATATTAGGTAATTAATATAGGTAAGCCAAAAAACCGTTTTCGAAAAAGAAAAGTTTATAGGAAGGAAGGTATCAATATCTCATTAAGGGCTAAGCCGATTTTAATAAAAAAAATTATACAGAAGGTCCTTCTAAATTTTAATTAATAGGTATTGGATATACCAATGTTCAAAAAAAATTTAAATGAAAATAATTCAATTTTTTTCTTAAATCAAGAAGAAATTATGTTGAAGGCAGGTTGTTGAATTTGTTTTAAATTACATTTATTGTTTGGTGTATATTTTTAAATAGGTACTTGAAATAGGCAATCCAAATAATTTTTAAACAAATTTTAAGGAAGCTTTTTATATAAAAAACGTTTTGAATGATTTTTTTTTAAATACATTTTTACTTGCGGGGAGAGAACGATAACTTTGGCGCCAAAAATTGATAATGGATTCTTGTAGAAGGGTCAAAAATAAGCATTTTTTACTATGGGTGGGGGGGGGTCTACCTCACCCCGTTTAGGAGGTAGGGGCAATTTCAGAAAAAATTACTTAAAATTAAAAAATAATTATTAAAAAACAACGGCAACACTTACAGTAATTAAATATACCGTTTTTGAAAGCTAGGAATCTAAACTTTAATCCTGCATTTAAATTAAATTATTTTAGCCGATAGTTTTTTTAAAAAATTCGCAGGCAAACTCAAAATTTTGATAAAAAAATGGAAAAAAAAAGTTTAGACCAGTTTTTCTCAAAATTTTGAAATGATGCAAGTTAATCGAACACAAAAAATCGAAACGATTTATGTCTTCCAGTTTTTGAGAAAATTGAAAATTACTAAAACTACTTTCTTATGAGATTTTTGTTTATTGATATTTACGTTGATTAGGTTCATCTTTGTAAGTTAAGTACAGCAATTCATTTAGCGTTACCGAGAATGCACCATGAGTTCGGTCAGTTATTGAGTAAGTCAGGAGTTAGTTAAAAATAGTAAAGTCAATGTCCATTTATTAAAGAGGTATGTAAGTCTCGTCAATGAAGTCATCGTCCGTACTGGTGTTACTGTCGAGTTCATTGAGTTCGTCGTTGATGGTGAAAAGCCGAGGTTGTTTTGGCGGTAAAACACCCTCTAAGTGCTCACTGTGAACAGTGGGAGGGTCGAAGTCCTTTAGTTGCAAGCCCATACTTTCTTCACCATCGATAAAACCTGGGTACACTTTTTTAACGTCTAGTAAAAATTCCATGATTTGGGAGCCCAAGTCGTCTTTATATTTTTGTTCAAGGCAGTATTTTCTATAAAATAAAAGTGCCATATATTGGTGAAGGTGGTGCGTTGTTTTCCGGCATAAAATAGTTTTTTTTAGGAGCTTGTTTTCTTCGCTGCCAATGTTAACATCAACGTGAGACGCTATTATTTCGGCTATTTCACGACAACAGTTAAAGTTATCTACTATAGTAGATTTACTAAGCTCACTTTAGGTGCATCAAGCTAGCAGGACACCTTTCCCAAAAATACATATAAACGGTCCGGAAGTGGATATTTGTTGAAAATGAATTAATCGCTTATTATTTACGCAAAAAAAAAATGTATCGCACTTTCGGATTCCGAAAAATTGGGTGTCCTGCTAAGTTGTCGTCAAGTTAGCAGGACACCCAATTTCTCGAAATCCAACAGAGCGATTAATTTTTTTTTTGCGTAACTAATCAGCAACTAAATTGCAGCTAATTACTACTAATTCTGAAAATTGAAAAGTGTCCTGCTAACTTGATGCACCTGCTCACTTTTACTGTAGTGATGGTGCTTTTTTGAACATTACAATTGCATTATATAGGTATGTAAGACACAAACATACATTATTAAGAAATTTATATTTTTGCTGCAGTCGTACAGTATTACCTAATGTGAATTTTTTATAATGCAATACATTTTCATGTCTGAAAATTTTAAATGTGCAACTTTGGGCTACGTATATGTATATTTAGAAATCAGCTGTTGACTTGGATATATAAATATAAGACAAATTGAAAGTTTAAATCCAGATTCTTTAAATGCAAAAGAAACTTTGCATACACCCAACCTCGCACATACCCCAAATCCTATAGTGTGCCAAGCAGGGGGGTTGCAGGGGGGCAGCATGCCCCCCGTTACATATCTCACTATTTATACGCCGTAGTGCTGGGTGCTAGCATTGTATATATGTAAGCAACAAAAAAAACTAAAATCTCATACAAAAGTAGTTTTCGTAATTATCAATTTTCTCAAAAAATAGAAGACATAAATCAATTCGGTTTTTTGTGGACGATTCAAAATTGATATTTGCACTGACCACAAAAAACAAATTCAGCGCATCGTTTCACAATTTTGAGAAAATTTAGTCTAAGCTTTTTTTTCCATTTTTTTTATCAAAATTTTGGGTTTGGATACGAATTTTTTGAAAACTATCAGCTAAAATAATTTAATTTAAATGCAGGATTAAAGTTTAGATTGCTAGCTTTCAAAAACGGTATATTAATTTACTGTAACTGTTGCCGTTCTTTTTTAATAATTATTTTTTCATTTTTTACTAAAATTGCCCCTACCTCCTAAACGGTTCGAGATGGACCCCCCCCTCCCATAGTAAAAAGTGCTTGTTTTCGACCCCTCTAGAAAAAACCGTTATCAATTTTTGGCGCCAAAGTTATCGTACTCCTGCCTTACTTGCGATATGTGCATAGATATTATATGGAATCTATACCCTCTCCAGGAAAGTATTCAAATATGTAAACAAATAAAAGTTCCCTGCATTAGGCCTATTTAAATAATGAGGATACTTATTTAGTGTTTATAAGGTTTTATTTTAATCTAACATTTAGTTAAAGTAAATACTGAATTTAATTTGTTTATTTATTTTGCCTAAGATTAATATGAAGACTTCCTTCTGATATATTAATTGTGTTGTATTTTTTCTATTGAGTTATTATTTGAAATAAAGAAAATAATAATTAAATACCAGGGGCTATTTCTAAAGAATTTCGTGTCCAGCAAGTGGTGTTTGGGAGAAATTCATCTACTATATGATTACATTCGATACTCGATGAACTACTCTACAGACGGTAGCTTTGCTTATTTCGCGCATAGATGCAACACCGTGATATTGGGTTCCATTCTCAGCCCAATGTAGTGTACTCAAAATTTGTTGCAAAGGACGTTAACACATATTCCTTTGACTGTTGAATTGAAATGTATGTCCAATTTTAGACAAAATAAATTCGATGGAAAATTATTTTCACTACCCTTTGGTCACTTCTATTTACTTCTTTATTTTCCGAAAATTCTTCAAAACGGTTCATTTGTGTATTATTATTTCAACTTTTCAAAACAAACGCTTATTTGCAAATAAAAATTTCTCTTTGCATATTACTGAAAAACTTTTCAAAATTCTGAATCAAATTTGCAAAGTTTGTTTGTTTGGTGAAACGAAAAGAACATATGCTTAGCAAACTAAGAAAACTTATCACTTTGCAAATTTGCGTTTGGTGAAACGAAATTTGCAAAGTGAAAGTGAAAAGTTGCAAAGTGAAAAGTGTTTGGTGAAATAGGTCCCAGGTTTATTTTTTTTCTTTTTGTCCATTATTTGGAATTTTAAAATATGGTCACCGTAGATATACATAGGTATGTTAAACTACCATTTTTTTTATTTTTTTTTCAATTACATCTTGTACAAATTTATTATTTCGAAAAAAACCTTCATTTTTTTAAATTTTTCTCAAATTCGTATTTATTAAAGAATTTATAGTTTAAAATACTTAAAGGTAAACAGCTCAATATCCATTTTTCTTTTTTTTTTGATACAGTTAAAATGAATATGTCCTTTTTAAAAAAATAGATTTCAAACAAAATGTACCGAATTTCCCTTTAACGGCTAAACCGATTTCAATCAAATTTTTTTCAAAGAAGGTCATTTAAAAATATTTCAAATTTCAAATTTACAAAACTTATTCTACTTATATGCAGGATGATTCACATAAAGTGTGACAAAAAGCTAGTGTGTAGGGTCGAGACAAGAATAAAATCGCATGGGAGGGGGTGTCAAACTTTAAGACAGCAAATAGCGGTACCTGTCAAACAAAATTTTTGGGGTTAAAAGAAAACTCGTTCGATTTAAAATCGATTAAAAAAATGATTTAAATTGAATAAGTAGGATGCCTTTTAGTAAGCAATAAACCATTCCAAAAAATGAATATTAATGGTACCTCGCAAAGTATATTTTTTAGTTTCGCATTTCTCGAAACGATTCAACTGGTTTTAATCAATTTTTTATAAAGAATAATTACTACATTTTAAATAGTTTTCAAACGAAAAAAAAAGTTTGAAATTCTTTTTTGAAAACCCAATAGGTATATATTTCAAAAAGGACTTAGTCGATATTTATTAAACTTGGCAAAAAGCGATTTTTTAATAAAATTTAAACGATTTTGAACAAAAAATATTCCTAAAACCGTTTTTCAAAACCAATATTCAATTTTTACCTCCAAATTTATGAATACTTAAAATCGACGTACCAAATTATTTTCTTAAAACTGTTAAGGTTAGAAAATGTATACATACAAAATTAATTATTTTTAAAACCACTTCTATAATTTTAATATTTTTTCTTTCATTAACTACGATTAACTAAAGATATTAAATGGTATACATAGCCTTGGGTTCAAAAAAGGTTTCAGAAGTATATTTTAATCAATTTATTTCTAATTTTGTTAAAAAAAAAAAATATTATTTCCAACCAGTGTGATCGCCCATAAGAACAAGTTCGGGCGACCAAGTTATGTATTTTAGTTTCTTAGAGTTGTTTGGGCAATTTAAAGAACGATTTGTATGCTTTTTTCGAATTTACTCTAACTAAATACCTACAACAAGTTACATATATATAGGGTGTTCAGCGAGAATTTTTCAACTTTAAATTGCGATTATCGAAAATCTAGCGGGTTGAGGTAAGCAGGAGGGGTATCATTCAAAGCGCAGGATATGCGGATTTGTTAGTCGCAATTAGAAGTTGAAAAATTCCCGCTGGACACCCTATATATTCATATACCTATATTTTTATTTTCGCTATTTGTAAATCCTCAATTTCAACAAAAAAAAATCAATTCATTACTCCCTATACATAACAAAAGCTCAATATTTTTAATTCCCGTTGAACTCTCAATAAATTCTTATACAATGTTCCCGTTCTTGTATTATCTTTGTATCGTCATTTTATTATATTCTATACAAAATAGTTGTTTTTTTTCTCTCCCTCGAACACTCATAAACTTAGTATACAGTATTCTCGTTTTACTATTATCGGTCAATCCTTCTCTATTAGCATATTCCTGAACCTAGAATGTCTCCAATGAGAAATTGCACTTTGGGAAGTTGCGGTGGCGCCCTGGTAGTTCCTCATCATGATAGTACTATAGAAATATATATACAATGACGTCATCTTTATGCTTCAACTTGCAAAATTAAACTGTGTCAATTCCCTAATATAAGGACTCTACTTTTAGGCGTATTTGCATTGATTATTGATTAATTAGTAAAAGCATACGTTAGGGATTATCTTTTGCTTCAAAAGTAGTTAGGCAATAAAATCGTTACACTATAAATATTATAATATAGCTTGTCTGGTTTGTCTGGTTGATTAAAATATCCAATGCTAACTTCACAGTGAAGTTAGGAGTTTTGTATGAATTTTTTTTTTAATCGACGACTTCAAAATTTTGGGTAATTTTGTTCTAAAACTGTAACAAAAACTGCAAATTTGGACACTTATTTCAAGTTTAAAGCTTGTGTGGTTGTTGAGAAAAGGACTTTCTTATGATAACTTTACATTGAAGTCGGACGTGCAATATGAATTTCTTGATTTTTTTTTTTAAATGAGGACTTCAAAATTTTGAGTAATTTTTTTCTGGAATTGCAAGAAAAACTGCAAATTTGGGTACATATTTCAAAGCGATAGCTTGTGTGGTTGCTTTAAAAACCCCATGTACTGCTAACTTCACAGTGAAGTTAGATGTTTAGTATGAAATTTTTTTTTATTTGACGACTTCAAAATTTTGGGTATTTTTTTTCTTGAACTGCAAGAAAAACTGCAAATTTGGACACTTACTTCAAGTTCGTAGCTTACGTGGTTGTTGAAAAAACAGCATGTACTGCCAACTTCACAGTGAAGTCGGCGGTATAATTTGATTTTCTTGATTAATTTTTTTATATGAGGACTTCAAAATTTTGGGTAATTTTTTTCTGGAACTGCAAATTTGGAGCCCTATTTGAAAGTGAAGTTGGCAGTACAGTATGAAATTTTTTTCAAATGAGGACTTCAAAATTTTGGGTAATTTTTTTCTGGAACTGCAAATTAAACTGCAAATTTGGAGCCTAACTGCAAGGTTCTAGCATGCATAGTTGTTGAAAAAACCCCATGTACTGCCAACTTCACAGTGAAGTAAGCAGTACATGGGATTACACCCACTATTTGGTGAACTGCAAAATCCAGAATGGAAATGCAAAAAAAAATGCAAAAAAATTGCAAATTCCTGTTATGGTCCCGTTAGCCTAGGTGAAAATTGTTATGCCAACTTCACAGACGTAGGGACCGAGCTGTCTGGAAGAAGCTCGTTGGTTGAGGTCTGGTCCACTTCGGACAGTACCACCACTTTAAATAAGTAAAGTAAGTTATCGTACTCTTACTCATACATACATACTCTTGCGGCATATCAGTTTTACAAGTGGCAAGGTAGTGTGGAATACAATGTACAGAAAAAATACCGCGTTCGGAAATCAATCCAAAGCTATCCGGATAGGTTTGTGTTGTTGTAATCCCCTGTGAAAAAACAGCTGACGCCACAACAATTCAAGGTATCTGAACATTTTTGGATAGGTTGAGACCCTCTCGGATAGATTCTCGAACGCAAGGAACACAATAAATACACGAAAAATAAGGCCCAAAACTGGGTTTTGTTTGTGAAAATTTGTGAAAAATTTAACGTTACCAAACAGACAAAAGTTTCCGGCAAGTGGGCGCCAGGCCTTGGAAAGCCAATGTTTATCGCATTGTAATTATTTATTGGTACTATGATTTATTTACCTCACAGCAGTTCGAATCCTGAACGAATAATTTTTTAAAGTTATTTTTAAAAAAAACAAAAAATAGAAACTGCTTAGGCACTGACACAGTAAATGCTATTTTAGTGGCGAAATCGTTTCTTCAAAATTCACATTCATCACTATCATAGGTGCCCTAAAAAAAAGTCTGACATAGATACATTGCAACACATCAAAGTCTACTTTTTTCTTATTTTTGCTCACATTGAATGTGAGTTAAGTTCTTTATTTTCTTTGTATAAATTTTATATTTATTAAGTTATTTATAGTTTTGTTAAGTTTGTAATTATTAAATTTATTTATCGACCGACACTTTTAAGTGATGAATTCCAGAACCTACATACATAGGTGTACATAAATATAAAACAAAAATATACATAATATATGAATTGAAGTACAGATTTTGAAAATATTGTTAATATTAACGGTTTATATTGTAAATATTAACGGTGAAAGTTTTTTTTTTGCGTACTCCCCCCAAACACGAAATACTTCCCTCTGATCCTCTGAAATACTCCCATGCAAATTTTTAAAACGGCAGCCCTGCTTGGGTATCTTAGAATCCTATTTTAAACAAGCTCTCAACTTTCAAACTAAAATAGAAGAGACGGACAATGGTCGTCCAGAAATGGAAGAATTATATTGTACAACAAAGGCTAAAATTTTATAGTTAATGGGCAACAATAGGAGAAAAAGTTTTGCAGTTGGAGATACGACCAAATCAACTTCTTTGCTTTTCTCTCTCTTACCGTTGCAAAAACCGCAGATTATAAACATTTTATGGGGATTTTTAAAATTTTGGTACATAACGATAATTCGATTGAAAAATTCAATCATTTAATTTCTTGTATGAGTGAACACGCTCGATGAACAATACAATCTTTTCAAGTCACTGAAGAGAACAACGTTGAAGCACCTAATCGTCTTGAAGAGAGGTACGACAAAAAAGGTTTAACATTCCTGGAATATATTTCACCACTGTTCGATTTGCCCAAAATGAAAGGGGCCTCGATGATACATCTGCATTATTTGATTCACTTAAATCCTAAGGCTGTCAAGAAGAAATTTGCAATGCAACTATAATTCATTTAATTAAGTCCAAGGTTGATACTCAACCCCACAATAAATAGAATGAGTCTCTTGATTATTCGAAATTGCCAAAATGGGAAAACTGCTGAGTGCCTTAATATTCGTTGTGAATTTCGGGAAATCAAAGAATCAAAAACTGGATGGCGGCGGCTCGAGACCGGGATGGGTGGAGAGACTGTTGAAGGAGGCCAGGACCGGACCCCGGTTGTCGAGCCGATGATGATGATGAAAGAATCAAAAACTCTCAATTCTGATCCACTCAAATCATCATAGAAGTGTTAGGTTCTGCAAATTTCGAGCTGCACAAGTGGCAACCCAACGCATCCTTAAATCCATCAACAACAAAAAATGCAGAACCTTACACATCATCATCGACGGAGAAATCAACAAGTGCATCTAAGTTGGAAAGTTCTTTGGATAAAGCCAAGAAAAGGTTCTACTCCTTGGAAAGGAGATTGGATACAAACTTAGAATTCAAACGACTATATTCCGAATTCATTGAGAAATATCTACAGCTGGGACATATGTCCTGTCCCTTGTTGAGCACATACATCTTACGTAGCCCCATTACTTTATGCCTCATCAATGAGTTCTACGCCGATAGTTCTTCAACTAAACTTAGAGTGGTCTTTGACGCATCGTGTCAAACCACGTGTAAATTATCACTCAACAATGTGCTGATGGCAGGACCAATTATACAGGAGGAAATGTATTCGATAGTTTTGAGGTTTAGAATTAATCGATTCGCGTTGACAGCTGACATACGAAAAATGTATCGTCAGATTGAAGTTGATCCAGATGATCGACCGACGCTTTCAACTCATTCTTTGGAGGAGCTAATCTATTGACAGGCTTCAAACGTATTGCTTCTTAGAAACGCGTAGTCTTAAGAAAATTGGAATTAGAAACGAAGTTCAATACCCTCTCGCTAAAAAGGTCATCCAAAATGATTTCTACGTCGATGATCTTAAAACGGGATCCAAAATAATCAAAGAACTCATACAAATCCAAGAGGAAGTAATCCAAGTGTTAGGTTCTGCAAATTTCGATTTGCACAAGTGGCACTTCAACGCGTCGTTAAATCCATCAACAAAAATATCTAAATTGGAGTTAAAAATTGAAGAAATGGCATTGAATGGAATCCTGAGGATGAGGTATACAACTTTTTCGCCAAAGACACAATTTCAACAAATTATTTTACCAAACGGGCTGTTCTATCTGCTGCAAGTAGATTATTCGACCCTCTTGAGTGCTTGGGTCGATAGTAGAAAAGCCAAAATTAAATCTTCAAAGCTTGTGGGCCAAAAATTTAGATTGGGATGATCCGTTACCTGACGAATTAGGGAGCTGTTGGAAGGAGTATGTCGAAGATCTTCAAAATCTTAATGTTACTATTAGCACTCCTCGTTTCATTTTTCAACCAAAAATAAAAAATATACATATCCATGGATTTTCAGACGCATCGATTAAGGCATACGGATGCTGCCTATATGCAAGATGTGAGGATGAAGTTGGCAATATATGTGTGAAGCTAATAACTGTTAAATCAAGAGTCAACCCATCCAAAAAATAATACATACCACGACTCGAGCTTTGTGGTGCACAGTTGCTTTCAAAACTATATAAAAAGGTTGAAGATTCACTAAAAATTCAATCAAATTAAGTTTTCTTTCAAAATCTTTCAAAAAATCCAATATGTAACCAATTGAATCTAACATAAAGAGCTAATATAACAATAGGTTATGGGCAACCACCGACGTGAAATCCCTCATGGGATTATTCATGAGGGAAAATTGGAGTTTTCGAGTGACAATGTATTTGGAATTTAATGAGAAAAACAAGAAAGCTAAATCTATAATTGTGAGCTACATATCAGACGACTATTTGGACTACGTCAAAGATAAAGAATCTGCAAGAGGTATGAGGAAGGCCCTTGAAGATTTTGCAAAAAGTCCGAGTAAAAATAGCGATAATGAAAGCAAATCAGTGCGTTTCATTTTAAATCGAAGTGTAAATCGAGGAAATTTAGCATTAATGTCTTTCATGTTAGATTCAGGCTCCAGCGATCATCTAGCCAACGATAGAAAGCTGTTTTCAAAAATTCAAGCTTTGAAGAACCCGATCAAAATTAACGTGGCTAAAGATGAAGAATTGATCGCGAAAGAAATTGGGCAAATTTGTGGATATACAAACGAAGGTATCAAAGTAAACTTGAAGGATGTTTTGTATATCCCAAATCTGCGAGAAAATCTTATTTCTGTTGACCGACTCAAAAATTCTGGAGCAATCGTTTTTTTTACTGGTTTTTATGTTAAAATTAAGATACAAAATGAAGAAACCGTTGCAAGATTTAAAGGAAGCTTATATGAACTCAGCCTGAAGAAAGTTCAAAATCAACCACATGCAAATATGTGTGTAGAAGATGAAAGTAGGTTGTGGCACAGGCGGCTTGGGCACATCAATCAACAAACTTTGGTGGATATGAATCGATTGAAAGAAGAAAAAGGCCCCTTTAAAGAATCCACAGCGATGTGCATGGACCAGTTACACCTGCTACCTATGAAGGTTATAAGGTTACTTTATTTCTTTCATAGACGAATGCACCCACTTCGCAGTTATTTATCTTATAAGAAAGAAGTCTGAAGTTTTTGAAAAATTTCAAGAATATAAAGCACTTTTTACAGCAAAATTCATTTGAAAATTTCAGCACTGCGATGTGACCAAGGACGGGAGTATTGCTCGTCTGAACAACTTGCATTCTATAATCAGAAGGGAATTCAACTTGAAACCACTGTTGCTTACTCGCCTCAACAGAATGGTGTTGCAGAAAGGTTCAACAGACCCCTAGTCGAAAAGTTCGCACTCTGCTAATCGAGTCAATGGTTCCGAAATATATGTGGGGAGAGGCTGCACTAACTGCAACTTTCATAATGAATACAGTTCAGACAAGAGTACTGCAGAAAAACAAGGCCCGGCTGTACTCTGGTACGGCAAGAAGCCGCGCTGGATAAGATGCGTTTGTTTGGTTGCAAGGTATATGCATGGATACCATCTCAAGAGACACAAACTTGATTCCGAAAGTCAAGAGTGTATGATGATTGGATATCCTCCAAATGGATATCGTTTGTGGGGTCTTGAGAAGAGAAAAGTCGTTATTGCTCGTGACGAAAAGTTTTACGAAACAAGTTTTGCCTATGCAACTCTTCAAAAAAATAAACAACCTGAAGCTGTTTTCGTATGCAGTAACTGGCAAGAGGGGGAAAGCTCGATTAATGTCGTTTGATCAAGAAGAAATTGATGAAGGTGAATGTGTTGTTGAAAATGGGTCAGAAAACCAACCTGAAGAAAACAACATGAATGCCCTTGAAGTAAAAGAAGATCTAACAGAGCCAACTGAAGATGTACTTACACCACTAAGGCGTAGCGAAAGAGGTCTTATTCCGAGAAAGTTTCCAGATGAAATTATTGGCTACAATGTGATGTCAAACGAAATAAATATAGATGATGTCCCAGAAACTTATTCTGAAATCAAGACCAATAAAGACTGTGCGAAGTGGACTAATCAATCTATGAAGAAAAATCACGTTTGGAAATTGACGCAGAAACCAGCAGGTGTCAAACCTTTGAAGTCGAAATGGATATTTCGAATCAAACTGATGAAGACGGCAAACCAAAGAAGTACAAAGCACGTCTAGTTGTTAAAGGTTTTCTACAGAAGGATGGGGTAAATTTCAAAGAAACTTTTTCACCTGTTGCGAAACTTACAACTATACCAACTGTTTTTACTGTGGGAGTCCAGAAGAACTTATTTTTTCATCAGTTAAATGTTAAAACTGCTTTTTTACATGGACAACTGAAAGAAGAAATATACATGGAAATAGCTGAAGGACTTGAAGCCGAAAATGACAGGGTTTGCAAGTTAAGAAGGTCTTTGTATGGCCTGAAACAAAGCCCTCGTGCAAAACCAACCAAGAAGACGCTATTTATATTGTGCTTTATGTAGACGATATACTTATAGCTGGAAAACATCTGCCTGAGATCAAGAAAATCAATAAACAACTTTCTGAACATTTTGAGATGTCAGACTGTGGTGAGCTAAGAAGTTTTCTTGGAATTAAAATCGATTATGACAAACTAGATTGAACCATACTATTATCTCAAGAAGCGAATATAGACAAGATACTTAAGAAATTCAAAATGACAGATTGTAACCCAGCAAGAACACCTATGGAAAAAGCACTTCAAATTGATGACGAACACAGATTAGATTACAAACCAACCATATCGAGAAATACTTGGAAATCTAATGTATTTCATGTGTAAGACCAGACATATGTTATTACATCGGATACAACGGGCGCTTTCAACAAAATCCTACTGAAAGCCACTGGAAAGCCTTGAAGCGAATACTGAGACATATCAAAGGAACCAAAAAGATGAAACTGCAATTAAATAGAAATAGAATCGAAAATCGGTAAGCGGTCAAGTCAAGTAAGAAGCAACATACTGTGGCAACTTCTTCAAGTGAAGCAGAATACATTGCCTTAAGCGCAGCAGCATCCGAAGTCAAATGGTTAAGAGGAATTCTATTAGATATGAAAATACTAGATAATAGCTTGGGTATGCTATATTTGCTTAGTAGGAGGTGAATGCATTGGGCCGATCCATAAAAAAAAAGTCAACAAAATTTTTGCCTTCTCCGACAGGTAGAGTTAGTGAATTACAATAGCTGAAGAGAGAGAAATACGGTGCATCTCTGCATCGAGACAGTGGCCGTATATCTTAATAACAAAAAAAAAAATAATTACAGTCGGCTCGGCTTATTTGCAACACAAAAAATGCAGACAATTTGTTGCATCAAAGCGGAGTTTTCATATAAACGAACTGTGGATATATGCAACTTTGTTGCACTTAACCGAACTTCGTATAACTACAACTTTATTTCCCCTTTAAATGATGTGATGTGAAATATTTCCAAAAATAGAAAAACAAAACAGAAATAAACTCGAGAATTGCGACAGCTGAAAGGATTGGAACGATGAGAATGGAATGAAACTTAAAATGTATTTTTTTAGGAGTGTTCAAACTTCAAAAATGTATGGATACGTTCAGTGTTTCACTTTAGCGGAGTTGTTTCAGAACAAAATAATTATTTGAGGGAAAGAAAATTGTTTCAATTAATGGGAGTTTTCAAAAAATAGGAGTGCAGTTATCCGTACTAATTTGTGTGAAAAAGCGCTGAAAAAAAACGTGATAAATTTCTTAAGTTTCATTCTTAAAGAGCAAGAGCCGATAGCAAATTTTGGGAGTGGAGGTATAACCAAAGCAGTCCACAATTCTCTATTGTTTTTATATAAATTACAGTGGTTATACCCCCAACACAAAAATCGGAAAAAATACCATTTTTGAACGCCCACCCCCACCCCCGGCTGAAAAAAAAACCTGACAGACGGTTGGATTTGGTATAGTAAGGGGTATACAAATATAGCCCTATGAATTTTGATTACACCTCCACTCCCAAAATGTGCTACCGGCTCTTAGACTATTAAGTTTCATTTAAGCAGAATGCATATAGGCGGAGTCGACTGTATTCCTAAAATAAAAATCCGAAATAATATTAGAATCTGGTTTTATTGCTTAGAAAAAAAATCAGCACGTGCATTGATTAAACAAAGTACAAACCAAGGTTGCTTGACCAAGTAATAGGGTACTTACCCAAAGATCGAGTTACACCAAGTAGACCCTTCGATATTTGTTGGTTGGATTTTTGTGAGCCGATGCTTACTTCATGGGAAATTCGTGGGAAGGTGCCCTATAAATCATACGTTTCTGTTTTTGTCTGTTTGCTACAAAATCAGTTCATTTAGGGCTTGTATCTGATCTCAGCTCTGACGCATTTACCGCATCACTTGAGAGGTTCATAGGACGCAGCGGTTGTCCTTCGAAAATATACTGCGATAACGCAACCAATTTTGTTAGCGCAAAGACGAAATTTTAGAGAATTTTTTAAACAATTTAATAAAAACATTATTCTTGAGTTCCTTGCAGATAAAGGAATCCAGGGGGGTCATTCCGTAATTTTTAAAATGATAATCGTCCAAACGATAATCGTGCACGATATCGTCATCAATTTGCTTCACGTAACACAATCACTATCGTCTCGACAATCGTTTATTATAAATCACAGTTTGAGAAGGATTGACTTTTCAATCATTGTCATAAATGACAATTCTGTAATTTATTTTTGTCAGTAACGCCCAAAAAATATCAATTTTTATTTAGAAGAAGTGAAAAAAAGTGCGGGCAAAACGTGAAGTCGCCTAAACAAATCGGTTATCCTTCAAACTACATATAATTAATTATAGGGTTTTCAATTGCAGCGGGCAGATTTTGACGGTGACATCTATTAAATCTTTTGTTTATTATTTACTGATGCCAAATCAGCATGGCAAGTTACACGATTGAACGACACGTCCAACTGAAAGAACTTTAATATAAAAATCTTTTAGGCAACGATACGTGCGTTGCGCCCATTTTAAGGTTTACATGGTTGTATTTCCATGTCTATTATCCCAGGATCAACCGAAAACATCTACGCGCCCTTATTGAAAAACCCTACATATGATAAAATGCATAAATTGTTTCGAAAAACATCGTTCAAACGGTAACGATTTAACGATAACGTTTTGACGATTTTTGAGTTACGGAGATCAAATTTTCGATCGTCAAGACGATATCGTCCAGTCGATAGTGATTATCGCTTTAACGTGAAGCAAAGCTATCGTCAAAACGATATCGTGTGGCGATAATTGAATTACGGAATGACACCCCAGTTCAAGTTGATACCGACCCGCGATCCGCATTATGGAGGCATTTGGGAGGCGGTTGTCATACCCGCAAAAACTCTTCTTCCAAAAACCTTTAGAGGAGCTCTTCTAAACTTTGAGCAACTCGACACTACAATTGTGGAAGTGGAGGCCATTCTAAACTCAAGGCCATTCTAAACTCAAGGGCAATTACTGCAGTCTCGTCAAATCCAAGAGACTTCTGTGCTCTCATACCGGGACATTTTTTAATTGGGTCCCATTGAACTCATTTCCAGAACCGCAAAGAAAAATAAACAAAATTTCTCTCTTCATAGGTGGCAAAGAATCACAGCACTTAAACAACATTTTACATTTTTGGAAGAGGAGCTCGACTGACTATCTCAGTAGTCTTCAAGAGAGATCCGAATAGTTCAACACCAAACCAAATGTCAAAATTTACCAGCCTACAAATGGGCTCATGACAGGGTAGAACGAGTTATCCGAGGTGACGACGACATGGTAGGAGTTGTCGATTTGAAAACTGCAGCTGGAAGATTTCGACGTCCCATAACAAAGATAGCACCGCTTAACTTTTATTGGGGCCAGAATGTTGCGGCCAAACATAAAATTTATAATTGAACAAAAAATACATAGAATATTTGAATGTATTAATTAAGCACAAAAATATTAAAGTTTTATTTCATTTGTTCTCTATTTATGAAACTCACCACACTATAATCTTGCCTTCCTAGTTTCAATTATTAAAATGTACTTCTCTTGAAAGTTGGACATAAACTCATACACCTCGTATACATGTACATCAGAGTTGCTTATAAAATTAAAACTAAACTGAAATTTATTTAAGTAGACGTCCATAGGTACAAGAAATAAACAGAGCCTTATTAACAACTTGAACTTGAACAAAGATTTTATTAGGAATAATAATAAACAGAAAATATTTGATATTTTCTGAATATGTATGTATATGAAATATTTTCTGTTTGATATTAAAAACATGAAAATATGATTACGAAATCTTGAGTGCTTTTTTCGCAAAGTAATCACATTAAATAAATATTTTTAAAACTCCCACTTTTATAAAATGTGGTATAACAATATCAAATCATAGTTATGCTTGCATCTTCCATACCAATTATTAAGTACTCTTAGGTCCAGTTTTTCAGTGCGAGATTAAAGTTAAGCTCGAGTTCACTCATCAAATTTGGTGATTTAAGTCAGAATAAACTGAACAGATGTTTTTGATGTTTTTTCATCCAGTTTCGTTCCACACGCAGTCTCTGCTGAAAAACTGCTTCCTCAGTTGACTGTGCGTTAATTTACTTCTAGAGTTAGCTAACTCAGGTTTAACTCACAACTGAAAAACTGGGCCCTATCAGTTTGGTAAATAAATACACGATCTTCAAATTTGTCACTAATAAAATGATTCCTTACATCTATGTGCTTGCGGTACGTTTATGAAATTCTGAGTTGCGAAGAAGTTTCATTGCAATTCGGTTATCTACCAAAAGTTTTTGGAACAAAAATACAAGACAGTCCAGACATCAATTCTCTCATCCAGATTAATTGCTTCACTGCATGACAAGCCGCAACATACTCTGACTCAGTGGTCGACAATGCAACAATTTGCTGTCGTTGTGAACACCATGCAATAGGTCCAGGGGGTCAATTCCCGATCTATGAAGTTGTGAAGTGATAAAAAAAAATATCATTTCAGTTTTAGTTTTTTTCATTTTATCACATCAAGTACATATCTTTATAATCCTTTTCACAGCATTCCAATGGATTTTTGTATGATTTTCAAGATATCTGCTTACGATCCCAAAACAAAAGAAATATCTGGTCTAGTGCCTATGGCTTAGTACATCAGACTGCCAACTTCTTTTCTATATGGAACCTGTTTTCATCTAAACATGTGCGTTTACCGGATGATCAGCTATATTTAATGATGCGTTCACGTCACATGGTGTAGACACCGGGTTTGCATTATCCATTTTGATTTTTTTTAGTATTCGTCTCGTGTATGTCGATTGATTCACCAAAATCGATTATTAATGAATCGATAAATCTCCAATCCAAGATAACATTTAACATCCCCAAACGTTATAAGGAAATGCTCTTTTAGATATCTCAACAACTTCTCGACATAGACCTTATCAGTTGCTACAATCAATCCATCGTCAATAAAAATAGGTAGAATAATTTTCCTTATTGCCCTTGTAAAAACGCATGAGTCTGCTTTGTTGACTTCAAAATCATATAATTTCAGAAAATATGAAAATTTTTGATTCCAGCGACGAGGCGCTTTCTTTCATCCGTATTCTTTTTTTTTTAATTTGCACACCTTGCTAGTTCCGTCTTGATATCGTTCAGTCTGTTGCATGTATATTTCGGAATCTAGGTCAACGTTGAAAAAAGCAGTTTTCACATCAAATTGCTTCAGCATAAGTTTTTCCGAGGCTGCAATATTGTTTTAATAGAGTCAAACTTAACAATTGGACTAAGAGTTTCATTATTATCAATGCCATATTTTTGTTAGTAACAATTGACAACTAATCATTCTTTTCAATTTTTCCACCACTCACATATTTTATTTTAAAAACCCAACAATTATTTATTGGTAATTTACCTTCTGGAAGATCAGTTAAACAATCAAGGTAGCGGAGCACGAATTTGAAGTGGTGCAATCCTTTAAATACTTTGGGTCAATAGTAGCAGCCGATAACAATATACAAGAAGAAATACGCGGGCGGCTTCTCAAATCCAACAGAGTCTTTTATAGTCTGTCAAAGCTCTTCAAATCCAGAAATCTCACCATAACTTCAAAACTGCTGCTGTACAGAACCATGGTCCTGCCAGTACTCACATATGGATCCGAGACTTGGGTGTTTAGCAAAAGGCACTCCGACCTTTTAGCCGCGTTCGAGAGAAAAGTCTTAAGGAGAATTGTTGGCCGCATATGTGAGGAAGGACGATTCCGGAGACGGTACAATCATGAATTGTACTCAATCTACCTTGAAGCAGATATCGTGACAAAAATTAAGTTCGGTAGACTCCGGTGGGCAGGGCACCTAGCTCGCATGAGCGAAGAGGAACCTGCTCGGAAAGTTCTGTGTGGTACATTCTATGGTAGACGACAGCGTGGTAGACCATGCTTGCGCTGGAGAGATGGCGTAGACCAGGACGCCCGGAGCCTTGGGGTGCGCAACTGGGTGGCGGCGGCTCGAGACCGTGATGGGTGGAGAGACTTGTTGAAGGAGGCCAGGACCGGACCCCAGTTGTCGAGCCGACGATGATGATGAAACTAAACTGAATTATTTTTTTAAAGGATTCTGTTTAAGCTTGGGATTTCACACCGATTTGCAAACACACTATTAAGATTCAACATTTCTAATATGTACGTCAAATTGAAAGTCGGGGAATTTCGGGAAGACAAATTGTTTTTTTTTTTGGTTGCAACGGATTGTATAGGGTCCGCTAGTGCTTATTTCGTGAATGGTAACACTTAGCTCATGTCTGATTTGACAGATAATTAGTTTTATCCTTCCGCTGAACGAATACGGTTGTGTATACGCTTCGCTAAGTGGGCCTGCGATCGACTTAGAGAAGATGCCGATTTTGCCAAAAAAATCATCTTTTCAGATGAAGCTCATTTTGATCTTGGCGGGTAGTAAACAAGCAAAATTGTCCCATTTGGGGCACAGAAAACCCGCATGCATACATTGAAAAGCCGATACACCCAAAACGAGTCACTGTTTGGTGCGGATTTTGGTCCAGAGGCATAATTGGGCCATTTTTCGAAAATGAGCAAGGAGTGGCCGTTACAGTCAATGGCGATCGTTATCGGGCCATGTTGAACGAATTTTTGTTCACAAAAATTGAAGAGGAGGATATTGGCAACATTTGGTTTCAACAGGACGGCGCTATGTGCCACACAGCCGAAGCTACACTCGATGTTTCGCGCCATTTTCAAAAAAAAAAAAGAAGTTATTTGGCGGACTTTACATAATTAAATACAACACTCAACAATATTTTCAGCCAATATATCTTTAAAAATAATTAATTGCAGCTGTTAAGTAACACGCACACACAATCACATAAATTCGGTTCTTTAACAAATTCCATTCAATTGACACAAACAAATCAATTCGGTTTAGAAAATGTCGATTTCTTTCTGGAAAGGAATTTGACATCAACCTTATGTCGTTTTCGATTGGTTTTATGGACTAATACTAATTCCAATGGAATATGAAAACACCGACTTCCCAAATTAACACCCACACTACCGAATGTCGCCATTTAACACAATCGCTTCTTCAAGTATTTATCACTTTTGGGAAGTTATTCAACGAAAAACGTTTATATGTGTGTATGTGTGTTCCTCGTCTGCTCCTTTATGAAATGTGGAACAGAAGAAAACTCCGAAAACTTTAGCCGCATTTTATTATCGCTAACAATCCAGACGATGTTCACATTGACCTCAATTCGCGTCTCATTTTGACGTCTCTTTTTTATCTGACTCATATCTCTTGGTGAGAAAGAGATAGCCAAGTGAGGTTTCGAACCAGGACTTTTCAGTGCCGAACTTTCACCGATGGACACTTCACCGCCAGGAAATTTAGTTACAGCGGTTGCGAGGTATCGGACTTCAGTTGAGCGAGGAGTGGATAGGTACTTTACTTCTTGCAGGTTTACCGGAACGCTACCAGCCTATGATCATGGGCATTGAGAGTTCTGGGTTGAATCTTACAGCAGATGCCATTAAAATAGAGTTACTGCAAGATGTGAAACCTATTACCAACAATGATTCCTTGGCATTTTACAGCAAGAATTCTCACCAGCACGACAGCAGCAGTAGACAGAAACGTATGAAATTGTCCAAATTCAGATAAAAGTTACAGTTCACAGCTTGGTCAGAAGAAGTAGACTCGACAGAATGGTATTTGGACTCTGGAGCGTCGAAGCACATGACCCTATAACGAGAATGGCTGGAAAATGATACCAATTCAGATAAAAAGTTGTGATTGCGGACAAAAATATCATGAGTGTTGGCGGTAAAGGTGAAGTTGTTGTTGTCGAGTGGTGAGAGTGCTGTAGCTAGAGATGTCCTTTTTTGTCCCAGATTTGTGTGCAACGCTCCTCTCCGTGAGCCGTCTAACAGACAGTGGAAATTGTGTTATATTCAAAGGAAATCGCTCTGAGATTTTGAACAGCGAAAGCGTTGTGATTGCTACTGCATCAAAAGAGGAGGGACCAAACAGCTGTGACGCATGGTAATCTATCAATTGTTTCTGAACAAAACAAGGCTTTATGGCATCGTCGAATGGGGCACTATAGTCCAGAGGGATGATTAAAACTCAAGAAAATTGCTAATGGGGTTAGTTTTACTGATGGTGAATGTGTCGAAACATGTGTGGTCTGTGTTAAAGCGAAACAGACAAGGCTACCTTTTAAAAGTACAGGATCAAGAGCAACAGATTTACTACAGTTGGTACATTCTGACGTGTGCGGCCCTATGTCAGTGAATTCTATCGGCGGTTCGAGATATTTTTTAATCTTTGTGGACGACTTCAGTCGAAGTCTTTCTGTACCTAATAAAGAATAAATCCGAGGTAAAAGACAAATTCAACCTGTTTAGAAGTTTTGTTGAAAATCAGACTCAAAAAACAATCAAAACCTTGCGCACCGATAACGGTTCCAAGTATTGTAACAGAGGTTTGTTAAACTGTTTACGCAAATATGGCATTCAACATGAGAAAACAGTACCGTACACACCGGAACAGAATGGTTTGGCTGAGAGGAAAAATACAACGGTGGTGGAAAAGGCTCGTTGCTTTGAGGCCAATTTCAACACCGAGTTCTGGGGTGAAGCAGTGACGACGGCGGTATTCTTCATTAATCGATCTCCGAGATAGGACACCAGAGAAGGCCTGGTCTGGGCGACAACCGAACTTAGAGCGTTTGACACCGCCCGCCTGAATTATTGCACAAAAAAAATGAATGAAACAAATTTAAAAGTAGTTGTACCCTAAAACAAATGTTTTTAAAAACACAAAATTTGGACGCCATTTGTAAGCATTTAATAATATGTACAGTGCTGCCAAAAACATACCGGATTTTTTCCCATACTAATGATTTTCTTAATACCAAGTAGAAAACTAACAACTTTCCAAAAGTTTTTTTTAATAATTTGTAAAGAGTATAAGACAAGTTAATAATAAGCTTAAAAATTTAATGCTACGATGACAAGAACAATAAAAGGTAGTTGGGAAAGACTTAAACATCCTAATCAAAACATTTAACCCAGCATTGAATTTGCAAAAAATCATCTTAACCGGTCTTTAAGCAAATGGAGGAGTGTGTTTTTCAGTGATGAAAGCAAATTCAACTTATTTTACTCCGATGGTGCAAGGACAGTGAGGCGCTCAAAAGGTACGCGATTAAAGCCTGCAAATGTACTCCCTACAGTTAAGCATGGTGGAGCCCCGGTGATGGTTTGGAGCTGTTTTTCAGGAGCAGGCTGCGGTCCTATACACCCAATCACAGGAATTATGGACATTTTGGAGTCAGTAATGCTTCCATACGCAGAGAAGGAAATGGCTCTGCAATGGGTTTTTCAGCAGGATAATGACCCCAAACATTCTTCAAAGCTGCTAAAAGAGTGATTTGCAACTAAAAATGTCTTAGAATGGCCATCTCAATCACCCGATTTAAACCCAATAGAAAACTTGTGGGCCATTTTCAAAAGGCGGGTTGGAAAAAAAAGCACACGTCAACAACTTCTCTTTTTGCAGCTTTGAAAAAGAATGGGAGAATATTCCTGCTTCTGTTTTCGAGAATTTAATCCAGTCAATGCCTCGCAGATGCCGCGCTGTGATAAAAAACAGGGGTTACTGGACAAAATATTAAATAAATAATAAAAGTAATTGCAAAAAAATGAAATCCGGTTAGGTTGTCACATTAAAATTTTGAATTAACTTTAATTTTTTGAATTTTTTTTGTTTTGATGGATAAAGTTAAATGTTTTTTTTTCCAATAATAAAATTGTTCAATAAAAATGGGAAACATTGCAAACATTTGATTTTTTCATTTTTATATCACAAACTAACAATCAATGCAGTTTACCAAAAAAATCTGGAATGTTTTTGAAACCACTGTAGTTATTCACCTAAAAACTTATTAGCTTATTAGTTATTTCATTTTTATTTTATAAAACCGAAATCCCATTGTCTACGACAAGAGCTAAAACAACAAAACAAGAAATAATTATGAGCAAGAGTATAAGAACACGAAGGTTCGTAATATCAACAACGAGCAGGAGCATGAGACCAAAGCAGGGCCTTCGAAAAATAAAAAACTGCCCAAGCATTACCGGGCCCAGAACAAGTTGTAGCTTGTGTTGGTGATGATGATTTTACTGCAAAGCGGGAAGTGAAATTTAACATTTTGGTACTTCAGAATCTAAAATAGTGTCTAACACAGCTTTTAAAGTTTTAATACAGCCGTAGGAGACAAAATTTAAATCGAAAATATTAGTTTAGCAAATAAATGTTATGTTTCAATGTCTCCAAAGTTACTCTATGAGTGAAATCAATAGATTTTTATTTTGTGGTTAACTTTTGTTTACTTTTCGTTGTGAGTTGGGATTATTTTAATTTTTGGATTGGAAACTCTTTTTTGATATTTTCTTTCGTTTACATTTCGGTAGATATTTTACAGGAGATGGACTGGACATATATCAAATATAGAGGACCAAAGATGGACAAAGCTAGATGATCTGAGACAGATCGATCAAAATTTGTATTACGATACCAAGGGCAGAAATGGCTTAGGCAAACACTCATTCCACAATTTTATCTTTTGTGTTAAATATTTAAATATATTATAATTTTTATTGAATGTAATAAATTGGTAACTAAAGCTTAAAATTTATTAGTGTCTAATTTAAGCGGGCTGTAGGTCAAATAAAAGATGTTAAGTTACTGCGACGTTTCGAACATGTATATGTTCTTCATCAGGCAAATTCAAAAAAGAAACAACCTAAGTTTTACAGCAAAATCACATTCCGGAAGAAGTTAAAAAATTTAAAATTATTGCAATTTTTGCAAAAGAATCAAACGGAGAAAATACACAAAGAAGAGAAAATAAAAACAATATCGTCATCACCCACCATCAAAACTTATTGTTTTGTTTGTTTTAAAAGTTTTGATGGTGGGTGATGACGATATTGTTTTTATTTTCTCTTCTTTGTGTATTTTCTCCGTTTGATTCTTTTTCAAAAATTGCAATAATTTTAAATTTTTTAAATTCTTCCGGTATGTGATTTTGCTGTAAAACTTAGGTTGTTTCTTTTTTGAATTTGCCTGATGAAGAACATATACATGTTCGAAACGTCGCAGTAACTTAACATCTTTTAATTGACCTACAGCCCGGTTAAATTAGACACTAATAAGTTTGAAAACAAAGGTCACAAATAAAAAAGTAACAATTAATAAAGCTTAAAATAATAATAACACAATTTACGTTCCATGAAATACTACGCGACTTGCATTGAAATGACACTTCATGTGTGTATAGTGTACGACTTATACATGGATTTCCGTGTATGTATTTTAAACCTTCCCAGTAGGAAATTTCCAAAAATTCACCGAGGAATCCTCACCGTATTGATCAAGGAATGGAAGCTACACCCGAGGAATTTGAGGTGAATCCATCGATGAAATTAACATGGGGATGTCATTGGCGTTCACCAAGTGACTTTCTTGGTGAATGTTCAACAATGAAATCACTAAGTAGGTGTAACTAGGTTATTCATAAATGACTTATGCCTGATGAAAAATACCATGAATATGAATCAGTGATCACTAGGTAAACAGGAGTCTCTTATTCACTAGACCTTTATCATCATCATCATCGTCGGCTCGACAAGCGGGGTCCGGTCCTGGCCTCCTTCAACAAGTCTCTCCACCCATCCCGGTCTCGAGCCGCCGCCATCCAGTTGCGCACCCCAAGGCTCCGGGCGTCCTGGTCTACGCCATCTCTCCAGCGCAAGCATGGTCTACCACGCTGTCGTCTACCATAGAATGTACCACAAAGAACTTTCCGAGCAGGTTCATCTTCGCTCATGCGAGCTAGGTGCCCTGCCCACCGGAGTCTACCGAGCTTAATTTTTGTCACGATATCTGCTTCGAGGTAGATTGCGTACAATTCATGATTGTACCGACTCCGGAATCGTCCTTCCTCACATATGGGGCCAACAATTCTCCTTAAGACTTTTCTCTCGAACGCGGCTAAAAGGTCGGAGTGCCTTTTGCTAAGCACCCAAGTCTCGGATCCATATGTGAGTACTGGCAGGACCATGGTCCTGTACAGCAGCAGTTTTGAAGTTATGGTGAGATTTCTGGCTTTTAAGAGCTTTGACAGACTATAAAAGACTCTGTTGGATTTGAGAAGCCGCCCGCGTATTTCTTCTTCTATATTGTTATCGGCTGCTACTATTGACCCAAGGTATTTAAAGGATTGCACCACTTCAAATTCGTGCTCCGCTACCTTGATTGTTTGACCAACTGTTCCTCTCGCATTAGTTAAAAAATGTCATGAATGTTCACCAACGAAATCACTTCGTAAATAGAACTTTTGTATTCATAAATTTATTAATACAATTTTTTTTTCATTTTTTATTTTGTTCAAAACATAAATTTTTCAAAAATTAATTGAAATGTTTCATTTCAAAATTAATGTTCTTTTTACTGATTATAGAAATCAGTAAAAAGAATATGCATAAATGATTTTCATACTATTACTTGTAACCAATTGTGTTGAGACCGAATGTGAGTAATAATAATTAAAAAAACAAAGAAAACTTATGAATCTGTGCATTACTCCTCATCATTGAAATCCTCGCATTTGTGGGGGCAGGTAAAGACAAGGCAATTTGATATTCTTTATATATTCTCTTTCGCGGGAAGATGTGTGAACAACACAGAGGATACAACTTAGTTCACGAACTCATGAAGCTATGCATTACTTTTCATCAGTTAAATCATTGAATGATTTTGTTTACTGAATTTTTATGCCGAACTGCAAGCATTGAATTCAGTTGAATTTTTGTACGAAGTAAAAGAAAGGGTAGTTGTTATGAAAATACCGAATTGAGGAAAAAGGCAATACCTTTTTCTAATGAAATCATAACATGCTGTTCCCCTTTAAAAGTAGTTCATGAATTCATTGTTCTTTTCACCTAAATTTTTCATTGACGACGAAATTTCCTACTGGTTTACGTCTTGCTGGTAAATAATCTGGCAACTAAATTGGTTATTGGTATATGATTTTTCTGAAGTCTGGAGATTTTCCTTTAAGCAATTACTAAAATTCAAAAATTCGGAAGATAGGTTCTTATATTTGTTGAAAAGAATTCGGCATTAGATACTCGAGTATGTATATTTCTGAACGACCAAAACAGGATAGGTTAAATTTTCTGCTCATATACGTTTTGTAGTCAGCTGTTCTTGACAATTCTCATCGGATAGATGAGTATACCAGAATTTTTAGGATAGCTTGAGATTTTTTTTTTGACAACAGCTGTTCAAATCTGAACGCGGCCTTTGCCATAGACAAATTATTGAAAGCTATATGAAGTTTTTATAATACAAATTCTATAAACAACTGAAATACATCAGCCAAGTAGAAGACTTACCACTATTTCAAAAGGTATGTTTGCATACTCTTTTGCATTAAATGTGACTGTTTTAGGCGACTTCAGTTTGAGTTTCGTGATAAAATAGGTTAAGTATGATACTAGTAAAAAAGTGTTTTAAAGTAAGAACATTTTAGTAAAGAGCTTTAAAGTAAGTAAAGTGTTAACTAGTATCAAACTAACACCTTAACATCTAGCTGTTTAAAATTTTGCGCCAATTTGTTAAAATGCTGAATTCTTAATTCTAGTCTTCATTTAAAAAAAGAAAATAATACTCAAAGATGATTGTGGCGTCATGGATGTGAGAAGGCTATTTAAGCTTACAATCTGGATTTACGAAAGCCAAAGCATATTGTGCTCGTCTTCATATAAGCATTTTAATTATAAATTATTTTGAGGAATTCGACATATATGTGCAGATGGTTTTTTTTTTTTGGTTTGAACGAATTTGTGAAAAATATTTATTTTTTATGGGATGGTTTGTGTGCTATTTGACAGGAATTTTAAAACAAAAGCTAGTGCACCTACAAATTCACAACAAATATTTCAAAGTGCATTTAATGGCGAATTCCTTTCAACAAAGAAATCGATTCTTTCTAAACAGAATCGAATTTTTACTAAACAAAATCAATTCTTTTCTGTCAAAACAAATCTTGCGTTTTTAGCAAGATTTCACACTGATTTGCACACGATCAATTGCAATCATATTAACTTCATACAAAATATTTGCGCATGTGTTTTACGCTGCATTTATGAACACTTTTTCTGATTTGCGTCATATTTCATAGGTCATAGGGAAATAATTTGACAGATGGAACAATAAATAAAAGGAAATCGTTTATACTATATACCTATCTCTTTCTTTAATAAAGAAATTCAGATTGCATGTGAGTTTTAATAGTTGCACATTTGCGATGCAAACATTTGCGGTTTGCTTTTATGAAAATCTGACATTTATCATTTGCATTTATGAAAGTTATGTATTTGTCAGACTTTCGCAACCATGCATTTATTAAAGCACCCGAGTTGTTTATTTTTTGGTTGCAACGAATTCTACATAATTTAACAAAATATTCAACAATATATTCAGTCAATACAGCTATACAAATAATTTATTGTGCGTTGTTCATTATCAAACACAAATTTGACAAAAAAAAATAGCTCTCGCGAGTGAAAGACGTGTTTCAGTGCAAGTGATGAAAACTTTTCAATAACAATTTTCTTTAAAAATATATGTGCAAATAGAAGTTCAAACAAATAAAATGCACCAACAAATTGGCACCGTATTAGCTGGCTAATATCTTTTATTTATTAATTTAATTCTATTGGTAAAACATTTTTCTCACAACAAAAACAAACAACCTTAATAGTTTTGTGAATAATTTCTTGACGTTTTGCGTCAATTGCAGCTATAAAGTAACACAATCACACCAAAAAAAAATCGATTCTTTTACGAAATACGAATTCCTTTCAATTGAAAGAACAAATTCGATTCTGTTTAGACAAAAATCGATTTCTTTTTTGAAAGGAATTCGCCATAAGTTGTCGCGACGCTTTGATAAGATTAAACACAAATTTATTTGAGTAAATAGCCCAAAACAAAAAGCAAATTGTGCAGGAATCAGGAATTCGAAGTACGGACTTCTGAAAATGCACACATCGGCGACGGTGTTCACCTGATCGTCTTAAAAAAAACAATTGTTTGTCCATTTGGAATTAAACACTCTTGAATAACACGATAACGACAAAATAAGCTTTCAACTTTATGAGAAATATCAAATATTCTTAGTTCTTAGATGCAAACTCTCAAGTTGGAACGGAAGTTGAAATTTCTTTTTATTCACTAATTATTTTTTTAACTCTCTATGTGAAGATCTAAAGTTCGCCAACTTCCAGTTTGATAAATATCCCTGAGGTGCGTTCTTTTTCTCTAAAAAGTTAACTATTGTTAACAATTACCCGTTTTTTATTATCAGAGATGAACTATAGCCCTATTTTATTATCGCCGATGATCCATATATTAAGATCATCTCGTGAAAATAAAACAAAACGGATATTAGTGACAACTGTGTTGTATACCTGTCTCTTTTTTCCTTACGTTTATTTATTTTTCATTTATTGGTTTTCTTTTTTCTATTCACAATTCCTAACAATTGGCAAAGCTGAGAAGCGATAGCAAAAACTAAACTTTTGGTTCATGAAACGTGATCCCGATAGAGAGCAGGATCATGACGTGTTGTTGTATTGCATGTATTTTGATGATCTATATGGATCATCTCTGATAACAAAAAACGGCTTATATATTTTACACAACAACACGAGATTCTGCCCTCTACCGGGATCACGTTTCATGAACCAAAAGTTAAGTTTTTGCTCCTGCTTCTAAGCTTTGCAAATGGTTAGGAATTGTGAACTGTATTGTTTAAAGAAAAAAGACAACGAATAAATGAAAAATAAATAAACGTAAGGAAAAGAGAGGTATGTATACAACACAGTTTTCACTAAGATCCGTATTGTTTTACTTTCATGAGATGATCTATATGGATCTTCGACCGACGATAATAAAATACGACTATTGTAAAAATTTCCAACTCAACTTGTTGATATGAACTGAAATGTTAATCTGTCAAAAGCAACTGAATTTGGAAATGTTTTAACATTGAAAATGTTTTAAGATTGAAAATGTTTATAGGGTCCTCTTGAGTAAATTATAGTTTACCAAAATGAATAACAAATGAATCAAGAGACACAAAAAAAACTCCAGCGTATAAAAATTATCAAAATTTTGGTTGGTGCTACCAAAACTGACCAATATGATTAAAATGAACAAAAGCACACAAGCGACGAATTTCAGCCAGCGTAGCTATATGGAAAGAACTAAAAAAAAAGTACCTATACTCTGTCCAACAAAAATTGGCAGTGTAGGCAAAAAAGGACGTTTGCCTCTCATTCTGGCTACAGTGGATTGCATAAATCTTCCCTTCATAAAAGCTTTCACAGGGTTGTCGTAGTGTACACGATTACACTCATCATTAAAAGCTTTTTCTTAAAGCTCTAAAATCAAAAGCACCTTAACAGAAACTCAAGGAAAAAAAAGCTGAACGAATTACCAAATGGACCAGGGTAACTCTGAATGCACATCAAGCAGCAGCCAATCGCCATTGGCCACAGCAATTTAGTGCACACTGCACACTCAGATGTGCCTTGAATAGGACGTTAGGTATGTGTCAGATGCTATTGGAAATTCACGGGCGGGCAACAACTTTTTGTGGAGGAGTTATTTCAATTTAATATGGTGCAAAAATATGGCACGCTACTGATTTTGAAAAAGCTTTCCCATAAGACGTGTACTGCCTATTTTTGTTGGACAGAGTATAGATGTTGTTCGCTCTCAACTAACGAGGACGATAGTTGTTTTTACCTAAGATCCGAAAAACAGTAGATATGAGTGCACTTGTCGGATAATAAATATTAGGATATTTAATTTATTTGTGTTTTTGGACTTTTTGATCATATATTTTTAAAGCAATTAAAAACCAAACGAAACGTCAGGAAAATTAATGGATTAGTCTTTTAATTGCTTTAAAAATATATGATCAAAAAGCCCAAAAACACAAATAAATAATATTAAATTATTATAATTATTGATCAACAAAAGTTTAAGTTAAGATATTTAATTTAATTCAAAATGCCAGGCTCCAATCGTGCATCAATATTTTTAAAGCGTGCAAAGTTTCATACTTAATTGCATATTCTGTGAACCCATTTCATTCACGGCAAATGGATTTCACACAAAATAAAGAAAGAAAACCAGAACAAAAAAATAAAGAAATACCTATCCAGCCAAATGTAATATATTAGTGGGAGGGAGAAAGTATTCTGAGACTGTGAAGTTGTGGTACTATGCGTGTGCAAAGTGCAATGAAATATTGGCTGAACACAATAGAAGCGCGTTCGAACCTGTCAAAGTTAAAATACCTAAAATCTCGTTAAAGTGAATACAATGGAGACGCAGCCGCGAACACGACTCTGGAAGTTAAATAAGTTTTACTGGCTGAACACAATAGAAGCGCGTTTGAACGCGCATTCGCACCTGTCAAAGATAAAATACATAAACTCTCGTCAAAGTGAATACAATGGAAACGCAATTGTGAACGCAACTCTGAAGCCTGACGAAAACTAGTTGTAGTTGTCAAACCAATTTCAAACAATGAAAGCATACCTGGGTGTACACAATGTGGCGTTTCTCCACGTCACGCCAAGAATTCGAAAAATTGAAAAAAAGACGCGACATTTACAGATTTTTCAATGAAGAAATGATCAAATGTATTTAACAAATAAAGTTACTGATAAAATTATTGTTTTGTATGTTATTTTGTCTTTTTATAAAAATGAGTTTTTGTCGTAAAAACGCTCACTGCTTTGTGAATTGGGTAACGATTTTGCAACTAGAAAAAGATGACAGCGGTTCTCATCACGCTCACGTCCCGTTTCCTCGTCGCATTGTCAATCCGGCATGACAGTTAAATAAGTTTTAATAATCGTTCGAACGCGCGTCTATTGTGTTCAGCCAGAGAGAACACCACCGTGTTCAGCGTCCCTTGGTCGTACGTCGCTGGGGCGACGGATGTCGGGAAATTGGGTTCGGTAGGATCGGCAACAAAAATGATATACATAAATACATTTGAATGTATGTATGTATATAGATACAGAAACTAGTATATGTGCATACTTTTGTAGGTAATTTAAATACAAATAATTGAAAAACGTCGATTTGGTTAGGTTATAAGTTATAACTTGAGTTCTGGTACCTACATATTTGACCTTTTTAATGTTTTAGCTATGTTTTAGTGTTAGATCAATAGTAGACACACTGAAGTTTGTTTTAAGTATTCCTGTGCCAGTATTCTTTGTACTGCCGAGATTTTAGTTGTACCATATAGTGGTAAAGGATCTCGGCAGGATGTAAGACGATCACCAAATACCGAATATGATCCTAGATACACCACCAAAACTATAAACACGGAGGACCTCCTATCATGGTAGGTATGGGGATGCTCCTCATACTTTGGAGTTGGTCCAATATATTGGATCTTTAGGATAGTGACCCAAAGCACACCAGCAGAACAGTTAAACAATGAACATCTTTGGGAGGACATGAAAAAAGAAGTCTCGAATGCCAAACCAAAAAATAACAGTGTTATTGACCGTAGTCCAGCAGGTTTGGAGATGAATATCACCGCAAAGATGTGAGGGAGTTTTCGACTCAATGGAGTGTCGTTGCGAAGCTGTGTTAAAAAATAATGGTCATTCTACTAAATACTAACTAAAATTACAATAAATTTAACTTTTGGCTTAACTGTACACAATAGGACAAGCACTGCTATTATTTTGCTCCCTTTATTTTCGAATAAATTTTGTTTTTGTATAGTTACTATATTAATGATCATTAATTTGCCATTCGGCTTATATAGATCATCAAAATACATGTTTTACACAACAACACGAGATTCTGCTCTCTACCGGGATCACGTTTCATGAACCAAAAGTTAAGTTTTTGCTCCTGCTTCTAAGCTTTGCAAATGGTTAGGAATTGTGAACTGTATAGTTTAAAGAAAAAAGACAACGAATAAATGAAAAATAAATAAACGTAAGGAAAGGAGAGGTATGTATACAACACAGTTTTCACTAAGATCCGTATTGTTTTATTTTCATGAGATGATCTATATGGATCTTCGACCGACGATAATAAAATACGACTATTGTAAAAATTTCCAACTCAACTTGTTGATATGAACTGAAATGTTAATCTGTCAAAAGCAGCTGAATTTGGAAATGTTTTAACATTGAAAATGTTTTAAGATTGAAAATGTGTATAGGGTCCTCTTGTGTAAATTATAGTTTACCAAAATGAATAACAAATGAATCAAGAGACACAAAAAAAACTCCAGCGTATAAAAATTATCAAAATTTTGGTTGGTGCTACCAAAACTGACCAAAATGATTAAAATGAACAAAAGCACACAAGCGACGAATTTCAGCCAGCGTAGCTATATGGAAAGAACTAAAAAAAAAGTACCTATACTCTGTCCAACAAAAATTGGCAGTGTAGGCAAAAAAGGACGTTTGCCTCTCATTCTGGCTACAGTGGATTGCATAAATCTTCCCTTCATAAAAGCTTTCACAGGGTTGTCGTAGTGTACACGATTACACTCATCATTAAAAGCTTTTTCTTAAAGCTCTAAAATCAAAAGCACCTTAACAGAAACTCAAGGAAAAAAAAGCTGAACGAATTACCAAATGGACCAGGGTAACTCTGAATGCACATCAAGCAGCAGCCAATCGCCATTGGCCACAGCAATTTAGTGCACACTGCACACTCAGATGTGCCTTGAATAGGACGTTGGGTATGTGTCAGATGCTATTGGAAATTCACGGGCGGGCAACAACTTTTTGTGGAGGAGTTATTTCAATTTAATATGGTGCAAAAATATGGCACGCTACTGATTTTGAAAAAGCTTTCCCATAAGACGTGTACTGCCTATTTTTGTTGGACAGAGTATAGATGTTGTTCGCTCTCAACTAACGAGGACGATAGTTGTTTTTACCTAAGATCCGAAAAACAGTAGATATGAGTGCACTTGTCGGATAATAAATATTAGGATATTTAATTTATTTGTGTTTTTGGACTTTTTGATCATATATTTTTAAAGCAATTAAAAACCAAACGAAACGTCAGGAAAATTAATGGATTAGTCTTTTAATTGCTTTAAAAATATATGATCAAAAAGCCCAAAAACACAAATAAATAATATTAAATTATTATAATTATTGATCAACAAAAGTTTAAGTTAAGATATTTAATTTAATTCAAAATGCCAGGCTCCAATCGTGCATCAATATTTTTAAAGCGTGCAAAGTTTCATACATTCATACATTCACGGCAAATGCATTTCACACAAAATAAAGAAAGAAAACCAGAACAAAAAAATAAAGAAATACCTATCCAGCCAAATGTAATATATTAGTGGGAGGGAGAAAGTATTCTGAGACTGTGAAGTTGTGGTACTATGCGTGTGCAAAGTGCAATGAAATATTGGCTGAACACAATAGAAGCGCGTTCGAACCTGTCAAAGTTAAAATACCTAAAATCTCGTTAAAGTGAATACAATGGAGACGCAGCCGCGAACACGACTCTGGAAGTTAAATAAGTTTTACTGGCTGAACACAATAGAAGCGCGTTTGAACGCGCATTCGCACCTGTCAAAGATAAAATACATAAACTCTCGTCAAAGTGAATACAATGGAAACGCAATTGTGAACGCAACTCTGAAGCCTGACGAAAACTAGTTGTAGTTGTCAAACCAATTTCAAACAATGAAAGCATACCTGGGTGTACACAATGTGGCGTTTCTCCACGTCACGCCAAGAATTCGAAAAATTGAAAAAAAGACGCGACATTTACAGATTTTTCAATGAAGAAATGATCAAATGTATTTAACAAATAAAGTTACTGATAAAATTATTGTTTTGTATGTTATTTTGTCTTTTTATAAAAATGAGTTTTTGTCGTAAAAACGCTCACTGCTTTGTGAATTGGGTAACGATTTTGCAACTAGAAAAAGATGACAGCGGTTCTCATCACGCTCACGTCCCGTTTCCTCGTCGCATTGTCAATCCGGCATGACAGTTAAATAAGTTTTAATAATCGTTCGAACGCGCGTCTATTGTGTTCAGCCAGAGAGAACACCACCGTGTTCAGCGTCCCTTGGTCGTACGTCGCTGGGGCGACGGATGTCGGGAAATTGGGTTCGGTAGGATCGGCAACAAAAATGATATACATAAATACATTTGAATGTATGTATGTATATAGATACAGAAACTAGTATATGTGCATACTTTTGTAGGTAATTTAAATACAAATAATTGAAAAACGTCGATTTGGTTAGGTTATAAGTTATAACTTGAGTTCTGGTACCTACATATTTGACCTTTTTAATGTTTTAGCTATGTTTTAGTGTTAGATCAATAGTAGACACACTGAAGTTTGTTTTAAGTATTCCTGTGCCAGTATTCTTTGTACTGCCGAGATTTTAGTTGTACCATATAGTGGTAAAGGATCTCGGCAGGATGTAAGACGATCACCAAATACCGAATATGATCCTAGATACACCACCAAAACTATAAACACGGAGGACCTCCTATCATGGTAGGTATGGGGATGCTCCTCATACTTTGGAGTTGGTCCAATATATTGGATCTTTAGGATAGTGACCCAAAGCACACCAGCAGAACAGTTAAACAATGAACATCTTTGGGAGGACATGAAAAAAGAAGTCTCGAATGCCAAACCAAAAAATAACAAAGTGTTATTGACCGTAGTCCAGCAGGTTTGGAGATGAATATCACCGCAAAGATGTGAGGGAGTTTTCGACTCAATGGAGTGTCGTTGCGAAGCTGTGTTAAAAAATAATGGTCATTCTACTAAATACTAACTAAAATTACAATAAATTTAACTTTTGGCTTAACTGTACACAATAGGACAAGCACTGCTATTATTTTGCTCCCTTTATTTTCGAATAAATTTTGTTTTTGTATAGTTACTATATTAATGATCATTAATTTGCCATTCGGCTTATATAGATCATCAAAATACATGTTTTACACAACAACACGAGATTCTGCTCTCTACCGGGATCACGTTTCATGAACCAAAAGTTAAGTTTTTGCTCCTGCTTCTAAGCTTTGCAAATGGTTAGGAATTGTGAACTGTATAGTTTAAAGAAAAAAGACAACGAATAAATGAAAAATAAATAAACGTAAGGAAAGGAGAGGTATGTATACAACACAGTTTTCACTAAGATCCGTATTGTTTTATTTTCATGAGATGATCTATATGGATCTTCGACCGACGATAATAAAATACGACTATTGTAAAAATTTCCAACTCAACTTGTTGATATGAACTGAAATGTTAATCTGTCAAAAGCAGCTGAATTTGGAAATGTTTTAACATTGAAAATGTTTTAAGATTGAAAATGTGTATAGGGTCCTCTTGTGTAAATTATAGTTTACCAAAATGAATAACAAATGAATCAAGAGACACAAAAAAAACTCCAGCGTATAAAAATTATCAAAATTTTGGTTGGTGCTACCAAAACTGACCAAAATGATTAAAATGAACAAAAGCACACAAGCGACGAATTTCAGCCAGCGTAGCTATATGGAAAGAACTAAAAAAAAAGTACCTATACTCTGTCCAACAAAAATTGGCAGTGTAGGCAAAAAAGGACGTTTGCCTCTCATTCTGGCTACAGTGGATTGCATAAATCTTCCCTTCATAAAAGCTTTCACAGGGTTGTCGTAGTGTACACGATAACACTCATCATTAAAAGCTTTTTCTTAAAGCTCTAAAATCAAAAGCACCTTAACAGAAACTCAAGGAAAAAAAAGCTGAACGAATTACCAAATGGACCAGGGTAACTCTGAATGCACATCAAGCAGCAGCCAATCGCCATTGGCCACAGCAATTTAGTGCACACTGCACACTCAGATGTGCCTTGAATAGGACGTTGGGTATGTGTCAGATGCTATTGGAAATTCACGGGCGGGCAACAACTTTTTGTGGAGGAGTTATTTCAATTTAATATGGTGCAAAAATATGGCACGCTACTGATTTTGAAAAAGCTTTCCCATAAGACGTGTACTGTCTATTTTTGTTGGACAGAGTATAGATGTTGTTCGCTCCCAACTAACGAGGACGATAGTTGTTTTTACCTAAGATCCGAAAAACAATAGATATGAGTGCACTTGTCGGATAATAAATATTAGGATATTTAATTTATTTGTGTTTTTGGACTTTTTGATCATATATTTTTAAAGCAATTAAAAACCAAACGAAACGTCAGGAAAATTAATGGATTAGTCTTTTAATTGCTTTAAAAATATATGATCAAAAAGCCCAAAAACACAAATAAATAATATTAAATTATTATAATTATTGATCAACAAAAGTTTAAGTTAAGATATTTAATTTAATTCAAAATGCCAGGCTCCAATCGTGCATCAATATTTTTAAAGCGTGCAAAGTTTCATACTTAATTGCATATTTTGTGAACCCATTTCATTCACGGCAAATGGATTTCACACAAAATAAAGAAAGAAAACCAGAACAAAAAAATAAAGAAATACCTATCCAGCCAAATGTAATATATTAGTGGGAGAGAGAAAGTATTCTGAGACTGTGAAGTTGTGGTACTATGCGTGTGTAAAGTGCAATGAAATATTGGCTGAACACAATAGAAGCGCGTTCGAACCTGTCAAAGTTAAAATACCTAAAATCTCGTTAAAGTGAATACAATGGAGACGCAGCCGCGAACACGACTCTGGAAGTTAAATAAGTTTTACTGGCTGAACACAATAGAAGCGCGTTTGAACGCGCATTCGCACCTGTCAAAGATAAAATACATAAACTCTCGTCAAAGTGAATACAATGGAAACGCAATTGTGAACGCAACTCTGAAGCCTGACGAAAACTAGTTGTAGTTGTCAAACCAATTTCAAACAATGAAAGCATACCTGGGTGTACACAATGTGGCGTTTCTCCACGTCACGCCAAGAATTCGAAAAATTGAAAAAAAGACGCGACATTTACAGATTTTTCAATGAAGAAATGTTCAAATGTATTTAACAAATAAAGTTACTGATAAAATTATTGTTTTGTATGTTATTTTGTCTTTTTATAAAAATGAGTTTTTGTCGTAAAAACGCTCACTGCTTTGTGAATTGGGTAACGATTTTGCAACTAGAAAAAGATGACAGCGGTTCTCATCACGCTCACGTCCCGTTTCCTCGTCGCATTGTCAATCCGGCATGACAGTTAAATAAGTTTTAATAATCGTTCGAACGCGCGTCTATTGTGTTCAGCCAGAGAGAACACCACCGTGTTCAGCGTCCCTTGGTCGTGCGTCGCTGGGGCGACGGGTGTCGGGAAATTGGGTTCGGTAGGATCGGCAACAAAAATGATATACATAAATACATTTGAATGTTTGTATGTATATAGATACAGAAACTAGTATATGTGCATACTTTTGTAGGTAATTTAAATACAAATAATTGAAAAACGTCGATTTGGTTAGGTTATAAGTTATAACTTGAGTTCTGGTACCTACATATTTGACCTTTTTAATGTTTTAGCTATGTTTTAGTGTTAGATCAATAGTAGACACACTGAAGTTTGTTTTAAGTATTCCTGTGCCAGTATTCTTTGTACTGCCGAGATTTTAGTTGTACCATATAGTGGTAAAGGATCTCGGCAGGATGTAAGACGATCACCAAATACCGAATATGATCCTAGATACACCACCAAAACTATAAACACGGAGGACCTCCTATCATGGTATGGGGATGCTCCTCATACTTTGGAGTTGGTCCAATATATTGGATCTTTAGGATAGTGACCCAAAGCACACCAGCAGAACAGTTAAACAATGAACATCTTTGGGAGGACATGAAAAAAGAAGTCTCGAATGCCAAACCAAAAAATAACAAAGTGTTATTGACCGTAGTCCAGCAGGTTTGGAGATGAATATCACCGCAAAGATGTGAGGGAGTTTTCGACTCAATGGAGTGTCGTTGCGAAGCTGTGTTAAAAAATAATGGTCATTCTACTAAATACTAACTAAAATTACAATAAATTTAACTTTTGGCTTAACTGTACACAATAGGACAAGCACTGCTATTATTTTGCTCCCTTTATTTTCGAATAAATTTTGTTTTTGTATAGTTACTATATTAATGATCATTAATTTGCCATTCGGCTTATATAGATCATCAAAATACATGTTTTACACAACAACACGAGATTCTGCTCTCTACCGGGATCACGTTTCATGAACCAAAAGTTAAGTTTTTGCTCCTGCTTCTAAGCTTTGCAAATGGTTAGGAATTGTGAACTGTATAGTTTAAAGAAAAAAGACAACGAATAAATGAAAAATAAATAAACGTAAGGAAAGGAGACATACCTCTCCTTTCCTTACGTTTATTTATTTTTCATTTATTCGTTGTCTTTTTTCTTTAAACTATACAGTTCACAATTCCTAACCAACAACACAGTTTTCACTAAGATCCGTATTGTTTTATTTTCATGAGATGATCTATATGGATCTTCGACCGACGATAATAAAATACGACTATTGTAAAAATTTCCAACTCAACTTGTTGATATGAACTGAAATGTTAATCTGTCAAAAGCAGCTGAATTTGGAAATGTTTTAACATTGAAAATGTTTTAAGATTGAAAATGTTTATAGGGTCCTTTTGAGTAAATTATAGTTTACCAAAATGAATAACAAATGAATCAAGAGACACAAAAAAAACTCCAGCGTATAAAAATTATCAAAATTTTGGTTGGTGCTACCAAAACTGACCAAAATGATTAAAATGAACAAAAGCACACAAGCGACGAATTTCAGCCAGCGTAGCTATATGGAAAGAACTAAAAAAAAAGTACCTATACTCTGTCCAACAAAAATTGGCAGTGTAGGCAAAAAAGGACGTTTGCCTCTCATTCTGGCTACAGTGGATTGCATAAATCTTCCCTTCATAAAAGCTTTCACAGGGTTGTCGTAGTGTACACGATTACACTCATCATTAAAAGCTTTTTCTTAAAGCTCTAAAATCAAAAGCACCTTAACAGAAACTCAAGGAAAAAAAAGCTGAACGAATTACCAAATGGACCAGGGTAACTCTGAATGCACATCAAGCAGCAGCCAATCGCCATTGGCCACAGCAATTTAGTGCACACTGCACACTCAGATGTGCCTTGAATAGGACGTTGGGTATGTGTCAGATGCTATTGGAAATTCACGGGCGGGCAACAACTTTTTGTGGAGGAGTTATTTCAATTTAATATGGTGCAAAAATATGGCACGCTACTGATTTTGAAAAAGCTTTCCCATAAGACGTGTACTGCCTATTTTTGTTGGACAGAGTATAGATGTTGTTCGCTCTCAACTAACGAGGACGATAGTTGTTTTTACCTAAGATCCGAAAAACAGTAGATATGAGTGCACTTGTCGGATAATAAATATTAGGATATTTAATTTATTTGTGTTTTTGGACTTTTTGATCATATATTTTTAAAGCAATTAAAAACCAAACGAAACGTCAGGAAAATTAATGGATTAGTCTTTTAATTGCTTTACAAATATATGATCAAAAAGCCCAAAAACACAAATAAATAATATTAAATTATTATAATTATTGATCAACAAAAGTTTAAGTTAAGATATTTAATTTAATTCAAAATGCCAGGCTCCAATCGTGCATCAATATTTTTAAAGCGTGCAAAGTTTCATACTTAATTGCATATTTTGTGAACCCATTTCATTCACGGCAAATGGATTTCACACAAAATAAAGAAAGAAAACCAGAACAAAAAAATAAAGAAATACCTATCCAGCCAAATGTAACATATTAGTGGGAGAGAGAAAGTATTCTGAGACTGTGAAGTTGTGGTACTATGCGTGTGCAAAGTGCAATGAAATATTGGCTGAACACAATAGAAGCGCGTTCGAACCTGTCAAAGTTAAAATACCTAAAATCTCGTTAAAGTGAATACAATGGAGACGCAGCCGCGAACACGACTCTGGAAGTTAAATACAATCTGGAAGTTAAACACAATAGAAGCGCGTTTGAACGCGCATTCGCACCTGTCAAATATAAAATACATAAACTCTCGTCAAAGTGAATACAATGGAAACGCAATTGTGAACGCAACTCTGAAGCCTGACGAAAACTAGTTGTAGTTGTCAAACCAATTTCAAACAATGAAAGCATACCTGGGTGTACACAATGTGGCGTTTCTCCACGTCACGCCAAGAATTCGAAAAATTGAAAAAAAGACGCGACATTTACAGATTTTTCAATGAAGAAATGTTCAAATGTATTTAACAAATAAAGTTACTGATAAAATTATTGTTTTGTATGTTATTTTGTCTTTTTATAAAAATGAGTTTTTGTCGTAAAAACGCTCACTGCTTTGTGAATTGGGTAACGATTTTGCAACTAGAAAAAGATGACAGCGGTTCTCATCACGCTCACGTCCCGTTTCCTCGTCGCATTGTCAATCCGGCATGACAGTTAAATAAGTTTTAATAATCGTTCGAAGGCGCGTCTATTGTGTTCAGCCAGAGAGAACACCACCGTGTTCAGCGTCCCTTGGTCGTGCGTCGCTGGGGCGACGGGTGTCGGGAAATTGGGTTCGGTAGGATCGGCAACAAAAATGATATACATAAATACATTTGAATGTATGTATGTATATAGATACAGAAACTAGTATATGTGCATACTTTTGTAGGTAATTTAAATACAAATAATTGAAAAACGTCGATTTGGTTAGGTTATAAGTTATAACTTGAGTTCTGGTACCTACATATTTGACCTTTTTAATGTTTTAGCTATGTTTTAGTGTTAGATCAATAGTAGACACACTGAAGTTTGTTTTAAGTATTCCTGTGCCAGTATTCTTTGTACTGCCGAGATTTTAGTTGTACCATATAGTGGTAAAGGATCTCGGCAGGATGTAAGACGATCACCAAATACCGAATATGATCCTAGATACACCACCAAAACTATAAACACGGAGGACCTCCTATCATGGTATGGGGATGCTCCTCATACTTTGGAGTTGGTCCAATATATTGGATCTTTAGGATAGTGACCCAAAGCACACCAGCAGAACAGTTAAACAATGAACATCTTTGGGAGGACATGAAAAAAGAAGTCTCGAATGCCAAACCAAAAAATAACAAAGTGTTATTGACCGTAGTCCAGCAGGTTTGGAGATGAATATCACCGCAAAGATGTGAGGGAGTTTTCGACTCAATGGAGTGTCGTTGCGAAGCTGTGTTAAAAAATAATGGTCATTCTACTAAATACTAACTAAAATTACAATAAATTTAACTTTTGACTTAACTATACACAATAGGACAAGCACTGCTATTATTTTGCTCCCTTTATTTTCGAATAAATTTTGTTTTTGTATAGTTACTATATTAATGATCATTAATATGCCATTCAATTTATAAAAAAAAAAAACATTTCAATAAAACGTAAAAATTTTTACCAACAATGATTTCTAAAATCAAACTTCTTTTGATTTTTCATTTTTGTCTTAACTTATTTTTCGTTGCACTGCTATTTTTTTGCTGGTAGCTGCATATGTACAAACATATGTTTATGGGAACAATTTACTGGCTAAAAACATATGTACATAGATATCGTTATCATGACACAACTACTAAAGATATGGCGTTGCGCATGTGGGGTTGTAGCTGTCAAAACCTCGTGACGTCATCGACGCACAACCAAAGTATTTTCTGGCGCAATTTTGTCGATTTACTTTATTTCCTGTTCTCAGCTTGAAAGGAAAAGGAAGTAAGATTTGGAAAATTTAATTAACTATTTTCAAAAATTGAGTTGAGTCAAATTTAATTATACAAAATGGGTATTTGTTCCGTGTAATAACAACACAAAAAAAAAGTTCATTAGTTTCTATAAATTTCCGAAACAAAATTCAAACATTGTAAAACAGTGGATTTTGTTTTGCATTTGTAGTTTGCATTTTATAATGGATGATTTCATAAATAATATAAAATTTGAAATGGGTAAGTAGATAAGTTGGTAGGAAAATGGGAAGAAAAAAAATATGTTTTTTTTTCATACAGGTTTTACGAAATTGCGCTTCTTGAAACCGGATGCAGTTCCTACAGCCCATTTTCCTTCCATAGAAACGGGATTAGAACCAACCGAAACAACAGACCGCTCAAAGCGAATGGAGTTAAAAAAAAAGAATTGGTTAACGATTTGCTGGAAGACACAGCTCCGGTTGAATATGAGCATGAAACTGAAACGCAAAATGAAGAAAATGTTTCAGAATCACAGTTATTATCAACAAGTATATTTGCAATAAACAATTTAAATGAAGAAATGTAAGAGCTTTAAATTTACTATTTTTGAAATAATATGTTATAGAAACCATAAAGTGAACTTTTTTAGTATAAACTACATTATAAAATTTAAGAAAAACATTACGTGAAGAAAATGAAAATTTGAAGCAAAAACTATTGACAGCCGAAAAAAGAATAACATCTTTGCATTCTCGATTCACTCAAGTTGAGTTGCACCAGAAAAACTTGGAAACCAAACTGCTTGAAATTTTACAAGCGGGCAAATAAAAAAACTTAAAGTTGGTTCTTTAAAGAGAACATATTGGTCGGAGGAGGATAAGCCAGATCGATAACGTTATACTCCTCAAGTTCTCGAGCATATAAATTGCTAAAAAGAAAACATTTCCCGCTTTCCGCCATTCGGACGCTTCAAACTTGGGCCCAGAAGCTAGATATATCACCAGGAGTCATGATGCCTGTTATAAAAATCCTATGTTGAATAGGTGACCTTTTTGTGTTGAAGTGTATATTTGTTCTTGGGCTTTAGGTCAATAAATAAAACAAATTCTTATTATAATTATAAAAATCATGAACGCGGCGAAGGAATTAACATTTAATCGTAAACTTTGCGTTCTTAGCTTCGATCGACGGACACAACACTGAAACCAGCATTTTATGTGCAAGTTGGGATGCTGAGAGGTAACACGTAAAAAGTATTTTATTCAAGCCTTATTTATTTATTTCCATATATCTTTCCATAGGACTAATAGGAAAATGGAAACAGCCAATTTTGTATGACTTCGACTGCAAAATGACGAATAAAATATTGTTCGATATCATCGAAAGTATAGGAAATTGTGGATTTTTAGTTTAGTTTAAGCTATCGCAAGTGACTTAGGTGGTGGAAATCGAGGACTTTATACTGAACTTGAAGTCAGTATGGATAAGCCATGGTTTGTAAATCGATATTTTCGACACTTCTATACTTCATTTATTAAATATCTTTCCTACAGGTTCTAGTTTAAAGAAAGAAATATTTATGTGTTCGCAGATGTTCCGCATCTTATAAAACTGATCAGAAATCAATTTGTTGACCACGGATTTAAAATTGACGAAAAGATTGTGTCAAGCGATATTATTCTGAAACTCCTTTCGTTCACCTCTGGAGAGTTGAGCATAACTGATAAAATTTCAGCAAAAAGTATAAATGTTGTGCAAGCTGATCGTCAGAAAGTGAAACTGGCAACTAAATTGTTGTCCCACACAGTGGCTAAAGCACTGTCCCGGGCTGTTAGCATTGGGCTCCTCCACGACGAAAGTTGGGAAGACTATTCTGCAATGGTTTATTTTCTTTTTCGATTCGTTTGACGTTATGAACGTAAAGTCACCATACAGTGATTCCAGGGAGCCGGTTCATGCCTGCGGACTTCATTTGGAATCACAAAACGTGATTTTAAATAATATAACACAAATGATAACCAATATGCGAGTCGTCGGAAAAAATAAAATGCCACCGTTTCAAAAAGGTGAACAGATAAAATGAATGCTTACCTAACTAACTTAGTTTTACTTTTTTAAAGGGATTGTGCAATATAATACTGCCCTACAGTTACTGCACAGAGATATGGAAGAACGTTTTGGAGTCAAGTTTATTATGACCGTTTAAATCAAGTTGTTTTGAGAAAACTTTTTCGGTGTAATAAGAGCGGACTTCCCACCCAGCACTTACCACCCTGATCGCCAAGAATTCAAATATAGGCTACGTTCATATATTCTTGGTAAAAATGAAGGTGCACTATCGGAAAACGGCAACGTTAGTATAGATGATACACCAGATCTTAAGTTGGAAGAAGAATCTTTTTTGGGTTGGATATTTAAAAATGAATCCATATGCAGTTGTTTACATTTATTCCTTTTTTGTTATTTTTAGGAAAGATTTTTAACATTGTCAAAGTCAACTAATCTTTAGAATGTGAACCAGAAAAGGATCTACCAGTGGCATATGATGGTCTGGAGAACTTAGACGGGTACATATGTCATCGTTTGAAGAACACCATATCCAACAATATGAACAGAGAAATAAAGAGTCTTGGGTACATCTCCTGGATGATGGTGGCCTTTCTAAACCATCGGAAGCAGTGATGGCCCAATTACTATCTTTGGAAAATGTTTTTAATGCTGTAAATGGAGATGGTATATATCTGTGGGCAGTATATAAAGCACATGATAGAAATATCTAATAAAGCTAACATTGTTTGCGAAGAAAAATAAAAAAATCTTTTTCCGATCGCGGATGTATTTCAGAATTCGTACTCACTAGAGAAATTGTTGAAGCGAAGAATTCCAGAAAAAGAAAATATAAGAAAATAATTAATAATAATTTTCATTTTTTTTCACTGAAATAAAACAAACACATTTGAAAACAGCTTAACTTTTTTGTATTATTCATTTCAAGCATTTTAACAGGTCCACCGCGATGAAAGAAATCACATGGAAAAATATTACAATAAGTTACACTAAGAAATAATAGAAATATTAAAAATAAGTAATTGACGAACGGAAAATAATTATAATTAATTATAAACAATTTAAGAAACTAAAACAAAACATTGCACTTCTTGTTTACTTTGATTTCACATACTGAATGCAAAACGTCAAAGTCAGTGTGCGTCGATGACGTACATGCGCAGAACAAGACAAAAATAGAAACTCGAGGACGCTATCTGTTTAGTTGTATCATCTATATACGAAAATTGTATAGGTACCTACAATAAAAATTCTGCAAACAAACATAAATAGCTTTTTTACTTGGTGCCAAAAAAACTTTCTTGAGCTAAACATTAAGAAATGTTAAACCATAACCTTCACTCGAAAGCCCCCTCACTTGTCCCAAAGACAATACTGGATTAATGGATTGCCTATTCTTATTGTTACCTCCTTTCGCGACTTGGGAGTCATTTGTGACACTCAACTCAATGTTCGCTCCCACTACGCAGCATTATAAGCAAAGCCAACTCAACACTCGGGTTCGTAAAACGCTGCTCAAAAGAATTTTCTTGTCCATATGTAACCAAATCCCTTTACAAGACTTTCGTTAGACCTCTCCTAGAATATGCCTCCCTAGTCTGGTCACCATATCATCAAGTTCACATAAATCGTATTGAAGCCGTCCAGCGCAGATTTTTACGCTTCGCTTTGCGGGGTTTCGGCTGGCTATAACCTTCCTTCTTATGCAGACCGCCTTAAACTTCTAAACCTTCAACCCCTGACATCGTTTTTGTTTTTTTCGAATGCTACGCAAAGCCAACAACATAAATACCTTCAACCCCAACATAAGTAAGCCTGCTTTAAAACAAGCTTTTCTTAACTCATCCTTCTCAAGTCCTTTTTTTTTTACTTATTCTACCTTTTTATGTTTAAGTACAGATTTAAGAAAAATTATGTTTAGTTTCAAGTTCAGCTTGTATTAATCTTCTAATAAAATTGCACATAAGAATTTCTCGTTAAAGTATTAAGCTTATAATAAAATTAAAATTAAACAACATTAAATTAATATCTATCAAATGGAAATAAGTTAAGTAAATACCAATATAATTCAAATGGAAAAAAGTTAACAACACAAGCAACGAGTACAGCTTGCTTGATATTGATATTAGGCGTGCTTTTTTTTGCAAGTCCATATGGATTTGTCGAAAAAAAACAACATCGGGACTAATAGTTTTACACGTAAATACAACAACAACTTAAATCCATATGGACTTAGCTAAGTCCAGATAATTATCGGGACTTACGTACTGTAAGTAAGAAGTTCCTAAGTCCCGATGTCGTTATTTTTCGACAAATCCATATGGACTTGCAAAAAACACGCCTGTTGTATCGTAGCTCAAGGAAATTTTAAGAAAGAAAATACAAACTGTCACACCCCGAGGTAAAAATATAACCCGTCAGAAAAAAAGACAAGATAGTTATGGGGGAAAACAGTTATAAAAAAAATTGTTTAAACTTGACTATAAACCGATTTTAAACATACGGAATGTCAATAATTTGACATGTATGTATGTACATATTTCCATTTTTTTGTTTCTTGTTGTTTTATTTCAAACTTTATCGTTCGAAATTTAAAAAAAAATCAAGTTACCCTAGCTTTTTCCGTTTGAACACAGTTTTGTTTGTGTATTTGAAAACAATGTGTAAAAGATTCAAATGTCACTTTGCTTGGCTAAAATGAGTCAATGTACTGAACTAGGTTTGCGAATTTTTGAATTAAAAAATCATTAAGTCATCAGTCTGTAGATGGCTTGTGAATTAAAAAAATTTGATTCATAAGTTAGTTAGTGACTTATGAATTAAAAAAAAATTAGTTCATAAGCTTGTTAGTGACTTATTATTTAAAAAAATTCAATTCATAAGCTGCTAAGTGACTTATGAATTAAAGAAAATTTAATTCACAACGTACTTAGTGACTTATGAATTAAAAAAATTAAAGTCATGAGCAAGTTAGTCACTTATGAATTAAAAAAAAAATTATTCACAAAGTACAAAGTGACTTATGATTTAAAAAGAATGTAAGTCATGAGAAAGTTAGTGACTTATGAATTAAAAAAAATTTAATTGACAAGGTACTAAGTGACTTAATTTTTGTTTAATTCATAAGTCACTTCATAGGTAGTGAATTAAATTTTTTTCATTCATAAGTCCCTTTGTAGGTTGTGAATTAAATTTTTTTTTAATTCATAAGTCACTCAGTAGCTTATGATTTAATTTTTTTTAAATTCGTAAGTCACTAACTCACTTATGATTTAAATATTTTTAATTCATAAGTCACCAGCCAGCTAATGACTTAAATTTTTTTAATTCATAAGTCACTAAGTAGGTTGTGAATTACAATTTTTGAATTCATAAGTCATTAACTTGAGTTAATTTTTTTAATTCATAAGTCACTTAGTAGGTTGTGAATTAATTTTTTTTAATTCATAAGTCATTAACTTGGTCATGACTTAATTTTTTTTTAATTCATAAGTCACTTCATAGGTAGTGAATTAAGTCACTCAGTAGCTTATGATTTATTTTTTTTAAATTCCTAAGTCACTAACTTACTTATGATTTAAATATTTTTAATTCATAAGTCACCAGCCAGCTAATGACTTAAATTTTTTTAATTCATAAGTCACTAACTGACTTAGGAATTAAATCTTTTTTAATTCATAAGTCACTAACTAGCTTGTGAATTAAAGTCAAGCTTAAGCTAGAAAAAGACTTAAGCTTTTGCAACTCTGACTGAACATTTAGTTTACATTTGGGATGAACTACTTTAACAGCTCCCTGAAGGGAAGTTAAAATTGAATCGGATTAAACGCAACACGGTTTAATAAATAGGGTATATTAACGGCTTTATTGAGTGCATATTATGCCCTTGGGTTGAACTTGTGACTTAAAGCTTTCAATGTTGCACCACCATCCCAGGTAAATGCAGTATGAATCATTGTTAATAGAATAACTAAACTTGGGTGCAAAATACACAAAAATAAAATAAAACTTAACTGGTGGTGGCCTCCAAAAAAAGGTGGTCCTCCATTGAGCGAACAATGCAGGAGTTATTTTCTATCTTAATGCCTTCAACGATTGGGCTTTCTGCTGTAATCTGCGATAGCAACTTTTAATCGATGAGTCCATCAGCAACCCAAAACCATCATAATAACAATGAAGCACATGATGCTACTGCTCTAAGCATTGATTTAAATGTCAATGAAGAATTATTCTTCCTTAATGATGAAGAAATTAATAATACTCATATTGACAAAGAAATCAACTACGCCGTGGCTAACAAGTCAGATGAGAACAATATTGAGGACAAAATCATTGATACTACTGATTATGCTTGGGAAAGAGTTAATCCAGACAAACTATGAAAGCCAAGAAACGCACTGTCGCAGAACAGCCGCCGCCGACAAAAATTAGGAATGGGAGAAGTCAGTTGATCTGTAAAGTTCAAAGAATCAACTTGGGTTCGAAAAAGAAATGGAGAGTCCGCTTGGCTGCTTTCAGCCAACACTGGAAATCTCCTTTTCCAAATACCGTATGAACGCGCAACGCAATTGCGAGTGCGTATCTGAGACTCGTTGTACAAATTCTCAGCAACCCTTTCAAATCGTGATATAAATACGCTGGTCATGCGCTGAGCCCTATGTAATATATCGTGGGTATACAAGCAGAAGGCACTAAGTCAAAAAACATAGTTTTGAGTAAATTGATATTTAATATTTGTTTACTTTTGAAAATTCAATACAGATGGTAATTTTTCATCCTATCACATAAAAAGCTCTATTGACATTATGACTTAAGTTTACAATTTAAAATTTAAGGTTTTGCTAAACCAATTCGAAAATATTGGAGCAGAACTAAAAAATATGCTGACTTAGTGCTTTTTAGCTGAATTGATATTGCAATAATGTGTGAATTAGTCAATTATAACTGAAAAAATAAATCTGAAGAAACATTTTTTTTTAATGAATTTAACACTTTAAGAGCAAGAAGGAATAAGAATAATAATAACAGTAAGAAAATAAAATAATAAGTAAAGGCCTAGATGGGGTAAGAATAATAAGTAAGTAAAATGAAGAAAACGGTATGGTAAGTTAGAATAATAAATTTAAGAAAAAGTCGAGAGTTGTAATAAGTTCACAATAAAAACAAGGTAAGAATAGTTTAACAATAAATAAAGAAAGAGGTTGGAACTATTTACCATCGCTTTCATCTGATGTGTAAGGTTGTGCAGATTATTCACTATTACCTACTACCGGAAAACTAAAAAAATACTTTTTTTCTTGACCAAAACTGCCAAATTGAAACAATTAGGTGGAATTCGCTCTTATGTGTAGACTACAGAATAGTAACTCATCACCTATTTAAATCAAAAAACTTAGTTTTGATGACAGGTAAAAAGCACTAAGTCCACTTTAATGCTTTCTTGCTGTATTATTATAGAATGAAGTGTTTTTTCTATGACAGCCAAAAGGCACTAAGTCAACTTAGTGCGTTTTAACAGTATTATAAATTATTTAACTGACTTAGTGCAAAACTAAACCTCAAATAATTCATGTTTAACGTTCCATAATGACTTAGGAGGTGTTTGGATTACATAGATATCATCATTCTTGATCACTTTGCATTCAAATGTAAAAATCCTAAAAAATTGACTTAGTGCCTTCTGCTTGTATACCCACGATATTATGTATATAAACCATCATGTACTTGTGTTTTATACTATCCATATAAATAAAAACAAATAATACCTGCCAGGGAGCGAAAATATCGTTTATTTTGAAATTCACAGAAGCCACGATAAATAAAGTCACGGTTGTCCCAATTTTCAATCCCAATGCCTTGCAACATCATGTACTCTGAAAACACAAAGGGTCGTCAGTGCCATCACCTTCACTTTCAATGTTCGAAGAAGATGACGGCCAATTTTCCCAAAAATAATTACTTCAGAACAAATATATTTTATTTTATATTTTTATTGCGATAATTGAAGCGAACACGCTTTTGAAACACAAATACTCGGCCAACTTCTACTTTTTCCAGAAGTTGGTCTAAAGTCGATCAACTCTAGAGTTGAAAATCGAAAGTTTAGGACGTAAGCTTTGAGTGAATAAAAACATATTCGGTACTGTTCCATTCCTATCGAAAATGGAAAATTTGGAGTAAAAGGGGTGGAAAAGGAGTAACTCCGGACATCCACTCGAAAACGACATCAGAATACAGTAGATCCAAGTGATATTTTTTGAAAAACTGAGTTAAGTCAATTTTTGGACTTATCTGTCATCAATTTAAAGTTCCAATTGAATTTAATTCATCACAGTCCACTAAAACAAAAACAAAAACAAAAACAATATAATTTTTTTTTTTTCTATTGTTTTCGTTCTTCTTCTTTCTTGTCATCAATTTAGTTTGTGCAAAAGAAATCCAAGTGATACTGAACACTTTTCTTAACAAAATCCTATTTTTGATAATTATGTACTGTGTTAAAATACAAATTAATGGTGCAGATGTGATCTAACTACTTGAATGCCTTTTGGATCACTTTGGTTATAATTGTTGCTTGGTGCAGAAATAATCCAAGACGGTTTTTGGTCACATAGATCACTTTATATTCAACAAATAGGCAATACTTACATTATATAAGCTACTTAAATCAATATTCTATTCACACATTCTTCTGGCGCTTTATTATTGTCGTGACAATCGTGGTAAAAAAATGTTTTCGCGGTCTAAAAAATTAGTTTCTTTAGTGAAAAAAGCTTTAACTTTAGCTGAAAATCCAAATCTAAATACTGCGGGTAATGATAGCCCAACAAGCAGTGAATATAAATTTAAGTACAATTGTTTTAAGTCTTCTTTTTCGACTTGGTGACTATTTTTTTTAGCAAATTCAAGGGATGTGGTATCTAACACATTGAAACAATCCAATAACGTTTTCAATTTCAACTCAGAGCATTCTAATAATGTAACTGGAACCGAAGGTATGTTTATTGCTAAATTATTGACACACAATTTATTTTTGATTTATTAACTTATTAAGCCGTTCCTATGAATATTGTTCCTGAAATTATGCAACATTTAAACACCAGTTTTTGGAAGCAGACCAAGATCCTTTCAGTGAAGACAGTGATGTCGGCCACCACCATCATCAAAAATGTAGACAGTCAGACATCCGAGTGCGAAGATTGATAATACATATATCCAGACCCAACATTGGGGAAGGAACTTCATCACAAAATATGGGAAGCAGAAAAAGAACATGTGGAAGAGAAACGTTATAAGGGAAAAACGAAATAAATTAGATTTAGACAAAGGTGACAATAGCGACCTATTTTTAAATTCGATCGAAAAAACCTCCATAAAACGACTCACCACCAAAAAATGGAGGACTTAAAAAAATGCTGCACCCTTTCATCATCAGTTTTATTAAAACCTAGCACACCTTAGAAGAAGAAGCAATGCAACAGAAAATGAGGAAGATGTGCTACCAGATAAAGAAGGCGATGAAAGCGAACAATTAAAAAAGGTTTTTATTAATAAAGAGATTTTCGTTTAAAAGCTCGTTTATTTCGTTTCTATTCCACAGTTGTGTTCACATTTGATCGAATAAAATCGGGCAAAGTGTGTGTGCAAATACGTGTTAATCTTGATAAAAATTAAAGATGTAATTTGTCTAAACAAATCGATCTTTTTTCCAAACAAATCGATTTTTTTTCTAAACCGAATCTATTATTTGGTTGTAAGTAATTCGATAGAATGGCGGCAAGAATATTTTTGTACATGTGATTTGCACGAATATATTAAGTTTAACACCCTAGAATCTTAACGAAATCGAAAGAGATAAGTACTTGCAACATCATTGCTCTAATGATAAGACAGATACCAACATATGTTTAAAGTATCGTTTATCTATGCACTCATGTCATGCAACAGAAGTTATTACGCATTAAATTGAACTTAAATCGGTTCTTAGCCATATACTTGGCAATGTAATTAACAACGTTTCATTAATACAGGTACTATGTTGGTACAATTACGTTGTCAACAGAATTATTTGCTATTGTAGCTGTTTTGTTCTGTCGTAAATACATATACTAATTCGTTTGAAAGTGAACTAATAATATCAGTTTTGGCTTTGTTTTAAAATGTTTTGAACGTGTTATGGAAAAGAAAAGGACTGGCATGAGGGATGCCATAATAAGACTTCGACATTTCAAACAAGCTGAATTACTCGAAAACCACGGTCATTAACTCCGCAAAAGACAAAGTAAAGCGAGTGAAGCTCTGGAAAGGTACCGCTGAAAAATCCATTTTAAGCTCAAACCGTATTCAGAAGGATGTATTCGGTGAGGATCTCAATGAACTGTTTGCAAACTCCATTAGAGAGCGATTGACTGAGTTTCAGATGTTAGGTCAGTGCTTTTACTTATATACTGCATACCGAAAGGCAAGGGAAAATAAGGATTGGACCATCTTATAACGGAAAAAATACTCTTTGAGTGATGAGACTAAAATCAATAGTAGATTTCGATGGTAAACAATACGTTTAAAGGCCAATAAAAGGAGTGTTCAATCCGAACTACATCACGATTATTGAATTGAAATTATTACTAAAAATTTAAAAAAAAAATCAAAATATACTCTGCTATTACCTTTAAGTGACCCCTGGCATCAAGTAAAAGATTGTCCGGTTTGATATCTCTATGTATGAATCCAAGTTTGTGGATGGAGTCAATGGCCAATGCCGTTTCTCCAATGTAAAACTGCGTGCATTCTTCGGACAACGTGTCTTTTTTCATCAAAAGCGTCATCATGTCTCCTCCAGGGAGAAACTCCATTATTAAATACAAGTTAACTGGGTCCTTTAATAATGTTATTAAAAATTAATGTGATAAAATCGGTCAGCTTAGATATCTGGATAATCTATTTCCTCCAGTGTCAGGATTGTTTTATTTGTGACATTATAGAAGTCTCAGATATATAAACTATTTTAGCGCTACTTACTTGAAAGCTATAGTACATTTTAACGACCCATTGATGATCAGCTTCCACCAACACATCTCGTTCAGCTCTGACGTGAGCTACTTGTTCCTTTTCAAGCATATCAGCCTTGCGTAATACTTTCATTGCATAAACATGACCAGTGTCCTTTTTTTGTACCAATCGAACTTCTCCAAATGCTCCTCTGCCAATAACTTTTAATGCTTCAAAATCTTCAACCCCCAAACGGAGCCTCTTAAGACGCAAATACTCAGTTTCTTTTTGTGCGTGCTGTTGTCTTTTTTCTTGTTTTTGAGACTCAGAAAGTGTCTCATCTTTAAGTTGCGCTTCTAGCTTCGCCAACCTCTGTTTTCTTTCTCCATATTGCGTTATAAGATTACTGTAATAGTTTTCTAAACTTACTTTAGCTTTAGTGGCTTTATCTAACGTGTGATCACTGAAACGCATTGAAGAGTTGTCAGTTGCAGCCATGTTAAAGGGATCAGGGTAAAATATATGTAATGTTACTGCGAATGCAAATTCTTTTCTACAATTTCTAAGTTTAAAAATGTATACTCAAAAAGAAAAAAAAACATTAAAATCAAAGGTTCCCTTCCTTCCAAATCGCAAACGCAAAATTTCAGCTTTCGCAAAACATAGCGTAGCACAAGTACATCAATATCAATAACTGTTTATTGATTATTCAGTTATTCACTTCAGAACCAGCGATTATGCACAAGAAGATGAAAATCCGCGGCAGCCATTTCAATTTGCCTACAATCTTGAAATTTCAGTTTTCAGATAAAAAATGAGAATGTGTGCATAAAAACCTCACACATGAACAGTAGGGATCTACACACACCTGGTTAAATTTTTGTTGCAATTAACATTTATTCATCGACAAACGATGAAATTACAAGACAAATTGGTTTTGGAAGGTTAAACGTACGAAGCAAAAACACTCTATATGAAGATATCAATCTCGGCTGTCATCCGAGTTTGCCTACAAGCTCATATAGGGGAAATTCAGGAGAAACACGCACACATATGCAGTAAGCGTACATCCACCACGCTTTATTTGCACACACATGCAGTAAGCGTACATTCACCACCAAAATGTCGGTTATTTACGAGTTTCAATGGGTATGTTCAAAAAGTATAATAAAAGGAGCAACGAGTTATCAAGTGCTAACCCAACCTTATAAGGATAAGTTTATGGAAACAAATTGAACATGAAAATTTATAATCAATTTAAGTATATTCGATTGTCTTTTGTCATTATTTGTTTTCTTTCTACGATTGTTTGGTATTGTATTTCGCTCTCGAATTATTGAAACAGACTGTGAACATGACAAAAAAAAAACGAATCAGGGAATCAACGCAACTGTTCTAAGACTTTAGGCGTGTTTTTTTGCAGGAAGTGACTAGACATGCCAATTATAACAGATTTTGTTTATAAAATTACTGTTGATGCGGCCCCGCATAGCCAGGGTCCTCCTCCGGTGGGCATAATTCAAGCACCTAAAGTTTTTTTTAAGTAGTGCGAAGCGTGTAAACGTACGCCCGCTTTTTAATGGCCAAAAATTGTTATAACTGTTATAAATTGGCATGTCTCTAGTCTCGTCCTTTTTGCAAACCTAGAGGAAATTGTTCGAAAAAAAACTATGTCGCGTCGGGGCTAAGGAATTTACATGTTAAACGCAACAACAACTAATCCCTTCCAAGCATAGCTAAGAGCACATAATTTGCGGGGGTAAACTGTTCTAACGGCGTGAATTGCATATGTACTTCTAATCAATAGTTTTTATGGAAACTCCATTGTTTTCTGTCATGGCGTCGATAGATAGTCCCCAATATCATTTCTTTTTAACCAAATCCCTCCGGGCTTGCAAAAAAAAACACGGCTTTTAAGAGCATTAAGGCCTTCCAAAACCAAAGCGAATACTTCAGAACGACGACGAAACTTTCGCCTGTCTTAATTTATTTACATGGAGATTAATGGGAGTACCCACACTGGCGCGATGCGAATCTTCGAACATTATTCAGTCGTCGCATATTCGCGCTAATGTTTCGCGTTGGTTTGGGACAGCCTTTATGATATGTATATGCGAAACCAATAGAAAACTATCGTTGACCGAAATTTCAATGTATAAATTCTAACTTATCACGTTATTTATTTTATTACAGACTTTTCTGTTAAATGCCAAAGATTTAAAAATCATTGTGTAACAGCGAACTACTTACAGGATGAATTTTCAAAGAAAAATTAAAAGAAGTTTCATCACGTGAAATTCGGAGTGTAATAGCAGGCTTAGCACCATTAAATTGGTGTTTTTTTCAACACATCCCGATATCCCACCTAACATCCGCCATTTTCATGTTGAAAAGCTGGTGAGTTGAAATTTTTTTAAAGATGGCTGCGTTATTTGCACATACAAAATGGTTGTTCTGGGAAAACAGAACAATCCCACCCCGTTAAATTGTTGTTGCAATTCACATCTATTCATGGACACAAAACGAAATTACAAAAACAACAATGTAAACAAATGGGTTTTGGAGGGTGATACGTACGAAAGATTGGTATCTTCATATAGAGTGTTTTTGGTACGAAGCACACTCATCTATCATCTTCATATAGAGGTCTGTGCGAGACTGTCAAAAAAGAAGGAGAGGTTAACTTTGAGGGAAAACAAAGAAATGTTATGCTGTGTATAGGCAAGAATGAGAAAGATAGCCATGCAAAAATTTGCAAGAAAGCCCCATAGAGGTCTTCCAAGATTTGTCTTTGTCTTTTCTCTTTCTAATTTGACATCTAAAAACAACAACAAAAAAAGTCCCTGGTTGGAAAATATTTACATGCTCCTGGCAGTGTTAAAAATCCGGTCATTTGATTATTTTTTGTATTTGGAACTGAAAACTTAAATTTGCGATCGAATTACGTATTAATTAGTGTTTAAACATTTAAGTGAACATTTTTTCAAGAGTTGGATACAAAAAAAAACTAATTTTATTACATATTAATCACTATTATTACACACACGACTTTTTTGGCTCGGATTCGTGCCTTCTGCATTTGGTTTTGTTTTCCAACCAGGGAGTGCTGTCAGATTGTTTTTTTTTTTTTTTTTAATTTCACACTGACACTTCTGACATTTGGTGGCAGAGATCCATTGAGTATATTTGTTCCGAACACAGCTTACCAACATGAAGATGAAAATCCCGGGCAGCCATTTTAATTTCCCTACAAGCTTCTTGATAAACAGAAACATGACTGATTCACAATGCGGCGAGGAAACGGGACTTGAGCGCGAAGAGAACCGCTGTAATCTTTTTTGTTACAAAATCGTCGCCCAATGCACAATGCAGCGACCGTTTTTAAAGCTTAGAATATAGTTCTTTTGAACGAAAAAAATATTGATGGTGAGAAAGAAATTTTTTTTCCGGAAGAAAAACATTCGTAGATTTTTCTTGCACAAAACAATGTCACTGAAATTTTTTTGCAAAAAATAATGTCACTGACATTTTTTTGCACAAAATAATGCCACTGACATTTTTTTGCACAAAATAACGTCACTGACATTGTTTTACGGGGAAAAAATCGTGGTGAGTATGATTTTTTTTCCGGGGTTAAGTTCACAGTTAAATACAAAAATTTTTCAGCAGAAATTTTTTTTTTGGCAAAAATCACCATGGGTGTGTTTCTTTATTTATTCCGAATATTCGGAATATCTGGAACACCGCTTTTGCGTTTCTTTATTCTCTGGAATATTCCGGATATACGTTTTTGTTGTTTCTTTATTCGTTCTAGAATTATTGGAATGCGTTCTTTCTGTTCCTACTCAAGAGCTAGTGTAAATGGAATATTCTCTACTTTGACAGATACATTTCATTTTTTTCATTGGTTACAATTAGGTATTGTTATTTTGTCTGCCGTCTGCCTGTGCCATGGATGAAAAGAAATTTAATGAAATGGAAATGGGTGAGCATGTTTTTGTGATAATTATTTTTGTATCTTCATGATGCTTATGAGTGCGCGTAAAATTAATTTACAATTTGCAAAACAAATAATTATTTGTTTCTTCTATCAGAAATAATCGCAAAATGATTTTTTGACATGAAAACAAACAGCTGATAGTTGGATATTCTTTCAATTAAGATCTGTTTCTTTATTTATTCGATTCTGGATATTCTGGGTAGATATTTTGCCTTTTCCGTCTTTTCTATTCTTTATCCGGAAAAAATAAAGAAACACACCCCATAAGAATTTTTTTTCGTTGAAGAACTGCATACTTAAGGTAAGACCGCACTCGACGGAACTGCACTGCAGCGGAACTGCACTGCAACAGAACTGCACGACGCGCAAAAGATTATTTGTATGAAATTGCATGAGCTATATCGCACTAAGCGGCAACGGAACTGCACGGCGCGGCCCTAAGCGGCAAAGTTGATAATCTGGGCAACTATGTCGCGTAGCGCCGCCCCGTGCAGTTCCGTTGTCGCAAGTGCGGTATAGCAAGCGTCGAGAGTCGGTTGAAATATTACAAGATCTTAGCAGAAACTCCCATTTTATACAGGACAACATTTATTTTTTTAATGTGTAGGGTGGGTCAGTGTGAGTATACCATTTGGTTTTCGGGGTTGAAACCCCCCTCATTTGGCCGCCATCTTGGAAAAGGTGCTGAAAAATGCTTTTTTGCGATATCTTGAGAACCATAGGTCTCACATAAAAAATGTACATAACTTTTTCATAGAAAATTAAATTCTCTACAACTTTAGTAAAATTTTGTTGCCAAAAAATTGAAAATAAAAAAGTTATAACTTAAAATAGTCGAAAACTTTGACGAAAGATATCATTAAAGGGTTGGGTTGAGACAAAAAAAAGTCATATGGGGGGGGGGGGTCTTTTCCCCCTACCCCCTTTCGTCCATTGAAAAGTTGTATTGACTTTGCATCAACAATTTGTGTCAACATTTTTTCTGTTAGACCTTTGGTTCTCAAGATATAGCCAAAAAACATTTTACACCACTTTTTCCAAGATGGCGGCCAAATGAGGGGGTTTTCAACCCCGAAAACTAAATGGTATACTCACACTGACCCACCCTACATATTAAGCAAAACAAATTTTGTCATGTGAAAAATGCAAGGTTAATGTAACATTTCAAATGCATAATTTGACGCGTACTGTCGCGTTGCTTCATATCAAGTGCGGTATATCAAAAAAGTGGTGTATGGTGCTGCGCAGTGTCGCGCAGTTCCGCTGAAGTGCAGTTCCGTCGAGTGCGGTCTTACCTTTAGCTTTAATAAATTTTTTTCCAATTGAAAAAATTGGATTCTGTAAAGCACTCCATACACGGTTAAATTTGGTTTTCAACTCAGTTGTCAACTAAGTTGATGTCTCGCCACACACTACTTAAACTTAGTTGAGATATTTCAGCTTCAACTGTCAAAAACATTAAACGATAGCGGGCGATCGAAGAGACATTAGCCGTGTTTCTTTGGAGGTGGTGAACTACTCATGAGTATATGAAAACTATAATCTAGTACTCCTATCTACTCGAGCTCTCTTACGCGAGTAGATGACAGAGTAATTACGTACCTAAATCCCGCCAGAGGGCATCCGGATAAGTTAAAAGATTTTTCATGTGGATGAGATTTTATTTGAATTTGTGAATTTGTTTACAAATGAAAAGATACTTTTAAAGAAACTGCGTTAATTATTCGGATAGATTGATTAAGATGATTAACATGGTAAGGAATTTTGCCATAGTTAATGCAAATGTATTTTTTATGGTACAGATTCCACAGATTATTCAATAATTTAAATTCACTTAAAATTGAAGTAGATTGCTACAAGGAACGCGAATTTTGTGCCATTGAAAATTTCCAGCAAAGTACTCATAAGTACTTCGCCACCTCGAAAGAAACACGGCTATCACAGACAACAAAGTATGTAATTGAGGCAATTGTGGATGATTACATGGGTCGTTTTACTAAAGAGCGCATCGGTGAGACAGGTAGATTTTTTTGTATGTAAAAAAGAGAAAGAAGATTTTGTTGGAATCTAACTTCTCTTTTTGATGCACATAAAATCTACCTATCTCACCGATGCGCTTCAGTAAAACGACCCAAGTAATCAGGCACTTTAACTTCCTCACATTGAATGAGGTTTGAAGTTGAACTATGTACATATCGACCGCCTTGTAAATTCGGCGTTGAGTTAAAATGCCTTAAGCTTGACAGTAAATCAAATGATTTGTCTATACCTAAGAGGATATATAATATGGAGTGCTCATTTCTATCCCTATTACATTGTAACGCCTGGGCCCTTGATAGGGGGCGCTATTTGGGTTTAGATAAAGTCTTAAAATATCTACAATTTGCTTATTTTCTCTAAAATTGTTCTAATTTGAAGGAATACTTGAAATTAATAAGTGTTTGTTTATTATTTAAAAGATTTCAATATCTTCTTTTTTAGTTTCTTTCTCCAATGTGCAGAAAACTTAGACAGAAACTTCAAACAGTGATCCCTATGAAAAGTACGCATTCGAATAAAAACAAGCACTCCATAGGCGTTTTTCTTTTTTAATTCGGACAGAGCCTGAACTGTCAAACAAAAAATTGTTTCTTTTTTAGCCCAGATCATTCAGAGCTCTAATTTTGTTTTCCTTTTTTCGCTCTGAGCATGTTCAGAGCGCCCTCTATGAGCTTAGAAAAAAATAACTGAGCAGACAATGTTAAATGCTGAGCACAAGCATTTGACAGCTGTAAGTGTTGACGTGTGTTTCAAAAATAGTTCAGAGTGCTCAGAACTCAGAACACGCTTCGTTCAGAGGACGTTCAGAACATGTTGACATGCTCGGACTCTGTTCAGAGCTCTATTTTGAACTACAAAAGAAAAACGCCTCGTATTATTTATCCTCTAAGGTCTACACAGATCAACAAAGTTGAAATTATTCACATCAACTTGAAAAAATTCTAAATCTTTTGATTTTCTTCCAACCTTCAAATAAATCAAATGACAAGCCCACACACGAGCTGATTTGATAAACTTCACATTAAATTGACAACGAAGTTGAACCATGTATGGAGTGCTTAAGATGACTCTAGAAATGTCAATTATAATAGTTTTTCAAATCGCACGAAGCCCGTTAACGTACGCCCACTTTTAATGTCGGAAATCTGTTATAACTAATATAAATTGGGATGTCTCTTGTCTCTTCCTAAGATTCAAATGCCAAAGATAAATCACAGACAGAGAAAACAGATGATACAAAAGAAGACGTCAAAAAAAATCCACTGATTTTTAAAAAATCCTGCCTTTCCCGCCCATCTCTTTCTCACCATGAAGTAGAGGTGAGCCAAAGCACAGATACGTCAAAAAAAATCGGAGGAGTCCATCCAATGTGAACAACGTCATATGGTTAATCTGTGCTTGAAATGATTATGTCCGGACTCCGAACATTCATCCTTATTGTGAGTTTCACCCGAACAACATTCCACCCGGAAACTTTGACATTTCACTTTTCGCCTATTGTGAGCTTCCCCTAAATTTCATGATAAAAAAATTCCCCTTATTGTTAACATTCATTTCGGGCGGAATGTAATGTCATTTTACTTCTTTTTTGTAGGCGAACAAAATGTCGTTCGGGAGAAACTCACAATAGCCTTCAAAATTCCGGGCGAACAAAAAATTTTAAGGTGAAATATTTTTCGGGTGAAACTCACAATAAGGCTGATTACATATAATGCTACAGAACTTCCAACATACGTCAGTGGCAAACAAGCAACGCAAGAAAAAAGAAAGCTTGTGTGCGGTACAATGTCTGGGGTGACATTGGGGCATATTCATAGTCACTTTTGAACTCCAGTTTATCTTAGACCTTGGTTTATCCTATCTAAATAACATTGAATAAACCCTAGTCTAAGATAAACTGGAGTTTCGCACAAACGAAAACGTTCGATCGCTTTCCCCATACAGAATGTCACCCCTGTTTGGTATGTCCGCTTTCATACGAAAAAACAAGTTGCTGGCATTTTTTTACGTGTGCTTTTGATTTCCTCTAAAATCTCTTGTACCATTCACACAAAGAAACAAAATCGTAAGAGATTTTCTGTAGTTTTTATATAACGTCTGTGAACGAATTACCGCATCAGTTATCGAGTAATACGTGACTGAATAATGAGGGTTTGGCATTACCGCTCACGTTATGGAGTCATCTTCTCCATAGGTTTAACTCGTTCATTCGATCACTGACGGCACTCACTCGATCAATCAAACCCTGGGGCCAAATTACCGCATCAGTGACTGATCGAGTGAGTGCCATCAGTGATCGAATGAACGAGTAAAACCTATGGGGATGATGACTCCGTAACGTGAGCGGTAATGCCAAACTCACATAATTCAGTCACGTATGTTAACGTTTGTTAAACGCACACTACCTTACCCTACGCTATCTTTCTCATTCTTGCCTATACACTCCATTGATCACTTTGATGGAAAACAACGCTTTTTTATATGAAGATTTCTGTTTTCCATCAAAGTGAATAAACTCTCTTTCTTTTTTGACAGTCTCGTCGAGTCCTCTATGGAAATTAAAAATGCAGACCACAAATTTCATGAAATCAATTTCAATTTTTGTTCTTACCATCTCTGTGGCAATAAATGAAGAAATAATTTGACGTCTCATGTCAGTTCAAATGACAGTCCGCCAATTTTCACTTTAACATGTAGGGTTAGGAGTTTGAATTGGAGTTCCATTCCACATCTCAATAGATTTTGCAAGTGGTTGTACGCTACGAAATGAAAATCATGGTGTGAAATTGACTACGAACCGGTTCATATTCCGCTGTCACATTTGGATACATACTTCTCGGTGGGAATCTCATCGCTGTGAACTAACCGTCAGTTTTATATGGAAATTTCATTTCCACTCGAACTGAGTACTAGGCTTTATTGCTAAAAAATTAATGAAAACTTGTTTGTTTTTAAGTTTTAAATAAATTTATTTGGCCCAATTGAAAAACTTTTTTATGTTTTTAATAATCATCTGGTGCAATTATAACACTACGAAATTCACCTTTGCTGTGGTGAGTTTAGTTGTGAGGTTTCTTGTGATGATTGGGGGATAATTCTAAAAATGTTATCGAGTAACAACAATCCTCACAAGGAATAGTCACAAGAGCTTGTAACTCATCACAAGGGGAGAATCGGGCTGTTATTTTCATTCGTCGTCTGCACAGATAACTTCCCATAAGCAAGTGGAGCAAAGAGTGCAGAGATGAGTGAGTAAAAAAAATTGTGTATAGATATGTTTGCAAAATGGAAGTGAAAAAACTATTAAAAATGTTGTTTTCGAGAGCGAATGAATCATTTGTTTCCTGCGTTAGAAAAAAAGTCTGTGCTTTGGATCTCTGTCACCAAATGCCAGAAGTGTCAGTGTAAAAAAAAAAACAATCTGACAGCACTCCCTGGTTGGAAAACAAAACCAAATATCAAAGGTACGAAGGCGAGCCAAAAAAGTCGTGCGTTTAATAAAAATGATAAATTAGTTTTTTTTTTGTCAAACACTTGAAAAATTGTCCACTAACCCTGAGGCCACACGAGGAAGTACTGGCAAGCAAGTTGGGTTCATACATTGCCTGCCAAATTTGTATCTGTGTACTGGCTGTGACGTAGGTGGCACTCCACTTGCCAAGCAAGTTGCTTGCAAGTAGGTCGTTCTTTTTCTCTACTATAGTAAACAACTTTGGTTGATCTTTCAAACAAAATGGATTGAAAAAATCAAAATACATTTCGAACGAATATTAAAGAAAAATGCAAAAATGGTTAAAAAACTTTAATAATTGAAATTATGGACAGCGAAACATAAGAGGGAATAATATATACTTTAACTGATGGCGAATTCCTTACAACAAAGAAATCGAATTTTTTCTAAACAGAATCAAATTTTTTCTAAACAAAATCGATTCTTTTCTGTCAAAACAAATCTTGCGTTTTTAGCAAGATTTCACACTGATTTGCACACACACTATGAAGACTTGACATTTCAAAAACATCAAATTGAAAGTCGCGGAATTTTTGGAAAACGAGTTGTTTATACAGCTATAAAAATAATTTATTGTGCGTTGTTCATTATGAAACACAAATTTGACAAAAAAAATAGCTTTCGCGAGTGAAAGACGTGTTAAAAACTTTCAGTGCAAGTGAAAACTTTTCAAAAACAATTTTCTTTAAAAATATATGTGCAAATAGAAGTTCAAACAAATAAAATGCACCAACAAATTGGCACCGTATAAGCTAGCTAATATCTTTTATTTATTAATTTAATTCTATTGGTAAAACATTTTTCTGACAACAAAAACAAACAACCTTAATAGTTTTGTGAATAATTTCTTGACGTTTTGCGTCAATTGCAGCTATAAAGTAACACAAACACAATCACACCAAAAAAAATCGATTCTTGTACGAAATACGAATTCCTTTCAATTGACAGAAAAAATTCGATTCTGTTTAGAAAAAATTCGATTTCTTTTTTGAAAGGAATTCGCCATAAAATTCATGTACCAAAAAAAACTACAGACGTCAAAATACAGTTTGTTGGCTATCCGTTAGTCAAGCACAAAACTTTCAAATTCCATTGAAGGATGTATACGCATGTCAATGGATTAAAAAACCTCTAAAAATCCGATATTTTTTCCATTTTATTTTTTGCTCCGGAAAAATGCATTTTCAGCGCAATCGGTTGACATTTGGAACGAAATATTCCCGATACGATCAAATATAATTTGTCCTTTATCTGTGAAGCCATAAACTTTCAAATTCCATTAAAGGATGTCTACGATGCCAATGGATTAAAAAAACTTCTAAAAATCCGAAAAAAATCAAATTTTATTTTTTGAAAAGGGCAATTTTAGAGCTGTTTGGTGATTTTTAACGAAATATTCGAAAGCGTCAAATATTCTGTCAAGCAATGTCAAGTTTCGTATGAAAGTGGATTTTAACATTTTTAAAATGCAATCAAATTCCAAACTAAATTTTAACTTATTTTTTGCACGGAATCTAATTAATTCAGAAATTTTAATAAAAGGAACGATGATTGTTGACTATAGTTAAAAAAATGAACGCCATACTTGCTTCTGTACTGGCTGCTCAACTGGCTTCGAAAAAGGCAAGCCAGTTGACGAGCAAGTTGCTTGGGTTTATATGTGTTAGTGAAATAATGTGAATGTATTGCAATTTGCTTGCCAGTACTGGCTCGTGTGACCTCCGGGTAAAGTGTATAGCCTCTAATTAATAGGTAATTCGATCGCAAATTTAAGTTTTCACTTCCAAATACAAAAAATAATCAAATGACCGGATTTTTAACACTGCCAAGAGCATGTAAATGTTTTCCAACCAGGGACTTTTTTGTTTTTGTTTTCAGACGTCAAATTAGAAAGAGAAAAGACAAATCTTGGAAGAAGTCTATTGTGAAAATCTTTTTTTTTATTTCGGATGAAAGATACCGAAGAAGATACGCCCAATAAAATCCACTTTAATTTTCTCTTTCCTTATCTAAGAAAAAATCAAGGTTTTAAAACACAAGTAATTTATGAGTTGTGACCTGCTCTGAAGGAGATCACAATTTCGATTGTTTAAGTGACTCTGGGGGAGAATTCGAAAAAGTCACAATACTAATTTCACCTCTTCTTGTGACTTGTGATGTATCAGTGATGATGGGGAGAAGAATCGGGCTGTAAAAATCGCTGTCGTGTTAAAACAGTCTAGCGGCCATATTATTCACGCTGGATTTAAATTAGATTTAAGTGAATTTTAAATCCAACTAATAAATCCAGGGGTGGAATCGGCTAAGGTGATTTGTGATAATTGACAGTCACAATAAACAAATTCGGTCTGCGTAATGTGATTGTCACATGTGACAATCATATGTTTGTGACTTTTTCTTGTGATAGCTATTTTGGTGTCATTTTCATGTAAAATTGACAAGGTTTCAAGAAAAATTAATTTATTTGAAACTATGCAATAATTTTTAAGACCTGAGAATGTGGAAAATGAAAATCGCATACATAATAGCTATGTCCGGCCTAAGAAACAAATTTGATATTTTCGACCTACCAGATCCAAAGTACCTAAGTACACACACGCTAATTCCACCTTTTTATAATTGGAAATTACAAAATCAATAGGTTCTTAAAAAAAAACTTTAGGATGACGAAAGATACATCATCCATTTATGTATATTCTTCGGCTTTTGGATTTGCCAGCTCGGGTGGGGTCAACCCACATTCCTCCTATCCTCCAGATGGTACTAATTTTGAATTTTCTGGGGGTTGTGGCTACCAAAGGCAAGTTGGTGCGGACTGGTCAGCTCCAATAGGTCAAAGCACGGTGTGTGAGGTGACTTCCTCAACTCTTAAGCAATTTGAAACAAAATTGTGCCTCTTGAAAATAAAATTTACCCCATAAATAAATCAAACGATCGTATTTATGACAACTGTCAGTACTTGTCTCTCAAAGTAATGCCAAGTTTTGAATAATTTTTGGTGATCACTTTGCGCAGGCGGAAAAATTAATTTGACCATATTTGATTATCATAAATGTGACAATCACCGATCACATTAGCCGATTCCACCCCAGATTTATTAAATCCAAAAAATTAAATCTATATTCATATTATTCACTCTAAACTTTAGAGGATATATAAGCCGTGTTTTTTTGCAAGCCCCGAGGAAATCGATCGAAAAAAACGACGTCCTGTCCTGCAATTTACATGTTAAATGCAACAACCACTAATCCCCTTCGGGCTTGGCTAAGCGCGGAGAATTCTCGGGGCTTAACTTAAGCACGAAAAAAAACTGTGTTACCGGCGTGAATTGCATACTTGTTATCGATAGTTTGTATGGAAACTCCATTTTGTTTCTGTAATGGCGTCGCTAATCCCCGATGTCGTTTTTTCAACCAAATCTAACCGGGCTTGCAGAAACACACAGCTATAATATGGAGTGCTTGTTTTTATTCGAATGCGTACGTTTCATAGGGTTCGCTGTTTCAAGTTTCGGCCTGAGTTTTCTGCACATTGGAGAAAAAAAACAAAAAAAGAAGATATTAGCTGTATTTTATTTTGCCCCAGGTCTGATCCGGATTGGATTTGCACATGAAAATTCATGTATTACAAAAACAACTCAAGATCCAACTTGGCGTTTGGATTTGCAAATCCATTTTTGAACACACACACTTAGCACTTCCTTTGAAAAATTAGTTTTAACGCTGACGGGTAGAAGGCTTTGTGAATAAAAAAAAAAAACAACGAACATATTTAAATAAATTCACAAAAAGAAAAAATAATATATGGGTACATAACACTGTTTTCACCGTAATCCTGTTTGTTTTATTATTATAATCTGATCCGCATCACATCTTTGGGATAATAAAATGTCCATGATATGAATTGAAAGTGTTGATCTGTCAAGGTACACAGGTGGCCGATTCCTAACAATGACACTTCAACATTTTTTTTTGCATAACAATAATTGTTAACTATTGTTAGAAAAAAAACGTACCACAGGCACTATGTGTGAGGTTTAATAGCCCGGTTCTCCCCATCATCACTGATACCTCACAAGAAGAGGTGAAATTAATTTTGTGACTTTTTCGAATTCTCCCCCTGAGTCACAACTTATGAGAGTCACAAAACAATCGAAATTGTGATCTCCTTCATAGCAGGTCCTAACTCACAATTACTTGTGTTCTAAAATTTTCATTTCGTAACTTGAGTATTTTTCAAACAAAATTGATATTTTATTAGATTAGAAAAGAAAGTGGATTTATTTTGGATTTTATTGGAGCGTATCTTCTTCAATAACTTTCGTCCGAAATAAAACAAAATTTTCACAAAAGCAGATTTTTTTTTTACGCAACAAATGATTCACTAGCTCTCCAAAACAACATTTTTTAATAGATTTTTCACTTCAATTTAGCATAAATATGTATAAATAATTTTTTTTAATCACTTTATTACTAAAAAATTAGTGAAAACTTGTGTTTTTTTAAGTTTTAATTAAATTTATATGGCCCAATTTAAAATATTTTGTATGTTTTTAATAATCAGCGGCTGCAGTTATGACACTACAAAATTCACCTTTTCTGTGGTAAGTTTAGTTGTGAGCTTTCTTGTGATGATTGGGGGAGAATTCCAAATATGTTATCGAGTCACAACAATCCTCACAAGGAATGGTCATATGAGCTTGTGCCTTGTGACTCGTCACAAGGGGGAGTATCGGGCTGTTAATATATACAATAGGTCTGTTTGGTAACGTGAAATTTCTTGCGAATTTGTACAAATTTTCACAATATTGCACAATTTGTTACAAATTCCTGTTTGTTAAGCTTAGTATACAGTTCTTTTGAACGAAAAAAAAACTCATGGTGAGAAAGAAATTTTTTTTCCGGAAGAAAAACATTCGTGGTGGCAAACTAGATTTTTTTTCACAAAACAATGTCACTGACATTGTTTTGCAGGAAAAAAATCGTGGTGAGTATAATTTTTTTTTTTCCAGGGTTAAGTTCACAGTTCGATAAAAATATTTTTCAGTAGAAAAATTTTTTTTGTGATAAAAATCACTCCCATAAGGATTGCATGTAGTTTCTTTTTTTGTTGAATAACTGTAGCTTTAACTCGAAAAAGTTGCAACGAGAGAGCACATCGAGACAAAAAAAATTTCCCTCCATTGGATAACTTGCGAATTTGTGCTACATAAATTTATGTGCGCAAGAAGAGTAAAGTCTGTCAAAACACCCAGCTGTTAGCATCTTTTGCTTTTAATTTGAAATTAAGGTTTCTGGTATGTGAAAATTAACTTTATAAATAATAAATAACTTGATAAATTTATATTTTATGTTTAAATTAAACGCAAATTGTTAACAAAACCAGACTTTTGGCACGTAATTGTTGATGTGAGGGGTAAAATTCTGACATTTTGTACACAAAAGTGGTTCAATGTGTTTGTTAACTTTCTTGAAAATTTCTCCATTATTGAGAAATTCGTTCTCTCTTTGGGGTTTTGACAGGTTTTCACATTTTGCTGAAAAAAGATACCAAACAGACCTAATTACAAAAACACTCTATATGAAGATACCAATCTTTCGTACGTATCACCCTCCAAAACCCATTTGTTTACATTGTTGTTTTTGTAATTTCGTTTTGTGTTCATGAATAGATGTGAATTGCATCAACAATTTAACGGGGTGGGATTGTTCTGTTTTCCCAGAACAACCATTTTGTATGTGCAAATAACGCAGCCATCTTTAAAAAAATTTCAACTCACCAGCTTTTCAACATGAAAGTGGCGGATGTTAGGTGGGATATCGGGATGTGTTGAAAAAAACACCAATTTAATGGTGCTAAGTCTGCTATTACACTACGAACTCCTTTTAATTTTTCTTTGAAAATTCATCCTGTAAGTAGTTCGCTGTTACACAATGATTTTTAAATCTTTGGCATTTAACAGAAAAGTCTGTAATAAAATAAATAACGTGATAAGTTAGAATTTATACATTGAAATTTCGGTCATCGATAGTTTTCTATTGGTTTCGCATATACATAGCATAAAGGCTGTCCCAAACCAACGCGAAACATTCGCGCGAATATGCGACGACTGAATAATGTTCGAAGATTCGCATCGCGCCAGTGTGGGTACTCCCATTAATCTCCATGTAAATAAATTAAGACAGGCGAAAGTTTCGTCGTTGTTCTGAAGTATTCGCTTTGGTTTTGGAGAAAAAGCCGTGTTTTTTTTTGCAAGCCCGGAGGGATTTAGTTAAAAAGAAATGATATTGGGAATTATCTATCGACGCCATCACAGAAAAAAAATGGAGTTTCCATAAAAATTATTGATTAGAAGTACATATGCAATTCACGCCGTTAGAACAGTTTTCCCTCGAAAATTATGTGTTCTTAGCTATGCCTGGAGGGGATTAGTTGTTGTTGCGTTTAACATGTAAATTCCTTAGCCCCGACGCGACATAGTTTTTTTTCGATCAATTTCCTCTAGGTTTGCAAAAAGGACGAGACTAGAGACATGCCAATTTATAACAGTTATAACAATTTTTGGCCATTAAAAGCGGGCGTATGTTTACGCGCTTCGCACTACTTAAAAAAAACTTTAGGTGCTTGAATTATGCCCACCGGAGGAGGACCCTGGCTCTGCGGGGCCGCATAAACAGTAATTTTATAAACAAACTCTGTTATAATTGGCACGTCTAGTCACTTCCTGCAAAAAAACACGCCTAAAGTCTTACAACAGTTGCGTTGATTCGCTGATTTCTCATTCGTTTTTTTTTTGTCATGTTCACAGTCTGTTTCAATAATTCGAGAGCGAAATACAATACCAAACAATCGTAGAAAGAAAACAAATAATGACAAAAGACAATCGAATATACTTAAATTGATTATAAATTTTCACGTTCAATTTGTTTCCACAAACTAATCCTTATAAGGTTGGGTTAGCACTTGATAACTCGTTGCTCCTTTTATTATACTTTTTGAACATACCCATTGAAACTCGTAAATAACCGACATTTTGGTGGTGAATGTACGCTTACTGCATGTGTGTGCAAACAAAGCGTGGTGGATGTACGCTTACTGCATATGTGTGCGCGTTTCTCCTGAATTTCCCCTATATGAGCTTGTAGGCAAACTCGGATGACAGCCGAGATTGGTATCTTCATATAGAGTGTTTTTGCCTAATTATACATTCTCATTTCGTATCTGCAAACTGCCATTTCAAGCTTGTTGGAAAATTGAAATAGCTGCCGAGGATTGTCATCTTCACGTTGATAATCTCTGATCATGTGCATGCGATATTCTGTTTCTAATTATATATTATATATATATATAATACTTCCATTTCCATAAACGTTTTATATTTTTTGTTTATTCAGCATAACGCGTAAATTATTTATTAAATTTAAAGAAAATGAAGCTTGTCAGGTAACTCTTAACATTTCTTGTATGATATAAATGATTCTAAAAAAGTTGTTTTTTCAGATTTTTGATGAAACTTAGCCACGAAACAGTTACTGTAGAACTAAAAAACGGGACGCAGATCCATGGCACAATAACTGGTGTCGATGTTGCAATGAATACGCACTTGAAAACTGTTAAAATGACCATAAAAAATAGAGATCCTATTCAACTAGAATCGCTTAGTGTCCGTGGAAATAATATCAGATATTTCATTCTTCCGGACAGTCTACCGCTTGAGACCCTGCTGATTGATGATACACCTAAATCGAAAGCTAAAAAGAAAGAATCTGGTCGTGGAAATCGCGGTAGAGGAAGAGGCACCCGGGGTGTCCGTGGTGGCTTACGTGGTCGGGGTGGGAGAGGCAGAGGAGGTGGAAGACGATAATCATAATTTTGTAAATTGATTTAAAATATAAAGGAAAATAAAAATAAGTCCTTTTACACATCTGTTTCATCCCCGTAAAGGAGTGGACAGAACCAACAATGGTTCAATTTCCCTTAAACTTATATAGACATTTCTTTTTTGAAACGCTTATTTATGTAGTTTTGGTGGTGAGTTAAACCAGAGTTAGTTAACTTTTGAAGTAAATTAATCAACATTTTACTGAGATAGCAGTCTTTTGGTGGAATATTCATGCGGAACGACCTAAAAAACTCAAAAGCAATTGTTGAGTTAATCATAAAGTTAACTCATCAAATTTGATGAGTTAACTCGGGTTTATTAACTTTAATCTCTTAAATAATTTATCACATAATTAATGGCGAATTCCCACCAATTAATTATTTAATTTAGTTTGACTTTTCTTCGATCTTCATGTTTTTTTAAGATTTTAATTTAATTAATTATGGAAGATCAAAATTTGTTACCTTAAGGTGTTATAATTGAAATCTTTCCTTGCGTTAAGGGCGAATGGGTGTTATATTATAATTTTTCAAGTTTATTTTAAATGAGAATATTTTACTGTTGTATATTTATTCAACTTTTCTACTAAACTAAATTATTTTCTTGATACATTAATAACAAACATACATACCTACTTGATTAATTTTCAAAGTAATACAAATGAAAGGTGTTTTCTATATTACTAACATTTACAATAAAATATATGTACGTACCTATATGAATACAGGTATCAGCCTTTTTGGTCAATCAAGCATTAAATTACTAGGTTGGTAAGGTACTCAAGGTGACCACTTTAGGGGTTTTCGGATCTTTATGGAATGGGTTAATTTACATAGATATGGCCATACATAGGTATACATAGGCTAGATTAGAAGGGGTGATAATACGCAAGCCTAATTATCGGACTCGGATGTCAATGAATCCATTCTGGTCCCCAGGATAAAGTTGAGGTGGAAATGAGGATGGGTAAGAATTGTAAGTTAACACATTGAATTATCCAAAAGAAACAAAATTTCTTATCGCTATATCCGGCCCCTTTGACTTAGTTTAACTCGAATCTCAATAACGACTAAAAGGCAAAGCAGGGAGGGATAAAACCCTTAAAACAAATCTTTTACGAATCGCAGTTTTGGTATTCAGCATGTTACAATCTGTTATGAATCATAAAAGACAAGTTTTTGTGACATTTATCATAAAAGATTTCAGTAAAAATTCAACAAAATTTTCGTAAAGTGATAAAAATGTAAATGTATATATACGAATCGAATCGTTTTCAATTCGATATCTTTCCGACTCGCCTCGAATTGATCAATTATCAAATACGAAGCGAGTCGTAAATTATACTTCCAAGATTTCCAGATAATTGACAGCTGATTTGCAAGGAATTTTTTGTTTTGAAATAATATCTTTGTGCGAGGTGCAAACAAAATTCCTTTGTATTAACTTTTGAATGAAATTAAAATATTAATTCAATTAAAAATGGATTCTATAATGCTTTATATATGTATATGCTGAACGTATGAAAGTGGAAGAATCCTCAATCTTGCGAATTTAATGAAAATTATTAAAAAGTGCTTCATCTTTGCTATGAGTGTGAATGAGGGTTTTTGTGTGAAGTGTTTATTATTCATTATGCCAATTTTTCAAGTCAGTTAAAGATCAAATAGTACATATTCTTCACATAAAGCAAAATCTGTTCCTATTTATTACTCCGATAGTTTACTGAATGTTTAATTGATGATTGAAAAATCGGCTTTAAATTTATTTTATTATTAGATACAATTATGTATTGTTACAATTAAAGGCTCAAAACCTATCGGAAATTTACGCTGAAAAGTGGAAATGTCATTTCACATTCGCTTTCGATTTCGCAAATACACGGCTGTTCTAATTTCCATTCGAATTCTATATATATCCTCACGTTTTCGAATTTTCGCAGTTCCGAATTCCGTATTCGAAAACGTTTTGCGGATTCGGCAAACGAACGGATCTACAATCCGCCAAATTGACGTTTTAAATTCGGTTATCCTATTGTTGGCGGATTACAATTTCGTTTTTGACAGGCCTTGCATACAAAACAGCTGATTTCGAAAATATTTTGTTGACCAAGTTGGTAAAACTTAAAAGTAAATCCAACTGGAAATCAGAACAATCTTTTTCAATCCGCACGGATTCAATTTTCGTTTCCGTTTTCAAATTCGACCGAATATCAGAACAGCCGTAATAGAGCGAATGGCCACGTTCGGGGATCAATCCAAAGCTATCCGGATAGGTTTGTGTTGTTGTAATCCCTTGTTGAAAAACATCTGATGTCAGCTGATGCAACAACAACTCAAGCTATCTGAATTTTTTTGGGATAGGTGGATAGCCTATCGGATAGTTGCCCGAACGCGGCCAATGTAAAACGAAAGAGTCGAAAACGAAAGTAGTGATACCAACCCTTATTTCACCAATTTAAACGATTCGCTTCGTATTCCCTAATCAGGCCACAGATAGATTCTTGTCCAAACTATAAGCCAATTAGGCTGCTGCTGTTGGTTCATTGTTGATTCTGAGCACGTTCAACCCCGCAATTGCTACAGCCTCCAGCGTCGTTAGTTGCTTGGAAGCATTGAAATAAGCTGGAACTGTGTTCACCGCATCTCGGAGAGTATTTCCAAAATATGCCTCATCAGTCTCAGTCTCCTTCATTTTCGTCAGAATCATTGAGCTGATTTCCTCGGGAGGAAATGTCCTTACACCCTTGAATACAACACTGACCTTTGGTTTTCCACAGTCGCTCAAAACTTTGAATTGGCAATGTTTTATTTATCAGGCAAGTCAGCGATGATTTTTTTTATTTAAAACAGCTGATTTAAGGCTCTCCCAAACCAACACGAATACTTTAGAACGACGACGAAACTTTCGCCTTTCTTAATTTATGGGCCCTATTATGACTCGCGAGTCACATTAAAAAATCGGCGAATGTGACTGTTTGGCATTACTGTTTGCTAATTGCCAAGTTGAAGTTCGCCTTTAATGTCAAAATGTTGGCAATTTTGTCTTCAAATGCCAACTTCGAAGTTCGCTATTCGTAATACCACGGAACTAATGATTCGCCAAATCGTTCGACATGAGTCGACCGTTCGACTCGCAAGTCATAATAGGGCCCTATATAAAGGTTTAGACGTGTATTTTCAAGAAAAAATAAAACGCATATAATTAAATGTTAAGGCCAAGAATTTAGCTTTATTATAAAGATAAGGGTTTGCCATTATGTTTTAAAAATGATTTCGGGCAAGTCGCGTCTGGCTCGAATTAATTCCAGCTGAGGCCCAATTTCCGACAGCGCGCGATGGCGGATGAACTCATTCGGGTCTTCTTTGATACTCTGCCCCACAGTATCAATTGGATGCGCACTGTACGACTGCAGTTAATTTATATAAATTCTTAATCAGCCCTATCATCGTATCCGTTCGGAGAATTCTCCGATCGGCGGATTTATTTGCTTCATGGTAACCGAATCGACAACGAAATATAGACGCTTGCCGACGCATGTATTTGACATTAAATTTGTCAAAATAAAATATTTTCTAACAAGCAATAGTGAAAGAAGCAAAGAACCATGGATAAGTGCAGCAGTGTGGAAGCGGAAAGATATGAACAAAGAACATTAAATAAAAAAAAGAAGATTCTTAAAAAAATACATCAAATATTTCCCAACTCTCAGATGCATAAATTCAACCAGCCGGTCGTATTGCATCTGTTTGATTTTTTGCTGAAAGAAAGAAATATACCTATGTACATGTTTAAGTAAATAATTACCAAATTAAATAAACGCTTATTTACTATTTTTTTGTTGCTGAGCGTCCATTTCAGTCTTTTATTCTTTAATTTTGTTTCGGGAAATTTTCCACTTCTAATTTTCTGTCGGGGAAATCGGAAAGCAAATATCTTCATACATCGCTTGAATTCGTGATGCGTTGCTGCTATTTTGACATTTCATAAACTCAAAGACAAACGATCATTTATGCCGAATTCCTTTCAACAAAAGAATCGATTCTGTTCAGAATTTTTTCTAAACAAAATCGATTCTTTTCTGTCAAAACAAATCTTGCGTTTTTAGCAAGATTTCACACTGATTTGCACACACTATGAAGACTTGACATTTCTAATACTTCAAATTGAAAGTCGCGGAATTTTTGAAGACGAGTTGTTTATTTTTTGGTTGAAACGAATTCTACACAATTTAACAAAATATTCAACAATGTATTCAGTCAATATAGCTATAAAAATAATAATTTATTGTGCGTTGCTCAATATCCAACAAAAATTTGACAAAAAAAATACCTTTCGCGAGTGAAAGACGTGGTTAAAACTTTCAGTGCAAGTGAAAACTTTTCAATAACAATTTTCTTTAAAAATATATGTGCAAGTAGAAGTTCAAACAAATAAAATGCACCAACTAATTGTCCCGTATAAGCTGTCTAATATTTTTTGTTATTAAAATAGAATTATTATAGTAATTATTTTAATTCTATTAGTAAAACATTTTTCTCACACCAAAAACAAACAACCTTAATAGTTTTGTGAAAAATTTCTTGAAGTTTAAGGTCAATTGCAGCTGAAAAGTAACACAATCACACAAAAAAATATCGATTCTTGTACGAAATACGAATTCCTTTCAATTGACAGAAAAAATTCGATTCTGCTTAGAAAAAAATCGATTCTGTTTAGAAAAAATTCGAATTCTTTGTTGAAAGGAATTCGCCATTAGTTTTCAGTGTTCGATTAAGAATTTGTAGGGACATCAAATAAAATTTGAACATAAAAAAATGGCAGTTTTTTTTTTTATTTTTAATTTGTTATAATTTTTTTAATAAATTTTGAGTTTGAAAGTATTTTTTTCAAAAACTATTTACACAAATAACTAGGTTGAAACAAATGACACAACAACAAGTTTCTGGCTTTCTGAAAAACCTATAATTTTGTATTGTAAGTATTGCCGTTGATTTTAAATCTTTTTTTTTTAATTTTAAGTAATTTTTCGAAAATTGCCCCTCCTGCCTAAACGGAATGAGATAGACCCCCCTACTATTGTAAAAAATGCTTGTATTTTACCCTTCTATAAAAATCCGTAGTTATTTTGCGGCGCCCTAGTTATCGTACTGGTGCCATCACCGTTAATACCAAAAAACAAAAATCTTATAAAAAAGTAGTTTTAGTAATTTTCAATTTTCTCAAAAACTAGAAAACAAAAAACCACTCGGTTTCTTGTGTTCGATTTGCATACGATTTACGCACTGCCCACAAAAAGCCAATTTAGAACTTTATTTCACAATTGGTCACAAAAATTGGTTTAGTTTTTTTTTTCATTTTTTTTATCAGAATTTTGAGTTTGCATACGAATTTCAAAAACTATTGACATAAATAATTTAATTTAAACTAAGGATTAAAAAACAGATTTCTGACTTTCAAAACCGGTATAGTGCTTTATTGTAAGTGTTGCCGTTGGTTTTTCATATTTTTTTTTCATTTTGTCATTTTTTCTAAAATTGCCCCTACCTCCTAAACGGGAGGAGATAGACCCCCCTGCTATAGAAAAAAATACTTGTTTTTGACCCTTCTACGAAAAGCCGTTATAAATTTTTGGCGCCAAAGTTATCGTACTCGTGCCTGGAGATTGATGGGAGCACCCACACTGGCGCGATGGGAATCTTCGAACATTATTTAGTCGTCGCATATTCGCGCGAATGTTTCGCTTTGCTTTGGGAGAGCCTTTATGGCAACAGATTTTAGTTCTGTTTACTTTGTTTTCGATTTTGATTTCTTTTCGAAGTTTCATAACAGAATTTCATAAAAGACCAACTTATGAATTACCAATAATTATAAAAGTTCTTTTATGTCGAAAATCTTTCATGATTCATAACAGAAAATTCATACCAGAATAACAGATAGGCCCAAATCTCAGCTTTATATGGAGTGTTTGTGGTCGTGACCAGTGTGTCGAAATTTTTTTATAAAGTGTCAAAAAAGGTATCCGAGAGGAAGGAAGGTGCCATTAGAAATTTCAACTAGAACACCAGATTAAATTGAAATTTTAATGAACAAATAAGTATTTCAGAAATTGTGTAAAAAGTTTTAAAAAAAGTCTTAAGCGGGATATACATTGTTCAAATGCTTGTCATGCATAGAGAGTGTATTAGTAAAAATAAAACACGTATACATTGTGTGTATGCTTGAAGCAAAATCAAAAAGTTTTGATTTTTGTTCAATCAGATAGCCAGAATTGAAATAATGTATATTTGAGAATGATTGCTTGATCAAGCATAGGCACATTTTCGCATAGAAATTTAATTAAAAATAAATGAATGAAGACTAATGCATGAAGTGTGTATATGCAACGTCAAAAAAAAATTATTAATACACTCTCACATGCATGACAAGCATTTGAACAATGTATATCCCGCTTTAAATTTAATCACATTTTTTCTTTAACAGTATCTGTTTTGAACCAAAACTGTTCTATATTTTTAATTTTAAAACAATTTTCAAAATAAACATCATTGGCTTTTAACTTCCACGCTTACTCTTTCTCGAGATTATAAATTCATTTTTTAAATTCAGAAACCAAATCAAAATAGTTTATTTCTTTTCCCAATTTTATAATTTCTGGGTGCAAGAAACGTTACACAGATAATTTCTAATCATTAATATTAATATATAATATTTCAAAATATTGGTTTTTATTAAGAGTACTTCATGGCCTTTAATTTGGGATTTAGAGTATGAAAGATAGAACTAGAAACAGATATGTGTGGTGTAGGTATTTTTTTATTGATTGACAACGGGTTCCGTTCAATTTTTCAAACAAATTGTTTGTTTTTTTTTTCAAATAGTGTCCAAAGGGTTGCTAGATTTCTAGTGTCCAAAATCGATGTATTTTTAAAAAGAGGTGTCCTGGTGTCCGGGTGCTGAAAAGGTGTCAAAATGACACTAAAGTGTCCCCAAAAGTAACCCTGGGTGGTAACTATCGTTTAATTCAGTATCGTTTTTAATCATTAAGATGGAAGTTTTTGCCCAGGGCCAGGATTTGTTTTTATATGAAGGTTTTATAATACAAATTCTATATACAACATACAATTTGAAGACTTAGCACTATTTGATTGGACTTGTTGAATTATTAATTAAAAATAGCTTTTGATCTCACCAAGCAAGTCACGTCGTTTGATTTTAGTGCTAAACGCATTAAGAAAGCTGGAACAGGCAGAAAAGGAAAAATATAAACGGAAACAGTTTTTGGATCCAACCATTTTTGAGCAAAAGAGAAATTGCACTACCTTGAAGCACATTTACTCCAAGATAGACTTTGGCTTCACAGGACATAATTCACATAATATACATGTATTTCTCAATGCAAACGAAGGAGCGTAACATCAAAATGTGGAAATATGCCCTGGGAAACTTTCTGTGCTGGAGTATATATACAGGGTGTCCCGCAAGGGATGGTCCAAATTGAATATGGTGATAGGCCAGGCCATGACCTTTCAGAATTTGGTAACTTGTTTATCCCGAAACATAACGGTTTTCGAGTAACGCCTGTTTTTTTGAAATTTGCCCGAACCCCTACTTTGGACCACTGTTTTGCTCACCCCGTCCATAATTGATTTTTTTATTTTTTTATTTTTACACTTAAACATTGACCAATAATAAGACTTTTTGTGTGCATTTAAATGATTTTGATTTAAGTCCACCATTTTTATAAAATTACTAGATAAAGTCATAGTTTGATCAAAATTATTTTTTTACTTCAATATTTGAAAGAGCGTCCTGAAAAAAAATCGTATGACTCAATACTGGTTCTTACTTTTGAAAAATTGCCTTGCCTTTTGACTTTCCAAAAAAGTATAAATCTTACCAATCCAAATACCAAAGTTACTACAGTTTAAACTCAATCAGTCGTGGTTTTAAGAAAAATTCAAATAAATTCTTTTGTTTTGTTGTTAATTTTATAATTTTTTTTTTGATGTTTTATGTTTTGGTTTTTTTAAGTGTTTTTTTTTATTTGCTGTTTTTTTGATTTTTTTATTGTCGATACTTTAACCCATAACAGCCATGTTTTTTTGCAAGCCCGGGGATATTTGGTTGAAAAAAACAACATCGGGGATTAGTGACGCCATTACAGAAACAAAATGGAGTTTCCATACAAACTATCGATAACAAGTATGCAATTCACGCCGGTTACATAGTTTTTCCCCGTGCTTAAATTAAGCCCCGAGAATTCTCCGCGCTTATCTAAGCCCGAAAGGGATTAGTTGTTTTTGTATTAAACATGTGAATTGCTTAGCCCCTGCGTCGTTTTTTTTGACCAATTTCCTCGGGGCTTGCAAAAAAACACGGCTAATTTCTTACTTCATTATAATATTAGCGACATCTAATATCAATTTCAATTAATAATTTCATCCTCAAACCAACTTAATTTTACTAACAATGGCGGTCTTTAACTTTGCGACGCCACGCTTGGCCAATCCTTGTACTGATGTTTTATTTATTTTTACCGGAAATGGTATGGCTGGTAAGAATTTCGTTCAAAAGTAATGGCGCTTATTAATCATTCAAAGTGAGATAATTGTTTTTTTTTTTTCGGTTTTTCTAAAACGCTTTTGATTGAAAAAAAAAAAATTTAAATGTCTTACACGCCGCGGGAATATGCTTCAATGCATTACATTTATGGAGAGTGTGGAGGAAACGCTAGATTAGCAGCCAGAACATATGCTGAGAGGTACCCAAATGCTTCACATCCTGACCATCGCCTTTTCATACGGGTTCACTTGGCTTATTCGGAGGGCAGAGCACCAGGGAGAAGTCTGGGACAAGGAAGAAAAGTCAACACCATCATGATGAGGCAGTTTTGCGTGCTGTCGAGAATGAACCTTCTACATCTGTTAGAGCCATCGAAAGGGCAACAGGGGTCTCAAAAACAACCATCCAAAGAATGCTGAAACCATCCAAAGAATGCATCCCTTTCATTTGCAACGTGTTCAAACTCTACTTCCAAGGGACTTCACACAAAGGGTTGAATTTTGTCGGACGATGCTCCGAAAAAACCAAGAGGATCCAGATTTTTTCGATAAAATATTGTGGACCGACGAGTCATCTTGCAAAAAAGATGGATTTGTCAACTTGCATAACCTCTATAGTTGGCAATTAGAAAATCCGCATTTGGTGCGAGAAGGAAATTCCCAATACCAATTAATTCAATTAATAATACCAATGCAAAATAAATTTGTGGACTGGGATTTTGAATGGCCACATAATAGGACCCATTGAACTGCCGGATACACTAAATAGTGAAATTTATTTAGATTTTCTGCAAAATAGCCTATTTTTTTTGTTGGAAGACGTGCCACTTGCCATAATACAGTCAATGTGGTATCTACACGACGGTTGCCCAGCTCATTATAGTATAAATGTGAGACGGTTTTCGGAAAATTCTTACCATGAACGATGGATTGGACGTGGTGGACCAATTTTATGGCCACCTCGGTCACCAGACCTTAATCCGTTGGACTTTTTTTATTGGGGCTGTCTGAAGGAAAAAGTCTATGCTAAGCCTATTTCAAACATACGTGAACTCCAGCAATGTATTCAGGTTTCTGCTGCAGAAATAAGCAACTCGCCAAGCACAAGAAATTTAAAAAGACAGTTTTTTAAACGCTGTCGAGCTTGTATACGTGCAGGTGGGACACATTTTGAACAATTTTTATAAATGAACTGGGTAAAAGAAATAAAAAAAGAAAAAAAATAAAAAAACAACAAAACAAGAAAACAAGAAAAAAAACACACAAAAATCATAAAATAAACATTACAAAAAAAAAAAATTTATTTGAATTTGTCTTAAAACAACGACTGATTGAGTTTAAACTGTAGTAACTTTTGATTTAGAGTTTGGATTGGTAAGATTTATATTTGTTTGGAAAGTCAAAGGCAAGGCAATTTTTTAAAAGTAAGAACCAGTATTGAGTCATACGATTTTTTTCAGGACGCTCTTTCAAATATTGAAGTAAAAAAATAATTTTGATCTAACTATGACTTTATCTAGTAATTTTATAAAAATGGTGGACTTAAATCAAAATCATTTAAATGCACACAAAAAGTCTTATTATTGGTCAATGTTTAAGTGTAAAAATAAAAAAATAAAAAAATCAATTATGGACGGGGTGAGCAAAACAGTGGTCCAAAGTAGGGGTTCGGGCGAATTTCAAAAAAACAGCCGTTACTCGAAAACCGTTATGTTTCGGGATAAACAAGTTACCAAATTCTGAAAGGTTATGACCTGGCCTATCACCATATTCAATTTGGACCATCCTTTACGGGGCACCCTGTATAATGGTATTCACCCAGGTTCTACATTTCACTTTCGCTCGAAATGAAATTGAAGTCAATCTTATTTCAATTGAAATTGAAGTCAATCTTATTTCAATTGATATCAATTTCATTTCGAGTGAACCTGGCTGATTATCCTAATCAGTACGAAGAAAAGTCAGTATATTAACTTTTTTGAGAAGCGCAAGCAAGTATCTTTTGTGTAATTATTTGAAGTTAAACTAAAATTAAATTTTTAAAGCAATTTAATAATGTCAAGAATTATTCATTTAGAAAATCGTTTCTGTTGCCTTAATCGATAGATGTCATTAACAGGCGGGACAAGGGCTTGTACTTCATCATCACTATCGTCTCCACCTGGCAGCATGCGCCTTCTCTTTAAACCTGCTTCTCCAGAATATGTACTGTCATCAACAATCCAGTGTACCGATTTAGCCAAATCAAAAAGACGTACGTCGCTGTTATGATCGCCCGACGGAACTGGTTGAACTGAAATTATTTACTAGGGCTTACTTGTTCTGTATAAAAAATCTTACCATCGGGTAATTGTATGCGATTAAAAATATCACATAACATATCCACGGCAACAAATGGTCCTCGAAAAGAAACTGGTGGAGGTAATTGTGAACACAAAGCTGCCAATGCCTGTGGTTGCGGAAATGTGCCACCATCAAGTGGATGCTCGCCAGGATATGAGTTCAACTTTGGCTTGTATGGAATCATTTGGGAAAAATCTGGACGAGGTAGATTAACGACCTGTTCGTCTACTTGTTCAATCTGAGCGGCAATATTAGTTTTTCCACTTATTATACCATTAGTCTTTTAAATAAATCCAAAAATATAATCGTATACTAATTAATAAATAAAAAGATTACCTCCGTATATCCTATTGATTTAAGTTCTATACTTGAACATGGATACAAATCTAAAAACTTATAGCGATCCACAAGCTGAGCTGTTTCTTTCCCTTCGTATTCTTGTAACTACAATATGAAATTTCGTTTGGTTTTATGGTAATATTGTTTTTAAGAACTTACATTTTCTAACACCGCACTTCTTCGACGTTCTACTTTAACAATACTGGAAAGATCTCCAATGTTAGATTCAAATTCAAGAAAACGATTCCAAACTTCAACAGATGAACTAGGTGTCAACCCTCCAGATGAAAGAACTCTTTCAAACAATACTCTTGTGTTATTGTCTTCATTTAAATGCGATAAATAATCAATGTAGCACATTACATACTCCGGACTTCCGCCGAATCGCTTAAGACCTAACTCAAAGATTCTAAATGCAATATCCTTGTCCTTTGAACAATAGTACTCCATGAGGGCAGCAGCAACAAAAACATGATAGCGACTGCGAACGTCCTCGCGGGCTTTTTTGAAGACAGCTCTTGCTGATTTGATTCCCTCAGCCCGACGACAAAATTTCATGTACTGCACATAAGCCTTATTTTAAATATAATTATTGTTTACGATAAAGATTTCCAAATAAGGTATACTTACAAGAGTAGGATCAATATCATGTATTGACAAAAATTTGTTGTACATCTGATGAACCTTGTCGTATTTCATCCGACCTTCTTCGAAATCGGCGTAGGCAAAGTACAACAGGGCGTTCTTGTTTAAAACACCACTTATGGAGCGCTCCAATATGTTGGCACACTCATCCCCAAATACTTTAGAGGCTTGTATATCCTATTTGTTATTAAGTATTTTTTTTAAATAATTAAAGAGTTATTTAATAATAGGATAGTGAAACACAAAAAAAAATCGCCGGTCTATGAAGCCCATCGTTGGGTTTGCATCATTCATTAAATTCAAAACGACAGTGCTTTTAAGAAACGAAACTTTGATGTATACTCTGGAAAAAGCAGTGTACAGTCGCAAAATGCAATCCCATCGATACGGCGACTAAATCGACTGCCTTTGGTTTTTTAAGGAAATAGTCGCAAAGTGATTCTGAATATTATTGTAACGTTTTAGTTCTTTATTGTCAAAAAAAAGACGAAAATTTTATTTAAAAGCGAATAAAATGATAAGTCATCATCTTTGATATATTTGCTTCAAAAGACATAAATAAATATTTTGAAGTCAAAGTATGTAATAAATGTTCTTAAAGGCAATTGCATATCAATATTTCTGAACTTTTGATTAACTTTGGGATAGTAAAATTGAATAGCTTTTTTCATATTTAGTAGATGTTGATGTTATCATTCTATAATTGTATCATAAAATTACATAAAAATACTCCATGTAAACCAATTTGTTGGTTTTTGTATGTAAAATGTAGATTATCCGTTTCTTAAAGCACAGTTGATAAATCGTCTGGAGAAGTTGTAATGAACTTTCCATTTTTTTCCAATATAATATCTGTTTAAATTGTTTCGGCTTTTATTCAAAATCATATTTAGTAGCTATCATTATTGTTTCCTCGCTTCAAAGGTCTCTTTAACGAACAAAATTCACTTTTGAAGGAAATTAGATTGAAACGTACTTGGTGAAAGTAAAAAGTCGAGTTTTGAAGATATTGAGCCGGGCATATCTTTCAACATCTGCATCAATGCAAGTTCTTGAATTAAATATAATATAATATATATATTCCAATCGCATTTTCTGCAACTTTTTTTTTTGTTTTTACTTTGGACGGACGATGTATTCTATCTGGGAAAAGAACTATCATTTTGAGTGCTAACGCAACAGTTTCAAAAGCGTCCCAGAACACATTTGGTTATCCGTACCACGGAGATTTGGTTTAAACTTAAAAATCCATTAGAACTGGAAATTATATCTCACAATACAATCTAACTACATATCCAGATGAAAAAAAAGAAAGTATACGCACTCCTTTCTCGGCTAAAATTTTTGCACTTTGATCTAAGAACTGAGCAGCTTGATGCCAAACTGCTGGATGGTGTGTCAAAACTAACAAACACTCTTCAGTAGCAAACATCACTCGGCGAGTTATAAGTGCAGTATCTTCTGAGCGTAGGGGATTGGATTTTTCAAATCCAATAAATTTTTTCCAAATATCCACCTAAAAGTGAAAAAAGTTAGTTCAACTGTGGAGTTGCACACATAATCTTACCTGTTTTGATTCTTCTTTCGATAAAGTTGGTGGTACAGCTGGCAAGTTCCTGTTAAGACCTTTAGTGATGATTTCTAGTTCTTTTGCAACTCTCCTGGCGTTCATGTAATCCCTTATGAAATAAAAGTTATGAAAAAATGAATTACTTGCAGGAATGTTTGTTAGAAAATGGCTTGTTTTTCAGATAATGAGAATTGCACGGTGCAACTTTAGAGATAGCAGGATGAAAAAGCCCTTCTCCAAATTCTCAAAAAAAAGACATAAACAGTTTGATATTTAAACGTCTATCCGAATAAATTCCTTACAGCAAGAAGTGATTTCCTATACAAACAAGAATTTCGATCTAAAAAAAATATGATAAAATGTGGTTCAGAAGTCAGCTGAGCTACAAAACACGAAAATAATAATTATATATTGTGAACATTATTATTAAATCAATCCCCTTCCTATGAAACGAACTAAATACTAAAAATGTGTTCTGGGCCCGTATCGCGTAAGAGTAAATTGATCGCTTGAATAATTGATTGTCGTTTTGACGACTGCTTCCTCTATCTTTCCCTATAGATAAGATAGAGATAACTATTGTCAAAACGACTATAAAAAAATTGACAGTCAACTATCACCTTAGCCGGCTCCACCCCAGGACTGTTTTTTTTTGTATGACTCTATTGATATCACTGTTATCAGTCGTGTTTTTTTCAAGTCCCGAGGAAATTGGTCGAAAAAAACGACGCCCTTTCCTGCAATTTACATGTTAAATGCAAGAACAACTAATCCCCTTCGGGCATAGCTAAGCGCGGAGAATTGTCGGGATAATTTCTATGGAAACTCCAAATCCCTCCAGGCTTGCAAAAACATACGGCTATCATTATGTTAGAAAGAATTTTGCGATTGAAATTTACTAGATTCTTTGAAAGTCTTATTAACAAAAAAATGATAGCTAAGCCTGTCTGGCGAATGAACATACCCTTGCACCGGTAAAATTTACCACAACAAGTTTCACCAACCTTTTTCATTTCTTTTATCCATTTTTAGCCTTCCCTTGTTCGTTGCAGCTCCAAAATGCTAGTTGAGTTCATTGGAAACCTGGTATCCATCAAGAAGCCAAAAACAGATGTTAAAGCGCTTTTATAAGGAAGAGACTAGAGACATGCTAATTAATGACAGTTATTACAGATTTTCGCAACTAAAAGTGGGTGTGCGTTAACACGCTTCGAGCGACTTGAAAAAAAAAATCTGCCGGCGGAGTGTCCTGGCCCTACTTTTATTTCCGGTATGAGTTGCCCCGGTACCAGTTTGGTCTTGGGATGAATGGTCGGGGATGAGTTGTCTTGGGAAGGGCTGAGTTGACACCGATATGAATGGTAAGTGTTGATCTGTCAAAGTGCACAGGTGAGTCGATTTGTTTTCAAAACAAAACAAACTTTTTGAGCTTTTGTTGAATTCAGAGATACGAACAAAATTAAAATGCATTTTTCCAATTTTGAGTAAGAGACGAGAATTTACATGGCAAAAAATATGATTTTATGCCATACGAATGAAAATATTAATATTTTTTTATTTTGCATTAATATTCGTTTGACAGATCAACAATAACTAACAATAGCCGTTTTTTAGTGTCAGAAATGATCCATGTAGAACATTAAAAAACATGCATTGCAACAACAACACGAGATTCTGCTCTATCACGTTTCATGAACCAAAAGTTTAGTTTTTACTCTAGGTTCTCCGCTTTGCAAATGGTTAGGTGGTAGTGTAAAGAAAAAACACAACGAATATGAAATAGTGATAATAAAATGCGGCTAGTATAACATTCCTAAATGAAATTGTAAAATCCTTACGTTCAACGCATTACGTGTTACATTTGAATTTTCAGAATTCCGAATTTTTGGAGCACCTGATAAAAGCTGTCATTAAAAGTTAGATGCCTTTTAGTTACGTTAAGTTACGTGCCATCTGAATTTTCAGACAAAAATTCTCATCTGAAAATTCCGAATAGAGAGATTGTGGTGGGGGAAATGTTACATAGAAGTTGAACTTTATGATTTTTGCTCTTGTTTTTAAATCAAAAGGTTGACTATTCACAGAAAAATGTTCCCGAAATTCTCCATCGCAATTTTGTGGAATAATTTTTTCATTGAACTTTACATAGTTTTACTGTATTTTGTAGGCAATACATTTCAATAAATCGATTTTAAAACAGAAAAAATAATTAAAATAATAATAATAAGAAAAATAATAACAAATAAAATTTAAAAAGCCTGTTGCTGATTTATTTACATAGGTGTATAATTTCATCCCCTACATTCTACTCACTCTGAATTTTTAATTTACGAATATAATTAAAGTTGTATTTTATTTCGTTTTTGCATTCCTATAGGTGATTCCAAGAATTTCACAAAACAACTTTCGACTGAAATTTGATTGAACGCGCCCAATGTCTAAAAATCGCCGCGTTCATAGGACATAGGGACATAGTCGCCTTTCACACGAGGAAACTGAGTTGCCAGCAACAATCAGTTTGTTGGTGAGAAGCGCAAGAAGTAAGAGGGGAAAATGAAATCTCCTCGGTCAACGATTCGAGGAGATTTTTTTGACATTCCTCTTCACACACACAGTAGAATGTGTTTAACCAAGCTATTTTAAAAGGAAAATATTTCCACGATTTTGTTTCTTCGTGTGAAAGGTACAGGAGATTTTTAAGGAAATTAAAAGAAAACGTCAAAAAAATCTCCAGCAACTTGTTTCCTCGTGTGAAAGTAATCCCGTTTAGAGAATTGTCAAGAGAATTGTGATGATAATTGTCAAGAACAGCTGACTACAAAACTTATTTGAGCAGCAAATTTAAACCTATGATTGCTTTTAAACGATGCAATTTCTTCCTGCGATTTTTAAGCACGTTGCCGAGGGACGCATGTGGTGGCCGGGGTAGACGAAATTGCTGTGGTCGAACAAATTGCAGAGTTATCGCTCATTCTTCTTTGTGCTTTTCCTTATATTTCGTGTTTTCTTTTCATTCGTCCTCCACTCAGATAACTTCGTTTAATCAAGTGGAGTAAAGAGTGCAGTGAAATGATACTTCTTCACTTGCAAAAAGTTAACTTTTCATTAAAAATAACTGTCATGTAAAAAGTATTTGCAATAAGAAGGAAACCAAAGGTGAAACGAAGATTAAAAATCGCTGTCGTGTAAAAGCAGTCTATCCGGTTTTGGTCGTTCAGGAACATACATGGATACTCGAGTAACAAAGAGCCTGTTTAGTTTGGGAAGATTGGGTCCGAACTGGTGAGTTTCATTGTGTTTACATTATAAACTTTTAGGCAACTCAAACATTTTGCACATTGAAATAACAACAAATGACACTTATGAGTTTACTATTGTTAGAACTTTTTTTCCCCTTCTGATCTAGCTACCATATTTAAAGCATAAATACGCCCAAAGCTAGAGTATAACTCTCATATCTGGTCAGGTGCCTCTAAAACGTCACTGCACCTACTGGATAGAATCCAAGATAGAGCTTTAAAACTGATTGGTGACAGATCAATCTCGGTAACATTTGTTGCATTGGAACACCGTCGAAATGTTTCTTGCTTATCTTTGTTTTATCGCAACTTTTTTAAACGTTGCTCTGTTGAAATAGCTAGCTGCATTCCTCCCCTCAAACAATTTCAGCGTAATACCCGCTCTGCTGGGAATGCTCACCAGTATACCCTTGAGCCTAACTTCGGACGTACCGTCAAGTATAGAGATTCTTTCTTTAGCCGTACCACGAATGCCTCTATTTCCTAAACGCTCGCACTGTGTGAAAACATTTTAAGGATATTCATAACTCCTTGAGTGCGCGTCAATTATAAAAAAAAAAAAAAAAAAAAACTATTGTTAGAAAAAGAAAGCACCGAAATCATGAAGACGGGCGATCTCTTATTTCTAGCTGAACAAACAACGTAACATCCTAACTATTAACTTAACTTAGCTTTTTATTGTAAGAAAAGTGAATAGTTAACGAAGCCTGGACCTTGAAAATGTTTTTAAATTATTATGGATACAAAAGGGCACACAAATATGATTTAAATAACGAAACAATCCATTATTTGCAAAAAAAAAAAATGGATAAATCACAATAAACATCTTGTTAAGGAATATAAATTAAATCAGTCATTTAACACCTTAACTGTCCCATGTATCATATTTGATACACAAATTGAATTTTTTCGCGTGCCGCCTACGTCCATGTATCATATTTGATACATTTTGTAATTCGGCTTCACTGTCCCCATACAAATTGATATGGAAATATTCATACATCCATTATTTTGTCTTAGAAATAAAATACATCAACAATAAGTCCATGTATCATTTTTGATACATACAATTATTTTTGTATAGTCTACGCCTACGTCCATTTATCATTTTTGATACATAAACATGTATCATCTTTATATCAACAAAATTGTCTAAAGACTTAATTTTCATATAAACGTGTATGGGTAACGTCTGATTCTTTAGGAAAGTTGAACAAAATTGGAAAAATCTTGAAGTAAAAAAACTTATTTCACAAGTAAATCCTTACTTTTTTAATTAATTAATTTTGATTTTATATTCGTCTCTTTTTAATAAAACTCTATATGATCATATATATGTATGAACACCAAAACTGAATTTTATGTTCAATATAAAGCCGCCCAAATATGAATTTATTTTGATATTTTTTTTTTCATTATCCGGACTTTTAGAATTTTTCTTTATGGTGCCGAAACCCAGGAAGTGTTGAAAAAGAGATTTAATAAAAAAAAACCATATTAGGATTTACTCCCTGCGATGTATGTTATGATGGAGGCACTTCCCTCTTGCAAGAGAAATATGGAGATTCAGAGAAGCTTATAGACTGATGCAAACTCTTATGGGTTTGCTGTTGCAAAATCTAGTAGTAAATCCCAGACCCATACAAACTGATAATCACTTCATACGTCCCATGTATCAAATTTGATACACAAAATTAGTTAGCATACGTCCATGTATCAAAAATGACACAAAACTAAAACTTTTTTTAACAGCAGTGACCAATTATGTATGCAACCAACTCCTTCTTTGTTGAATCTTACTACATAATAATGTTTTTTATTGAAAAAAAAGTACCGGACGTATGGAAGTTTTAAAAAAAAATTTGTATGGGGACAGTGAAGCCGAGTTCTGTTCATGTCTCAAAAATGATACATGGACGTAGGTGGCACGAAAAAAAATGTTTTTTTGTATCAAATATGATACATGGGACGAATTGTTGATGTCCTGAGATAATAATGGACGAATGAATGGTTTTTAATCACTTTGTATGGGGAAAGTTAAGGTGTTAAATTACAAAATATATGCACATTTTTAATCGAGATCGTTCTGTTACTTAAAATCATACATATTTTTTTTACTTAAATTTTTGCTTTCAATAATTGAAAGCAAAAACAATATAATTTTTTTTTTCGTTAAAAAAGAGTACACAAATATGTAACATGTTAATGTGATTTGAAACATCAAAAGAAAGATGAAAATGCAATTTTGTATGATTTGCCACATAAAAGGGTTTGAAAGCAATAGTTTTTTTTGTTTAAATGTAAGTACAGATCAATTTTACGTGATTTGAAACACCAAAGAAAAAATGCAATTTTGTATGATTTGCCACATAAAATAAAATGGGTTTAAACTAAGTTAGCAAATTATTGAATTCATAAAAAAAACTGTTGCGGTAAGTATGTTGACAATATTTATAAAGATTTAGCTATCCCAGACCTCCATTTAAAATTCCATAAGACCATTGCAACGAAAGAAAGCTTTCTTGAAAATAACGGGTGGTTTTTTAAGAGGTTTAGAACTTTTTAAAAAAAAAAAACACAAAAAATTCGAAAAAACGAATGAAATATTTATTTGAATCGATAGTTTGAACCTTGCAATTTAATGTTTAAAGATAATTTCATGCAAATGTTGACCGCGGCTGCGTCTCAGGTAGCCCATCCGCTGAGTCCAATTTTGGCATACTCTTTCACACATATCGGCCGGTATCTCACGAATGAATGCATGGATGTTGGCTTCCAGTGCGTCAATCGAAGCGGTGTCAAATCGCACGATCTAGGCGGCCAATTGACCGGCCCGAAACGTGAAATTAACTGTTCACCAAACTCGCCTCGCAATTGCGCCATTGTTTCGCGTGCTGTGTGGCATGTGGCACCGTCTTGTTGAAACCACATATCATGCCAGTCAAGAACTTCCATTTCGGGCAAAAAAAAGTTTGTTATCATCGCTCGGTAGCGTTCACCATTGACAGTAACGCTGCGATTCGCATCATCTTTGAAGAAATAGGCCCAATAATGCCGCCGGCCCATAAACCGCACCAAACAGTGGCTTTTTCGGGATGCATTGGTAGCTGTTGCAATGCTTCTGGCTGATCTTCACTCCAAATGCGGCAATTTAGCTTATTTACGTACCCATTCAACCAAAAATGAGCCTCATCGCTGAACACAAGCAGCGCGCGATGAACATTTCGAACCGAGCACGAATTTTGATAGTAAAATTCAATAATTTGCAAGCGTTGTTCATTTGTAAGACGATCCATGGTTAAATTGCAAGCCAAACTGAAGCTGTTTGACAGTGACACAAGGTACTAAACACACGTCAGCTGTCAAAACCAGTGTTGCCAAAACCAAACCAGCTTAAAAATCACCCGTTATAAACAACGAATTTCCTGTAAAATTGGACAAATACCCAAAAAGTGATAAACATCTTTTGAATCTCTTCTGTTACATAAGTTACAAAGTTGCGACAGCTATTCGTTAACATTTGACTCTGACAGAGACAGTACCGAGTTATGACTTAAGACAAGCTGGTTCCCTTCGTTGAAGGGGAGGGCATTCGTTCGTAGTAATTTTTTTTTCAAAATGGCTTTGTAACAAAATCAGGGGCCCAACTCGAATTCGCAAAATCTCAACTTGTTAATTCTATTGCAAGCACTTATAAACTGAAATAAAACAGCGCTAATTGCAGATTCTGTGGCAAAAAGTGGGATTCACTAACATTTGATCCTTACCACTTATTTTAAGCATTGGAAACTACTTTTGAATAGATTACAAAGTAGAATAAAGTTACATACAGCGATGCCAATTGAAGCTTTTTCATGCCTTTTAGGCATTATTTCACTGTCTGAGGCTTTGAGGTTTTTTTTCCCCAAAAAGACTTTTTTTCATTTCATAAAACAACATTTTTTTATTTATATGTGGTTTTCTTTGAAATTTAAATCTTGCTAACGACTTTACGAAAACTTATTTCCCAGTTTTGCAGGAAGGCATTTTAATTGGAAAAAGGAGACGGTTTTAATATGTTTCCTTTTCTCGAAAAATTAGTATGCTTTCCACATGGAGGCCTGGGATAGCTAAATCTTTATGAATATTGGCAACACGCTCTTACTTACCGTAAAAGTTTTTTTATGAATTCAATAACTTGCTACTTTTTGCAGTTTAAACCCATTTTATTTAATGTGGCAAATCATACAAAATTGCATTTTTTCTTTGGTGTTTCAAATCACGTAAAATTGATTTGTTCAAGAAATTGGTCACATAACTTCTAAATAAACTGGTAAAAAGGTATACAACAATTATCCGATAGTTTCCAACAGGGAACATCATCTACACTTAAAGCTTTTTCTATTTTCGTTCATTTAAATGTAAACCTTTCACTAAAGCAGTATAAAACTGGTTTGAATACAAAAAGCTGAAATGAAGATTTCAATTGAGTTCTTCGTGTTTTAATAACGAAGTAGTTTTTGAAATGTTCCTTAAAAAAGTACCTATGCCCATGTTCTGCATTTTACTAAATGTGAATTCACATGACGAAAGTGACTTCGAGTGTTCCACAGTTCGTTGGAAAAGCTACTTGTGAATTTGAATTTCGAAAATGAAAATTGGTGTTCTGCATTTCGGTTCATTCCATTTTCTGAACGTATTCAATTCACTTTCTTAATGCTTTGTGTATTATTGTGGAATTGACAAAGTTGCAGTTATTTACATGATTTGTTGGTTCGATTTCCGTTAAAACATATAAGAACGCATCTTTGCTTAATACTTTCAACAAAAAAGAATAAACAATTCATCAGAACAATACTTCATACTAAGGTACTCACGCTATGTCAGGCAAATATAATCACCCTTATTCCGTAAGGCGTTCTACGAAAACGACACGACTCCAGAAGCGATAATTGACCTTTAAGTAACACTAAAACTTTACAGTTCTCTTATTTCTTTACCCTTCTAACCATTAAAACGGTTGTCGTTTTACTAAAATTCCAATTGGCAATTCTAGAGCCGTTTCGTTCTACTGTTATTTTACTAAAACGCCTTGCTGAATTTGTTACTCCCTGAATTTTGACTATGTTGGGTGTTAAAACCACAGATTAGCCATATGAAGATGAGAATGTTTCGTACGTTTCACCTTCCAAAACCCATTTGTTTACATTGTTGTATTTGTAATTTTTTCCCGCGTCGATGAATAGATGTGAATTGCAACAACAATATAACCGGTGTCTGAAGATCCCTACTGTCTATGTGTGAGGTTTTTATACACACATTCTCATTTTTTATCTGATATCTGACAGCTTAAGCTTGTAGGCAAATTAAAATGGCTGCCGGGGATTCTCATCTTCATGTAGCTAATCTGTGGTTGAAACGCTCACCATGTTTTATGCTTCCTAATTTTAAAATTGAAATGTAAGCACCTGTATGTATTAAGCATTTCTGATTATTTATTGTTACATTTGTCTTCACTATTATATAATTTGTTAAATGTTGACTGAGATTTAAAATTAACTTTGTTGATTTTTAGTCTATAATTTACCTGATATTTTATTATTCTCTAATTATTGCTGAGTAAAAAAATTTTAGTTTAAAAAACAATTATTTTTTATGTTATTGTTGCATCTTGTATTGTCAGATGTTAATCTGTTGTAAATGAATTTATTTGGTTTTGGATTGAAATTATGTCTAAGTTGCTTGGATATAAAATAAAGTTATTTTTTCTAGAGTTATTTGTTCTGTAACAGTTTACTTTTGCTGATTCATTGGAAATATCTAATTCCAAAGCTAGTTGTATTGGGGGCTATTGTGAATAAATATCCCTGGGAATGTTTCCCTATTTCGAAATTTTGAAACGCTAATACTTTTCCACTACACTACGTTATCTCGAATTTGGCTCATCGAAAAGATGGCCAAACTTCCCTGGAAAATTAATTCCTGACACCATTAAATTAAGATGGAAAGTTTCGACCATTAAGCATATTCTAATTTTTCGAAGGAGGGAAACTTTCAAGGGAAATTTTGTTCGCGATAGCCCCCATTGCTTCAATATGCGTTTTTGGCCTAGCTGCAGAAATAATTGAACGCGTTGGGTGGTTCATACCATTTTTAAATGCATTCAAACCTAGCTCTGGTCGTTAATTCTCCAAATTACTTCTCTATTCTCTTCTCCTTGTTCTAATAAATGTAAAGAATTAAGTTCAGCAACTAATGTTCGTCGCAAAGTTAAATTTTGTATTTAATGCTTGTTGTAAAGTTGAAAGCTGTGAAATTATTTGCAGAGGATTTTTACTAGTTTTAAAAAGTTTTTTAAACGCATCTTTAAATTCTTTAATTGTATTGGGTTCACTAACTGTGATCAACCTATTTCTAACTTTGTCTGCTAATTTTGTTTTTAAAACGAAGCTTTCTTTTCTCAATCTCATCAGTCAGAGTATCATTCACATATTGTATAAAGTTAAGGAAATTAGTTAGCTTATCCACTTCTCCGCCATATTCGGGAATTATCATCAAGCTAAACAAAATGTCGAATTTTGCCACCTTCGCATCTACTGCCTCTAATCGTATTTAAAAATATGCACGACTGGGCCGCACGAACTTGCTCTTATGGGCGATCACATTGTGGTTATATAGTCTGAAATAAATTAGCTATGGGAGTCTATATTTTATCCATTTGCCAAAACTTAGTTTAGTTGCAGGTTGTATTATGTGAGTATACAAAAATTAACAATATAGTCTCGTGTTGCACATAATGCAATATGCATGAAAGGAAATTATATTATTTAAACTGGTAAATTGTTTTAAATCAACAAAATTAGAAGGAAATAGATTAAAATTCCTTACCATCTGATTTCTTAATCTTAATTTAGGAGAAAAAAATTGAAAATCGTAGGAGCGGTTTTAAAAAAATTAATTTTTTATACATAAAATTTCGTTAACATTTTTGAGAAAAAAATTTTGTACGCCAATTTTAAGTATTTTAATGTTAAGTTTTCGAAATATCGAATTTTCAAAAAATAATTTTGATTTTGTTTTTTTTTAATCCAAAAATCATTTTTGAGAAAATTTTGCACTTTTATTTATATTTGTTACAAGTTCTGTAAACAAAATCTAATGTTAATCGGCTGATCAGATATTGAGATAGTCGAAAATCAAAGAAACCGTTCTATGAGAGGTACTGTTAATAAACGTTAAATATAAAATTTTAAATGGTTGATCGTACTACACACAAAAAAACTTTTATCAAAATTAGTTGTTTTTGAGAAAAAAAATATTGTTCTCAACGGTTTTTAAACATTTGTATGGGATGCTCTGTTATTTTTGGGTATTAGAATAACTTTTGTCAAAAATCTTCTAAAAAATCTAGATAAAGTTAAAAAACTGATTTTTACCAAGTTTAATAAAAATTGACAGAGTCGTTTTTGAAATATTGAGTTTTCAAAAAAAAAAAATTAAGCTTTTTTTAAAAATCCAAAAAATATCTTTTTGAAAATTTTGCCACACAATATTATTTAGAATGTGTCAATAATTCTTCATAAAAAAAATGATCACAATCAGTTGAACCGTTTTCGAGAAAAGCGAAAATCAAAAAAGTGGTTCTTTGGGAGGTGCCATTAATAACCATTTTTCGGAACCATTTTTTTTATTAAACGGCAACTTATAACTATTATTCTTAAAAAAAAATTCTGTAGCGCCGGTTTTGAAAAAAATAAGTTTTTCCTTTTTGGCCAAGAAATTTTGTATGACAGCTACTGTTAATTTTGGTCCTAAAAAAAAAGAGATAGAGCGGGTGGGGGGAATGTCAAAAAAAACGCTAGGTACAAAGTTTAAAAAAAAATCGACCATCCGTTTAGGTTATAGTCGTCGAACAGACAGACAGACGGACGTATTTGCGAGACCCCCTTTTTTGTCTTCGCTGTCATCTTAATGTCAAGTTTGATCAAAATCTCGAGTTCGAATTCATAACTTGCAATATCTGCCATCTAAGGTTTTTTTTACAACTAGTGCTTATTTCGTGAATGGTAACCATTAGCTCATGTCTGATTTGACAGATAATTACTTTTATCCTTCCGCTGAACGAATACGGTTGTGTATACGCTTCGCTAAGTGGGCCTGCGATCGACTTAGAGAAGATGCCGATTTTGCCAAAAAAATCATCTTTTCAGATGAAGCTCATTTTGAACTTGGCGGGTAGTAAACAAGCAAAATTGTCGCATTTGGTGCACAGAAAACCCGCACGCATACATTGAAAAGCCGGTACACCCAAAACGAGTCACTGTTTGGTGCGGATTTTGGTCCAGAGGCATAATTGGGCCATTTTTCGAAAATGAGCAAGGAGTTTAAAACATTCTTTTTTGACATGTTCCAATAATGTTATGATTTCAACAACAAACTTTTTTTTACATGGATTCTGAATATTAATTTTGAAAGTCCCTTTTTGTATAAATTGATAATTCATTATATTTCTTGATTAAGATTCTCTTTAATTCTTCAATATTACAAATTCTTTTTCATGTTTTTCGGTATATGTAAATAATCTTTTTTTGTTTAACATATTCTTATTTATATATTTACAAAAGTTTGTAAATTTATCTGGTAGCTCATCGTTCCATTTTGTTTTTGCATTTCGAGTTCAAGCAAATAATCTCGATCATCAGATATGTTATCGTTTTATTGTTATTAGTTTGACTTTTATAATTTAAAAAGGAAACAAATTTAATAACTTCGTTTAATTTGAAAAAAAAAAAAATCGTATGTCTCCAATGAAGATTATATACCATATTAGCTGCATGTTATTATCATCCAAATCTGATCCGGATCAGATCATGATAATAAAACAAACAGGATCACGGTGAAAATAGTGTTATATACCCATCTCTTTTTTTCCTTTTGTGTATTTATTTGTATGTGTGTTGTCTTTTTTTTTACTCAAAAAGCCATCTACCCATCAGCGTTAAAACTAATTTTTGCAAGGAAGTACTAAGGGTGTGTGTTCAAAAATGGATTTGCAAATCCAAATCCAAAAGCGAAGCTGGATCTTGAGTTGTTTTTGTAATACATGTATTATCGTGTGCAAATCCAATCCGGATCAGATCTGGGGGAAAATAAAATACAGCTATTGTTTGTTTGCAAGATCGCCATGTAATGAACGTCTAGGAATTGTTCTTTGCCTCACCTAACAAGCTATGGAGGATATATTGAAGCGGCTTCCTGAAAGCCAAAATAGGGTGCTGGCTAAAAAAAACAAAGCTAAAGAGCTGAAGTTGTTTTCTTGACTCTCGTTTAGAAAGTGATTTTATTTTGTCGATTCTTAGCCTATTTATAGGAAATTAATAACTTACACACTTAGAACCTAAACATACACATATTATCTATAGAAACGAAATTCTTAAAGTCTATTCACAAAATTATTATTTAATACCGAAAATGCAACAAAATCGGGCGGCTTATATGAGGGGTTTAATTTCAAAACTCTTATATTCCACTTTTTTTCAAAAATGAGTTAAGTATGGGAAAGTGTTCTTTAGAAGGGCCCTCATCTTTGTAGGGTAATTGCGGGAGAGATGCCACGTCGGGAGAGATGCCGCATGGCACCAAAAGCATGTCTGTAGTTATGCGTGCAAAAAAGTTTGTTTTGTTTTTTGTTCATTATGTTTTCAAATACAAACCTTAGCAAAAAAATTGGTAACTTATAAAAGTTATATAGTTTTTTTAATCGAAAATGCCAAGAAGACGATGTAAGACTAGAAAGCATGTGAGAAAACAACTTCTGTTGGGGCATCTAGAATTTTGCGATTCTTGCGCTTCAATCCACAAGCAGTTCTGGACAATGGATCAATTAACTTCTCCAGTTTTATATCCACAGGTACCACATCTTGACTTTCGCTTTTGTACTGACTGGGGACGTGACGAAGAACGTAAAAATTTCGCTTCTTAGATAAAATAAATCTTTTTTTTGCAGTGTTCTCACACTGCGGCATTTCTGCCTCACTTTTGGGAGGGACGCCGAAGTCAGTATAGTTTATTTTTTTCATAATTTTTATTTAAACAATTAATTTTTTTTAAGTCAAGTCCTTTTTTATGGTTCATAACAAAAAAATAAAATGATTTTTGTTTATAACAAAGCGTTAAATGGATTTTTTTTTTAAAGCGCGGCATCTATCAAAACTTGTTACTTCCTATAATTTTGAGTACTTTAAAAGTGAAGTTTTTTTCAAAACTACACTATTTCAGTCGTTGAATTCAAAACTAGGTTGAATCAAAAGTCAACTGTTCCAATCGTAATTTTCAAAACTCTTCTTTTCCTAATTAAATTGATTTTTTACTATTTTTAGGTTTACCTTATAGGTTCAAAACCATAGATAGATAAAGATCATTCCAAACTTCAAATTTTAGTTTTTAACAGTTTTTTTTCTTTTTACTCAAAATTCTCAAAAGTGGAGTTGCGTCAGCCAAATATCAATTCATTAAAACAAAAAAGTTTTTTGAGCGCCGTCCTGTTGAAACAAACCGGTGCAGTGCAATAAGCCCCGCGGAATTACGGCCCGCGGGTCTTAATTCTCAAAATAAAAGGAAACTACCTTCCTTTTTGCTGCTGTTTTTATTCCAATTATGAATGGAAACAAACTCCATTCAAAAAAAAATTTAAAGTAAGGTTTACTACCATTTAAAAATATTTTAATTTTTGTTTTCAAAATATTTCAAAAAAAAAAATCCTTTTAGGAAAAAAATTAATCACACTTTGATGTTAATATGTTAATATAAATATCGCCAAAACAATTCAAAATTAAAATCAATTACATACTTCGAAATAATTATTTTATTTATTAATTGAAATAGTTTATAAATTTAATTTATAAATTGTTTTTTTTTTTTTTTTAAAGGCATCAGGGTAGCCAGACCATATGATGCCGTATCTAAACTATTATTTACATTTTGATATATACATTTACATTTAAATTTTATGTTTAAATTAAATTGAGAAAGGAACAAAATTAGAGAAGAAAAAAAAATAAATGGAATAAATAAAAGTAAATTAGATTTTAATCGTTGAAAATAGGAGAGAAAAAAAACATATTTCAAATATCTGGTGCATCGTTCTTCAGATGGATTCAAAACTTCTTCAAGTTTTTCAATTCGACAAGGATATGCCAAACGGAGAAGTATCTTTCCACAATTCGAACATTGTTTAGGATCTTCAGCATTATAATAATGTTGAGTGTTGAAAAGAGCTTTTCCAACTCTAATCCGGAAATTTTGTATGCTATCTTCTCTGTTGAGAGACCGATTGTATGGGATACGCGTGTAGGCTGGTTGATGTTTTCGAAGAAATGTTTCAGAGTTTCGCCAACTTTCGGTAAGCTCTTTTTTATTTCCTTCGATGAATGTTCTGCGTAAGAGCTGTTAAAAATTGGGGTACTCTACAATGAGTGAATGAATGATTTTTGTGTGTCTGATGGCTTCCTCTGGTTACCCATTTGGTTAAAAGCAAATGGGTAACCATAAAGTGTAATATTTCATACAATTTCTCCATTTCCTTCATCGCCCGTCACTCCCCTACCTTTGCTCTGTGCAATTTGGAGTACCTCTATTCATGGTAATTCATGAGGGGTTTCCGGGTTACAGGGAAAATATTCTAAAATAGTAACCAAACCATCATCTGGCATTGTATTTGTTTGGCTAGTTCTCACCACCTTTTATCTACCAAAATTCACCACCGATGTGCTTTGATCGTTACCTTTTCGTGGTCATCTGCTTGCTTACCGCAAGATCTGCAGCCTCATTTTCTTTGATTCCGGAATGTTCAGGTATCCATGCAAGCATAATGTTTTTATTGCAATATAAACATCTTCTTATAACAACCATAGAAGGTCATATATTTGTATCATTTTAAGAACCGATGAGAATGACAAGATTGTATGTTAAAATCAACGTATTTTTGAGCAACAGATATGCCTTTATAAAATGCTTTTAGTTCTGCAATATAGCTGCCTGCGCACTCAGGTAAGAGTGCTTGGTGAAAAACAGATGTTTGTGCAGTTGGTTGTGACTGCGTATGACCAGTTTTCTCCTTTATGTGAACCGTCTCGTTTGTGTAAAATATCCTATCAGCTTTAGAGGCAAAGATCATTTCTTCGTGAAGCATTCTAAATATTTCGTCAGTTGTATTTTCCTTTTTGAATTTAGCAAGCTTGGTGTTAATGGGAAGTAAATTTCGTTTATATGGAATATGAATTAAAAAAATTAATTCATAAGCTAGTCAGTGGCTGGCTTAGGAATTAAAAAAAATGAGTTCATAAGCTAGTTATTGACTTATGAACTAAACAAATTTAATTCATGAGCTAGTTAGTGACTTGTGAATTTCAAAACATTAATTAATAAGCTAGTTAGTGACTTATGAACTAAAATTTATATATATGAGTGATGAATGCCATACCACTTCAACACAAAACAACAACAACTGATGATAAAGGATCGCTATCGCTCTTGCAGCCAACGCCCAAATCCAAAGTGTCAATATTTTGAAGATACGTGACCAAACAAAGATAACGACCACATGTTCTCGATCCACACAATCTTATATCCAATACGGGACCAAACGGACATCATTATCAGCATAATATACTTTCATTAAAAGATTAGGACTTATTAATAGAACATAAGAATTAAGATCATAAATACGACTGCATGTTATTCAGTCGAGTCAGTTATTAAGAGTTATCCTAAAACATAACTATTCTTTTAGCTCACTAGAAGTTCTTATTCAATAAAGAAATCTTTAAAATAAAAAAATGAAACTATCGTGTTTTATTTAAAAATGGCGCAGTCGGTAGGATACAACTAAAATTGATGTATCCATAAGAATCTAGCAAAAGTGAAATATATTTACTAAATAAATACTTGTCCACGTAAGGAGCTTAAAAGTTTAAAGTTAATATAAAGTAATTTACCGCTGAAATAACGAAAATCAATACACAAGTGAAACGCGTGTTTAAATTGACTTTCAAAATAAAACTGAAACGCATATTCAGTACTAAAACGAAAATTTAGTAAAAACCCAAATAATTTGTAGTAACTCAAGCTAACGCAAATAGATAAAAGCAAAGAAGAAAAAACAATCAAGGAAAAACCATTAGTTTGGACGAGAACTTATCATCCGACGAAGATCACCATTTGCAGAGCATCAGAAATCAACAGATACCGGAAGAGTGTAAGAATATTTTTAAGATAGAAGAAAATATATTAGAATTAAATAAAATTTGTGTAACAGTGAATTGAGTGAAAGTAAAATAACTAAAATGGCAACTCCACTTACATTAAGTTTAGATCCGTTGAAATATTTTGAAAAGTTGTTTACTTTTGATGGGAGGCAAGAAGACTTGCATAATTTCATAAATAATGTTGAAGGAATTATTCCCACATTAAAAAAGTATGATGAACAGTCACAATTAATGTGCATAAACGTACTTAAATCAAAATTATTAGGGAAAGCTAAAAGATGTATTGAAAAACATCCTCATCTACATACATGGGATGAAGTTAAAAACATATTAGAAAATAATTTTGGAGGTTTCAAGAATAGTTTTACATTATATGATGAATTAAGGAATATAAATTTTAAAGGGAACGTCATGGGATTTTATAATGACATTCAAAAAATGCTATGCGAACTAAATCAAAAGACAATGCAGGAAGGTAAAACTCATGAAATTACGCATAACAACGCCACAGCTCTAAATGTATTTAATGAAAAACTACATACTAACATGAGGACAGTACTATTCTCATTAAAACCGACAGACTTACATTCAGCTCTGAACGAACTAATACAAGCAGGTTTTGTGACAGAAAATAACTATAAAGAAGATAGAAACGACAGAACTAAAATAACACAAAGTAGGGAACAAAAACCTTTTATACAACATAATAATAACTATAGACAAAATACAGGACAGTATAGAAATAATTACAACAATAACTATAACAATAATAATCGACATGATTTAACGTCTTATAACCCTTTTAGAACACAAAATTATCAAAATTTCAGACAACCATTCAATTATAATAATAACAATCAACAAAGATATAACAACAATTATAATAATCATAATCGCGGACAGAATCCGAAGCCAATGAGCATAGATCCGGGATCTAGTCAATTGAAAAAAATTCAAGTAAACTATAATGAAAATAAAAATTATGAACAAAATTTAGAACAAATAGACAATAAAGGTGAAAATTTTCGGTATTTCAGCCTCGGATCCGAATTACCCTTTATTACATTAAAGAAGAATGAAAATTCAATTCAATTATTAATAGATACAGGAGCAACAAATAGTTTAATCTGTAGAAAAGATATACCTCCTTACATGATAATAAAAAGAAAAGAACCCTTAACAATAAAAACAGTAGGAACACCTGTAATAATAAATGAAGAAGTAATAGTGCCAAAAGAAAGATTCGCATTAAAAACTGTACAAGATTGTCAATCCCAAATATTCGATTTTAATCAAAAATTTAATGGAATCATCGGGAATAATATTTTATTTCCAAATAATAGCAAAATTGACTACAAGATGAGAACACTTGAGCTCAATGGAAACGTCATACCTATTTTCTTTAACGAAAATGAAGAAGTAGAGTATAATAACGAAATCCATCACTTTGAGACACTCGAGCCTCATACGTCAATGTTTGATGAATTGGGAGACAATAGGTTAGATCATTTAAACTTTGAAGAGAAAAAAGAACTAATGAAAATTTTAAAAAATAATGAGCAAACATTTTATCATAAAAATGACAATTTAAGTTTTACATCACATGTAAAACACAAGATCACAACAATAAATGACGATCCTATCTTCACACGTATCTATAGGTATCCAGAGATACACAAAAACGAAGTTAACAAACAAATTCAAGAATTATTAGAACAAAAAATAATTACTGAAAGTTCTAGTCCATAATATGGATAGTCCCTAAAAAGGAAGATAAGTTAGGCAACAAAGAATGGAGAATCGTAATCGATTATCGTAAATTGAATAATGTAACAAAAGAAGACAAATTTCCCATCCCTATAATAGAGGATATATTAGACAAAATGGGCCGAGCAAACTATTTCTCAACTTTAGACTTAACTAAAGGTTTTCATCAAATCGAAGTGGATCCAAAAGATCGTGAAAAGACAGCCTTTTCAACCCTTTCTGGCCATTATGAGTTTTTAAGAATGCCATTCGGGCTAAAGAATGATCCAGCTACATTTCAGAGACTAATGAACGAAGTTCTAAAAGAATTCATAGGAAAAATCTGTTACGTATATCTCGACGACATAATCATACTTAGTACAACACTAGAAGAACATGTTAGTTCATTAAACAAAATTTTCAAAGCATTGCAAAAAGTAAACTTAAAAGTAAGTTTTAACAAATCCGATTTTATGAAAAAGGAATCTGAATTTTTAGGTCATATAATAACTCCTTAGGGAATTAAACCTAATCCTAACAAAATTGAAACAATAAAAAAATTTCCTATACCGACCAATGTTAAAGAAATACAATCATTTCTAGGTCTTACAGGTTACTATCGTAAATTCATACAAGATTATGCCAAGATAATCAACCCACTCACAATTTGTTTAAAGAAAGATATAAAGATAGATACTCAGAACGAAGAATATCAAGAAGCATTTAATTCTTTAAAAATCGCCTTACAAGATACTTTATTAAATAAACACCCTGATTTCAATAAAGAATTTATCCTGACTACAGACGCAAGCAACTTTGCATTAGGTGCTGTACTCAGGCAGAGTCACGGACCATTAGCTTTCGCAAGCAGAACGTTAAATAAGCACGAAATAAGTTATTCTCCTATCGAAACAGAATTACTAGCTATAGTTTGGGCTACAGCTCAGTTCAGACATTACCTATACGGTAGAAAATTCAAAATATTCACTGACCATAGACCGTTAGTATGGCTAAATAATTTAAAAGAGCCTAATAGTAAACTACAAAGATGGAAAATCAAGATAAGTGAGTATAACTTCGACATAGAACACATAGCAGGGAAAGAAAACAAAGTAGCTGACGCTTTGTCAAGAATTAAAATTAACATGTTAGAAAAAGAAAACAATGATTTAGTAAGTACTAAACATAGTAATGAAAGTGATAATACAGATTTAATTCATATTACAGAAAAATCTTTAAATAATTTCAGTAGACAAATTCAAATCAAAAAAGGTGACTCTATAGAAGAAATAATTTATCCTTTTGCTAATAAACGCAGATTTATTATAACAAGAGAAAAATTTAATGAAAAAGATTTCGATAAAATAATATCCGAATGTGATGTTAAAACAAAAAATGCAATTTATATTGAAGATAACAATTTATTTATAAAATTCCAAAAATACTGGAAATTACATCATAATAAGCAAATATTACTCAGAACAATGAAGGTTCTCGAAGATATTCATTCTCCTGAGACAGAAGAAAAAATAAATAAAATTCATATAGAATTTAATCATACTGGTATAGAAAAAACATACCTCGAATTCTCAAGAAAATATTATTCACTTAACGTGAAAGAAACGATCACAAAAATAATAAATAAATGCCACATATGCAATCTAAAGATTGAACATAGACCTATAAAACTTCCATACGAGAAGACAGACACACCTACAGGCCCGCATATACATTACCATATCGACATATGGATCTTACCTAACAAAACAAAATTTGTGACTTGTATAGACAAGTTTAGTAAATATATTGCTGTAGAAAAATTAAAGACGAAAAATCAAAAAGATGTTTTTAACGCATTAGTAAAAATATTTACCATTATGTCCAGACCACAGAAGTTAACAATGGACCAAGATCCTACTTTTCAGACTTATAAAGGGTGATTTTTTAGCTGGTTTGGTTTTGGCAACACTGGTTTTGACAGCTGACGTGTGTTTAGTACCTTGTGTCACTGTCAAACAGCTTCAGTTTGGTTTGCAATTTAACCATGGATCGTCTTACAAATGAACAACGCTTGCAAATTATTGAATTTTACTATCAAAATTCGTGCTCGGTTCGAAATGTTCATCGCGCGCTGCTTCCATTTTATGATCGGCATTCTCGACCTTCTGAGCAGTCTATTCGGAAGATTGTGACCAAATTTCGCACCAAATTTACTTTGTTGGACATTAAACCACCAACACGTTTACGTACTGTGCGTAGTGAAGAAAATATTGCGGCCGTATCAGCTAGTGTGACAGAAGACCACGAAATGTCGATTCGGCGCCGTTTCCAGCAGTTAGGCCTTTGTTACAGCACTACGTGGAAAATTTTGCGGAAGGATTTGGGCGTAAAGCCTTTTAAGATACATCTGGTGCAAGAACTAAAGCCAGCCGACCTACCACAACGCCGATTTTTTGGTGAATGGGCTCTTGGAAAGCTGGCCGAGGATCCGCTTTTTTATCGAAAAATTGTGTTCAGCGATGAGGCTCATTTTTGGTTGAATGGGTACGTAAATAAGCTAAATTGCCGCATTTGGAGTGAAGATCAGCCAGAAGCATTGCAACAGCTACCAATGCATCCCGAAAAAGCCACTGTTTGGTGCGGTTTATGGGCCGGCGGCATTATTGGGCCTATTTCTTCAAAGATGATGCCAATCGCAGCGTTACTGTCAATGGTGAACGCTACCGAGCGATGATAACAAACTTTTTTTTGCCCGAAATGGAAGTTCTTGACTTGCATGATATGTGGTTTCAACAAGACGGTGCCACATGCCACACAGCACGCGAAACAATGGCGCAATTGCGAGGCGAGTTTGGTGAACAGTTAATTTCACGTTTCGGGCCGGTCAATTGGCCGCCTAGATCGTGCGATTTGACACCATTAGATTATTTTTTGTGGGGGTATGTCAAGGCTAATGTCTATAGGGACAAGCCCGCTTCGATTGACGCACTGGAAGCCAACATCCATGCATTCATTCGTGAGATACCGGCCGATATGTGTGAAAGAGTATGCCAAAATTGGACTCAGCGGATGGGCTACCTGAGACGCAGCCGCGGTCAACATTTGCATGAAATTATCTTTAAACATTAAATTGCAACGTTCAAACTATCGATTCAAATAAATATTTCATTCATTTTTTCGAATTTTTTGTGTTTTTTTTTTTAAAAAAAGTTCTAAACCTCTTAAAAAATCACCCATTACTATACAACAATATTTAAATGATAACAAAATTGAAGTCCACAATACGACTATCTATAGACACACAGGGAACTCAGATATTGAGAGACTACATGGCACATTGAACGAAAATCTAAGACTTCTAGAAGCAAAAGATACTTTAGTCGATGAAGTTTCGTCTGTGGTAGAAGTTTATAATCGTACTATACATTTGACAACTAAAGAAAGACCGATAGACATACATTTAAATAAAGTTAACAAAGAAGCGATTTTTCAAAGAATCGAAGAAAACAAAAATAAAAGACTTAAAATATTAAATAAAGATCGTAAAGACGGAGAAATTAATCCAAATTATACAAAAATTAACAATCCTGAGAAGTTTAATAAATTAAAAACAAAACATAAAAAAGTAAAGATAAAAAGAATACTAGGAAAGAAAGTGACTGTGAAACCTAAGTTTAGATTACAAGAATTACATAAAGATCAATTTAGAAAATTGAAAAAATATCAAAAGTTAGAACCATTAATAGAGGAAACAACTTAACTCCATTTACATCCTACTGATATTTTAATATAAAACAATTTATTCTTTCGACAAATTTTAATTTTCACACTATCCTATCATTCAAAATGACAGGAATAATACGAAAAATACTAATAATAATTATAATAAATATAATCCTACCGCGAGTAGAACTACAAGAAATTCAAATACAACAAATAAATGAAAAATATGCTATAATAATGACACAACCAGTGAAATTGGTTGAAAAATATAATAATTTCATACATTTAATAAATTTAACTAACTATGAGCAAATAATTGAAGATTTAAATAAACAAATAATTTACTTTCCAAAAGAAACAATTTATTTTACAAAAGAAGTTAATAAGTTAGGGAATAAAATAAATCAATTGATACCTCATCATATAATTAATAAAAGAGGATTACTCAACTTCATAGGTACAGGTTTCAAATGGATATATGGAACTATGGATGACAATGACAGACAAGAAATTGAGAATAAATTCCAAAATGTAGAATTAAATAACAATAATTTGATAAAAAACAACAATGAACAGTTGAAAATAAATAAGAAATTTAACAAACAATTTAAAATATTAACTGAAACAGTGAACAAAGGTTCAAGAAAGATTAATAATTTAAATTCAGAAAAAACAGAAGTCAGTGAGCTAAGAAAAGAAATTGAGCTTAATAAACAGATAAATGAAGTTAAACATAACATAGAATTGATTGAAGACATTATTCTAAATGCAAAGACGGGAGTATTGACACACACAAAATAACGTTACATTTGAAAAGTTTCAACATATTAAAACAAACATCGCTATATTTAAAGAAAATCTATTAATCATTTTACAAATTCTATATTGAGAATTTTCCTATTTATAATTTAACAATTGATTTAAAAGAAATAAAAACATTGTACTTTTTAGAAGATAAAATTTACTATCCAAATGATGAAATAAATAATTTAATAGAAATAAATAATGAATGTATAAAAACATTAACATTGAAAAACACTGCAGAGAAATGTAAACTTCAGAGAATAAATAAAGAAATAATAACCAAAGTAGGAGAATATCTAGTACTAAAAAATGTATTCAATGAAAAAATAAATCGTAACTGTAATCCCTTTAATTATACACTAAACGGAAATTATTTGATAAAATTCAGAAATTATTAGATATCCATTAAGAAAAATACATTTAATAATAAAGAATACAAAGGAGATATTATAATACCTCCAGCAGAATATAACTTTACATCAAACTATGAAAAAATTGATGAAGTAACATATAATTCTTTAGAAAACATTAAAGAATTGCACGAAATTATAATTTCCAATAAAAATATTATCCCATATGGAACAATAATCATATTAATTATCATAATAATTATAATTCTCGTTTTATATTGCAAACATATCAAAAAGAGTCCAGATAATGTAAATCCAAATATTAATATCGTAACAATGACTTGGGACGAGCCATCTTTTCTAAAGGGGGGAGGAGTGATGAATGCCATACCACTTCAACACAAAACAACAACAACTGATGATAAAGGATCGCTATCGCTCTTGCAGCCAACGCCCAAATCCAAAGTGTCAATATTTTGAAGATACGTGACCAAACAAAGATAACGACCACATGTTCTCGATCCACACAATCTTATATCCAATACGGGACCAAACGGACATCATTATCAGCAGTCATAATATACTTACATTAAAAGATTAGGACTTATTAATAGAACATAAGAATTAAGATTATAAATACGACTGCATGTTATTCAGTCGAGTCAGTTATTAAGAGTTATCCTAAAACACAAGGAGTTCTTATTCAATAAAGAAATCTTTAAAATAAAAAAATGAAACTATCGTGTTTTATTTAAAAATTATGTATATATGAATAAATGTAAGCACTAAAGTTAAAAGGTAGCTGTGCGAAGTTTGTGTGTGTCCTAATCGAAGCCTTCGAAAACATTGATTCATTTTGGCTGTTGCGGTTGTTGGATAAGTTGGTGATTCAGCTGATTTCGCTGCCATGTCAGCTTTTTCTTTCCCATTTATGCCAATATGTCCTGGTATACAAATTAGATTTAGTTTTGAGCATTGCTCAATAATTTAATATAGAATTAATTTGGCCGGAAGTTATAGTTTCCTGTTTTAAGTTTTAATTTGTTTGGTCGAATTATCTTAGTCGCAAATCCGCAAATCCAAGTATTGGTCAAGACAGTTCATAAGGGCAATAGCCCCAGCGGGTCCTAATGCTTTTTTATGGTGGCTCTTATTGCCATTGCAAAAAGGAAAGAAAGCTTGCGGGTGTAGTTTCCTTTTATTTTAGGAATTAAGACCCGCGGGCATTAATTCCGCGTTGGTGTCCATATCACCCAAGTCAGACCAAAAGAAGTTGGTTTTCATCGACCTATAGCGCTCCCCATTGACGGTGCTGGCCTGGCTAACGTTGTTCTCAAAGAAATATGGACCAATGACGCCGCCAGCCAAAAATCCGCACCGAACAGTGACTTTTCGAGATCCATTGGACCCTCTTGGATCTCATGCGGATTGGTATCGTCCCAAATGCTACAATTTTGTTTGTTGACGTAACCACTTATTCTGATATGGGCATCATCACAGAAGATGACCGTAAATGTGCGAAGCGCGCGGATCGTTCCCCGAATAAAACAATGTTAAAGTGCAGGCTCCAAAGGAAATTGAGTATTCAAAATCATATGACGGCAACTATGCTCAAATTTTTTTAACCTGAGACACCAAACAAAAAAAAAACATGTTGCCGGCAGCTGTGCTGATCCCTTCTTCCCGCCCTTCTCCCCGCTTTACGCGTCGATGCATCATAGCGCTCGTTATAGTCAATATTCATGCAATATTTTTTAAGTTTTTCTTGTAGTTGAGTGTTTTATTTAAATAAAAACGTGGACAATGTCGCTAAAGTCGTAAAGGCCTGTCGTGCAATGTCGTAAAGGCAAAGACTAATCGAAATTTCGTGTTTGTTTTGTGATAAAACTGGTAATTTAGTCGAAAAACCAAAACGTGCGCTTCGAAATATTTTGACCAGTGAACTTGCTGATAAATCTTCTTCGAAATGTTTGGGAATGTAGTAGAAAATGGAGAGGTTTTGTTAAGTACGTACGAAAATGAGCGAAAAGTAAAAAATTATCCGATCCTATTAAAAAAAGTAAATTTGACAATTTTGCAACTACATACTTCTGAAAAAAGTACAAGTACTTCTAATAAAAAGTCGCAAGATGCAACAGATATAAATTTATTTCAAAAAACATTTATGTTGGCTAATCAACGTTAACTTGACACACAAATCTAAGCATCTTACGAAATTTTGAATTACTACAAGTAAGTTTTTGACGCACAAGGATTTTACAGGAAATCTTCAAAATCATGTCTCGGTCTTGAAATTGAAAATAATTATAAGTGTGGTACAAACACGCGGCAGGACGTTTCGAATGTACACACTTCAAAAATTTATATTGTTGATGGTATGGCACATGTTCATCGAATCCGACTAAAATAATTTCAACACCTTTGGCTTTGGATTTTGCTGAGGCATTCTTCAAAATAATCCATAGCCTTTTTTTGCAGCCAAATGTAAAACGAATATATATTGTATTTGACAGATATTTCGATAAAATATTTGGTGTCAACTTTACGGAGTAAATGTCAAATGATTAAAATCTTTTTATTTCAAATGATCACAACCAAAAATCCAACAAATTGTGATAATTTCTTTTCAAGCACTGAAAATAAATTACAGCTCGTTCGATTTCTCAGTATTATCTGCTCCTAGATATGCAAAAATAAAGAAGATTTCGAGTCATATATTTGTGGAGGATTCGATGATCCAACAAAATGTTTTAAATTACAAGGCTCTTCATTTTTTCAAGTACCTGACTTATATGCGAACCATTTAGAAGCCCATTCAATGATGTTTTGTCACATATTTCATGCAAAAAAAAACCAATCTGCCTATATCATAATTCTTAGCGCTGATGCAGATGTTTTCATCCTAGGAATTTATTTCTGGAATGAGCTATCACGTCTAGGTTGTTTAGGTCTGTGATTCGACGGTTCATATAAGAAGAAATACATTTCAGTATGTTATTTGGCTGCTCAATCCCTTGGCGAAAACATTTGCCGTTTTTGCCAGCATTACACTCTGACAGAGTGGTTGCGATTCGAATAGCAGATTGTGTTCGAAAAAAAATGGTTTAAGAGCTGAATCGTTGGATTTTTTACAAAAAACTCTAAAGAATTTAGGAAATCCATACCTTAGTATCAAACAGTTAACAGAATTAGAAACCATTTGCACCAATCTTTTCTCAAAAAAAGTCTACTTCTGGTGAACTTCGGTATAAATTAATTTCTCAAAATATCGGCTTCGACTTAAATTTAGTAAAAGTAATTTGCACTTCAGATGCTCTACATTTGTAAAGAGCTTGAGCACAAACATTATAAATGGATAAATGCTGACCAAACACTACTACACCCTATTGATTACACCTTTTTGATATCTGGCCATTGCCAGAATTGTTGATTCAGCCCTGTAAATGTACATCAATTTATAAAACAAAGGTTTGTTCTTGCAAAAAGTTACAACTAAATTGTATTTTGTTGTGCAAATGTATTAATAATGACTGCCAAAATAAAAACGATTGATTATTATTTTTTTATGACATGTTAAAATTAGCTTTTTCGTATTAAATATTTTTTTTTATCAGTAATTCTTGTTTTTATTTTTAACTGTTTTGGGTTTTCCCTATTGGAAGACGCTTTACCATTCTACATGGTAGATTACTTTTCATTTTCGCATTATTATCAAAGCAGCATTATTGCTATCTATCAATAGTATCTATCAATAGTTTTAAAAAATCTCGGTAGAACCTCCCGCCCCTTGGGTAAGCTTTAACGCAGGTACAGTGTGGGGCTTAAGGTGACTACTCCCATGAAACTGCGAGCTATGCGCCATCCAAGGTCGACAGTGACTGGCTATTTACTGTCGTAAAGCGGAAGGGGGTTGTACGGTTAGTATGATTTGTGATAATTGACAGTCATAATAAACAAATTCGGTCTGCGTAATGTGATTGTCACATGTGACAATCAAGAAAAATGAATTTATTTGCACCTGTGCAATTATTTTTAAGACCTGAGAATGGGAAATGAAAATCGCATACATAATAGTAATGTCCGGCTCTTAAGAATGAACCTAAGAAACAAATTTTATATTTTCGACTTACCAAATCTAAAGTAAGTTCCACACACTAATTTCTACTTTTTTAATTGGCCAACGATATATTTATGTATGTATATTCTACGGCTTTTGTATTTGCAAGATGGAGTTCGGACAACCCACATTCCTCCTATCCTGCACCTGGAACTAACTTTGAATTTTCTGGTGCGGACTGGCCAGCTCCAATGGGCCATAGCCACTGATCTCTATAATACACTGGATAGTGGATTCCCTTTATGTATAACAGTTTTTTTTGACTCCAATTGAAGATGACATTCTGGTGCCAAGCGCACCTTGGTAATTAATGTAAGTAATTTGACGTACATTTTTCAGTTCACTGGTTGAACACAGTACGCGCGTCAGGACGCGCGGCAGGGCGCGCGTTCACATGAGCGTGATTATTAAAACTTGTGTCGAATTTCTTTCAACCATTTCAGGTGGCTTATTTTTGTATATGATGGTGTGAGTTCTATTTGACAATAATTTGAACACAAAAAATAATGCTCCTACAAATTCACAACAAATATTTCAAACTGCCTTTAATTAACCATGTCCCTTTTATAAGATTTTATAAGATGCAAAACAAAAAAAAATTGTGCGTTTATCCAAGCAACAAAAAATTACAATTCAGTGTTTGTTACAATTTGTGCAAATTCGCAAGAAATGTCACCTACTATATTTAACTCCCAGAATCGCGTTTGTGGCTACAGACACGAAACCTAATGTGAACACATCCGACTCATTCTGACGTGCAGCAGTAGTTAAAACGAAACAAAAATCTTTGCCCGTTGAAGGATTAATTAGAAACATTTCACTTACAAAATATAAATCTTAATAGGAAAATGCTTTTAATTAAGAAAATTGGATTCCGTATTATTTAAGTGCCAAAGATAAGGTACAGACAGAGAGAACAGATATCACAAAATAAAACGTCAAAAAAATGAACAATCTTAAGCAAAAAATCAAAAAAATCCTTACTTTCTTCGCCATCATTTTCTCACCATGAAGTGGAGTGAGATAAAGTACAGAGACGCCAAAAAAAGTCGAAGGAGACATTCCAATGTGAACACCGTTCTATAACGAGATTTTATGTATTTTAACATTGTAAGATAAGGACGCGCGCCATGACTCGCGTGTATTGTGTTCAGCCACTTTGACTAAAAGAAGTTATACTGTTATACAAACCTGGTGCCAAGCGCACCGTATATCAATCTTCAATTGGAGTCATTTTGTTTGTATGAATACGCTATTCAGTGTATTAAAAAGATCAGTGGCCATAGCACGGTGTATGATGTGACTTCCTCGGATTTATGACAACTGTCATTACTCGTCTCTAAAAGTAATGCCAAGTTTTGAATAATTTTTGGTGATCACTTTACACAGCCGGAAAATTTAATTCGATCAAGTTTGAATGTGACAATCACCTTAGCCTATTCCACTCAAGGTCAATGGGCACGTACAGCCGAACAGTCAGTAGAAAACATGGATTGGCTGAAGGTTGATGTAACAGGATGGAGAATCGTGTGATTTCTACAACGGCGAGTGCTGGAAGGAGCAGGGTCAGCTAGGCAAGAAGTCTTGAGCTTTTAAAATGTTACCGAGATCCTGGTCACAATCCGCACCAAAAACAAGATCAAAAATAAAACGCTTATCTGTGCCCACCACGCGCCTACGGAAGAGAAAGATGACACAACCAACGACCTAGTAGAGAAATGGGAAATCTAGTTGATTTCGATGAGATTTGTTGCTTTTTGCTCGAAATTTAGATTTTGATATGCATCGAAACAAATAAGTTCCATCATAACCTCCAACTATTTTTTGTTTGTTTTGGTAGATTTGTATAAATAACGTAGTTAATACATATTTTAATAAACTAAACCGTATACAAAGGTATCTTAAAAGCATATTAATACGGCAAAGTGGAAATGCAAACGTACAAATTAGTGTACATTTATCTGGCACCTGAAAAAAATTAAGATTAAATTCCCCAAAGAAATCGAAATAAGGTATCCTTTTCGATCCAACGATTCAATTTTTGACATTTTCAATATTTAAACTTTGTATATAAATCCTATAGTACAATCATGGAGTCGTTTTTTTACGTTCGGGGTGGTCACGATGTGCCGTTGCAGTCACCAAAAATTTGACAGTGTAGAGTATGAAGAAGAAATCGAGGACAGGTAGTAGGAGCAAGAGGATTGTATTATTTTGATTCTGACAACAATAATGCGAGTAAAGAAGATTATCTACAATAGCATTTTGCATTTTTTAAAATTTGAGTATTTGTTTTTGATTTTGAATTTTAGTATGAATATTATTTTGTTCATTCTTCTTGGATATACCTACAAGGTGATTCGCATAAGGTTTGATAAATAGCTAGGGCGTGTAGGTTGGGTCGGAACAAGAACTAATTGGGAAACGCGGACAATTGCTCCCGTTTAGCCTGCAGAATGTAAAGTAGAATTAGTTATTTTCAAATTTCTCAAAAAGAACCAGGCATTTAAGCATCCAGTTTTCTCTTTTTGACTAAAAATTTATAAGAGCATTGAATTTTGAAAACAAAAATATTACTTTATTACGTAAAATTTTGAAAAAAAAAATAGTTTAAATTTTTTTTTCATTTTTTTCTTAAAATTTTTGAGTTTTGAAAATTAATTTATATTAATTAATAGCATGGCATTGTAAGTGTAACCGTTCTTTCTTAATATTTATTATAACGGGTGATTTTTTAGCTGGTTTGGTTTTGGCAACACTGGTTTTGACAGCTGGTTTTGACAGTGTTTAGTACCTTGTGTCACTGTCAAACAGCTTCAGTTTGGTTTGCAATTTAACCATGGATCGTCTTACAAATGAACAACGCTTGCAAATTATTGAATTTTACTATCAAAATTCGTGCTCGGTTCGAAATGTTCATCGCGCGCTGCTTGTGTTCAGCGATGAGGCTCATTTTTGGTTGAATGGGAACGTAAATAAGCAAAATTGCCGCATTTGGAGTGAAGATCAGCCAGAAGCATTGCAACAGCTACCAATGCATCCCGAAAAAGCCACTGTTTGGTGCGGTTTATGGGCCGGCGGCATTATTGGGCCATATTTCTTCAAAGATGAAGCGAATCGCAGCGTTACTGTCAATGGTGAACGCTACCGAGCGATGATAACAAACTTTTTTTTGCCCGAAATGGAAGTTCTTGACTTGCATGATATGTGGTTTCAACAAGACGGTGCCTCATGCCACACAGCACGCGAAACAATGGCGCAATTGCGAGGCGAGTTTGGTAAACAGTTAATTTCACGTTTCGGGCCGGTCAATTGGCCGCCTAGATCGTGCGATTTGACACCATTAGATTATTTTTTGTGGGGGTATGTCAAGGCTAATGTCTATAGGGACAAGCCCGCTTCGATTGACGCACTGGAAGCCAACATCCATGCATTCATTCGTGAGATACCGGCCGATATGTGTGAAAGAGTATGCCAAAATTGGACTCAGCGGATGGGCTACCTGAGACGCAGCCGCGGTCAACATTTGCATGAAATTATCTTTAAACATTAAATTGCATTTTTTCGAATTTTTTGTGTTTTTTTTTTAAAAAAGTTCTAAACCTCTTACAAAATCACCCATTATTATATTATAGTATTATATCAACAGTACCTCCCACAGAACACTTTTTTACTTGCGATATACACAATGTATGTATGTATGTAAATACATACAGTGCTGCCAAAAACATTCCGGATTTTTTTCCAGTAATGATTTTCTTAATACCAAGTAGAAAACTAACAACTTTCCATAAGTTTTTTAATAATTTGTAAAAAGTATGAGACCAACAACAAGCCTCGGAAACGGACTGATCTCACGACGACAACCCACGCAAAGAAAACGGAATAACGATTTACGAATTTTCTTATGGAACGTACGATCGCTCTATAGAGCTCGAGCTGCTCAGCAGCTAGCCGATGCCCTGTCAAAATATAAAGCTGACATAACAGCACTTCAAGAAATAAGATGGACAGGGAATGGTGTTCTACAGAAGAAAGATTATGACTTATACTACAGCTGTCATATAAAACACCATGTGCTCGGGGTAGGCTTCCTAGTCGGCGAAAAAACGAAGTCTGCCATCATCGGCTTTAACGCTATAAGCGAAAGGCTATGCACCCTTCGCGTGCGAGGCAAATTTAAGAACATCAGCCTCATTAACCTTCACGGACCTACGGAGGAGTCCTCAGACGAAGAAAAAGAGACTTACTACGAACAAGTCGAGAGGGCCCTCAATGCCTGTCCAAGGTATGACGTAAAAATCATCCTTGGGGATTTGAATGCAAAAATAGGCCGGGAGCCGGTATTCAGGCATTACGCAGGCACCCATAGTTTGCATGAGAACACTAATGACAATGGACTTCGAGTCTTAGAATTGGCAGCATCGAAAAACATGGTCGTTGCGAGTACCAGGTTCCCGCGTAAAGATATCTACAAAGCCACCTGGGTATCACCTGATGGAGTCACTCGTAACCAAATTGACCACGTGTTGATAGACCGTCGCCACTACTCGAACTTGATGACGGTACGAACGTACCGAGGTGCCAATATCGACTCGGATCACTATCTTGTTGGTATGGTTTTCCGAGGGCGGATTGCCTTGCGAAGACGTATTGCATCCGCCGATCAGGTTCGAATCAACACGGCTGCTCTGCGCAATGAAAACACCAGTAACACCTTTGGTAATGAGTTAGGACTCGCCCTAGAACTGGGTAGAGTAAGTCCTGGAGCCAGTATGCTGGGCGTAGATGAGAAGTGCACACGCCTTAAGAATACTGTCATTAGTACTGCCAACTCCGCAGTCGTAGAAATCGGAACGACTGGTTTGATGATGAATGCAAGCTAGCGACTGAACGTAAGAATGTTGCGTACCGAGCAATGCAACAATCTCATAGAACGCGGGCACGCGAAGACGAATATAAAGAGCTCAGAAGAATTGAAAAACGGCTTCACAGACAGAAAAAATCAGCCTGGGAGAAGAACATAATCTGTGAAATACAGAAAAGCCGAGAGCGAGGTCCGCACCAGGCGCGGAAGTTCTACCAATCCGTCCGAAACATGACGCAGTACACACCACGCTGCACATACTGCAAGGACGGAGAGGGAAATCTGATCACCGATCCTCAAAGCATACTGGAGCGATGGGAAGTGTACTTCAATGGATTGCTAAATGGTCAGCTCACTGCAGAAGTGGAGGCTCCACTACTTCAAGAAGAGCACCCTATGTTGCCGCCACCAAGCATAGAAGAGGTTGAGAAGGCTATAGGCCGGCTAAAGAAAAACAAAGCCCCGGGAGCCGATGGTATACCAGCCGAACTATTTCAACACGGTGGGCCAGCTTTACGTCAAGCAATTCATGAGATTATAGTGCACGTGTGGGAGCATGAAGAAATTCCAGAAGACTGGCGAAAAGGTATAATTTGCCCCATACATAAGAAGGGAGATGTCACAACGTGCAGCAATTATAGAGGTATCACGTTGTTGAGTACCGCCTATAAGATACTCTCCTCTATCCTACAAGACCGGATAACCCCATACGCTAAAACCATCATCGGACAATATCAGTGTGGTTTCATTCCAGGCAAATCAACAACTGATCAGATCTTTACCCTTAGGCAGGCGATGGAAAAATGTCTAGAATTTAACATCCCAACATACCACCTGTTTATAGACTTTAAGGCCGCCTACGATAGCATAGCCAGGGTAGAACTTTACAAAGCCATGAGAGAATTCGGCATCCCAAATAAATTGACACGACTATGTAGGTTGACCATGACCAACGTAACAAGCCAAGTAAAAATAGCCGGATTGCTATCCAAACCAATCAACATCTTTAATGGACTCCGACAAGGGGATGGTTTAGCCTGCCTCCTCTTCAACCTGGCGTTGGAGAAAGCAATCCGTGACTCTGGCACGGCAACAAGAGGGACCATCGTCAACAGGTCCAGCCAGATACTGGCTTACGCAGACGACATCGACATCATCGGAAGAACTGAGCAAGCTGTACATGATTCCTTCATCCAGATCGAGCAGGCGGCACAAAATCTGGGGCTGCACATTAGTGAAGGTAAAACAAAGTACATGGTGGCGTCGAATGCGAGAGGAACAGTTGGTCAAACAATCAAGGTAGCGGAGCACGAATTTGAAGTGGTGCAATCCTTTAAATACCTTGGGTCAATAGTAGCAGCCGATAACATTATAGAAGAAGAAATACGCGGGCGGCTTCTCAAATCCAACAGAGCCTACTATAGTCTGTCAAAGCTCTTCAAATCCAGAAATCTCACCATAACTTCAAAACTGCTGCTGTACAGGGCCATGGTCCTGCCAGTACTCACATATGGATCCGAGACTTGGGTGCTTAGCAAAAGGCACTCCGACCTCTTAGCCGCGTTCGAGAGAAAAGTCTTAAGGAGAATTGTTGGCCCCATATGTGAGGAAGGACGATTCCGGAGACGGTACAATCATGAATTGTACGCAATCTACCTTGAAGCAGATATCGTGACAAAAATTAAGCTCGGTAGACTCCGGTGGGCAGAGCACCTAGCTCGCATGAGCGAAGAGGAACCTGCTCGGAAAGTTCTTTGTAATACATTCTATGGTAGACGACAGCGTGGTAGACCATGCTTGCGCTGGAGAGATGGCGTAGACCAGGACGCCCGGAGCCTTGGGGTGCGCAACTGGATGGCGGCGGCTCGAGACCGGGATGGGTGGAGAGACTTGTTGAAGGAGGCCAGGACCGGACCCCGGTTGTCGTGCCGACGATGATGATGATGAGACAAGTTAATAATAACCTTAAAAATTTAATGCTACGATGACAAGAACAATAAAAAAAATAATTTTATAAATTTACTCAGTAACATGCCTGTGCAAAACTAACCGGATTTCAAGAAGATCTCGATGTTAAAGTAACGGTTTTTTCGAGTCTTTCGACTCAAGCCGTAGATTAAAACGTTTTAACAAGTTGAGAGCTGTGTAAGTTGAAATTATATAGTGCATAAAATGGCTAAAACACGTTATAGCAATGCGATTCGCTACGAAATAATAGAAAAGTTCCAAGCCGGTATAAAACAAAAAGTAATCGCTGAAATCTTAAAAATTCCAACGTCAACGGTTTGCGACTTCATTAAAAAATTTAAAAGTGGAAAATCAATAGAAGCAGATCATTTTAGTGGACGCCCTCGCAAAACAACAATTAAAACTGATAGGCGCATAAAGAATTTCGTGCTTAAAGACCCTTTTGCGACTTCAAAGACAATTTGTGACGAACTTAATCTACCCATAGGGCCAAGTACGGTCAGGAAACGTTTAAGATATTTCGGTCTTTTTGCATTTCGACCAGCTAAGAAACCTCTTCTTACTGTTAAACATCGTAAAAAAAGGTAATCCTTAAAAGGTATTTGGGAAAGACTTAAAATTCCTAATCAAAACATTTAACCCAGGGTTGAATTTGCAAAAAATCATCTTAACCTCTTATAAAGCAAATGGAGGAGTGTGTTTTTCAGTGATAAAAGCAAATTCAACTTTGGTGCAAGGACAGTGAGGCGCTCAAAAGGTACGCGATTGAAGCCTGCAAATGTACTCCCTACAGTTAAGCACGGTGGAGCCTCGGTGATGGTTTGGGGCTGTTTTTCAGGAGCAGGCTGCGGTCCTATACACCAAATCACAGGAATTATGGACCGTTTCCAATATAGGGACACTTTGGAGTCAGTAATGCTTTCATACGCAGAGGAAGAAATGCCTCTGCAATGGGTTTTTCAGCAGGATAATGACCCCAAACATTCTTCAAAGGTGCTAAGAGTGGTTTTCAACTAAAAATATTCGTGTCTTAGAATGGCCATCTCAATCACCCGATTTAAACCCAATAGAAAACTTGTGGGCCATTTTAAAAAGGCGGGGTGGGAAAAAAAGCATACGTCAACAACTTCTTTTTTTGCAGCTTTGAAAAATGAATGGGAGAATATTTCTGCTTCTATTTTCGAGAATTTAATCCAGTCAATGCCTCGTCGATGCCGAGCTGTGATAAAAAACAGGGGTTACTGGACAAAATATTAAACAAATAATAAAAGTTAATTGCAAAAAAATAAAATCCGGTTAGTTTGTCACATTAAAATTTTTAATTAACTTTAATTTTTTGATTTTTTTTTTGTTTTGATGGTTTCCATGGTTTTTGTTTCAAATAATAAAATTGTTCAATAAAAATGGGAAAAAATTGCAAACATTTGATTTTTTTTCATTTGTATATCACAAACCAACAATCAATGCAGTTTACCAAAAAAATCCGGAATGTTTTTGACACCACTGTATGTAGGTATATGTAGGTACTATATGGCAAGTTAAAGATTGGTACAAAAAATCTAACTGGAGATTTTGACAAACTTGACATTACGAGGACGAAGGGAGGACGAAAGAAGGGGGTCTCGCAAAAGCGTCCGTCTGTCTGTCTGTCTGTTCGACTGCAGCCTAAGCAGATGGGTGGATTTTCTTTTAATTTTAATCGGTTCCACAGATTTTTAAAAACAAAATCAATGAATATTTTTAAGCTGTCGTTTAGTAAAAAAAAATGATTATCGGCGACAACTCCCAAAGAACCATTTTTTTTATTTCCGCTTCTCTTGAAAACGGTTCCACTGAATTTGATCAATTTTTTTTTTAATGAAGAAGAATGATTGATACATTTTAAATAATATTGTGTACAAATTTATTCAAAAGAATATTTTTTGCATTTTCAAAAAAGTTTGAATTTTTTTTTCGACAACTCAATATTTTGAACACGACCTTAATTGATTTTTATTAAACTTGACAAAAAGCATTTTTTTAACTTTATGTATAAGATTTTTAACAAAAATTATTTTTATAACCAAAAATTACAGTACCTCCCATACAAATGTTTAAAAACCTACTCCTACGATTTTGATAATTTTTTTTTTGTGTATTAAAATTAGTAAGATCTACCATTTAAAATTATTAAATTTTACATTTTATTTTTAGTAACAGAACCTCGCATAGAACGATTTTTTTGATTTTCGATTATCTGATTAACTGATTAAAACTACATTTTTTATGCAGAAGCTTGTAACAAATATAAATAATATTGCATATCAAATTTTTTAAAAATAAATTGTTTTTTGAAAATTCGATATTTCGAAAACAGGTGGAAGATTTTTTGTGAAATTCAATTTTTAACTCCACATTAATAAATACTTCCAGTTGGCGTACCAATTTTGTTTTCAAAAATGTTAACAAAATGCATATTTTGATATGCAAAAGAAAATATGAATATGTACATAATTCGAAAATTCGATATTTCAACAATTCGATAAAAAAAAATTGTATATTTGAACTTAAATGAGGACACAAACTCTTTTCTTTTACCCAAAAAAAATTATGAAATCATAATCAAAATATATGTTTTGGATTGTGTACGTACAAAATACAGTTAAGGCAAAAAAAATGAGGTGCTAACGAAAAATATTTATGAATTAATACTAAAGTTCCGACCGTTTAGTTACAAGCACCGAAACTCGGCTTTTCATTACTTTTGGACTTTAACCATGTAAATACAGTATGATTTGTATAAGATGTACCAAAATACTATAGGGTGTTAGTTGGATTAAAACAGAATAACATTATATAGGCACGGGGGTTTATTTCCCCCTTAAGGGCACGAGTCGAAATTTTACAAAAAACTACTTAAAATGCAATACAAAATATAAAAAATCGAAGACAACACAAACAATATTACGATATATTTTTTTTTAAAACCAGCAATCCATTTTATAAATTTCTTTGAAATTCAAGTCGTTTTGATTAATAGTTTTCAAGATAATTATCTTCGAACTCAAAAGTATCGGTCGCATGTCTGGCAGAGAAGGGTATTCAAGTAAATTTTGAGAAAGGGATGTATAAAATTCTTAAGGATGGTGCCGAAGTTTGTGTTACAGTTCAAACGCAAAGTATGTACAGATTAAGGCAGCCAAACATATTTTTTTCGTTGGTCTTGAGGGCAATTGTTCACATCAATGTCACCTTATACTTGGACACTGGGATTCACAGGCGATTGAATGCGGAGTTTCGAGGGGTTGAAGTGATTGTTGGTGGAAAACCAACCAAAAGGTTGCTTCACGTAATACAATCACTATCGTCTCGTTAATCGTTTATTTTTTAAACCACAGTTTGAGAAGGATTGACTTGCCAATCATTGTCATTAATGACAATTCAGTCATTTATTTTTGTGTTGTTTTATGTTTGGACTAATGAAAAAAACAAAAATGTAAGTTATTTATCCAATGTTTAGTTGTGAAATGTTAAAAAAATAAATTAAACAATGGTTTAACCTATATGTAGGTCAGTACCTACCGCCCAAAAAATGTCAATTTTTATTAAGAAGTGAAAAGAATGTGAAGCCAAAACTTGATGTCGCCTATAACCAAATCGGTTATCCATCTATCCAAAGCTACATAGTATTAATTAGAAACTGTCTAAAGGCACGTAGTTTCGCGTACGCGAAATTAGTTCTCACACCTAAACAGTGAGGTATATATACATACAGTGAGGGTTTTTTAAATCCAAAAAAACTGCATATACCAACCTTGCACCTACCCCAAATCCAAATCTGTTGTTTATTATTCAGTTACTGATGCCAAATTACCATGGCAAGTGTCACGATTAAACAACACGTCCAAATGATAAGACTTTAATATAAAAATCTTTTAGGCAACGATATGTGCGTTGCGCCCATTTTACGATTTACATGGTTGTCCTTTTAAGCCGATTATCCAAAGTTTGGTGCCCAAATTTGAGTTGACCAATTCAGTGGACAATCAGCCAACGCCTTTGCGTCAACGAAACCCAGGATCAACCGAAAACATCTACCCGCCGTTATTGAAAACCCTACATTTCGTTGCTTCATATGATAAAATGCATCAATTGCTTACAAAATCAAACAAAACGATAGCTTAATAGGTATCGTTCAAATGCTAATATTTAACGATCACGTTTTGACGATTTTTGATTTACGGAAAGCAAATTTTCGATCGTCAAGACGATATCTTTCAGTCGATAGTGATTATTGTTTTTACGTGATGCAAGGCTGTCGTCAAAACGATATCGTGTGGCGATAATCGAATTACGGAATGACCCCCCTGGATGATTGGGATTCTTCTTCTGAATTTCAGTTCTATGGATTCGAGGAAAAGGCAAATAACGAGTTTTAGGGTGTCGGTGAAGAGAAAAGAATATTCAACAGATAACCGAAAGGTAAAACACCTTCCAGACTAATTAATGATGTACATGTGGTAAAGCATGAAACAAGAGAGGATCCAACGAGCTTGCAATAGGCTTTTGATTCCATTGAATCGGATTTATGGAAAGGTGCAATGACGCGTTTGCTCCAGTTGTTAGTCATTCAACACTTAGTGTTCTTTTGGCAGTTCCAGGGCAACGGAAAAGGCACGTGCAGCATTTTGATGCCTAAACCGCATTCTTTAAAAGTGATCTTAACATGCAAAAACCAAGTTTGTAAATTGAAGAAGAGAGTATTCACGGCCTAAAGCTCTCCCCAAGGTCTTGAAACAAGGTTATTCATTCAGCATTAGTCGGCATTGTTTTTTTCGAACAAAGTAAAATTGCCCAATCCTCATATACAAAAAAGATTGTTAATATCTGGATTTTCATTTTGATTTAGGTTGATGACTTGCAAGTTGCAAGTAAACGCATACAACTTATAAGTGATGATAGCAAGTTATTTGGGTTTCAAACATATACATACAAAATGTCATTTTATCAAGGATTACATCGCCTGTGGTGTTATAAGATGTGACTACTGTGGAAGGGTCAACATGGTCGCAGATTTTCTTAAAAAAGCCACTACAAGGAGGAAGAATCAAAGATCTCAGAGATAGATGTGGATTGGTTAAGCTCGTTTGAGGAGGAATATTGAAATTCAAACGCACTCATTGAGCACGTCTTTCGTGACCATAGGTAAAAATGGCGGCCCAGGGCAAACTAGCTCCGCGGGCCCAATTAGCGCCGGAAGGCGCCGTTTTGATACCATAAGTTGACAGCATCTATCTTCTTGTATATGTATCTTATTCAATTATCTCTCTTTTTCTGTTTTTTGTTTCAAGTAGAATACCAACTCAGCTTTTGTCTGTCTGTAACAAATCATCGAACAATAAAGTACAACAGATTTAAAAAAAAAAACTTTGCTTGTTATATCTTTTATTTAACTATTGGATTATTTTATATACAGCATAACTAGGTAATTTGAAGAGAAGTGACTTTCTGGAGAACTTGATAGTGAAACTGCTCCAACTGTGGCCTACAGCTGCTTGGAAAGCTATGCTTTATTTGAAAATGTTACTAAGTAGTAACTTAAATTTCGCGCGAAATTCATAATTTTTTTATGTAAACACGACTTAATTTCAGATTTTACATTATTTCGTTGGGAAAAAATAACCCTATGAAAATAGCGAAATAAACCGATAGATACAGATAAAAACTGTGAAAACGATGCTACTAAGTGTGATAGCCCATGACTCCTAAAATTAATTTAAAACTACAATCTTCTATGTATGCGTAGAAGCGGGAAGATATATCAATCATTATTACACAATTTACGGTTAATATTAAAAATAGTATGGTAGGTTAACAAAATATAACTATTATGTTTTAGCATACAAATTCGTTCGTTTATTTAAAGGTAAACATTCATAAATATTTATGTTCAACTTAAACTTTTAAACGCTAACTGGCTGAACCCAATGGTGTAGCTGCAGCTCCAGCACTTAGCACTGTCACAGTTGAAAAGTACAAAAATAGTGTACAGCATGAAGCTGTAGCTGCAGCAAAAGTTGACTCAACTTAAACTTTTGCTGCTCGCTTCATGCTGCATTTGAGATAAAATAGGACCGTTCTATACTTTTTAACCATTGGGAACCGCTCTACACCATTGTAGAGGTCGTTGTCTACAGGAGTGAAGGATTTTAAAGTCAGCTTCTCCTGTAACGATTCTTTAGCTGCATCCTATTGTGTTCAGCCAGTTATAAGCACCTGGTAAAAACTTAAGTATTTATGTTCAACCTTAAATGCCACGTTCTACATTTTTTTATATATTTAAGTTTCGTTTCAAATAAAATTATATTCAAAACTCTTAAATGACTGCCGATATAAAACAATAAACAATTTAAATTCCTTACTTGGATCTTTCAACGCTCATTTTCTCGGATATAATTGGATTTATGTTGTGTTCGAAAGCTATGTAATCTTTCCAAAGTGATTCTATGCCAATTATTGGAGTTATGACCGCCTTCTGGTACACTCTTCGCACAGCCGTTATTTTTTGATTCTCTGCGTAACTTCCTATAGCTTCGACCCCCTTCAAAAAGTTAATATAGTCCTGCCAAATTGAAAACGAATGCAAGTCCATTCCGATTTTTTCTAGGGCAAAGTCATATGCTTGTGCCAATTTTTCTCTTCAAGAAACAAAATAAATAAGACAAATAAATCAACAAATAAACTAGCCAAAACTTACTTGTGTGTACTTAACCCAGCTTTTGTTTCCTTTACATATGTTAAGTATAGTTTCCACAAATCAATGTTGAGAATTTTAACCAAACACCGTTGGAATAACTTTTCTACCCTTTCATAGTTGCGGCCTTTCATTTCTTGCTCAATGAAAATCTTCCAGTAGCGTGCAGTAGTTGGGAAGACACCTACCAATGATTCATAAAGTGAACGCACTTCATTAACATTGCGTGTTTGTGCCTCCCGCAGAAGAACTGACCACGATTCTTTATCATAAGGTCGAATTTCAACAACTTGTTGGGAGCGAACCAGGCGCTCATGTCCCCATTCCTAGAAAAATAAACTTAAATGTAAACTCTGTTTTTAAAATAAAAAAAAATCTAACAATATCAATTTTTATTTGCTCACGAAGATCCATTTGAAGTGTGTTAGATTTTAATGGTAAAATCAGGTTAATCACTTTTAAATTTATTGTTATTAATTATTTATTGAAAATAATATTTGCGCTTATTTATTTTTGTGGGATTATTAACAATTATAAAAAGGTTTATTCCGGCAATCAGAAAACAAAACGTAAAACGACCCAGACCACTGATCAGAGATTATCCCTCAGAGATTATCCACTGAAGATGAGAATTTGGAACTTCCACCAGACGTCAGTGTCAAACAAACAAAAAAACAAAAGTTTGACAGTAAAATTTGCAAGTGGATTTACAATTAGGCTTTTCCAGGAAAAATCTTTGGGCCTTACTAATAATCAAACGCTAATGTCGACTATTAGTTAACCGGAAGGTTAAAACAAAGTGCTAAGATTTAACAAAATGCTACCAATAAACAATTTAACCCTTTCACTAACTAGTGTCCAGACTTTCCTTGAATCTATTACAAAATCTACTACAAATTAGAAAATAAATTGAATGAACTGTCAGAATTTCCACGAAAGTCTGTTAAAGTTCCAACCGGAGGCAACCAACTAATTTATTTTTATTTTAGTTTATTTATTTATGAATTCAGATAATTAAGTCGTTTGCTGAAGGAACAATTAAAACCCAAGTTGGTTTTATATTATTTCTATCAGCAGGTCCAGTAATTTTAAATTAAAATAAAAAAACTATCACAGTGATATTTTAATATTGTAGTCAGATTTTCTTATTTTTTGTTTTGGGGCGTAGGTAAAACAAGTAGGTAGGTACAATATTTTATAAAGAAGGCGAAGTTTTACTTTTCGGGAACGCTCTTGCCAGCTACCGAAAAAACATCGTAAGTCCATCGCTCTGCTTAGTTGCGTCCTCCCTTGTCGCCACATTCACACCTCAGATACCCGCTCTTGCCACAGCTGTAGCAAGTCTTGGTTACTTGGAAATGTGACTCGCTCTGTTGCATTTGTAACACGATAAAATGAAGTTGGACGAGCTACGGCTATCGTACATCTGTTCGGGACAGTTGCGGGCCCAGTGGTCGTTTGTTGCATTTGTAGCATGTTGGGTTATCCATTTGGGTGCAGGATTTGGAAATGTGATCAATTCCATTGCGACGACTCCTCGGGGCATGCATGAGTGTAATGCCTGGTTTGGTTGCATTTGTAGCATTTCTCCGGGTTGCCTCCATTCCTCCGCCACCGCCCGGAGCCCGGAATTACATGTCACGTGCATAATGGCCGGGACGATTGCATTTGTAGCAAGCGATGATGAAATTGTTGATTGATGTTTTGTTTGTTAAGTTTTTTTTGGATAACTTTATTTTCTGTAACACTGTCACATAAATAAAAAAAAACAACAAGGCAGGAACTGTCATAATTTGCTCTTTTCCTTCAAAGTTAAGTATTGCCGTATTATTTTTTTACAGAATGTATTAAAGTACTAATAGTACGTCAATTGATTTAAGTGTTGGAGCAATTTTTATTTAAATTAATAACACCATATTTTTTAACAAGGAAATATATTTCTTATACTTTATTTTAATATTTTTCATTCGAGGAAAATCTTAAACTTAAAATATTTTCAAATAAAAATAAGTTAACTGGCATATTTTGTCTGAGTATTTAATTATTTTTTTTTTTTAGGTTTTCTATTGTTAAACAGTAAGGGCCAGTTTTTCACAGTGTGTTATCTGTTATCCATGATTATTTCCACTTGTATCAAGAAATCCATAGCTTGAGTTGTCAATCATGGATTAAGCCAATCAGCTGATTTCGGTTGACTTACACCATTTAACCAGGATTTTGAAAATTGTATCAAAAACTCGACCTATTGTGAACAACTGGCTCTAAGGGTATCTGAAGATTGAAACCAACCCATGAATATACCTATACATATTGAAAACGACCTGCTAACATGGGAGTAGAATTAAGTATTAAATACAAATTTCGGTACCATAAAACAGCACTAGGGCAGCACTTTTCATTTAGTGTTCGACTTTAAACATGGATTTCCGTGTATTAAATTTTGACATATTGCTAACGACTAAACTGGAGATTAAAGTCGTTATTGGTATGCGGATTTTCTAAAATCTGAAGATTTTCTTTTAACCTCAACACTAAATTTGATTATTAGTAAGGCCCTTTGTCTTTTCTCTTTCTAATTTTGACATGAAAATATGTAGGGAAAATATATTTTGCTGTCAAACTAACTATTCATTTTTTTTTTACTTGTTTGGCACTGAAGTCTGGTGAATGTTCCAAATGGACCTTTGCCACCAAATGTCAGAAATGTCAGTGTAAAATTTGTAAAAAAAATAACAACCTCACAGCACTCCCTGGTCGGAAAACAAAACCAAATGTCAAGGCACGAAGGCGAGGGAAAAAAAATCGTGTGGTTAATAACAGTGATTAATATATACTAAAATTATTTTTATTTTTGTCAAACACGTAAAAAAATGTTCACCAAAGTAATAAATTGAATTTATGTTGTTGAACGCACAAAAAATCTGAATTTTCAGTCGAAAGTTGTTGTGCCAAATGCTAGCATTTACCTAAAGAATTTACATTAAAACGAAATAAAATAGAAGTTTAATTATATTCTTAAACTAAGCGTCAGTAGTTCTGGTTAACTAAATCAGCAACAAATTACAGCAAGACTATGTGAAGTTTAATAAAAAAATAATTAAACAATTTTGCGATGTAGAATTATGGGAACATTTTTCCAAGAATAGTTAATTTTTTGATTTATCAACTCATTTTTTTATGAAAAAAAAAATTATTTGTTCGTGACGTAAATCAAATCAAACTCATTTTGGAATAGTTTTTCTGACTAGAAAACTTAAAAAAATGATAATTTATAACAAAACTACTGCGCTAGCGGGAAAAAAAATGTTTACGTTTGTACATTTGTACTTTTTGGCTTATGTAGTTAACACTTAAATAAATAAAACACTAACCAGAGCAAAAATCATATGTGGTTTTCCAGTCAACCATTTCAGATTTGGGGGTCAGATTCCAGATCAATCGTGGTAACTAGAACGAATCGCGATTGATCCTTTTTTTGTAAAGGTGTAGGTGATTTGTCTGTGTTTACTGATGTAAGTAGTGATAGTATATGTAGGGAAAAATTCCTACAAGTATTTTTTTCCTAGGGAACAGTTTTTTCTTTAATACAAAAATATTATATATTTGGCTTTATTTTCTTGATGAAACTGGTGAAAAAATTCTTACAAAACGTTTTTTTTTTTCAAATTATAAAAGAACATTTTTGTGTTTAAATTGTAATTAATTTCAACTACGCGAATACTTTCACCTGTCTTAATTTATTGAAATGGAGATTAATGAGAGAACCCACACTGGCGCTATGCAAATCTTTGAACATTCTTCAGTCGTCGCATATTCGCGCGAAGGTTTAGCGCCGGTCTGGGAGCCTTTATTGATTTGTTTCATAAGAAAAAACTCAAAAGTGGGACTGACTTTTAATCTTGAAATTATTAATATCCTGAGGCCATTTTGAAATTATGACAAAATATAAGAAAGAAAAGATTTACGCATTCTTTTCTTGACTTCATTTAAATGAATGTGATATTGTACATTATTTTGTTCAATCAAATTGAAATCAAAAAATATAATACAAATTAGGGAATTTTTTGTTCCCTAGCAGGAATTTTATTTTGTTGGTATACTATCACTGCTTTATAACGTGATTCGGCCATCGATCGGATCCATATATCCACAGGAATCCCGTCCATCCAAAATCCAAATCAAAGGAGAAGCTATCGGTCGATGGTGAGGAAGAAGACAATGAACATGAAACAAGGTCACTACATAAGGATTACTATGGAATTTTAATAAAAATAATTCTATTTTCACAAAAAACAATGGACTAACCCACATGTTTCCACAATGCCTTTCATTCCATATGAAAATATTTATTTTATTAAACAAATGCCTTATCAAAAGTAAACAATGCTAGCGAAAGGCCAAAAACGAATTTAAACTGACGAGGAGAGGACGACGTTTAGAAATGTCAATTTGGTTCGTGTGCAAGTGTGTGTGAAAGTATGTGTAAATCTGCCAATAAATCGAGATTTGAAAGATCAATCGAGAAAAAAAACAGACCACGAAAAAAATCAATTTTTTTGGTTGTTAGGAACGTAAAATCTGAAAAAGATCAAGTTGACCCCCATAAAAATCAATTTTTTTGGTTGTTTGGAAAACCACAATAATGTGGTTTTCCAGTCAACCATTTCAGATTTGGGGGTCAGATTCCAGATCAATCGTGGTAACTAGAACGAATCGCGATTGATCCTTTTTTTTGTAAAGGTGTAGGTGATTTGTCTGTGTTTACTGATGTAAGTAGTGATAGTATATGTAGGGAAAAATTCCTACAAGTATTTTATTCCTAGGGAACAGTTTTTTCTTTAATACAAAAATATTATATATTTGGCTTTATTTTCTTGATGAAACTGGTGAAAAAATGCGTAAGAAAAAATTCTTACAAAACGTTTTTTTTTTTCAAATTATAAAAGAACATTTTTGTGTTTAAATTATAATTAATTTCAACTACGCGAATACTTTCACCTGTCTTAATTTATTGAAATGGAGAGTGATGAGAGAACCCACACTGGCGCTATGCAAATCTTTGAACATTCTTCAGTCGTCGCATATTCGCGCGAAGGTTTAGCGCCGGTTTGGGAGCCTTGATTGATTTGTTTCATAAGAAAAAACTCAAAAGTGGGACTGACTTTTGATCTTGAAATTATTAATATCCTGAGGCCATTATGAAATTATGACAAAATATAAGAAAGAAAAGATTTACGCATTCTTTTCTTGACTTCATTTAAATGAATGTGATATTGTACATTATTTTGTTCAATCAAATTGAAATCAAAAAATAGAATACAAATTAGGGAATTTTTTGTTCCCTAGCAGGAATTTTATTTTGTTGGTATACTATCACTGCTTTATAACATGATTTGGCCATCGGTCGGATCCATATATCCACAGGAATCCCGTCCATCCAAAATCCAAATCAAAGGAGAAGCTATCGGTCGATGGTGAGGAAGAAGACAATGACCATGAAACAAGGTCACTACATAAGGATTACTATGGAATTTTAATAAAAAATAACTTTATTTTCACAAAAAACAATGGACTAACCCACATGTTTCCACAATGCCTTTCATTCCATATGAAACATTTATCCAATTTAATCACTAATTGACTCTAAACTCAAGAAGTCAATGGTTAACGGTAATGAGGACAATAAAGACAAAAATTTCACTAATTAAACTTCATTATTTGTATTTATTTTATTAAACAAATGCCTTATCAAAAGTAAACAATGCTAGCGAAAGGCCAAAACGAATTTAAACTGACGAGGAGAGGACGACGTTTAGAAATGTCAATTTGGTTTGTGTGCAAGTGTGTGTGAAAGTATGTGTAAATCTGCCAATAAATCGAGATTTGAAAGATCAATCGAGAAAAAAAACAGACCACGAAAAAAATCAATTTTTTTGGTTGTTAGGAACGTAAAATCTGAAAAAGATCAAGTTGACCCCCATAAAAATCAATTTTTTTGGTTGTTTGGAAAACCACATAAGTACTTCAACATTTCCCCCCCCACTTTCGATTTACTCTGAATTTTCAGATGAGAATTTTTGGCTGAAAATTCATAGGAAACGTAAGCAAACGTTACTAAAAGTCATTTAACTTTTTATGGCAGCTGGCCAATCAGAAGCTCCAAAAATTCAGAAATCTAAAAATTCAGATGTCAAACGTAATTTCAACTCACCAGCTTTTCACCATGAAAATGGCGGATGTTAGGTGGGATATCGGGATGTGTTGAAAAAAAAAAACAAATTTAATGTTTATGAAACCGAGTTTGATAAGATTTGCCATAATCTTCTTCAAATCTCGAAGATTACCATACAAATTTATTTCGTAACTCTAGAAGATTTCAAATAAATCATGTCAAATCTTCATAGCTGAAATAGTTATACAAATAGTGGTGGAAATACTAAAAATATTTATTTAATCTTAATTGGGATAGAGGCTGTCCCAAACCAAAGCGAAACATTCGCGCGGATATGCGACGACTGAATAATGTTCAAAAATTCTCATCGCGCCAGTGTGGGTGCTCCCATTAATCTCCATGTAAATAAATTAAGACAGGCGAAAGTTTCGTCGTCACTTTGAAATATTCGCGTTGGTTTGGGAGAGCCTTAAGGCTGTCCCAAAGCAACGCGAAACATTCGCGCGAATATGCGACGACTGAATAATGTTCGAAGATTCGCATCGCGCCAGTGTGGGTGCTCCCATTAATCTCCATGTAAATAAATTAAAGGCTGTCCCAAACCAACGCGAAACATTCGCGCGAATATGCGACGACTGAATAATGTTCGAAGATTCGCATCGCGCCAGTGTGGGTGCTCCCATTAATCTCCATGTAAATAAATTAAGACAGGCGGAAGTTTCGTCGTCGCGCCGAATGTTTCGCGTTGGTTTGGGAGAGCCTTAAAACAGGCGGAAGTTTCGTCGTCGCGCCGAATGTTTCGCGTTGGTTTGGGAGAGCCTTTAAACCTTCGGTGAAAACAGAATAAGTCTACTACGATTTTCGCGAACTGATCTATATAATGGAAAAGCGTTATCATACATGAAAGTTAACGCCAATTGAAGAATTTTATAGGTGTGTTCTTAAGTAGAACAGTATAAAGGCTCTCCCAAACCAACGCCAATATTTCAGAACGACGACGAAACTTTCGCCTGTCTTAATTTATATACACACTGGCGCAATGAGAATCTTCGAACATTATTCAGTCGTCGCATATTCGAGCCAATGTTTCCCGCTGGTTTGAGACAGCCTTAACTGTATAACATTTCGTTTTTGCCAAAGGGGCTGAACACAAAAGACGCGAGTTATGGCGCGTGTCCTTTCCTTAAGGCTTAACTACATAAGCCCAAAAAGTGAAAAAGTACAAACGTGAAAATTTTGAAACTCATTTTGGAATAGTTTTTCTGACTGGAAAACTTATAAAAATAATGCAGAAAGATTAAATTTTGGTCTAAAAAAAATTTGTATATTCTTTTTCATAAAACAACTGCGCTAGCGGGAAAAAAATATTTTTAATTTTGTAAATACAACAGTACTTTTTGGCTTATGTAGTTAAGCCTTTATGAAGTTAAAGTAAATAAAACCTTGATAAAGTACGAACACTTCTCTCGTGTGGTGTGTTGTGGAGTAGTGTATCGCTGTCATTCCAATGTATTTCATATATTTCGACACAAAACATCACACGATTCAAATATAGCTCTACGCATATGAAATACATTAGAGGGATAGCAACACACTACTCCCCATCGCACCACACGAGAGTATAGTTTGGTTCGGGCTTAAAGAATGGTGTTCACATTGGACTGTCTCTTCCGACTTTTGTTGACTTCTCTGTTAACCTCACTCCCACTTTACCGTAAGAAAGAGCTGACTTTTTCTTTCGTGACATATGTTCTTTCAGCCTGTACTTTATCTTTGCCTTTTGCACCAAATCCTACACAATTCAATTTTTTCAATTAGTAACATATTTATTTAATTTAATTTACGTTTCGTTAGTGAAAAACTTCGAACTAATCCTTCAACGAACACAGATTTTAATTTTATTTTAACGACTTTGAACGTGGAGTTAGATAAAACAAATAAATGTCATTGAGTCGTCCAATGTGAACACCGTCTATAATATTAGACAGGTATACATGTGAGCTCTACAAACAACGGAAATAAATGAAGCGATTTGTTAAATAAACAAGGAATACAATAGGGAATGCAAAAACGAGTCGCCAAAATTTGGCCTACGACTCACATGCAGCTTGCTTTCCATTTCATAGTTCAAAAAATGTAATGACACAAAGAACGTGTATGACGATGTTCACATTGGACTGAAGAAGATTCTCATCGCGCCAGTGTGGGTGCTCCCATTAATCTCCATGGAAATAAATTAAGCCAGGCGAAAGTTTCGTCGTCATTCTGAAGTATTCGCTTTGGTTTTGGAGAGCCTTAATGCTCTTAAAAGCCGTGTTTTTGTTTGCAAGCCCGGAGGGATTTGGTTAAAAAATGATATTGGGGATTATCTACCGACGACATCACAGAAAAAAATGGAGTTTGAATAAAAACTATTGATTAGAAGTAGGGTGACATGGTCGACATTGCACCACCCATTTTTCAAATGGCTCTACTTTCTTCAAATGTGATTCTTTTTGTTAGATTTTTTAACATCACTTATATACATTTGTTAGAAAAATTCATGTATAATATATTTTTGCATAGTATGTTTATCATTAAATCTAAAATTAATTGTTCAGAAAAAGGGAAATGGTGCATAGTGTACCATAGTAGGTACTAACTGAACCAGTCTTATGTCCACAATGCACCATGCAGGTACTCAATGCACCACCAACTAATTTCAAGAAATAAAACAAGCATTTCAAGTGATATTGAGTTTTATTTAAAAAAAATCATATAGGAATTCATTGTATCTAAGAATAAAAACAAAAATTATTCAATTAACATTTATAAAAAAATATATGAGAATTTAATAATAACAAAAAAGTAAATAAATAAATAAATTAATCACTTCTCTTTAAAGTATAACAAAAAAGAAAAAAAACAGCCACGAAATTAATTAATATTCTTTTTCAGTTAAACGGAATAGATCAACGTATGTTTAGTTTAAAAACATATTCAGAAAATTTGTATAGTGACTGTTCTCTGCGTTGGACCTGATACAGCAGGATCTTTAAGAATGTATTTTATCTCCTCCTCATTGACTAGAGCAAAATCTGGGACTTGTTGCATATAAAAATGTTCATTAGCCTTTGATTTTAGTCTCAAAAATGCAATGAACCATTCGTTGCTACTGTTTTTAGGTTCTAATATTTTTCCAATATAGCAAACTTTGGATTTTTTTGACATATAAGTCAAGCTTGCATTCCTTTGCAGCCTTTCGAATCGACATTCCAGCATCTATATGAAAGAGGGCTTGTTTCATCTCATCCCTTGTGTGGAATCCCTTCTTCCTATTCAAAACTGGCTTCCGTGGCATCTTAAACAAAAATAGAAAAACCTGAGAAAACATTATAATCAGGTGGGTGCAAAATGCACCATGCTGCATTTAAAACCATGTTGTTGTGGTGCATAGTGCACTACCCCAAAACTTTATTTTTAAGTCAAAATAAATCGCTAACTACCCAATTATATTAAAATCTATTTTATTTCGCCAATAAATAAAACAACAACAGTTATTTTTATCAAAGTTTAATAAAAAAAAAGACACCACAACTTAAATGAGAATAAAAAACAACTTACCTCAATTTTTTTTCTTTGGACTGTAAATTTATAAAAAGACTTGTGCACGTCCGCACACACCAACAACTAGCAACAGACTGACTGAGTTCCACTGACATTTTTGAAAAAGGCGCATAAAATTAATGTGGTTTTCCAAACAACCAAAAAAATTGATTTTTATGGGGGTCAACTTGATCTTTTTCAGATTTTACGTTCCTAACAACCAAAAAAATTGATTTTTTTCGTGGTCTGTTTTTTTTCTCGATTGATCTTTCAAATCTCGATTTATTGGCAGATTTACACATACTTTCACACACACTTGCACACAAACCAAATTGACATTTCTAAACGTCGTCCTCTCCTCGTCAGTTTAAATTCGTTTTGGCCTTTCGCTAGCATTGTTTACTTTTGATAAGGCATTTGTTTAATAAAATAAATACAATTAATGAAGTTTAATTAGTGAAATTTTTGTCTTTATTGTCCTCATTACCGTTAACCATTGACTTCTTGAGTTCGGAGTCAATTAGTGATTAAATTGGATAAATGTTTCATATGGAATGAAAGGCATTGTGGAAACATGTGGGTTAGTCCATCTTTTTTTTTGTGAAAATAAAATTATTTTTATTAAAATTCCATAGTAATCCTTATGTAGTGACCTTGTTTCATGTTCATTGTCTTCTTCCTCACCATCGACCGATAGCTTCTCCTTTGATTTGGATTTTGGATGGACGGGATTCCTGTGGATATATGGATCCGACCGATGGCCAAATCATGTTACAAAGCAGTGATAGTATACCAACAAAATAAAATTCCTGCTAGGGAACAAAAAATTCCCTAATTTGTATTCTATTTTTTGATTTCAATTTGATTGAACAAAATAATGTACAATATCACATTCATTTAAATGAAGTCAAGAAAAGAATGCGTAAATCTTTTCTTTCTTATATTTTGTCATAATTTCAAAATGGCCTCAGGATCAAGATTAAAAGTCAGTCCCACTTTTGAGTTTTTTCTTATGAAACAAATCAATAAAGGCTCCCAAACCGGCGCTAAACCTTCGCGCGAATATGCGACGACTGAAGAATGTTCAAAGATTTGCATAGCGCCAGTGTGGGTTCTCTCATTAATCTCCATTTCAATAAATTAAGACAGGTGAAAGTATTCGCGTAGTTGAAATTAATTATAATTTAAACACAAAAATGTTCTTTTATAATTTGAAAAAAAAAACGTTTTGTAAGAATTTTTTCTTACGCATTTTTTCACCAGTTTCATCAAGAAAATAAAGCCAAATATATAATATTGTTGTATTAAAGAAAAAACTGTTCCCTAGGAAAAAAATGCTTGTAGGAATTTTTCCCTACATATACTATCACTACTTACATCAGTAAACACAGACAAATCACCTACACCTTTACAAAAAAAAGGATCAATCGCGATTCGTTCTAGTTACCACGATTGATCTGGAATCTGACCCCCAAATCTGAAATGGTTGACTGGAAAACCACATAAGTGAAGTTTACACTGATGCAATTGTCGGTATGTTAGATTTTACTGTGGTGCATGGTGAACCACTGGTGCAATAGCCGTGTTCCATTGGGACTTGCAAAGTACTTTTAGTACTTCCCAGTAGATGATGAATGGAATGCTTTCATTTTGCCAAAAGTAAAATCGAACCTCAATATCAATTTAATTTCGGTTATTTGTTTTTTTTATTTTACTTTAAAATGTGAAAAATGTCAACAACAATAATCTATTACGTCATTTCTGTTGATTGGTGATGTCTTTTTCTTGTTTGGAAACATTCTGTTACTAGATTAATGAACTACTTTGAACTACTTCGACCACAGAGTAGAAGTAGTTGACTGCAGTCAGAAGTACTTGGCAGTAGATACTGGAGCCCAAAGGAACACACCTAATGTCAACCATGTCACCCTACATATGCAATTCACGCCGTTAAAACAGTTTAGCCCCGAAAATTATGTGCTCTTAGCTATGCCTGGAGGGGATTAGTTGTTGTTGCATTTAACATGTTAATTCCTTAGCCCGGACGCGACACAGTTTTTTATTGATCAAGTTCCTCCAGGCTTGCACAAAGGACGAGACTAGAGACATGCCAATTTATAACAGTTATAACAATGTTTGGCCATTAAAAGCGGGCGTACGTTTACGCGCTTCGCACTACTTAAAAAAAAAACTTTAGGTGCATGAATTATGCCCACCGGCGGAGGACCGTGGCCCTGCGGGGCCGCATTAACAGTAATTTTATAAACAAAAACTGTTATAATTGGCATGTCTACTCACTTCCTGCAAAAAAAACACGCCTAAAGTTGTCTCACGACAGTTGCGTTGATTCTCTGATATCTCATTCGTTTTTTTTTTTTGTCATGTTCACAGTCTCGTTCGAGGGCGAAATACAATACCATACAATCGTATAAACAAAACAAATAGTGACAAAAGACAATCGAATATACTTAAATTGATTATAAATTTTCACGTTCAATTTGTTTCCACGAACTTATCCTTATAAGGTTGGGTTAGCACTTGATAACTCGTTGCTTCTTTTATTATACTTTTTGAACATACCCATTGAAACTCGTAAATAACCGACATTTTGGTGGTGAATGTACGCTTTTTGCATGTGTGTGCAAATAAAGAGTGGTGGATGTACGCTTACTGCATATGTGTGCGTGTTTCTCCTGAATTTCCCCTATATGAGCTTGTAGGCAAACTCGGATGACAGGCGAGATTGGTATCTTCATATAGAGTGTTTTTGATGTGAACACCACAGATTAGCCATATGAAGATGAGAATGTTTCGTACGTTTCACCCTCCAAAACCCATTTGTTTCCATTGTTGTATTTGTAATTTTTTCCCGCGTCGATGAATAGATGTGAAATGCAACAACAATTTAACCAGGTGTGTGAAGATCCCTACTGTCTATGTGTGAGGTTTTTATACAAACATTCTCATTTTTTATCTGATATCTGACAGCTCAACCTTGTAGGCAAATAAAAATGGCTGCCGGGGATTCTCATCTTCATGTGGCTAATCTGTGGTGAACACCGTCGTTTAAAAATCAGTGGATTTTTGTTGACGTCTTCTTTTGTGACAACTGTTTCTCTGTCTGTGAATTATCTTTGGCACTTTAATCTAAAGCCCGAACCACACTACTCTCGTGTGATGTGTTGTGTCGAAATCTATGAAATACATTGGAATGACAGGGACACACTACTCCACAACACACCCCACGAGAGTAGTGTGGATAGGGCTTTACCCGGAGGCCACACGAGCCAGTACTGGCATGCAAGTTGCAATACATACACATTGTTAGTCCATTGTTTTTTGTGAAAATAAAATTATTTTTATTAAAATTCCATAGTAATCCTTATGTAGTGACCTTGTTTCATGTTCATTGTCTTCTTCCTCACTATCGACCGATAGCTTCTCCTTGACGGTGTTCACATTGGATTGACTCATCCGATTTTTTTTGACGTGAATCCAAGTGGGTTTGTTCAGACACAAACTAATGTGAACACATCGGACTTACTGTGACGTTTAGCAGTCGTTAAAACAAACCAGAAATGTGTGCAGTTTGAAAGATTAATTACATTTTTTTCACTTGCAAAATGTAAATCTTCTTTAATAAATATGTTTCCAATTGAAAAAAATTGGATTCTGTAAGATTTAAGGCTGTCCCAAACCAACGCGAAACATTCGCGCGAATATGCGACGACTGAATAATGTTCGAAGATTCGCATCGCGCCAGTGTGGGTGCTCCCATTAATCTCCCTGTAAATAAATTAAGACAGGCGGAAGTTTCGTCGTCGCGCCGAATGTTTCGCGTTGGTTTGGGAGAGCCTTAAAGTGCCAAAGATAAATCACAGACAGAGAAAACAGATGTCACAAAAGAAGACGTCAAAAAAAATCCACTGATTTTTAAATAATTTAAAAAATCCTGGCTTTGCTGGCCATCTCTTTCTCACCATGAAGTGGAAGTGAGCAAAAGCACAGAGACGTCAAAAAAAATCGGAGGAGTCAGTCCAATATGAACACCGTCCTTTGATTTGGATTTTGGATGGACGGGATTCCTGTGGATATATGGATCCGACCGATGGCCAAATCATGTTATAAAGCAGTGATAGTATACCAACGAAATAAAATTCCTGCTAGGGAACAAAAAATTCCCTAATTTGTATTCTTTTTTTTTATTTCAATTTGATTGAACAAAATAATGTACAATATTACATTCATTTAAATGAAGTCAAGAAAAGAATGCGTAAATCTTTTCTTTCTTATATTTTGTCATAATTTCAAAATGGCCTCAGGATATTAATAATTTCAAGATTAAAAGTCAGTCCCACTTTTGAGTTTTTTCTTATGAAACAAATCAATAAAGGCTCCCACACCGGCGCTAAGCCTTCGCGCGAATATGCGACGACTGAACAATGTTCAAAGATTTGCATAGCGCCAGTGTGGGTTCTCTCATTAATCTCCATTTCAATAAATTAAGACAGGTGAAAGTATTCGCGTAGTTGAAATTAATTATAATTTAAACACAAAAAAGTTCTTTTATAATTTGAAAAAAAAAAAACGTTTTGTAAGAATTTTTTCTTACGCATTTTTTCACAAGTTCCATCAAGAAAATAAAGCCAAATATATAATATTTTTGTATTAAAGAAAAAACTGTTCCCTAGGAAAAAAATTCTTATAGGAATTTTTCCTTACATATACTTTCACTACTTACATCAGTAAACACAGACAAATCACCTACACCTTTACAAAAAAAAGCATCAATAGAGGTCTTCCAAGATTTGTCTTTGGCTTTTCTCTTTCTAATTTGACATCTAAAAACAACAACAAAAAAAGTCGCTGGTTGGAAAATATTTACATGCTCTTGGCAGTGTTAAAAATCCGGTCATTTGATTATTTTTTGTATTTGGAACTGAAAACTTAAACTTAGTGTTTAAACATTTTAGTGAACATTTTTTCAAGTGTTTGATACAAAAAAAATAATTTTATTACATATTAATCACTATTATTAAACAACCGACTTTTTTGGCTCGCCTTCGTGCCTTCGGCATTTGGTTTTGTTTTCCAATCAGGGAGTGCTGTCAGATTGTTTTTTTTTTTATTTCACACTGACGCTTCTGACATTTGGTGGCAGAGATCCATCGCGATTCGTTCTAGTTACCACGATTGATCTGGAATCTGACCCCCAAATCTGAAATGGTTGACTGGAAAACCACATTAGATGACGATTTTCAAAATAACGGACAAGTTGGTGGTGGTGAACACAGATTAGCCATGGAATGGATTAGTTGTGTCCCTTTGTGTTTTCCACACATACTTTGATACAACTAGTACATCAGCTGTTCGTTCAGCTCGTGGGCGAACCGAAATGACAGCCCAGGATTGGCATCTTCATATAGAGTGTGTTTGGTCAGATCCGATCTATAGTCCATGGTAAATAAACCTTTTAATTTCTGTAAAGAAAAATGAATGCTGAAATAGATGTTTTCATTAGTAATTATACTCTTATTGATTCAGACATATTCCAACAATGGATAGAAGGTTATTCGAGTAAGAGTTGAAACAATAAATATTAAACATTCTCAGGCGTGAAATAATTACCTTTCTGTTTTGAAGCTTCAGAGGCCTCACTATATCTGAAACAGAAGTGCTTTGGACAATTTATGAGCGCACATATAGACCTAATTGTTTCAGATATTTTGGATCAATACAGGACTTATTCCTTAATAGAGCGCTTATTACATGCACCTGTTAAGCTGTCAGAGCAGTCATCTTTTCAACTGGAAACTAAAACACTTCGACTAATTATTGAAAAGTTAAAAATAATAATAACCACAATTTTAACATTAATCATATCGTTTTAAGGTATTATTCTATTGATGACTCTGTGGCCAGAGAAATACTGGGAAAAAAATTGTCTTCACGTTATCGAAAGGATCTGGATGAAGTTTCTGAAAAAACATTTGTGAAGTTGAAATCATGCAGGTAAACAGTTTGAATTTACAAAGGGTTAATCGTTTGTTAAATGCCGGTTTGTTAAATTGCAATGAAATAAGAAACTGTCTAAAGGCACCTAGTTTCGCGTACGCGAAATTAGTTCTCATACCTAAACAGTGAAAAATTAAAAAAGAACTGCATATAACAAACCTTGGACCTACCCCAAATCCTATAGTGTAGCAGCATGCCCCCCCCCCATACATACCTCACTATTTAAGTATGAGAACTGGTATGGGAACTAATTTCGCGTACACGAATCTACGTGCCTTTAGACAGACTTATAAAATAATCAACTCTATTACCGATTTCTTGGGACTCTTTTCCCGGAAATGAAATAAGTATACTCTTTGGGAATCTCTAAAATCGATGCAATTAAAACGAAAAAAAAAACATTATTTAGGAGTTTGCCATTACTATATTGCCTGGCTACATAGTAGAACACTGCGGCTACACGATAAAGAAAAAATCCTTTCAGTAACCCACCCTTCCCTATCTAGCCGTTCAAATCCATCAATCTTACATAAAAAGTTCAGCCTGTCGAATTCCTTTCAACAGAGGAATCGAATTTTATCTAAACCGAATCGATTTTTTGCTAAACCGAATCGATTTGTTAGTGTCAATTTTATTAAACGTTTTCATATTAAAAAAAAAACAATGGTAGCTCAGATGTGTAACAGAGAAGTTGCACGAAAAAGATAATCATAAATATATTCTATAAACATTGTAAAACAATTAAACTTTCATTGGTCATAATTAGCAATGATTTTGACTTTTGGAAAAAAGCATTTTCACCCATGGGACAAAGTATGAGATCTTTAATTTCAGCGGAGCGTTAATTTGTTGCCGAAAACCAAATACCAACTCTATTCAGAATATGCAATTTACGTAGTAAAGTATAAAGTAGGCTGGGTTCTGGTTTTGGGCTGGTTTTCGTCAGCTAGCCTAGGTTAGATGGATATCATTAAAAACAATTAAGACAACAGAAAATACATTGAAGATTAAAATCAATTTACGTTTTACAAGAACAATGACCCAAAGCAGAAAAGTTTAAAAACTTGCATGTTTCATGTCTAAAATTGTCCAAACAAGAATAGGGACCAGACATACATATCTACCAGGATTGTCTATAAGGCCATTTGCACCAACGACTTTGAAAAATGTAGGAGTGTTGAAAAGAAGTTGGAAAATTTGTTCAAATTTTTTAAAATTGCAATTGCAAATCCAAGAAAACATTGGGTGAACGCATACGAGTTTATCTTCTTTCAATTAAGTTTTTGGAAGTTTGTTAATAGATGTCCTCTTTTTGCCAAGGAATGTTACTTTTTTGGACCTTTAATATTAAATGTTAGTAAGATCTTTGACTTTAAATAAAGTTAGAATTTTGTTGGTCTTCGAATTAATTGGAAAAAAAACATCACGTTAGCTTCTGTAAGAATTTGACTGAAAGTTATTTTTAATAATCTTTAGTACCATTCAAAACCCTAAAAATGCTTATTTATATACACAGGGCGTCCCGCAGTCACCGCCGCAGACGAATAACATGGGTTCCAGGGATTATTTTATGGCGAAAAACTTGAGAGCTAATTTATTCGTTTTCGCTTCCTTTTTATTATTTTTGTGTCTCCTTTCTTTTAACTGGCTCTTACTATTCCAAATTGCAACCGATTTTTGAATTTCCAATGAAATACATTTTTCGGTAATAACTTTAAATGTTTTTTTTCTTAAAAATTTGTTAATTACTTTATCGTGCTTTATCGTGAGTTTCACCCCAAAATTTTTTTTAAGTTTTTGTTCGCCCAGAATTTTAAAAGCTATTGTGAGTTTCGCCCGAACGAAATTCCACTTCGAACTTGAAATGACATTTCGAACAAATGGTTGGGATATGAGCTGTGATGGAATATGAAAATATATAAAAAAGCTACCACATAAAAGAAAAATTCCAAATTTTTCCCTACACCAATGGAATTAAGATAATGGGCCCGCTCAAAACAAAATTACGCCACTTCTATTTTATCACTTTGTTGTTGTAATTTTGACCACGCGTCGTGACGCAATACGAGCCAAAAGAGAATCACTTTGTTCAATTTGTATGAGATATATGTAAATGGGCGCGAAAACTTAAAGCTATTTACATTTGTTTTTAAAGTTGAATTTGAAATATTGTGCTATGTTTTTCTACAACAATAAAATTAATAAAACATGAAGGAAATATGACTGATATTTTCGTTTTTCCACACCACTGCTTTTTTTGTTGTTTTTTGACGATTTATATTTTTTGAAACAATTTTCGGTGAGATTTAATTACTTTTAAAAAGAAAACCTTTTTTAATCATTTATTTATCCGCACACGAAAAGTCGTGTTCACTGAAATTTACTTTGCTGTGATATTTGTTGTTGTTGTTTTGGCTCTTCGTATGACGTAGACGTAGCGCGATCTTGTATTCTTTGATTCTAGGTTTACATCTGAATTTTTGGAATTTCTGATTGGTCAGCTGCCATAAAAAGTTAAATGACTTTAATTTAGTAACTTTAAATTATTTTTTCTTACGTTTCATCTGAATTTTCAGCAAAAAATTCTCATCCGAAAATTCAGAATATAATGATAGTGGTGGGGGAAATGATTTTCGCTCTGGTTAGTGGTTGATTTGTGATGGTTAATTTTCACCGCGAACAAATAAATACTTTTTTTTACATAAAAGAACTTATTGTTTATTGATAAGTGAATAAGTAAATCAAAAGATTGACTATTCGATATATAATTTTGAAATATTTAAAAAAAAAAAAAAATATTTTTTTTTAAATTTTGATATGCAACATTATTCAAACTTATTACAAGGTTAGGTTAGGTTAGGTTAAGGTGGGTGTCGAGCAAGGCTAGACACACTTAGACCATAGTTGGTCCATTGTGCTACCACAGGAATCTTGAAACTTTTCTTCCTATTCGTTGAACCACTTAGAGCTCCTTACGAAGCGTGCGAGATCAATTATGTCAACATTTACCAGATCATTAGGATCGTTGAAGTAGTATTCTCCAAGATGGAGTTTACGTCGTTGGGATAGAGCAGGGCAAGTGCAGAGGAGATGAGGAATCGATTCTTCCTCTTCTTCATCCATACAGCTTCTGCAGAAATCATTTGAGAATACTCCAAGCCTCGTTGCGTGCTTGCCTATCAAGCAGTGACCGGTGATGACACCTATGACGGAGCTGATATGCAGTCTGCTTAGAGATATTAAACTCTTCGAGCGCTTCAGGTCCAACCTTGGCCACATCTGTTTTGTCGCTATACAGGTGGAGATGTTGTTCCACCTAAGGTTTGTTTTCTCTATTGCATCCTGCTTCAGCATAAGTTTACATGTAGCAATGGGTATACCTATATCTGACCTATTCGGTGAAATAGGTAGTATTGTTCCACTTCTGGCGAGTTCGTCAGCCCTGCAATTTCCTGGAATGTCCCTATGGCCCGGCACCCAGCAGAGGTGAAAATTAAACTGCTGTGCCATCTCAACGAGAGATGATCGACAGTTAAGGGCTGTTATTGAGTTGGTAGAGACAGATTCCAGGGATTTTATGGCGGCTTGGCTATCCGAGAAGATGCGGATATCTGTGTTAGATATCACGTTTCTTTTAAGCCAAGATAGTACTTCTTTTATCGCCAAAAGTTCCGCCTGGAACACGCTACAGTGATCGGGAAGGCGAAAGGAGAGATTTAAATTCATCATGTCTGAGTACACACCTCCACCAACCCCATCATCAGTTTTTGATCCATCCGTATAGAAGTGGATTGATTCATCTTCCAGAAAAGCCCGATCCTCCCAGATAGATCTGGAGGGTATGGTGACCTGGAAGTTTTTATCGAACTGTAACTGGGGGATGGTGTAATCAATGTTACTTGGAATTGTTCCGAAAGAATTCAGAATAATGGAGTGACCAATATCATTATTTGTCCACTGTGAGGAGGCTTTAAGACGAATGGCTGTGCTTGCAGCTGTTTGTTTAGCATATATATCGAGAGGTGCTAAATAGAACATAATATCTAATGCAGCAGAGGGTGTTGTACGAAGTACTCCACCCATGCAACGCGAGGCAGACCGTTGGACCTTGCTTAGTTTTTCGCAGTTCGTCGCTTTATCTAAAGCGGTCCACCATACTGTCACACCGTACGTAAGAATCGGTCTAACAACCGAGGTGTATAGCCAATGAGTAATACTGGGTTTAAGACCCCATTTGTTCCCTACGGCTTTTTTGCATGAAAAGAGTGCAACAGTTGCTTTTTTGACTCTTTCCTGTATATTGGGCTTCCAACTTAACTTCTTATCTAAGATAAGGCCCAAATATTTGGCTTCGTCTGAGAATTTGAGTGGAATTCCTTTGATAGACGGAGGGTCTATGTGAGGGATTTTGTATTTCCTTGAGAAGAGGACAAGATCTGTCTTATGAGGGTTAACACCCAGTCCACAGCGATCTGCCCATCTTATTAACTTGTTTAAAGCGTTTTGTAGGAGCTCTTTTAAGGTGTTGAGATGCTTTCCTGATACAGCAATAGCAACATCGTCTGCATAGGCGATCACTCTGTAGCTCTCCGCTTCCAGGCTTGTCAGCAGCGCATTTACTACCAAGTTCCAAAGAAGGGGAGATAGAACACCGCCTTGCGGCGTACCTCTACTGACGGATCTTCTTGTCGAAAAACCGCCCAGACTTGAATTAATCCTCCTGCTCATCAGCATTTGATTAATCAACTCGACGAGCGGAACATCCACATTCAGACCTGACAGCGCAGATGCGATCGCAGATGTATCGACGTTATTGAAAGCACCTTCAATATCTAGAAAGGCAACCATAGTGTACTCCTTATGGTGGAGGGAGTATTCGATGGTACTAACCAGTGTGTGTAGGGCACTGTCTACCGATTTCCCTTTGCAATAAGCATGTTGAGCCGTAGACAGGAGCCTCGAGTCAATGCTTGTTCTAAGATGGATATCAATCAGTCGTTCAAAAGTCTTAAGGAGGAATGACGACAGACTGATAGGTCTGAGATCTTTTGGGTTTACATGGGAACATTTGCCAGCTTTGGGAATAAATACAACTTTAACCTCCCTCCAAGACAAGGGAATGTGACGCAGGTTTAAACAGCTATTGAAAAGCTTCTCCAAAATTGGTAGAACGATGTCTATGTTCATTTGGAGTTCGGCTGGTATTATACCGTCTGGTCCTGCGGATTTGTATGGTTCGAAGCTGTTAATTGCCCATTGTAGCTTGTCCCTTGTGATTAGATCTTGTGGATAAGTAAAGCTATTTGCGGACCTTAGATGGTCAATGTTATTAGCAATTTGAGTGCTACCGGGGAAATGAGTATCTAGTAGCAGATTTAGCGATTCCTCGCAAGAATTGGTCCATGAGCCATCTGCTTTTTTCAAACAGCTGGGCATGGCTGGATTAGTTGAAAGAATTCTTCTTAATCTAGATGCTTCTGAGGTTCCTTCTATTTTGTCGCAGAAGGTCCTCCAAGAGGATCTTTTGGATTTTCTTAATTCTTTCTTATATATTTTTAGGGATTCCTTATAGGAGTCCCAGTCTGACACATTTCTTGTGCTTTTTGCTCGATTAAAAAGCTTCCTGCAGTTTTTCCTAATCGGCTCAAGTCCTGAGTTCCACCAATGCGGCTTCCTCTTGCCCCTTACTTGAGTAAGAGGACAGGAGATTGTCATAGATTTGTTCAGGGCCAGAGTGAGTTCATTGACTTTATTGTCTAGTTCACTTATGTTAGGGGGTGGGCTCAAAAGTGTAGGTTTAACTAGACTTTCAAGTGTTTTCCTATATTTAAGCCAATCAGTTTTCCTGTAGTTACGAAATTTTAACTGGCTAGGAGGTTCATCTTTCAGACCGAATTGGATATATCTATGATCCGAGAACGAGTGTTCCCTCGATACTTTCCAATCTGTAATCATGTGATGAATAGTATCTGAGACAAGAGTTATATCTAGAACTTCCTGTCGATTTCTAGTAACAAAAGTGGGTTCATTTCCTACGTTACTTACTATAAGGTTGGTACTTAAAATAAAATCGAAAAGAGACTCACCTCTATCGTTGATGTCTGTACTTCCCCATACTGTGTGATGGGAGTTAGCATCGCTCCCAATTATGAGGCTGACCTTCTGCCTTTTAGTTTCAGCGATAATTCGCTCTAGCGTCTGTCCAGGCAGAGGGCCATGGTGGTCGTGGCCAAGATAGGCCGACACTAGCCAGTACGTGCTCTTGGCCGTTTCCAGTCTAGCGGCGGTAATATCTCTATCGCTGAAATCAGGGAGTAAATATACATTAATGTTACTTTTCACTAGTATGCAGGATCTAGGTTCCGTCACATACAGTGTGTAATATCCAGGAGTGCTGAGTCCCTTTACCATGGATTTCACGATCCATGGTTCTTGGATCAGAACAATATCATCACCGTTCCTGGATAGACGGAGCAAAAGTGAGGCCGAAGCCTTGATGGAGTGTTGAAGATTAATCTGTCCTAACTGCAGCATTTTGGCTACAAGTTAGGCAGATCAACCTCCACCACGGTGCTATTACCATCTTCTCAAGATGATCCTAGAAGCTCATCTTCAAGAAGAGCCGAATTCAGGTCTTCAGTGTCCATGTCACTGTCGACGTTTGTAGAAGACTGGCCCGTGATCGAAGATGACCCGGATGCATCGTCCTCCATTGATGGAAGAGTAATCGATGCACCAGGATCTTCAACCACGGGTACAGCTTCGAGGGGATGTGGAGGCACGCATTCCGCGTCAACCTCATCTTTTTTATATATTCTTAAGGTAATCGTCTCAAAACCAAACCTGATCATACCTTTAGTCTGCGCCAGAGGGGCAAGGGACTCTTTATTTACCACAATGATTGCGCTTCTATAAAGACCCCTTACCTCCTCCAGTTTCGCGACTTTCCAGTTATGAGTTGGCAGGGAAGGATTGCTGAGTTTGATTACCTGAATAATCTCCTCCATGCAGGAAGGTTCGGCCGGTATCCATGTGCGGGCTCTTGGTCTGCTTGGAATGTCTTCCTTCGCAACACCCTCGAGCTGCGCGCCTGGCCAGATATCTCCTAACCTGCTGACAGCGAGCTTATAAAGATCGCACGACCTCTGATCGTCACAAACGATGAGTTTGACATGACCTTGATGCCAACCCCCATCGCTTGTGATCGGAGGTGGTCCCGGGTTTTCCCTCATAATACTTAGGAGGCCTGCCGAGAGCTTCAGTTTTACCACCTGCCATCGATCAGATGAAATCGTGCCATCGATATTGCTTCTATCGATAACCGCAATCACGATTTTATCCTTTAAGACATCGCTATAGGAACCAGGATTCAGAGGAGTGCTGGTGTTCTGCACACGGGGCCGTTTGGGTATCGGTGTGGTACCCTCCAGAGACCTGTTACGCTTTGACGTAGAGTCGCCGCTGGTCTGCGCATTTGCGAGTATATGCTTCGCCCATTGAATCCTGGTGGAGAGCTGAGAGCCTCCTCCGGTCCCCGGTGTAGCACTGGATTCCTTCAGAATTCTCTCAGCATCTCGCTTTTCCTTATATCGGTTCTTTGAAGGTCTAAACCTTCTTGGAACTTTAGGGGACGCACTCGGGAGGGAGCCCGCACCGGAGGTGGAAGGGCCATGTTTCACAGCCCCACCACCACCGGGTCGGGTCCCCTTTCGGTGCGTGTTAGGAAGAGATTTTGTCTTAATAGTAGTGGAAGGGCCATGATGCACAACCTCATCACTACTGGTCTTAGGTATAACTACCGTATTACTTCCATCGCTATGCTTTGCAACGTATGGGGGGCCATGGCTGGCCACAACCTCCCCACTGATGCGCAACACAGGATTAACGGCAAACAGCGTTGACGCCGTGCTGCCGCCCGGTTTGGAAGAAGAACCAGGTTTAAGAAAGTCTGTTTTGTCTGTTTGTTTGTTTTTGTTCATTTTTGGTCCCACGAGAAGCGAATATGGGGATATTGAGGATTGGAGGAGGGAGGGATGAGAGGAGGAACGTCAGACAGCGTCATCGCCGTACTGTCGAGAGGGGAATGGATAAGGGGGCGTCGGACAGCATCATCGCCGTACCGCCGTGAGGTGAGGTAAGGAACATCGGACAGCTGCACCGCCGTACCGATATAGGAGGGGAGGAACGTCAGACAGCGTCATCGCCGTACTGCCGAGAGAGGAATAGATAGGGAACATCGGACAGCTGCACCGCCGTACCGATTAAGGATGGGTTAACGCCGGACAGCGTCATCGCCGTGCCGACGTGGGAGCGGAGGTCGGACAGCATCATCGCCATGCCGACTAGGAAGGGATAACGTCAGACAGCGTCATCGCTAAACCAACGTGGGAGGGGGTCTTATGTGGGAGGGGGTAACGACGGACAGCGTCATCGCCGTACCGCCGTGGGAGAAGAGGTAGAAGAGGAACGTCAGACAGCGCCATCGCCGTACCAACGAGGGGAGGAGGGATAGAGGGGTAGGGGGGTCAAGGAGCGCCCTTTGGTTTCAGGACTCATCTGGAGAATTATTCTCGAGAATCTTTGACCTTACTCAGCTTCTACAACTCGACAAGTTCGACGCTCAGGTAGAAGAACTTATTACAAGCTTCTGTGTAAAAAATTAAGTTTTAATCAGTAAATCGGATAATGAGATCGTCGATAGTCAAAAAACCGCTCTATAAGGCCAGGCGCACACATGCACCGAAGCAGTCTGGTTTCGATTTTGAGCACTATGGGATTATATGAAAGTCCGCGCACCAAACCAAACTGTTAAGTTGCATGTGCGCGCCTGGCCTAAGAAGTACTGTTTATAATAGTTAAATGTAAAATTTAATAATTTCCAATGCTAGCCCTTACTAATTTCGATACACCAAAAATTTGTTATCAAAATCGTAGAAGCCGTTTTTGAGCAAAAATAGAGTTACCATTATTTTTTGTTATAATGATAATTTTTGTCTAAAATCTTCTAGATAGTGTTAAAAAACTGCTTTTTGGAAAGTTTGATAAAAATCGACCAATGCGTTTTTGACGAGTTTTCAAAAAAAAATTTCAAACTTTTTTAAAAATTAAAAAAATTTTGATACACAATATTATTCAAAATGTATTTATCATTCTTCATAGAAAAATTGATCAAAATCATTTAAACCGTTTTCAAGAAAAGCGAAAATCAAAACAATGTTTCTTTGGGAGGTGGCATTAATAACCGTTTTTCGGAACCATTTTTATTGAATGGCAGCTTATAACTAATCAAATTTATGAATTTTTTCTTTAAATATCTTTGGAATAGATTTTGAGAAACATAACATTTCCTAAAAAAAATGAAAATACGTGTCGGGGAAATGTCCAAAACACCTTGGGTACCAAGTTTGAAAACAATTGACCCATCCGTTTAAGATGTAGTTGAACTTTGTTCGTCTTCCCTATCATCGTAATGTCAAGTTTCATCAAAATCTCTAGTTCGATTTTTTTTCACGATTCCATAACTTGCCATATATACATAATGTAGTACCTACCTATGTATATATCGCAAGTAATAACTGAACATTTTACCACATAATTTTGCTAAATTTCGCCCGAAAAGACAACTCATAATAAGGGGAAGTTTTCGAACATTTAACATTTTTTGGGTGAAACTTACAATAGGCGAAAAGTGAAATGAAAATTTTTGCTCGTGACAAAATGAGCATTACTAATAATCAAGCACTAATGTTGACTATCAGCTATCTGTAAGGTTAGAAAGCAATCCCAAGCTTGAATGGTACATGTGCTGACATTAAATTCCTAGCTCTTGAAGAGGATCCTACCAATAAACAATTTAACCTTTTCGCTAATAAAATCCCAGACTTTTCTTGAATCAACTACAGTTTCTGTCAAAGCAGCTGTTAAAAATTCACACACGTGTTGATTAAAGTATTAGAACTATTGATTTGAAATTAAATAAGCCATTTTTGTTTAAATTAAACATAAATGTTGGACAAAATTGAATCGTCGATTTAATATTTATGTGTGAGAAAACAATTTGTTAGTTTCTTCTCAAAAGTTCAGGGGCCTAACTCTGTTATTCGATTCTATAGTTAAATCGTTCGAATTCGGAAAATATGTGCTCTGTTATTCGAAAATCGGAAATTGAAATTTCATATATCTAGATACAATTGCTCGAAATTCGGAAATTTCATACTTGACAACTTTATTTTCATTCCTTAATACATTCGAATTTCTGGGGCCAACTGTGTAACTCGATTCTACTTTTGATTCTATTTGAAAGTTGAATCCGATTCTACAATCAAATGGTACTATGTATGAAAATAGAATCGGATGCCAGTAATGCCAATTATTTCCCACAAAATATCCGAATTTGGATCGAGTCTCGCATAGCTTTTGACATAAGGAAAAGTAAAAAAAAAAAACAATAAGCAATAGAGCTTCTGTCGGAGCCATAAACAAAAGAATTTATTGTGAAACTTTTTATTAAAATAACAATATCTTAATACAAGAAACGAGGAAAGTGTCGCAATTTGGAATAATTTCGAACAAATTCAACGCCCGCGATTTAGAGACAAATCCATTTGTGTTATTTTGTGTTTCTATTGTTTAACTTTTTCCATCGGATTACGTACATGGATCTTAAATATCACTACCACAGTGGTATCAGCATTTAAATCATTAAACATATTCTTCCGTTTCGATTTGTGTCTGAGGTTCGATTGTTTTGAAATACCCTTTCCACAAATTAGGTTAATTTATTGAACAAAAATAATGGAACTGATGCACCTTCATTTCAGCGGTTTTTGACGATTCCCCGTGCAGAAAACATTATATTAATAGTTTAATGAAATATTGAATAAAAGATTTACAATTTCAAATTTCCTTTTACTTAAATTTTCAAAGAAAAGTTCCTTTACTCAATCTACTCGCAAACACATTTGATATAGAATGAAAATTTGCGAATTCGAATGACTTTGAGGTTTACTTTTGAATTTTATAGTACGAATAAGTTTGCGAATTTAACAAAACACAGTTGGCATTACTAGAATTGTTCGATTTTCGTATATTAGAATTTGTTATAGAGTTACAAAGTTCCGATTTTGCGAATCCGATAATTTTAACTGCAGAATCGAATTACATAGTAGGGCCCCTGAAATTTCATTCGATATCTATTTACCAAACGGAAAAGTTTTGCTGAAAGCTATATTTAGTGCTGGTATCCACCTTGTGCAAGAAATTTGATCGTTGCACTTGCACCTAGTTTTATAATTGTAGGTATTGAAGACGATTTTTTCCTTTTCTCAGATCATCATCATTTATGCTTTTCAAAACATGCATAAATGCATCTCTTTAAAGGCGAAAATTTCTTACAAACCCTAAATTTTGTATAAATAAATTATTTTATGTAAATAAATTATTTCGTCACCAAATTTTGTGTTTTATCAGATTACCTTTTACTGGATATGTAAACCCATTTGCGTAAAATTTTTAACATTTAGAATTGGCTCTAAATCACTCTTAAATCGGGAGTCGGCTCTCAAAATAGTTTTAAAGCGAGAGTCGACTCTTTCCTAATTTGAAAAAATATAAAGTATAGTTTAACGCAAAATCATTCGTCTAACTTTAAAAGCAGCAAAGTGCTTGTCTAAAACAAAATCTATTCTTTTCATTCAAAACAAACCTTGCATTTTTAGCAAGATTTCACAGCGATTTGCATACACACTATAAAGATTTCACATTTCTAATACGTCAAATTGAAAGTCGGGGAGTTTTGGGAAGGCAAATTTGTTTTTTGTTGCAACGGTTTCTTCATAATTAAACAAAATATTCAACAATGTTTTCAGTGTATATAACTACAAAAATAATTAATTGCAGCTGCCTAGTAACACAACACACACAATCACACGAAAAAAAAAATAATCAAAAACGAATTATTTGGCTTTCGTTGAATTTAAAATGTCATTTTTGACAAAAAAAAAAACAGCTCGAGTCTCGGAACATTTATTCGAAAGTTGCTAAAGTTTCTTTGCAACGTTTCCTTTCGATTTTACAGAGTGCCATTTGAAATTAGATTCGGAAACAACTTTCGAATCGAATTACAGAGTTAGGGCCCCAGTTGAATTCAAATTATGAATCCTTAGAAAAAGGAAGCTGGTATTTTTCCAATGGAATTTCCGATTTAAATGTTGCAAATAGTTGGATCGAATAAGCTTTTGTCAGAATCAATTTTTTAAGGTGTCAGACAAATGTACCCTCATTTTGATGTTTATATTTCCAGTTTGTCGTATTATTATGCTTTTTACGAGACGTTTGTATATCAGGTGATTTTGAAGTAAAAAATACAAAAGTTAGAGATAAATGGTGAAACTTATTTGATTCAATGTGTGGAAACTGATATGGTTATGATATTTATTTCTTAGTTTGGATACTTTACTATGGATACTTTAAAGAACATTTTGTTTTCGTTTCAACACAAATAATTATACGTAGGTTAGGTTAGGTAAGGTTGATGGATTGACAGTGGATCTTGTTCCCGTCACACTTAGATCAATGTTGATCCATTGTGGTACCATGATGAATTGGACCATCCTTTTAAAATATAACCTATGAAATCCTATGAAGCATCGAGCCATTTGGAGGCGTTGATGAAGTTCGTTCACACAATCTCCCTCCTTATATATCCAACGAATTGTTGGCTTATAAATCGAGTACGGAAAAAAAAGAAGGAAACCGAATGTACAACAAGCAGCATGTGTGTAGCTAATAAAAATGCTAGTTGATTCAAATGCAATTGTCAAACCATAAAACCTACATTGTGGTGAACCTGATCATGTGACTTCAGTAGAGCAATGCGTAGTGTTATGGCTCTGAAGACGCTTGGTCTACGTTCAACTCCCAGCTGGGTAAAAAGTTTTTCAATTAAAAATTGAACGTAATAGACTAAGCACTACTAAAAGGAATCTGATGATGATAAAATAGCTATAACTCCAGCCTAAAATGACTTGGTGGTAGCTCACTCAGGTGGTTGTTGTTTCATTCAAACCTTCGAAGTTCATTAAAATTAAGATGACCTATTTACTTCGAGATTTCTGCTAGATCGTTGAAGAAATAGGAACCCAAAAATGTTTTCCTTATATTGCAGAGTGCCGGACAGTGACCTAGGTAGTGAAGGGTGTCCTCCTCTACTTCTTCGTCTCCTCAGCCTCTGCATAAATCTCTGCATAGGTCTCTGCATACCCTAAGAGGTTATGTCCTGTGATATTCCCTATCAAAAGAGATCTCTTTTTCAGGTTCATGATTTTGTCAGTTTTTTTTTTTTTAATTGTAGCTAAGGCACAGATTCTTTGTAGTGGTACAAGTTGCGAGTGAGTTCCATCTGTTCTTGGTAGGTTTCATTATCTTCTTACCAATAGTCTGTTTAATAGCACAGGGTGGAGTTTTTGAATTCAGCTTTTTCATTTCCTAAAATTCCACAGTGTGCAGGGACCCACCAGAGTCCGATGTTGTGCTGCGCGACAAGAACCCTTAGCTCTTCGCAACAGCTTGGATTTTATTTGTGTGGCAGAGATAGTTTTGATCGCGTCCTGGCTGTCAATGTAAAAGATATCACCAGCTCGTGGTATGGATGGATTTCCGTGTATTAAATTTTAACGTCTTGCTACTTGCAAGTGAATAATTCGGGAACTAAATTCGTGATTTGTATATGATTTTTCTGAATTGTGGAGATTTTCGTTCAGACGATTACTAAATTTGATTTAAGTAATGACGAATTCCTTACAACAAAGAAATCGAATTTTTTTTTAAACAGAATCGAATTTTTTCTAAACAAAATCGATTCTTTTCTGTCAAAACAAATATTGCGTTTTTAGCAAGATTTCACACTGATTTGCACACACACTATGAAGACTTGACATTTCTAATACGTCAAATTGAAAATCGCGGAATTTTCGGAACACGATTTGTTTATTTTTTGGTTGCAACGAATTCTACATAATTTATCAAAATATTCAACAATATATTCAGTCAATACAGCTTAAAATAATTTATTGTGCGTTGTTCATTATCGAACACAAATTTGACAAAAAAAAAGCTTTCCCGAGTGAAAGACGTGTTAAAAACTTTCAGTGCAAGTGAAAACTTTTCAATAACAATTTTCTTTAAAAATATATGTGCAAATAGAAGTTCAAACAAATAAAATGCACCAACAAATTGGCACCGTATAAGCTGGCTAATATCTTTTATTTATTAATTTAATTCTATTGGTAAAACATTTTTCTCACAACAAAAACAAACAACCTTAATAGTTTTGTGAATAAATGCTTGACGTTTTGCGTCAATTGCAGCTATAAAGTAACACAAACACAATCACACCAAAAAAAATCGATTCTTTTATGAAATACGAATTCCTTTCAAATGACAGAAAAAAATCGATTCTGTTTAGAAAAAATTCGATTTCTTTTTTGAAAGGAATTCGCCATAAGGCCCAATGGGCTTGATAAAAATTGCAAATCAAGAATTGGGTGCAGTTGGAAAAAGTTGAAGCTAGTTAAATTCAACAAGACCAAAAAAAAGTCGAAAGAAAAGCGAAAACTAGAAAATTACCTATGAACTTCGACTTAAAATAACGTCAGGATATCTTGAAATAGCCTTAGATAAAAAACCAACCACTTATTAATTAATAATTTGAAATTAAATTGCTATTTTTGTAATGTTTCCCTTTATAAAATTAATTATTATTTTATGTTAAAACGTTTACAATTTTTTCTGTAAGAAAACCTTTATACACGACACAGTACACCCTTTGTGATTGTATGATTCTTTTTTGATATTTAGTGCCCTGTCGCATCGGCCTAAACAGTTTTAATTTTTTAATAATCAAAAATAAATTTATTTGTGGAAAAAACAAATTTTAATGATTTTTTTTAATGTCTAAGATTAATTTCCACTATGTAAAGTGTCAATAAGGGCGGGTAGATATTGAAATGGAACATTGTGGCGTTCTATACAATTGCTAACCATGAATGAAAGAATACTTTTATTTTTTCACTTTGTTGTTGTAATTTTGGCTACGTGTCGAGACGCAATTCGAGACAAAAAAGAATCACTTTTCGTTTAATTTGTATGAGATGTATAGGGGCGCGAAAACTGAAAGATATTTAAATTTGTTTTTGAAGTGAATTGTTTTTTTATAATCAGCCCAATTCTAAATCAAAATCGCCCGGAAAATGTTTCCCTATTCCCTACTCCCGTATTCTTAACAAAAAATTCCCGGGAATTTCTCTCGGGGAATTTGGAATAAGAGTAGCAGTAGTACCTACTCTTATTCCAAATTCCCCGAGAGAAATTCCCGGGAAGTTATTTTCCCGGGGAATGTTTAGAATTGGGCTGAATGTATTTCAAATATTGTGCTATATGTAACAACAATAAACATAGAAATACCGAAACATGAAGAAAATATAACTCATATTTTCATTCTTCCACACCACTCCGCTATTTTTGTTGTTTGTTTGACGATTTATATGTATATTTTAAAACAATTTAGCATAAATTCAAAAACAATTTTCGGTGATATTTTATAACTTTTAAAACGACAGCTTTTTTAATCATTGAATTATTCGCTCACTAAAAGCCATCTTCACTGAAATTTTCTTGGCTGTCACATTTGTTGTTGTTTCAGGTCCTATGACATAGAAGTGGCACAATCTTGTATTCTTTGATTCATGCAAGTAAACTATTAGGTCTGTTTGGTAAAGGGAAATTTTTCACATTTTTTCGCAATTTTTCACAATTTGCTGTCAGAATCAATAGGAGAAAAAAACCAAGTTGGAGAAACTTGGTGCAAATTTCACGTTACCAAACAGGCATATTGTGTGTCAAAAAAGATTGATTGTTAAAAATTTTACACTGTTTATTTCAATTAATTCAAACATAATTGCATTAAATTTAATGCGACAGTTAAAAAAAATGTGATCGATACTGTAATATACAAAGAAAAACAGATAAACAACATAACCACCAAAAAGAAAAGGATTCAAACTCAGTTGGTTCACTCGTTAGCTTTTGACAGATTAGCACTTTAATTCATATCAACGAGATGAGTTGGAAAGTTTAGCCGTAGTAGTAAGCTTTATTGAGATTTTGTTTTCTTTATCAATTTAGATGGATATATTAATACACCGGTGAATACACTTATAAGATTACTAAACATTGCCGGCTTAAGATTGGGCTGGCTACACAGTTTTTATATTTATTTTTAATGTTTTTAATTAACAAAACAAAAGAAATTACTAGTTAATTTTCAATTGAATACTAAATGAGTCCACTCAAAAAGACCATGCTGAAGTTGCAAATTGTAACATTGTAACATTCTGACACCTCAACATTGATTTTAGGAACGATTTAAAGTCGTCAGAATGTTACATAATGTTGCGATTTGAGAATTTAGGAACGACCAAAGTTGACAATAGTTAACTTTTTAGAGAAAAAGAACGGACCACAGGCCGCCAATTGAAAAAAAAAACCCTTTAGTAGACTACATTTATATTTAAAAATTATTTATGCATGCATATTTATTCTGTTTGTTTTTCAGGCGACAGTTTGACAACGTTAAACGAATTTTTAAGGCTGTTGAAGAATTACCAGGAAATATAACAAGTAATATAAAGCAACAGTTTATGCTTTCTGACACTTTGGCAAAGTAAGTAAAATTTAATGGGGCACTTTTGTATTAATTTTTAATTAGTTAAAAATACAGTCAATAATTTTTGTTCTATTAAACTCTTATTCAAAAAAAAGACACTTAGCAAAACGATTAAGGGAACAAGAAATAACAACAAAAAAAAAAACTGAACACAAGTTTTTTGATAAATAAAATGTATTGATACAAAAAAATATCAAAGAAAATAACGCCTTTAAAAATATTCAACAATGAAATTTTTTGTCTCGTGCTGTTTCTCATAATTGCGTCGCAATAAAGGTATCTTAAAATCTTATAGGGGCAGTTTTAAAAATAATTATTTTCTTATGTAGGTATACAATTTTGTAAACATTTGTAAGAAAAAAAAATTGTTACGCCAATTTTAAGTAATCATTAAAGTTAAAAATTATATTTAAAAAATAAGCATCCACACATTTTTGAAATATTGAATTTTCAAAAAAAAAAATTCCGATTATTTTCCCAAAAATTGTGATATACAATGTTATTTAATTTTTTTACAAGCTTCTGTATAGAAAATGTAACTTTAATCGGTTAATCAGATAATGATTATATAATCATAATAATAACGGGTGATTTTTTAAGAGGTTTAGAACTTTTTTTAAAAAAAAAAACAAAAAATTCGAAAAAATGAATGAAATATTTATTTGAATCGATAGTTTGAACCTTGCATTTTAATGTTTAAAGATAATTTCATGCAAATGTTGACCGCGGCTGCGTCTCAGGTAGGCCATCCGCTGAGTCCAATTTTGGCATACTCTTTCACACATATCGGCCGGTATCTCACGAATGAATGCATGGATGTTGGCTTCCAGTGCGTCAATCGAAGCGGGCTTGTCCCTATAGACATTAGCCTTGACATACCCCCACAAAAAATAATCTAATGGTGTCAAATCGCACGATCTAGGCGGCCAATTGACCGGCCCGAAACGTGAAATTAACTGTTCACCAAACTCGCCTCGCAATTGCGCCATTGTTTCGCGTGCTGTGTGGCATGTGGCACCGTCTTGTTGAAACCACATATCATGCAAGTCAAGAACTTCCATTTCGGGCAAAAAAAAGTTTGTTATCATCGCTCGGTAGCGTTCACCATTGACAGTAACGCTGCGATTCGCATCATCTTTGAAGAAATAGGCCCAATAATGCCGCCGGCCCATAAACCGCATCAAACAGTGGCTTTTTCGGGATGCATTGGTAGCTGTTGCAATGCTTCTGGCTGATCTTCACTCCAAATGCGGCAATTTTGCTTATTTACGTACCCATTCAACCAAAAATGAGCCTCATCGCTGAACACAAGCAGCGCGCGATGAACATTTCGAACCGAGCACGAATTTTGATAGTAAAATTCAATAATTTGCAAGCGTTGTTCATTTGTAAGACGATCCATGGTTAAATTGCAAACCAAACTGAAGCTGTTTGACAGTGACACAAGGTACTAAACACACGTCAGCTGTCAAAACCAGTGTTGCCAAAACCAAACCAGCTTAAAAATCACCCATTATAATCAAAGCCACTTTTTCGGAATTCTCGATTAGCGTAGTGTTAGTTTTGATTACAACTTCGATATTTTTTTTACATGAAACCAATACTTGCCTTATAGAGCAAGTAAATAAAGTTGTTGTGCTTTCCACGTAATTATGACTCTATTTTCATTAAATTAACACATTTTATTCACATATGTAATGCATCTGTTAATGCAGCTTGGTAGATTATAATATAGGTAGGTATATTTAAATAGGACGAGACTAGAGACATGCCAATTTATAACTGTTATAACCGTTTTTCGCCATTAAAAATGGGCGTGCGTTAACGCGCTACTTGCGACTTGAAAAAAAAACTGAGTGCCTGAAGTATGCCCACCGTCGGCGAGACCTGGCCCTGCGGGGCCGCATAAACAGAACTTTTATAAACCAGAACTGTTATAATTGGCATGTCTAGAGTCACTTCCATTTAAATAATGTTTAAATAATAGTGGATATAAAAAGGAAATTCCATTTTTAACGGTTTTTATCCGAATCATATTGCAAAACTTAAATACCAAATTATATAATTATAGTCAACAATTGCAATCAAATTGCTTTTCTACATTGTTGATTATTTTTATATAAAATGTAAACAAAATATATATTTTTCGGCTTATGTGCCTGCTTTGAATTTTTCCTATAAGCAAAGTACAATTGTCTGAGAAGGTCAAAGCTTCTAGGAGGTTGTTTGTTGGATCAATGCTTATATCTATAGACTAGTATATGAACCATTATTTTTGATAAATGCTCTCCATAGTACCATCATGCCTCTTTTAACTGGTATGTTCCACAACCAAATAAAATAAGGTCACTTTATATGTTATTCGTGGGAATGATACATTATTTATACTACCTCAAGCATAATTGAATGCCTTTTGAGGAATGTTTTGTTTACAATTCCACTTCATCTTATATAAAATTAAAGGTAATAAAATAAGCTTTTCACTAGAGGTAAAAGAAGTTGATGTTATCACTGAATGTGGCTTTTCTAGAAGTTAAAACTCAATATCTCAAAATGTATTTATGTAATATGTCGAAATAATTTTGGTACATTAAAACAAGAAAAATACCTTTCATTTGATATCAATATCATTTGTCTACGTTTATTTTTCGCCTGTTATTGACCAAGCCCAAATATCTCGACTTCACGTCACCATTCATTTGATACCAAGCTCGTTCGTGTACACTCTGGGCCAATAATAAAATGGGCATTCCCTTTGTGATTGTAATTCACAATTACAAATCTTGTATATGAATTTTTGTTGCACCATCTTAATCGAGTGTGTTTACAAAGAAACGACAAAATTGTACAGTTCAACTACAATTTACTGTTGCACCATTAATGTTAATCTATTGTAAGCTACAAGTTTTATTCACGATTTTGTTAATCGTTGTTGAACCTTGCATACTCCTTGAACCAATGGTTTTCGGGTCCGGACTCTCATGGAACCAGACATTTTTGCATTGGCTTACTGTTAATCTGCTTATTTTATAATAGTATTATAATTTTTCACTTCTCGAGCAATATTCGTTAAGTTGTTAATTTCACCTGACCCTATTTGAACTGAAGACTCCGTATAAAATCGCAAATAAAAATGAAAAGTTTATGGATTTGAAATTTTTACTTGGTCCCGTAAATGGTTTTATCACACCGTCCGTCGGTCTGTAAGTCTTTGCAACCGTGTTGTGAGAGAACTGGGTTTTTGCAAATACATAGGGGCGTATTCATAGTAATTTTTAAACTGTTACTAAATTAAACCTGGGTTTAATTGTATTTTGTATGCTAAATTATGATCTATGGGTTAAATTTTAATATTTGAAGTTGAATAATTCAATAAACTTTTATTTGAATCACCTTAGGAGATAATTTGGTTAAAAATAGAAGCTGCATTCGTTGAACCATGTGATTTTAACCTGTAGTTTAGTAAAACATGAGTTTATCAAACGACTATGAATACGACCCATAGGGTTTTGAGTAAATTGCCTTATTTTTCTGCTTTTAACTTTTTAACTTAACCGAAGAATACATCTTTTAAGAGAGATTTTTAGTCCTATAATGAAGCTTTCAAGAAGAGAATGCTTTCCAAAAAAATACTTTTTTTTCTTTCCTGATACAAACTTGTGATCGCTTTTACTATGGAGCAACTGAAACCTACAAAACAGAAAGATTTTCATAAGCTTTTGCTTGTAACTCACAGTTGCAATTTTTTTTGTGCAAGAAAAAATTCTATTTTTCAAAAAAATTGTGACATGTATTCCACAAGTTCAAATTTGTGTTTAAAAAAAAAGGCCAAAAGAAAAATCCCGAATTTTTGTAAATTTGTTGAAAAAAATGCTTGTAATCACAATTCTGTATGCACAAATTCATTTGTGTATGCCATATTGGCGTATATACCCAAATAAAACATGTGTTTTGGTAATAAAAAACTCAAATCGTATTTGTGTATCCCATAAACAAATGAAATTTTTATATATACACAAACCGTCAGATTTTGGCTTAAGTCCTACTGTTTTGATGTGTTCATTGATATTGCTGCTGAAGTCGAGCTCGGTTTTCCTATCCTCCAGCGGAATTCCCTTCAGGAGAGATGGATGATTTGCGCACCACTTCCTTAACTTGAAACCGGCTTTTTGCAAAACCCGATTGGGTTGTCAATAATCCGGCAATCTTATCCGGGCCTGCGTAAAAATCTCCAACTAATGCCAATATGGAAATCATTCCTTGTTCTCTTGGGCCAACGTTTAAAGACACTTAGTGGCTAAGTATGATGCAGAGGTGGTGCCGTAGGTTTGGGCTGCTTCTCCACCAAATTAGCCTCTTCGTTTATGAGTACCTGGCGGTACATCTTCGCAATATCTGGGGTAAACACTTATCTTGGCGTGTGGGATCGTAGCAGCATTGAAAAGACGTCATCTTGAATTATCGCACCAGTAGAAAGAAGATCGTTAAGTGACAAGTTTGTGGATATTTTAGCAGAGCCATCAAATACAACTCTTAACTTATTTGTGCTGGTGTCAGGCTTTTGAATGCAATGATGTGGAAAAAAATAATTTGGTTTGGCAATTTGATGAAGTGTCACTTCCTGCATATCACCCAATTGCTAATATTCTTCCATGCAAACTCTGCAAGATATGCCACAATTGGATTGCAAGTGGGAGTGATACCTTGCCTACTGCTGTCCTACCAAATACGATATGTTGCAAGGTTGTAAGACCATTCCCTAAGCTTATTTGTTCAACGACCAAAGTCGAATAAAATATTTCGGCACCGATGAGCCGAATCCTGGACGAACAAATTGTGAATCAGCCAAAACAAGGTTTGGAATAGTCCAGGGTAGTGAATTGATGGGCCGTGATGGCTTTGGTGAAATAATTTTTGAAAGAATATGAGCTTCCACTCTGGTAGAGAATCCTTTGATTCCTGAATTTATTTAACAATTAATTCTTCGATGGGATGCTTGCTTACCTTGACCGATACCTTAAATACATTACGTCTCTTAAGTACCTAATTCGGCAAATTTTTCGGTTATATAATTATTTCACCATAAGGTGGACCTGTGATCCTGGATCTAATAACTAAGTTTAAGCGATGTTGTGGGTTTAACTGAAAACATTTCTGACAGGAAAATATCTCGTGGGTCCCCTTACAAGAAATGATTGTAGATGCTGAGGCAACTATTGCTGTAAACGCTTTGTTAGTTCCTGATCGCTTGCGGTGATCTTCTGAGCCTTTTCTGGCGCTGGTCCGTAGTGCTTTTAGGGATTGGAACCGCATTTCCGAAAATTATAAGAATTTGATTGATGGTAGATTTTTTGGATGCTTCAGAAATTTTTCGCAAAGCGTATTTGTATTCCGATCGAGACGTTTAATGAGTATATGCATGGTAAGAGGATTAAAATCTTCGGTTTTAACACCTAGATTTTGAAGGACATTGTGAAATAGGTTAATTGTGCACATATTCCGTATATACATAAATTATTAAATTGCACCCATTTCGAAAAGTCACCATCGAATTTCGGCAACACTCACTTACCTATGGTAACTTGGATCCAAGCGTTGTGGGTACAGACCTCTCTCTCGGTCCACAATATAGCGGTGTTAGTGCATCTTGCACTTCAGCACCTATTGCGAAGTAACCTTCTATATAATAGACACCTGTATTCGACTCTTCTAGCAGGTCCCATATCTTGTAATCGAAGCCCTGCACTGCCGCTCGATTGTCGTTCCGTGTGCTGGGGGGTCATTCCGTAATTCGATTATCGCCACACGATATCGTTTTGACGATAGCTTTAATTCACGTCAAAGTAATAATCACTATCCACTGAAAGATATCGTCTTGACGATCGAAAATTTGCTCTCCGTAACTCAAAAATCGTCAAAATGTGACCGTTAAATTGTTAGCATTTGAACGATACCTATTAAGCTATCGTCTTGTGTCGTCTTTTTTGTTTTTGTAAGCAATTTATGCATTTTATAATATGTAGAGTTTTTCAATAAGGGCGGGTAGATGTTTTCGGTTGATCCTGGGTTTCGTTGACGCAAAGGCGTTGGCTGATTGTCCACTGAATTGGTCGACTCAAATTTCGGCGCCAAACTTTGGATAATAGACATGGAAGGACAACCATGTAAACCGTAAAATGGGCGCAACGCACGTATCGTTGCATCAATCGGTCGTTCACTCGTGTAACTTGCCATGGTGATTTGACATCAGTAAATAATAAACAAAAGATTTAATAGATGTCACCGCCAAAATCTGCACGCTGCAATTGAAAACCCTATAATTAATTATATGTAGTTTGAAGGATAGGTGGTAAACCGATTTGTTTAGGCGACTGCACGTTTTGCCCGCACTTTTCTTCACTTATTCTAAATAAAAATTGATATTTTTTGGGCGTTACTGACAAAAATAAATTTCAGAATTGTCATTTATGACGATGATTGATAAGTCAATCCTTCTCAAACTGTGATTTATAATAAACGATTGACGAGACGATAGTGATTGTGTTATGTGAAGCAAATTGATGACGATAACGTGCACGATTATCGTTTAGACGATTATCGTTTTAAAATTTACTGAATGACCCCCCTGGGTGCAGGCTGTCAAAATTCCGATCTATATTGTCGCTACAGTTAATCGTGGGTGATGGCGTATTAAATATTGAGAGGCTATAATGCAGTATGTATTTGGCTTTTTCACGTGAACTTTGACGGTTTCCAACCTAGTACCATAGCGTGCCGGCGGGAACTGTTGGAAGAATGCTTTATGGAAATCGTCCAAGGTGGAAAAGCTATTACCTTTGATACGCAAGCATTATAACGCGGCTCCTCTGAATAGTTCCGAACTCTAAGAAGTTCCTTGAAGTATCAAATTTGAGATCCCACTTACGGTTAATCGGGTAGGTTGGGACAGTCTTTAATCTGCTCTGCCGGGATTTTGGTCTACAAAAAGCGTAGATTGGGGATCGGCTGATTGGCCTGGCCAAAATGATGGTTTGGTTTCGAAATCCGGTTGCTTGTGAGGCGGCTTGAATTGTAGGGGATTTTGGCAACTGAGGTAGAGGCACGGTAGTTTGCTGGTAAATTGGAAATTTAAACTGTCTTCCAAAATTTATATGTGCGGGCATTTGAGGTTCAGTGCGGGGTATGAAGTGTACCGTTAGAAGTTTCATTATTTTTTGGGTTTTAAACCCCTAATTTTTTCTTAGGCTTATCCGTTTGTTAAATATTAAATTAGATTACCGCGATTGTTTGTCTTTGAGCTTGCTGCTAAAGGTGACAAGCGAATCCTAAGTATACAGTAGACGATTTTTGTAAGCCGGTTTTTGATTGTGTTTTTCCTTTAGCTTGCCGCCAATGCGGGATTAGATCCCTTTTTTGTATTTAAGCCTAAGAATATTCTGTTAATTAAGCTAAGATCACACAGTTTGTGTATATACAAAAATTTCATTTGTGTATGCTATACACAAATTCTACACAAATTTGAACACAAATGCTATTTATTTATGCCACAAATATTTGTGGTTCAGACGATTTGTGTATTTAAAAAAAAAAAAACACAAATTTCATTTGTGTATAAATTTCGTTTTGTGTATAGGTATGTCATTCTGTTTATTTGATAGTGAATTAAAGTGTATCCGGTTAAACTAAAGCTTAGATCACACGATTTGTGTATACACAAATATTTGTGTATACATTTCTACAGTCAAAATGCATGTAATTGACCCTTCTACAAAAATCCGTTATCAATTTTCGGCGCCCAAGTTATCGTACTCTCCCCAGCCGACTTTTTTTTACCCGGGATGCATTTAAGAACACATACTATTGTAAGTCAAAAAATCTATGGCTACCAACCATTCGGAGATGAATATTTTTCCTGCAACCGAATAAAGCGCCACCTTAACATCTCAACATTTCAACAATTTATTTTCACTATATGTTCACTCTAACAGCCAGGTTCTACATTTCACTTTCACTCGAAATGAAATTGATATCAGTTGAAATTTGATTGACTTCAATTTAATTTCGAGTGAAAGTGAAATGTAGAACCTGGCTGTAAGTTGCGTTATTGCAATAAATATAAAGAAATATAAATAGATAGTAAAAGTAGAGTGTGAAAATGTTTGAACCTATTCAAATGACCTTCAGTGGCTATACATAATATAAATAATTACCGATTCAAAAACTTTTGCCTCTTTTGTATTTTTTAGAATTTTTTAAAACAAAAATAGAATTTTGTTATAAGATACTCTCAAAAATATTTTCAAGACGTTAAAATAAATGGTTCCACAAAAATCCAGTTTTGTTTTTTTGCAAACTTGGCTTGCGAATAGTAAAACCTTACATTTTTTTCAAGCTAAATTATATATAATTATTTAGATTTAAAATTTTCGTGTAGTCCACGCACTAAACTAAACTTCTGTTTAATATTTCTATTTTAGAAAATATGCTTCCATTGTGTTCTTAGCGTGTATACGTTTTGAGACATCTAAGAAGAAACTGAACTATTTAAGTTTCTTGGACTTTTTTTTCTGTTCTCAAGCAGTGATGGAATATTGGACGTACACGTACCAACACTCGGGACCTGAATACTATGATACAGAAATGGATAAAGAGTTTTTGCTGGATTTACGAGAGCTAAGATGTCTTTTTGAAAAGGAAAAGGAAATCAAACAGTAAGTTATTTGTAAATTGTTGTTGAAGTTCTGAAAGTTAATTTATTGAGCCTCAAAGGGCGAGCATTTACCATTAGACTTGGAGCTTAAGGTAGTTGTTATGCAAAATAAAAGTAAACATTTTGGAGGAATGCTGGTACATTAAGAAAAAAAGTCGTAATTTTCAAATCAGTACTTGTTATTGAAATTATGTATTTCCTTTCATCAAAGATTTCGTAAATGACTAAGGGGACCTGAAGATGAAGAACAGCCTCACATTGGCCTAATATTGAAAGTTGGTTTTTGTTTGATAACACACTCGCAGTTAGGCTGCAAAGCCTACGCACCGTAATACTTGCTCTATATTCAGCCAAGTATTGGTTCCGTGTACAAATATCGAGGTTTTAATCAAAATAAACAATAGAAATGAGAAATTCAAAAAATTAGTTTTAGTTATACCGTCCGTCAATTCGTGCGTGCTCATCTAACGATTTTGTTTTTTTTTTCAAAAACCGCTTAACCGATTTTGAGTTTATACCTGTAATAACCATAGTGATTCACATTACGGAAATTCGCATTCCACTTTTTTTGGTCATTCGCATATATCTTTTCAACGCTCAGCGCAATCTTTTGCTTCGAAACAGTTTAAACGATATTCCAGCCTTGCATACTTTTTTATTGGTCTCGAAATTTTAGCAGAGAATATCATGCTCCTTAAATTTGAGCACATTAAAATATTGACATTCAGAGGTCGCGAAAAGCAATTCCCTGTGACTGACGGTAATTAAGCTCATTTGTATATTTTTTTGTTTTATTATGCCAAATACAATTTTTGATTTATTTTGTAACCTTAGTTTCAAAATAATGTCAGATAATGTTTTAAGTGATTTTAATTAATTTTAAGGCATTAGTTCTTATGGTCTTGATCTCTAACTATCTAACTAAAGTCAGGCCAAGAATAACATACAAAATAATGTTCAAAGTCTGTGAAGTTAGCATACCTAACAATTTTCATCTAGGCCAGTGAGACTAAAACAGGAATTTGCAGTTCTTTGCATTTATTTTGCATTTCTGTTTTTGGATTTTGCAGTTCATCAAAAGTGGGTGAAATCGCATGTACAGCTGCTACATTTTTGTACATACTAAATGTAGTTACATACAATTCTTCGCCACGCCTTAATCCTAATACGCTGCTGATGTGAAGTGAAAAATCCCATAAAAAAGTAACACAACTTAATCATACACCAAAAAATTTCTTTCTCCACATGAACGGTGACGTGAAGACCGATACATAATTACGTAAAATATTTTCAAAATCGTTCATGATAAAGTCGAGATGTTTGGGCTTGAAGTTGCTGATTGCAAAATAATGATTTCAGTTTTTTTCCAAATAAATGATGTCCCTCAAGTTAGCAGAGCAAAGTGGGCAGAACAATTTTTTTTTGATGGCATAATTAGGCGCCTATTAAGTGCTAATTAAGTACCCAAAAATAGAATTAAGTGCTCCAGTACTTTTGGTAAAAACTTGGTATCAAGTTAGCAGAGCAATTACCTGAAATGGTTACAACAAAATAAAGTTTAGTCTCAAATTAAAGAGCTACTTAAGTGCTCTAAGAATCAAAAAAAAAAAAATTGCCTTTAGAAAAAAATATTTTAGTAATTTTTGAAAAAAAAAAATTAATTTAAATTATTTATCCAACTTTTTAATTAAAATCTATTTTATTGCTTAAAAGAACCGCCAGCTCGAATTAAGTACCCTATTTTCAGAAAGATTTTCCAACAATTAAGCCAAAAAAAAAAAAGAAAAAAACTAATAATAACATTAGTTTTTACCAAAAGTACTGGAGCACTTAATTTTATTTTTGGGTACTTAATTAGCACTTAATAAGCTCCTAATCATGCCATCAAAAAAAAATTTGTCTGCCCACTTTGCTCTGCAAACTTAAAGGGACATAAATAAATGTTCATAACGGGCGAAATAATTGACGTAGAAAAATGATATTGATACCAAATGAAAGGGATTTTAGATTTACATCTAGTGAAAAGCTTATTGTATAACCTTTAGAGCCGTTTGCTGATACGAAACATAAATATTTATATTCAACCTACAACGCTTATTTTCTACTTTTTCCTCAGCGTAAACTGTCACATAAGCCGTATTTTTTTATCGCTGGTGATCGATAAACTTGGAAACTTACAATATAGGAAACTTACAATATAAATACCAGTGGATATAAAAAGGAAATACTATTTTTAACAATTTTAATATCATACATCAATTTAATATTATCCAAGAACTGAGCAGGTGGCGTTATATTTTGTTCGCGCCTTGCAAAACTTAAATACCAAATTATAACGGGTGATTTTTAAGCTGGTTTGGTTTTGGCAACACTGGTTTTGACAGCTGGCGTGTGTTTAGTACCTTGTGTCACTGTCAAACAGCTTCAGTTTGGTTTGCAATTTAACCATGGATCGTCTTACAAATGAACAACGCTTGCAAATTATTGAATTTTACTATCAAAATTCGTGCTCGGTTCGAAATGTTCATCGCGCGCTGCTTGTGTTCAGCGATGAGGCTCATTTTTGGTTGAATGGGTACGTAAATAAGCAAAATTGCCGCATTTGGAGTGAAGATCAGCCAGAAGCATTGCAACAGCTACCAATGCATCCCGAAAAAGCCACTGTTTGGTGCGGTTTATGGGTCGGCGGCATTATTGGGCCTATTTCTTCAAAGATGATGCGAATCGCAGCGTTACTGTCAATGGTGAACGCTACCGAGCGATGATAACAAACTTTTTTTTGCCCGAAATGGAAGTTCTTGACTTGCATGATATGTGGTTTCAACAAGACGGTGCCACATGCCACACAGCACGCGAAACAATGGCGCAATTGCGAGGCGAGTTTGGTGAACAGTTAATTTCACGTTTCGGGCCGCTCAATTGGCCGCCTAGATCGTGCGATTTGACACCATTAGATTATTTTTTGTGGGGGTGTGTCAAGGCTAATGTCTATAGGGAGAAGCCCGCTTCGATTGACGCACTGGAAGCCAACATCCATGCATTCATTCGTGAGATACCGGCCGATATGTATGAAAGAGTATGCCAAAATTGGACTCAGCGGATGGGCTACCTGAGACGCAGCCGCGGTCAACATTTGCATGAAATTATCTTTAAACATTAAATTGCAAGGTTCAAACTATCGATTCAAATAAATATTTCATTCATTTTTTCGAATTTTGTGTTTTTTTTTTTTAAAAAAGTTCTAAACCTCTTAAAAAATCACCCATTATATATGTAGTCATCACGTGAGCGTAGCATCCCACCGTTCTTCGACCTACAAGGCAATTGCAATAGTATTGCACAATTGATTCTCTATACCTTGTTTATTATTATATTTATTGTATAAAAAGTAAACAAAATATATTTTTGGGTTATGTGCCTGCTTTCAATTTTTCCTGCAAGCAAAGAACAATTTTCTGAGAAGGGTAATCTCTATACTATGATCCATTATTTCTGATATGCTCCCCATAGTAGGATTGTGCCTCTTTTAACTAGTATGTTCCACAACCAAATAAAATAAGATTAAGAATAAAAATTATTAATTTCACTCAGCCAATAAAAATCAAAACAAACCATGCTATAATTAAGGAAGAATTAATAGAAACCAAAGACACCACAAAAAGCCAATTTAACACTTCATCTCACAATTTTGAAAAAAATTGGTCTTAACTTTTTTTTGTTGTTTTTCTTATCAAAATTTTGAGTTTGCATACGAATTTTTCAAGAACTATTGATATAAATAATTTAATTTAAATTTAGGAATACAAAACAGATTTCTGGCTTTCAAAACCGGTATAGCACTTTATTGTAACTGTTTTTTTTTTTCATTTTAAGTCATTTTTTTCTAAAATTGCTCCTACCTCTTAAACGGGGCGAGATAGACCCCCCTGTCTTGGTAAAAAATGCTTGTTTTTGACCCCTCTACATAAAACCGTTATACATTTTTGGCGCCAAAGTTATCGTACTCGTGGCCAAGTAAGCACTTGATTATTCATTGCTCCATTTATTATACTTTTTGAAAATACCCATTGAAGCTCATGAAATTTTGAAATGTGTGCAAATAAATTGTGGTGGGAATTCCCCAACTGCCTATATGTGTGCGTGTTTCTCCTAAATCATCTTTTAGGCAAACTCTAATGATATATGGATTGATATATTTATATGAAGTCCCTTCAAGTAAATTCACGGACCCAGTTTTGTCGGCCTTTCTTGGATCTTTCCAAACCGGGTGCCTCACGCCCACCTACAAAAATTCGTTGTTGGTACAGTCATTTTGTTTTTTCCCCACACCTTTTGTGAGTGGCTTAGCGAAGGTAAATTTCGTTTTAAGTTCGGTTCTGATGAAAACTTGAAGAATGTTCGAATTATAAAACACACTTTTTGCTGGTATATATTTTTTTTTCATAATTGCTAAATAAAGGTGTCTTGAAATGAAAAAAAGCCTTTGTTTCTTTGTTGTACGTAATGTAGAACTCGAGTAGAGAAGTCATTTATTTTTGATTCGTTTCGGTTTCAGCTTTGGTAAAGAAGGTTATTAATGGTACCTCCCAAAGAGCCGTTTTTTTTTTTTATTTTCTCTTTTCTCGAAAACGATTAAACTGATTTCGATAAATTGTCTATGAAGAATGATTGATACAGTTTTAATTGAGTGTACAAAAATTTTCAAAAAAAGTTTAATTTTTTTTTTGCAAACTCAATATTTCAAAAATGAATTGGTCGATTTTTATTTAACTTGGCAAAAAAGGTCTTCTAACATTATCTAGAAGATTTTAATAAAAAAAATATTCTTATAACCAAAAATTACGGTACCTCCTATACAAATGTTTAAAAACCGTTAAGGAAATTCTTTTTTTTTGCCTCAAATCGAATACGATTTTGATATATTTTTTTTATGTATCTAAATTAGTACGATCTACCATTTGAAATTATTAAATTCAACATTTTATTAATATCAACAGTAGCGTTCATAGAATGTTACATTCATAGTTCATACATTGATCAATAATAAGACTTTTTTTGGGGAGTAAAATAATTTTTATTTGTACGCCCTTTTTCATAAAATTACTAGCTGTTACCCGCCCGCTGCGCTGGGCATAAATTAAACCTTCTCATTTTTTTTTGTAGGACCAAATATTATGTATAAATAAAAAACCTGCCATACAATTTTGTTAAGCCTTTTCTCAACAACGATACACATTATTTGTAATGTCGAATTCTTTTCAACAAAAGAATCGATTCTGTTCCTATTTTTTTCTAAACAAAATCGATTCTTCTCTGTCAAATGTCAAAACATATCATTTTTAGCAAGATTTCACACCAATTTACACACACACCGTACAGATTTCACATTTCTAATACTCCAAATTGAAAGTTGGGGAGTTTTGGGAAGGCAAATTGTTTTTTTTTTTTTTTGTTGCAACGTATTCTAAATAATTAAATAAAATATTCAACAATATTTTCCGTAATCACACGAAAAAATTTGATTCTTTTACAAATTCCTTTCAAATTACAGAAACTAATCGATTCGGTTTCGTAAAAAATCGATTCTGTTAAGAAAAAATTCGAATTCTTTGTTGAAAGGAATCCGCCATAAGTCTGCTATTACATGACAACTTTAGGCTTTGGAGTATAATGACTTTTTTCGAACGGAAAACGGGCAATTCCCATTGAGTCATTTTTGACATTGGGGGCTATCGTGAATAAAATTTCCCTGGGAATGTCTCCCAACTTCGAAAGTTTGAAACGCTAATACTTTACCACTACACTTCGTAATCTCTAATTTGGCTCTTCGAAATGATAGCCAAAGTCCACCGGAAAAGTTATTCCCGATACCATTAAATTCCGATGGAAACTTTTGACCAATATTCACATTCTAAATTGAATTTGGGAAACATTCACAGGGAAATATTATTCACGATAGCCCCCATTATTCTTTTCCTTGTTAAATATTTTACAGGCCTTTCACCGATTTTTTGACGTGATTCCAACTTCAAGAAAAATCTGTGCTCTTTTAAGGATTAGTTAGAAATTTTTCACTTACAAAATGTCAATCTCTTTAAATGAATATATTTCCAATTGAAAAAAATTTGGATTCTGTAGGATTTAAGTCCCGAAGATAAATCACAGAAAGAGAAAACAGATGCCACAAAAGAAAAAGTCAAAACAAAATCCACTGATTTTTAAACAAATTAAAAAAATCTTGCCTTTCCTGAACATCTCTACCACACCATGAAGTGGGAGTGAGCAAAAGCAAAGAGACGTCAAAAAAATCGGAGGAGTCATTCCAATATCTAATGGGGTTTTCCATACCCACCCAAGTGGATCAAAAGTCAATATCGGAAAAATATACATCCCTATTCTGCTAAACGTTCGCGTGAACATTGGCATTCTGCTATCAGCGGGAAGGAAATGATTGTTCCATAATGCCTATTAATTGCGATAAAAATTAAATGAATGCAATGAAATTCTCTTTAGAATTTCAAAAATAAAGAACTGGGGGGTCATTCCGTAATTCGATTATCGCCACACGATATCGTTTTGACGATAGCTTTGCTTCACGTAAAAGCGATAATCACTATCGACTGGACGATATCGTCTTGACGATCGAAAATTTGCTCTCCGTAACTCAAAAATCGTCAAAACGTTATCGTTAAATCGTTACCGTTTGAACGATACCTATTTAGCTATCGTCTTGCGTCGTCTTGTTTGTTTTTCGAAACAATTTATGCATTTTATCATATGTAGGGTTTTTCAATAAGGGCGCGTAGATGTTTTCGGTTGATCCTGGGATAATAGACATGGAAATACAACCATGTAAACCTTAAAATGGGCGCAACGCACGTATCGTTGCCTAAAAGATTTTTATATTTAAGTTCTTTCAATTGGACGTGTCGTTCAATCGTGTAACTTGCCATGATGATTTGGCATCAGTAAATAATAAACAAAAGATTTAATAGATGTCACCGTCAAAATCTGCCCGCTGCAATTGAAAACCCTATAATTAATTATATGTAGTTTGAAGGATAGGTGGATAACCGATTTGTTTAGGCGACTTCACGTTTTGCCCGCACTTTTCTTCACTTTTTTTAAATAAAAATTGATATTTTTTGGGCGTTACTGACAAAAATAAATTACAGAATTGTCATTTATGACAATGATTGAAAAGTCAATCCTTCTCAAACTGTGATTTATAATAAACGATTGTCGAGACGATAGTGATTGTGTTACGTGAAGCAAATTGATGACGATATCGTGCACGATTATCGTTTAGACGATTATCATTTTAAAAATTACGGAATGACCCCCCTGGTTAAGATTTGCATTCGAAAGACATAAGTTTTAAATAAATGATTTGAAGAAAATTGAATAAAACATTCACGTGAATCGAAAGATTCGATCGAATCGTTTAGCAGAATAGGGCTGATAAATAGACGGTACTTACCAATTAAACGTTGTGGTAAATGACACCAAATATTTCTTATTTATTTGTTTCCTTCAAAAATTTAATTAAATTTTTTTTTCTCAATTTTTTGACAACATATGTAATTGAGAATTTTTCTGATAAATAAAGTTCCTGTATTGCTTATATATCAGTACATAGCGGGTGTTGTTTTTATGCCCAACATATCCCGCTGTTTTTTTTAAGAAAAAACTTTATATAAACACGCTCATATTCGGCTGAAATAGTGTACCAAAATTTGAAAGCAATCGGTTAAGAACTTTCAGAGATTAGCGATTAAGAACAAACCAACATTTACATTTTTATTTATATATAAGAGCATCCTTAAAAAAATTTGCTTGTGTCAACATTGATTCTAACTTTTAAAAACTTGCCTTGTTCTGGCACTTTCCAAAAAAGTATAAATCTTACCAAAGCTGGCCCTATATGAAAAGTCATAATTATTTGAACTCAATCAAGCTTCACGGAAATGAAACCTGCATCCACATATGAAATTTGGGTAAATTGGAATCGGTTCAAGGAATCGTATCTAGCTTGAAATTGAGCTTTGAAGATCAAAAATATTAATTAAAAAAAAAAAACAAAAAAGTGGGGATAACGCACAAGAATAGATAATTTTATTGCAGAAAAACTTAGCGAACACCCTACTAAAAGCACCTCTGAACGTCCCTGGGTCACCACCACCACTGAAAACAATAAACACAATGATTTTTGCATTTATATTATCATTTTGGGTCTTCGTTGACTGAAAAAGGCACAAAATAAATTTATAAAATATGTCTGTAAAATACGAGTGAATTCAAGTGGTTAGTCTTTAAAAAAGTATTTTTTGAATGATATCTAGAACCTCGTAGATTTTTAATTCAATTCCCGGTTAGTCTCGAGTCGTAGGTTATGGGTCATTTTGTCATTCTGTGGAAAAATCATGCAATTTTTGGCTGCACATTTCGTGTCTTTTTTGTTGGATAGTTTTTAATGAAAATATAATAGGGAGTTCTATGAGGCAATTTTATAAAACATTGGCTCAAATTGGATACAAAATAACAAAACAACGCCAATACTTACACTATAAGATATGTTATAGGTAATAGTTTTCGTTATTTTCCTCGCAACAACAAGTTCAAAAGAACTTCACGAGTTCCGAGATAAATGTTTTTACGAGCCTTTTGCATTTCCTCTTAAACCGCAAGCTATACTTTTTCGAATGTGTATGGTGTTCTCAATTCAAGCGTGAGATATTCTAATATAGATGTTTGAAATGTGTCATTTCGGAAATAGACGTTATACATGTTAGAAGTGCAAACCACTTTGTAGTTTGTACTGTGAAGGGAGTTAGCCAATGGAGGATTTGGTACAAAGTCTAATTTATAAAGCTTTTAGTAATCAAAGTGACATATTTTCTAATTATTCATTTGTACTTGTTTTTATATTTTTCAGCTTAGTGTGCCTGCGTTTAAAACCGATATTTTTGGAAAAAGCATATCAAGAAATGGATTTCAATTTCCGGTAAGTGTCAATACGATTTCATTTTTTTCCTCGTTTCGACATAGTAATTATTTACATACTCATACATCCATATCTACATAATATAATATTCCAGTCAGTATCAGAATTATAAAACAACTGCAAAAAAATCATTTAAGTAAAAGGAAATTTAAAATTGTTAATCTTTTATTCAATATTTCATTAAACTATTAATATAATGTTTTCTGCACGGGGGATCCATTATTTTTGTTCAATAAATTAACCTAATTTGTGGAAAGGGTATTTCAAAACAATCGAACCTTAGACACAAATCGAAACGGAAGAATATGTTTAATGATTTAAATGGTGAAGGTTCACTGTGGTAGTGATGTTTAAGATCCATGTACGTAATCCGATGGAATAAGTTAAACAAAAGAAACACAAATCTCTAAATCGCGTGCGTTGAATTTGTATCGAAATCAATCCAAATTGCGACACTTTATTGCGAATTGCAATATTATCGTTTATTCGAAAAGTTTTTGAAAAGCTTGTTTCCGGGAAAATGTTGTGTGTCGGGCTGAAGTCAGAGATAAGTGAGCATCATCATGAATTTTTCAAAGGGAGGTTTACTGCAACTACATTTCCTTTATTTTAAATGAAATGGAAAATAGAAACCAAGTTGGTGCCATCTACACCGATTTCAGTAAAGCTTTCGACAGAGTTGACATCAACCTGTTAACTTTCAAGTTACAGAGAATCGGAGTCCGATGCAAATTGTTACAGTGGATTATTTCGTTTCTTACAAGTAGAAAACAGTTTGTCAAATTTTGTGGTATATCTTCCCATGCAGTAAATGTTACGTCGGGTACCCCCAAAGCAGTCACCTTGGTCCCCTTTTCTTTTTGATATTCATTAATGACTTGACTTATTTGTTTGATTATTGTCGGTTTTTTTTTTTATTTGCAGACGATCTTAAGTTATTTAATGTAGTTAAAAACGTAAGTGACGGACTCAAAATGCAAAAATATTTTAATGCTCTAGTCAAATGGAGCGATGTAAATTTTTGCTAGAAAGAAAGATTTTTGTCTCATTGACTACTTGGCATACTTGTTGACTCTCATCTAACTTTCAAAACTCAAATTGACAAAGTTTGCTCTAAGAGCAAAAGCGGGTAAAACTAAATAATTTATTAAGTCTGACCAATCGTGGGACACTTTCTGAAGCCCTTTTTGTTTTCGATATATTGAATGAAATATAACTTTAACTGCTTTATGTTCAAAAATATGTTTAAATGCAAATGTTCGCTGTCAGAGACACACCAAATTTTTAAAAGAAGAAATACACAGAACAAGCTATCATGAACAACCCAACCGTTTTAGTATAACATTAAGTAAATACGCTAATAGATATTTACAGCTGCGAGCAAACAAAATGGCAGTGCAACGAAAAATAAGTTTAGACAAAAATGAAAAATCGAAAGAATTTTGATTTTAGAAATCATTGTTGGTAGAACTGTCTACGTTTTATTGAAATGTTTTTTTTTTTTTATAAATTGAATGATAATTTATTGATCATTAATGTAGTAACTGTACAAAAACAAAATATTTTCGAAAATAAAGGGAGTAAAATAATAGCAGTGCTTGTCTCATTGTGTATAATTAAGTCCAAATAAGGGTTCAAAAAGTTCAATTTATTGTAATTTTACGACGCTCCATTGAGTCGAAAACCCCCTTACATCTTTGCAGTGATATTTATCTCCAAACCTGCTGAACTACGGTCAATATCACTTTTTTATTGTTTGGTTTGGCATTCGAGACTTCTCTTTTTATGACCGCCCAAAGATTTTCAATGGGATTGAGGAACGGAGACTGAGCAGGCCACTACTAGACCTCAATATTCTAGTCCTGAAACTATTGTTTAGCTGTTCTGCTGGTGTGCTTTAGGTCATTGTTCTGCTAAAAGACCCATTTAAGCGGTATTTTGAAGTCTGCATATGGTAGCATGATGTTCTGCAAAATTTCCACATACGAGTGTTGATTAATTATGCTTTTGATACAATATATTGGACCAACTCCATAGTATGAGAAGCATCCCCATAGCATGATACGAGATCCTCCGTGTTTTATCATTTTGGTGGTGTATCTAGGATCATATTCGGTATTTGGTGATCGTCTTACATACTGCCGAGATCCTTTACCACCATAAAATACAACTTTAATATCGTCAGTCTAAAAAATATTCCCCCATTTTTCAGGAACCCATCCCAAATGATCTAGCGCAAACTTTATTCTTTTGGCTAGGGGCATTTTCTTCAGAAGTGTGGCTTTTCTTGGACTGCGAGCATTCAATTTGTGATCCCTCAATCGTCTTCTTACAATATGTATAACGCATGGTAAATCAAGTTCACCCAGAATCTGTGTAGCTGCAGCAGTAGGATGCATTCTTGAAAACCGATCAACACGATTTATGTAAGATGTCGTAAGTACTTTTTTACGCTACAGCGTTTCCACTTTCCCTCAAATGTTATGTCATTTCTTGCCATTTTCGCCGAACACCCAACAAGTTCCTGAACTTCTTCATAGGTGTTGCCGTCCGTAATTAGGTTTTTAATGAGTTTGCGCCTTTGTGATGTCCAGTGTTTACCGCGACCGACTTCATAAGACCAAATTATTATTTTTTTAAACAAATTCGGTTGAAATATAAAGTAAAAGAATAGAGCTTATACTTTGTATAACAACTAAATCATAATTGAAGAAAACACAATATTTTAAACTGAACTTGACGATAACACTGCTATTATTTTGCTCGCTTAAAATATGGAAAGACACCAGACAAAGTGATACTTAATCAACGCATTAAGAATAAACCGTTAAACTATGACTTCAAATGGTTTACTTAATATCCATGAGCACCACACTACAGTAGAAGTTAGAAAAAGTGGCTGCATTATAAAGATATGAAAAATTATATTTTTTAACAGATTACACTGCTATTATTTTCCTCGACACTGTATGTACAATATTAATATGAGTAGAGATACTTTCAAACAAAAAATATTGTCGGAAATGATAGCTGAAGTTTCTTATGAATATTTTAATTTCCTTATGGTACTATTTTGCATGCATTTTATTATTATATGATATACAATCATATTAAAAGTTATTTCATTTATTTAGTATCAACATTTTTAAATTCATTTTCTTAGTTTATAATGTTGTCTGGTATTTGACAAGAAAATAAAATAAAACGAAACAACTTAGCAGCAAAAAAAAAAACAAAGAAAACATGTAACGACAAATTCGAAGGAAGTGACTGTAGACATGCCAATTAAAACAGTTTTGGTTTATAAAAGTACTTTTATGCGGCTCCGCAGGGCCAGGGCCCTCCGCCGGTGGGGATACTTCAGGCACCTAGAGTTTTTTTTAAAGTCGCGCGAAGCGCGTTAACGCATGCCCACTTTTAATGGCGAAAAGCTGTTATAACTGTTATAAATTCGCATGTCTCTAGTCTCGTCCAAATTAGAAACTACCACAACTAATTAACCACTTGTTACCGGCAAATTATCGACCTAACCACTTTTTGATGTTTGTTCGTTTTGAATGTTGTTTCGCTAAGTTGACACTGATGAAGATTCATTTCATTTAAGCAATTACTAAATTTGATTATTGGTATTTATTATAAATATGCTCCGATATTATATTTTTATAGGTCGTACTGGAGATCAATTATAACCATTGCCTGCAATTTACACCGTAATAGAGAATTGAGAGGTTTATTTGTTGACCTAAGCGAGAAGTTGGTTGATCCATGGAAACAAAACAATTGGTGTCTCGATCAAGTCAAACAATTTTTGGAAGCTGTCTCCCAAAGCATTTTGGAACTAGAAATTTCAAGGTACATTTTAATTTTGTTTTATTGAACAATTGGCTTAAAATTAATCTAATTTTAATTCTGATACATTGGTTTTTTGTTGGCACAACCAAATATATACAAATAAATACATCTCATGCGACTTAAGCTCGACATTAAAAGTCGGACTTTTTTAATATATTTAATTTTAATAATTTTCATTATCTCGTTATTACTCGAAGTGTGCAGTCTATTAAACATAATAATTATTTATAAATTGTGTATTATTTAAGACAGATACAATTGCAGAGATCATTACACTAGCCATCTAAACAACACGAGATCCTGCTCCCTATCGGGATCACGTTTCCTGAACCAACCATTTAGTTTTGACTATTGCTTCTCACCTCTACAAACGGCCAGTTACTTCAAAGAAATAAGACAACGAATACATGCAAAATAAACAAACGTGAGGAAAAAAGAGATAGGTTTACAACACAGTTGTCACTAAGATCCGTATAATTATCAGCGATAATAAAATGCGGCCTCTGATCATGATCTTCTGTTTTGTGCTTATAATGTAAATTTTCTTCGCTCGTCTGTCTCTTTTTCTTTTTTTTTGGTCAGTAAATTTAAACGCACTCCACTACGCCTCCTTTTCAGTCCCTTGAGATAATTTTATTCTGATGACAAGCTTAATTGTTTCCAAGAAGAAATTTTTAAATTATATAATGAACAGATTTATATAAGATTACCATATGATTTCATTAATCTACAGGGTGTACCGGATCTGGTTGGAAGTATTTTAGGGTGTGGTTCTTGGTATATTCTAAGAAGAAAGTAGTTTAACAGTAAATTCATTCGAAGTGAATCTGGGTTAAAGTAGGTAAAGTCGGTAATAATCCGCGGTATTCTCTTATTCACGTGAACGCATTCACTCTATACAATTCAGATCCGCATATGAAATGTTGCGGATTTTTTCATTTTTATTGGATTGCCTGGGAAGTGATAGTAAAATATAAGTAAAATCCTAGTTTATTGCCTAATTTAGAATATTTGTCTGTAAATGATAGCTTATTATCATTTTTCGGGGTAGGACAACAAATAGAGATCAATTCATCCCTCTATTTTCTGCAATGAAATTAAATCCAGTTTTTCAAAAAAACAAGCGCTCTGTTTGTTGATTTTCTTATTCCTCTCTATGGAAGTGGAAAAAAAGTTTAATAACTGTTTATATTTGTTGTTTTTTTTCAAATTAAAATGATTAACCAAAACAATTTACCCAAATTTCCCAAGATTTTCATATGAACAGCTGTTTACGTGAATGTCAAATTGGTTTGGGATACTGAAGTTCACCCGACGGATAGCAGAATGGAAAGGTAGAGTGGAAGGGAATCGAATGGGTGAACCCAAAGTACGATTCACGTGAATAGCAGAATAGGGCTGAAAATTCATCGTGGATTTAAGAAAACGCTTACTTTGGTGTACCTTGACCCATGTAAGTAAAAATTGCTCTGCTAATTCAAGTGGTAGAAAGTTCGTTTACGGCTTTATTTTTAGAAGAAATACTAGCTTTTAAAACTGAAACTGCGTTTAAATAAAGTTGATATCTTGTCACAGTCTTAAAATATTAAGTTTCTAGCCTGTTCGATTTTTTTTTTCTTGACAAGATCGTGGAAAACCCCATAGATTTTATGATACTGGGGACTGGCACCAGGTAAAAAAATGGAATTTATGATTTTTTCCTTACGTTTCTTATAAAAGTTGACAATAAGAGTGGTTTCTAACAATAAACAATTCTTCAATAATTTTTAAAATTACAAAGATTATAAAAACTTGTAAGGAAGGTATGAGGATGGGTTATGAGTTATGGGGAGACTCCTTAAACCATCCCGAATTCTGTATGAATTTCAGGATGTTTCTTAGTGGCAGAGTTGAGATGTCGCCCAGTTCTTCGAAAAAGTATTCTCCGAGGGCAGCTTTCCTAATTCTGGCTAGACTGGGCATTCAAAAAGAATGTGGGATGAGCCCTCTTCCTCTCGACACCCTCTACATAGGTCAGATGTGCTAATGCAGATTCTGCCCATGTGGGTCTCAATTGAGTTGTTTCCATTTTTTTGCAATTATCCCATTTCACATATAATAAATAGCAGTTTTTTAAATATATCCTTTGAAACACAAAAAAGAATTTTTGAAATCAGATGCCACTTTTCGTTTTTACCCCATTTCACTTTGTAAATGCCAATTTTATAAAAAAAAAATCCTTTAAAACACCAAAAGAATTTCTTAAATCGTATAATTTTTTTTGTATTTTTACCGGACAATTTTTTATTTTGCCCCATTGTAGAGAGATTCACACTCCATCTACTTGTGCTGAAATCATGTATGTTAAGTAAAGGGTGTTTTTTTTTTAGACGTTTGGTTTTCAATAAGAAATACAAAGCATTAATGTTATGCCAAGAATTTAGCTTTATTATAAAGATAAGGGTTTGCCATTATGTTTTAAAAATGATTGGCTCGAATAAATTCCAGCCGAGAGGCCCAATTTTCGACAGCTCCAATTGGTGCGCGCGATGACGGATGGACACATTCGGGTCTTCTTCGATACTCTGCTCCACAGCAGCAATAGCGCATTATCCACTAGAGTAAACGTGGTGCGAAACAGATCCATGGTTGCTCGAACCGTTTCTACAATATCTATGCATCTACATATCTATCGCTCTGATGTTTATCACCACACGAGAGTAGTGTGATTTGGGCTTTATGTACTTTTCAGAATATTTTGAGTCTAGATTTTGCTATCAAATTTGTATTATAAATGTTTCTTTTTTAATACGTTATTTTTCAGAGACCAAGAAACTCGGTGCTTATGGGATCGATACATGCAAGTTATCATCATATGCTTGGAGAGAATGTACCATTCGTGATGTCTGTGCAGCAGTTAATAATATGAATAAAATATTCGTTATTCAATTCAATTAAGTTATTAAAAATGTATGCCATTTATAAATTAAAATCGTGTTGATGTATTAACATTGTAGGTTACATAAAATGAAGTAAAAGTTATGTAGAGTTTATACATATGTATGTATATACACTTTAATAAAGAAAAGAAAACTTTCACTATAAAATTGTATTTCGAATGGATTGCACTGTGGTTATGGGTTAAACCGATGTGTTTATCAAATTTTCTCTTTCTCAGAAACAGCAGGTTTCCTTATTAATGTACAATATTTTGGGAAATGATACTTCGCTGTTCTAAGAAAAAAATCGCTTGGAAAGCGGGTCTATTTCCCCCATTTTTATAATGAAAAGTAAAATATTAAAAAACAACGGCAACACTTACAATACCATGCAATAGCTTTTTTTAAAGCCAAATATTCTATTTTTTTTTTTTTAATAAAGTTGTTGTTATTACTATAGGCGCCCGAGGGATTTTTCCCAGGGGGAGGCAAACACAATGTTTCGATAAAATTTTTAAGGCTATGTTATATATCTTTGGAAAATGATTGGGGGGGCTTGAGGGGCGGAAGTCCCTCCCGAAATGATTTGTATCTAAACAAATTTAGTAAAAACTTAAGATTTTTAATATCAATTCAAATTTCTAAAAATAAGAAGACTATCTAGGTATAGTTTATTTGATGATTCAATTATTATCTTCGTTTATATTAAGAAGAATAAGCTAAAATTTTGCAAAATACTGTCGGTTTTGGACACAGTTCCAGTGACAACAGCGTCTTGAAAGAACCTTTAAACGATTAAAACAGTGTCTCGAAGCGATATGATAATCTGGTATCTATCCTTTTTTTCGCGGGATTATCCCTTTTTCTGACTTCGAAAAAACGGTCCCGCGAACGCTTCTCAAATCCCGCGTTATCCTTTTAATAACCCTTTTTGCAGCCTCGGAAAATTTCAAACGAAAAATGTTTTGAATTTAGTGGAAAAGGCTTAAAAGATCAATCAAATAGTGTGGCGATTAAACGGATATGTCCGCAGTAAGCGTAGCTAAGCTGTCATTGTCTTTATTGTTTTGATCTGCGTGACTCTTTCGGTTAGTTTTATTGTTTTGAATACTAACTAACTATAGGGAAATGTGTTTTGAACGCTAAACTTCGAGAAAAGTATCCATTTCTCAAAATCGTGCAGACAAAGCGTGATAGTTTTTTTTATAAGTGCCTAACGTATGAGTCATTTTTCTATAGCATTGAAATCTACAACTTTTAAAAATCAAAGCAGGATTTACTTCGCCAAGTCCCTCACAAAGAGAAATATTTGATGCAACAAAGTGCTTCCGATGCTAGTGACAACGACATCGATGCAACGATGTTGATCGATTGATCATCAAAATGTTTTTTTTTTAAGATTATTTTCTATTTTCGGTCTGCCAAATGAATAATACGTATGCGTACCTACATATTTAAACAATTGTTTTTTTTTTTAAATAAAATTTGTAACTAAAAGAATGGAAAATGATTTGTGGTGGGAATTTATTATTTTTTATCTTTTTTTTCTGATTCTGATATCCCGCGAAATCTCCAAATTTGGCGCTATATTTTAATTTTGAATTGATATCTACATTAAATATAGATACATATATTCAATGCAGATAAAAGGGATACGCATTAAAAATATAATGTCCCGTTATTTTAAAATAACCAAGTGTATTATTCAAGGCCGTGTATACTGTATAATCATAGATAATAGCTCATATAAATAGGTAGGCCTCCTCTTTTATAGAAGTTTAAAGGAATCCTCACCCTAGTTAAATTCTTCGCATGATTGGTTGAGGTTTCCTACAAAGAGCATGAATATTATGAACAAAAATATTACATAATAATGTAAAATAAAAAAAATCAGTTTGAAAAAAAAACATTTTAGCGGCAGAAACAAATACCCCTCGGTATGATTTTTTTCTTTTCTCAATCCAACCTAGCGCTCAATTTTATCTAGATAGTACCAGAACACATGTCAGTTTGATAAACTACCACCTTTAACCTTCCCGCCTGTCCACCTCTCTTAAAGCTAATAAATATAGGTAGGTACCTGCAAAAAAAATGCGGAGATTTCGAGGGACTTCGGAAATACTGTTTCAATTTTAATACAGTGGACGCTTGTTAACCTGAAAATGTATGAAACCAATGATGTTGAAGGTGTAGGGTTGTTCAAGCTACTGGATCCAGATAAAAAATTGATATTTTTTTTATCATAATTTATTTTAATGATTTTAAAACGTAAATAATAATATTACTTATAAATTAAAATAAATAATTTGAAATGAGATGATTTTAAAAAAACTTCAAAAAGAATTCGTTATTGTACACTGCTTAGTCTGGCACAGCACATTTTGAAAAGCATATTTAGAAGAATAAAGCGCATCTCATTTTAAATTATCGCATCTCATTTCAAATTATTTATTTTTATTTATAGGTAATATTATTATTTACGTTTTAAAATCATTAAAATGAATTATGATAAAAAAAATATCAATTTTTTATCTCGATCCAGTAGCTTGAACAACCCTATAGCTTCAACATCATTGGTTTCATACATTTTCAGGTTAACAAGCGTCCACTGTATTAAAATTGAAACAGTATTTCCTAAGTCCCTCGAAATCTCCGCATTTTTTTTTTTTGGGTACCTACCTATATTTATTAGCGTTAAGAGAGGTGAACAGGCGGGAAGGTTAAAGGTGGTAGTTTATCAAACTGACATGTGTTCTGGTATTATCTAGATAAAATTGAGCGCTAGGTTGGATTGAGAAAAGAAAAAAAATAATACCGAGGGGTATTATTTTCTGCCGCTAAAATGTTTTTTTTTCAAACTGATTTTTTTTATTTTTCATTATTATGTAATATTTTTGTTCTTAATATTCAATGCTCTTTGTAGGAAACCTCAACCAATCATGCGAAGAATTTAACTAGGGTGAGGATTCCTTTAAACTTCTATAAAAGAGGAGGCCTACCTATTTATATGAGCTATTACCTATGATTATACAGTATACACGGCCTTGAATAATACACTTGGTTATTTTAAAATAACGGGAAATTATATTTTTAATACGTATCCCTTTTGTCTGCATGGAATATGTGTATCTATATTTAATTTAGATATATTTAATTCAACCTAAATTATGTTCATAACAATTTCATAAGACGCACGTTAAGGAAAAATTCGCAACCATTGTGTTAAAACCTTAGCAGAAGGAATTCGAACAAAAACAAAATGAATCGATAATATCGAATTCCGTGGGGTTAATCAGCCCATCTGATCTAATTTCGAAGTTTTTACCTTCGCCTCGTGTTTCGTCGAAAATGTAAGACTTCTTTTCTGGGATCCATCGTCATCTGGATACAGTCGTCTTGTAAGAATTTATATCCCATACTTACATCTCATACTATAACTATAACTGAAGACAAATATTTCAGAGACGAATGGGAACGGTTTTTTAAGCGTTGACCACACGCAGAAATAAGATAAAAGATGTCAATTATAGTAAAAATTCATTTATTGAATTTATAATTTTTTTTTCATATTTGGTACACAGTGGCGTATACGTGACCAACAATTTTTACTTTGGCTTTGAAAGTCATAAATAAATACTCTGAAAAACTTATTAAATTTTGGTGAGTTTTCCATATTTAAAACAATCTGAACTAGCAAAAAAATATTCATGTAGAGTAAGTGTCGCAAATATGGCCCACCCTTAACTTTTTTGCAAATAAAGAAGTCAGTTTTTCGGTAATTGACTTGTTTCTTTTTTTTAATACTTAAAGAAAATATTTTATAAATAAGCCTTCTAAAAAACTCATTTTAACATTTTTCAAAAAAGTGCTGCTAATATGGACCGCCTTGTGTTAAATATGGACTATGGTTGGTGTATATGGTAAATGTGACGGTCCATATTACCGACATTTAGTTTTTTCGCCCGGTGTTAAATATGAACCAGGGTGTTGTATATGGTGCATGAGGTGGGTGAGGTTGTACTTTTAATTTTAACCAACTTTAAAAAAAGTATTTAAAATGTAGGTTTCACATAATGAAATATTAATCTAAAGCACAACAAAGTCTCAAAAAAATATTAAAATATTTGCGCAAAATTTATTATAAAAACACTTACAAAAATTTACCAAAAAATTATATGGCCAATGTAAAAAAATTCAAACTTCAAATTCCGCTTCAAATTCAAACTTCATTTCCTGCTCCTGAGTCTCCACTTTTTAAAATATCAAAACCATTAAAATTTTCTTCAATATAAATGCACAGCGGGTAACCTACGCTCTTCCAGAACTTACTCTAAATATGCATGTAGGTATATTAATCTCTAAAACTGTTCACCGAATTTACGTTCTAAAAGACCGATTTGATTTTAATCGTAAATTGGTATCGTTATCGGTGAGTTTGTTTTTTTTTCAACCAAAACTAGAGACTAATCTCATCAATCTTCAGAATTGTTCATTGAGTGCAAGTGCGACGGAAAAACAGTAAAAAGTGAGCCTGAAAAGGGCGAGGAAAAGAAAGCTGTCAGGGCGAGTGGAAGTAAAAATCCTGAAACTGCAAAAGTATCCAAGAAGTTACCCATCAAAAGTGGTCTAAAAAGAAGAGTCACCCCCGTCGATGTTTTGAACAGGTTTGTGGAGAATATCTTTTCCCAGCAACTCAACTGTTAACTCCGTTTTTAACTATGGTACTCCTTCGCCACGGCTCTCTCTGGCAATGCTTATATCGTGCAAATTTGGTGAACGGTACAATACAAATACAAAATATACAATACAATACAATACAAAACTGGAGAAGTCATCGAAGCCTCGTCGTTGGGTCAGCTTACGGATGGTAAGATAGTGAAATTTAATTATTAAAAATCGTGTTAAAAGATAAAAAAAAAAACGAAAAAATCGATATCACATCATATTATCTAGAAGCCAAATTGTGGAAATAAAAAATCAAATTATATAAAAAAAAATACTTTAAACAGCCAAATATTCGGGTCCTGCAACAACAACAAAGTTTAAAATAATATTGAGTCAAACAAAACTTCCGACTGTAGGTGTGAAATAAGGAAGTGACTCTAGACATGCCAATTATAACAGTTTTGGTTTATAAAGGCGATCCCACAGAGCCAGGGCAATCCCGGTGGGCATACTTCAGGCACCCAGAGTAGGAACGGATCAGAGTTTTAAGTCACTAGGCCCTGGCTGTCCACGACCTGTCACCCCACCAAATTTATTTATTTTTATATTTAAATCCTTCTTTTAGAAAATGTTGGTTAGTTTTTGAGCTTTTGGAGCATAAACGAATAGTTAAATCATGAAACATTTTACGATTTTGTTTCCCTATAGGTATAATATCTACCATTAAAATTTATACTTATCAATTGCTTAGGTATATGGCTCTAATATGCATTTACAGCAGACCAATAAGAATCATCATCCCCTATTTTTATATTATGCACTACCAAACCCTAATTCACTTTGAAAACCAATCAACAATTTATATCCATCTACATAGTTCTATTATATATTTATAGCTGACTAATAAGAATCATAATCCCCCGTTTTTATTACTCTGACTCATTTTTTGTTGCGACCGTATCAACAAAATCATGCATCTACATATGTTCCTTACTTACTTTACTTATTCTATAACCAATAGGAATCATCATGCCTCTTTTTTTCTTCATGCATAACCATTATAAAATTTTATGTATCTCTCACCTTTATTATATTAATTTATGTTTGACCAATCAGAATTGTTCATATACTGCCCAAATTATATTCTGTTCTACCTATTGTTGCCAGCTCAAAATCAAACAAAATATAGCGTCAGCCATTTTTCATAACTTTTGTCTTTCATAACTCTGTCATTTCAGAATTGTGTGATTTCAGAACTGTGTCTTTTCATAACTTTGTCATTCAGAACTTTGTCATTTCAGAACTCTGTCTTGCAGATATTTGTCCTTTCATAACTTTGTCATTTCAGAACTTTGTCATTTCAGAACTGTGTCTTTTCATAACTTTGTCATTCAGAACTTAGTCTTTCAGAACTTTTGTTTTTATAACTTCGTTACTATTTCGTTTTTGAAAACTCAATTTAATGCGTTTTTGTTTAATAGAGTTTAAAAACACTATACAGTTTATCGTTAGACACTATGTTTATCAGTGCTTATGTTCTTTACATTTCCTAAGCCTGGATACAAAATGTATTCAAGTTAAGGCCATTAGTCTTGATAGATATAAAAATTAACGAATTTTTTACAGGCCTATTTGATGGTGTATTTTATAAATTAATTTTTTTGTCTAAGGGGCCGGTTATAACGATCAGAAAAAATAAAAAGTAAAGGCATCTACGAACAATCACTTGAAATATTTTTTTCAGAAACGAGATTATTTTTTAGGCGATTTTTTTTTTCTTTAAACAGCATTTATTAATTTTCCTGATAAAAATTTTGTACGGAAAACGGTTTTTCATCAGGAAAAATTATAAATGCTTCTTTAAGAAAAAATATTTGACCCAAAAAAATTCTGCTTGCCCACAAATTATTTCAAGTGATTTCTCATAGATTCGTGTCCTTTTTATTTTTCAAATTTTAAGTTAACACAATAAATTATCAAAAAGAAATTTTTTTCCTGGAGCGTTTTCCTGATAGCTATAACCGACCCCTAAGCCGAGAAAAAACACAACTAATAGGTACTATTCTGAAAATATGTTTGTCTTTGACGTTTTTTTCAATCTTTTTCATTGTTTTCACATTTATTTCCTTTTGGTAACAATTTCAATCCCCTAAATACATTTTTGGGTATTAACTGTTTTTCTATGCGTATTTTATTCATTTCCGCTTCTTCTGTTGATAAACTTATGTTGCCATTTTGACTGCTTTTCCGACTATCTTCTTCGTCTGTATCGCTGATATCTATCTCGTCCGGATTAATTTCTTGATCTTTTCTACATATACCTTGGGTCTCTCCACGGACAAACATTATATTTATGTTTTGCTCATTCTGTTTCTCTGAAACGTGGGTATCCAGCAAACGCATACCACCTCTGAAAGTTTGATCCACTGCACTGTTAGACATTTGCGCAGCCATCATGTTAATCTGTGTGTTGTATGTTGCTTGCACCGAACGTTTAATTCTCAGCATTTCACGCATTGTATCCTCATTCCCATGCCTTACTTCAAACTCTTTCCAAGTTTGCCAAAATTCAGCTGTAATTCGAGGGTCGCAGACTTGGCTACAATGCGCATAGATTGTTCGGGCGCGGTCGATTTCACCAAGTTTCGTTTCCATTTCAGCGAATCTAACGCACATATCCCGCATACGTTCTTCGGGAAGAACTTCAATGGCTCTTTCGTAGATCTCTCGAGTTCTAGGTAAACCATAAATATCTGCGGCTTTTTTAATGAAAATATTGAACATATCAAACATTTCTTCAGGTTTAACTGCAGTAGTTGCGCGGTTGTAAACTGCCATGGCGTGGCGGGCCAAACCATGTTCTTCCTCTAACTTTGCATACAAAAGATAAAAATATTTTGCGAGGTCTAATGGGCACTTTTCAAGACACTGTTCGAAAAGATCACGTGCCCTTTCAAGCTTTGATCCCCCGTATCGCTTCAAAAACTTTGTAAGATAAGAATTCCAAATATCATACACATTTGGCCACTTAAAGAGAGCGATTCCTTTTTCGTATGCCCTAAAAGCCTCTTCAAAGTAACTGTGCTCTTCTAAAAAAAGGCCATAGTTAATAATAATTTGTGGAGTGCAGATCTTTAAGTCAATAATTCGGTCATAAACGGATTTGCATGTTTTAAAAGTTCCGAAACTTTCCTCTAAGTCCGCATACATCGACCATATTTTAAGAGATTTATAAAGACGGTCCTGCACTGATTCCGTGTCATCATTATAGTCTACTTTCCGCTTTGGCATCAGTGTTGATATCTGCATTAGTTTTAAAGCAGAATTAAAATTTTTTTGACGAATCTCCATTTCTGCCCACTCACACCAAACAGTTGCAAGCTCATCCACTTTTACATAATCCACTTGTGTTGCTTTCTCAAAAACAACACGGGCGTCCTCAATTTGTCCATTTTCTTCATAGAATTTTGCAAATTCTATCCAAAGAGTATTGATTTTACCAATCGCTAACTTTGGTTGAACAGTTTGAACTGCTTCAGTGTAAGTGTTAATAATTTCATTTGGTTTTGAGTCATAAAGCTTTACTCTTTTGTGCCATTCGGGTACATTATGTGGGTTTTGTCGAAGGAGAACACTATTCAGAAGCAATAAGCGGCGTTCCATAAGATACTCAAATCGTGCTAAGCGTAATTCTATTTCAATGTCATCTTCTTCACTTATGTTTTTACTTTTTGTGATATTTTCCATACGTTTACTTAGACTCACTTCTTCAAACTGAGCGTATTCATCAAAAACTTGGGTGAAGTCTCTCACCGTAGTGATAGTTTGAATAGCTTCCTCATATATATCTCTAGCACGGTCAAACAGTCCACTTCGAACGTAATAATCCGCTAGGGAGTTCCACAAACGACTCAGCTGATCTGTGTACCTATAATAAAATAATAAAAGTTAAGCTCAACTGAAAATGTAAATGAATAAGTTAAGGTGAGGGAAGGAATAAAATGAGTTACATATTACATACTGGCAGTACGTTTTGAAAGATGCAAACAAATTTATTTTGAGCGTTTTTCGAAACGAAATATAGGCATTACTTAATTTATCTGAAAGTACTTATTTTTTCCAATTTTATATTACTTCTACTAGATTGAAGATGATAAAATGTTCTTTTATTGAAATGTGTAGCACCCTAAACGTGCATTATTCTAGTGTTAATAAAACATCGATACTTTAATCGATTAATCGATTGGTTTGAACTATCGGGACTATCGATAGTTTGGAAAAAATATCGATAATCGTTCAGTTGATGTGGTTATGTTGTTGGGAAAAAAATTTTAGAAATGAATTATCAACTGAGAATTGTCCATGAATGACAAAAATCTAAACTGAGCTAAAGTTCAGTTGGTTTTTGAACGTACCCTACTCAATTAACACTGTTGTTTTTGAAAATTCAGTTCACTAATTTACTAGGTGATAAATGATAATATTATTAATATACATATAAGAGAAGGATGGAAATCAACTTTATCTTTAATTTTTTTTTTATTTGAAAATGATTTAAAAAAAATTTATATTTTCTTGTTTTTTATAATTATTTTATTTATATTAATACCACTATCGATTGTTTGTCGATTAATCGATTGTTTTTAAAAAAACATTCGATAGTATCGAAAACTCCACCAATCGATGTTTTATTAACACTACATTATTCTGACCTGCTGAAGTATATCCATCGTGCAACTCCTTACGTCCTAATTTTTCTAAACTGAATATCTCTCGTAAATACGACATATCTATCTGTACATACATATTTATATTTTTCTACTACTTTGAGAGACGGTCCTCCCATTTATTATTTCCAATACGTGGAGGCACATTTTATTGCCAGTTCTCAAGAGATACATTTTCCTCTTCGGCCTCACGAAACATTTTAATTTAAGGTTTCAACTTCGTTCTTATTTTGCAATTACTTACATTTCAGAACTGCTTTTTTTAATTTCTATGCAGTCTCCGTCTGGCTTCCCTTGCGTAGACATCGTCTTCTATCAAGCGGTTTTTCGCTATCGAGTGCATTATCTATCTATCCTGGAAAACCGGTTGAATTGTTTTTCAGTTGTCTACTTTTGTTTTCTCTTTTTTCCCCGCTTAATTGTTGTTTTACTTAACCTAATCAATCTTGTACCATTTCTACTACAGGCCTATCCCAAACATGTATGGGAACGGATTTAAGGGGTTATTTCCGGATACACTTCTTCACTCTCCACCCATCAACTCACGCTCCACGAAACAATCAAAGCAAATTATCAACCAAGAAGAATTTTATCAACTCCTTCTCCCACCAAACGTTAACGATCCCAAATTTGTTTTGATTTCTTCAAAAGACGAAGTGAAACCCCTTCAAAGTTTAAGTGTTTTTGTCCTGAAGAAAGCTATAGATGCGATTAGCAAAGAATATGATAGCATTACTCAGCTCCGCGATGGAAACATATTTATTCTCGCAAAGTACAAAAGAATAGCGGAAAAATTCATAGCGGTCTATAATTTCGCCAACCAATGCCCAGTGACAGAGAATTGCCATGATCGTCTTAACACATGTAAAGGCATCGTGTTCGCGCCATTCCTTATTGATATTCCTGAAGCTGAAATTGTTTCTGAAATGTCTGCTCAAGTTGTAACGGAAAAAATTAAAGGGAAACCATGTGTCTGGACTTATGCTTTTCACATTTGATCTTTACCAACCACTTACTACGGTGGAAATTGGTTTTTACAAAGAAAAGGTTAAAGAATACTGTACCAACCCAATGCGTTGTCGCAATTGCCAAATTCTTGGTCATACATATATATATATATATAACAGTCGACATCTCTTCGCAGAAAAAAAATTTACTGAAAGTTCTGCTATGGCGAGCTTAATACCTTTATAAAGGAATTGTCACCCTGTTTTATTTCTTTACAAGAAACCAAAATCTTACAATGGATACTTTTTCCACTCCCACAAACGTCAAAAATAAACAAGGTATTTCTGTTTTAATAAAAAATAATATTCCTCAAAGATGACTTGCAATCAACTCTAATCTGCTTGTCCTCGTCATAGAAATACAAGCTGCTGAAATACGAACTTTAAGCTTTCGTTAAATATTAAGTAGAACTCAATTTTTATTAATTAATTCTTTATTCCGAACTGTCTTTCTCAACGACTCGACATCAACTGAACTTATCTTTGTTCATCGCTTTGGGCGATGAACAAAAGTAAATAAAATAAATAAATACTTAGAAATAAACCGCCAGCTGTAATATACTTTTGTTGGTATTAGTACACTATTTTTTTTTCTCTTTTTAATTTTTTTTTTTGCTACATACAGATCTTTTATAGTTAAATTTTACCTGACTTCAACAAAAATGATCTACTTGATATTTTGATATCCCCTACACAATGCTATTACTCAAGGATCTCCCTTATTAGTGGTTCTGTTTCTAATTGCCTTTCAAGACATATTAGCTAAATACAAAAATCTGGATCATTGCATTTAGGCAGACGTCCTAAGCAAGTTCAATGATCTTGAACGAACTAAAGAAATGCTCAGTAACCTAATAAGTGAACTTCTGTTATGGTCGAGCACATCAGCTCAACTTCCTCTGGAAAAATGTAAAATATTGCATGTTATGTCGTAAATTACCTTTCTCTCAAACACTAACAGCCATATTATTCACTCACTTAATCCGGTTTTAAAATTATACCTTTGTTAAAGGTGAGTTAAGTCTCAAAAGTTCAACCCAAGCGCATAATATTCACTAGAAAACCCCGTTAATATACCCTATTTATTAAACCTTGTCGCGTTTAATCCGATTCAATTTTAACTGCCCTTCAGGGAGCTGTTAAAGTAGTTCAACCCTAAAGTGAAAACTAAATTTTCAGTATTTTCACTCATTTTAGCCAAAGCAAAGTGACATTTAAAGTTTTTACGCACGTGAACATACATACACAGCTTTGCTTTCAATAAAAAAAACAACAACAGAAAATTCTGTTCAAACGGAAAAAGCTAGGGTAACTTGATTTTTTTTTTTTAATTTCGAACGATGAAATTTGAAATACAACAACAAGAAACAGAAAAAAGGAAATACATGCTGGAAAGCACAGATTAGCCATATGAAGATGAGAATGTTTCGTACGTTTCACCCTCCAAAACCCATTTGTTTACATTGTTGTATTTGTAATTTTTTCCCGCGTCGGTGAATAGATGTGAATTGCAACAACAATTTAACCCGGTGTGTGAAGATCCCTGCTGTCTATGTGTGAGATTTTTATACACACATCCTCATTTTTTATCTGATAACTGCCAGTTCAAGCTTGTAGGCAAATTAAAATGGCTGCCGGGGATTCTCATCTTCATGTGGCTAATCTGTGCTGGAAAGTGTCAAATTATTGACGATCCGTATGTTTATAGTCAAGTTTAGACAATTTTACATTGTTATGCATTTTTAAACCACAGTGTTTAATGCGCGTCTTGAGTGAATATTATGCACAAAAGTTAAAATAGAAAAGTTTAAAAAATGCGTATTGAAAGGACAGGTTTAAAATTCACTAAAACTTTATTTACACCTGGAGTGAATAATATGGCTGTAACACTACCATTATCATTAACTCAGTTCATAAATTAAACATCCTAGGACTTAATTTTAACAGAAATACAGATCGAAGGATCACATTATGGAACTTAAAAAGAGCCTAGCTGACAGAGCTTATGTTATCAGTTACTAATCATACGGCAGTTTTCCCAAGTCCACACTAAAAATCATCAAACCGATCTACCATCATTCAGCAAGGAGGAGTATCAATGCAGAGGGCGGTCTTCCTACCATCGACAGAAAAGAATCGATTTGGTTAGAAAAGATTCGGAACAAAATCGATTCTTTAGTTGAAAGGAATTCGACATAATTTCTTTCAAAAAAGAAATCGAATTTTTCTAAACAGAATCGAATTTTTTCTAAACAAATTCGATTCTTTTCTGTCAAAACAAATCTTTCGTTTCAGCAAGAATTCACACTGATGAAGACTTGACATTTCTAATACGTCTAATTGAAAGTCGCGGAATTTTTGGAAGACGAGTTGTTTATTTTTTGGTTGCAACGAATTCTACATAATTTAACAAAATATTCAACAATTTATTCAATCAATACAGCTATAAAAATAACTTATTGTGCGTTGTTCATTAGCCGCATTCACTAATGTAGTTTCTACGTAGTCCGAATTCAACTAGCTTTGTGAATGCAAAATTGCACTACAAACCTAGTCAATCCTAAACGGTCATATTAATGACAGTATAGAGATGTTAAATAAGAAAAAATTGTGTTTTGAGAACTTTTAATAAACTTTTCTTACAGTTTAAACTAAACAAAATGTATATTTTCATATTGCACCATTAATTTCATTTTGAAAATATCTTCTACCAAAAATTAAACTTGTATTTTCATCGAACAGCTGATCGTGGAATGTCAAAATCATTATCCACTAACTTTGTAGCCGAAAATTTTACACTAGGTCGGAGGGGAAATTTCAACTAAGTTCTTAGTTGTTTTTAGCTAATCAGAGTGAGTTGACTACGTAGAAACTACATTAGTGAATGCGGCCATTGGCTAAAAACAACTAAGAACTTAGTTGAAATTTCCCCTCCGACCTAATGTAAAATTTTGCTACAAAGTTATGGCGGATTCCTTTCAAAAAAGAAATCGATTTTTTTCTAAACAGAATCGATTTTTTTCTGTCAATTGAAAGGAATTCGTATTTCGTAAAAGAATCGATTTTTTTGGTGTGATTGTGTTTGTGACTTTATAGCTGCAATTGACGCAAAACGTCAAGAAATTATTTACAAAACTATTAAAATTGTTTGTTTTTGTTGTGAGAAAAATGTTTAACCAATAGAATTAAATTAATAAATAAAAGATATTAGCCAGCTTATACGGTGCCAATTTGTTGGTGCATTTTATTTGTTTGAACTTCTATTTGCACATATATTTTTAAAGAAAATTGTTATTGAAAAGTTTTCATCACTTGCACTGAAAGTTTTTAACACATCTTTCACTCGCGAAAGCTATTTTTTTTTGTCAAATTTGTGTTTGATAATGAACAACGCACAATAAATTATTTGTATAGCTGTATTGTATATTGTTAAATATTTTGTTAAATTATGTAGAATTCGTTGCAACCAAAAAATAAACAACTCGTCTTCCAATAATTCCTTGACTTTCAATTTGACGTATAAGAAATGTCAAGTCTTCATAGTGGGTTTGTTTCTTTATTTTTTCCGGATAAAGAATAGAAAAGACGGAAAAGGCAAAATATCTACCCAGAATATCCAGAATCGAATAAATAAGGAAACAGATCTTAATTGAAAGAATATCCAACTATCAGCTGTTTGTTTTCATCTCAATAAATCATTTTGCGATTATTTCTTTGTTTTGCAAATTGTAAATTAATTTTTCGCGCACGCATAAGCATCATGAAGATACAAAAATAATTATCACAAAACATGTTCACCCATTTCTATTTCATTAAATTTCTTTTCATCCATGGCAGAGGCAGACGGCAGACAAAATAACAATACCTAATTGTAACCAATGAAAAAAATGAAATGTATCTGTCAAAGTAGAGAATATTCCATTTACACTAGCTCTTGACTAGGAACAGAAAGATCGCATTCCAATAATTCTAGAACGAATAAAGAAACAACAAAAAAGTATATCCGGAATATTCCAGAGAATAAAGAAACGCAAAAGCGGTGTTCCAGATATTCCGAATATTCGGAATAAATAAAGAAACACACCCAGTGTGTGTGCAAATCAGTGTGAAATCTTGCTAAAAACGAAAGATTTGTTTTGACAGAAAAGAATCGATTTTGTTTAGAACAAATTCCATTCTGTTTAGAAAAAAATCGATTTCTTTGTTGAAAGGAATTCGCCATTAGACGTTAGTCTTTTGCAGCTTATGCTCTTTAATCAACTTTATTTTGTTAATAAATAATAATAATAATTTCTATGTCAAGAGCGACCAGTCAAAACCTGCATCTGGGGATTCTCCAAATATAGGTTTTTATTTACACTCATTTGTTTAATAAATTTTGTATTCAATATTAATAATTTTGCTGCGCAAGTTGATTTTTTGAATTGTTTGAAAACAAATGATAACATTTACCTACATATTTTTCTCGTCAAATGTCATGGTATGTGGTTGGTTGTTGTCGCGACTCGGTTTCAGTGAGAAAGAGGTTATTGATTTTTAAAAAAATCACCAAAAATGTTGATAGACTCTCACTAGATGATATATAACTTTTGATTCAGAGGGAGAAATTTTGTCATAGAGGTATGCAAAGAGATGTGCATAGATATGTAAATCCAAAATTGATTAATTTTTATAACAATTAACGGGAAATGTGATTACAAATTTTGAAAAGTTGTGTACAACAATACCGTTGGTGAAAAACAATCACAACTATCGATTGGTAAATGAATGGGGTAATTCGCTAGCGCGTAAAAAATAGCCTACAAAATTCGCATGATTATATCCAATAATAAAAACAAAGCAACATATCAAATCATAAAAAAAATATGAGCCATCGTGGGTCGAATAGCAGATGTGAAAAATGGAAATTTATTTACACTGAAATAAAGGGTATTTTTTTTTAGGTATAGAACTTTCAAATGGAATAAAACAAAGATTCTTCTTCTGGCATTAAAACTTAAATATGATTTATGGCATATGACCTGATATATGATATGGCTGGCTCGGACGTAGTCTAATCTAGAGGTCCAATTTTCGATGACTTTTTCCAACATTTGTGGCCGTATATCGGCAATAACGCTGCGAATGTTGTCCTCTAAGTGATCAATCGTTTCGGGCTTATCGGCGTAGACTAGCGACTTCACATATCCCCACAGAAAATAGTTAAGCGTTGTTAAATCGCACGATCTTGGAGGTCATCTCACAGGTCCAAAACGCGAAATTATGCGTTCACCAAACGCTTCCTTCAACAAATCAATTGTGGCACGCGCTGTGTGACATGTTGGGCCGTTTTGTTGAAACCACAGCTCCCCCACATCAAGGCGATTCAATTCCGGAAGGAAAAATTCATTAATCGTAACTCTATAACGGTCTCCATTAAATGTAACCCTCTGGCCGGCATCGTTTTTAAAGACGTAAGGACCAATGATCCCACCAGCCCATAAAGCACACCAAACTGTCAGTTTTTCTGGATGTAACGGCGTCTCAACAATGGCTTGAGCATTATCTACACTCCTAATGCGGTAGTTTTGCTTATTGACGTAGCTTGGTTATTTCGCAAAATATAGCTCAATTTCGTGCATGGGGGAATGTCAAAACGGTCCATAGTGGCGAACCTTGTAAAACTATCAGTCGCGGAGATAAAAGAATTATCAGGGATATCAAAACAGATCCTTTCATATAGACGCAAAATAAAAAAGGCTTAGAGATGTCAAGCAGGATTATCTGGGGAAGAGCGGTTGATGGTGGCATTCTATATTACCGACTATAAACGCCATTTATTTCTCAGCAAAATCGGCGGGCAAGACTGGAGTTTTCGAAGACGCGCTTAAACATTTTCTCTGATGAGCCATATAAAATTTAAAGGGATCCGCCGGATTTCGTTAGGTACGCAGGCCAGAGGGCAAACGCCTAAATCTTTTGTTTCACAAAGAGACTAATTGAGCATGGTGGAGGTTTATTATTCTCGGGATGTTTTTCCAGTCAAGTGTACGGGCCAATTCACAAGGTGTATGGTGTAATTAATCGTTTCATGTATCAGGAGATTCTTCAAAATGGTCTGCTTCATCATGCTGAGGAAAATATGCCGTTGTTAAGGCTCTTCCAACATGACAACAAACCCAAACATACCGCTTAACTTGTGAAACATTGACTTAACGAAAACCGTATTGTTGTTTTATGAAGTGGTCAGTATAATACCCTGGGGGGGTCATTCCGTAATTATTAAAACGATAATCGTCTAAACGATAATCGTGCACGTTATCGTAATCAATTTGCTTCACGTAACACAATCACTATCGTCTCGTTAATCGTTTATTATAAATCACAGTTTGAGAAGGATTGACTTTTCAATCATTGTCATAAATGACAATTCTGTAATTTAGTTTTGTCAGTAACGCCCAAAAAATGTCAATTTTTATTTAGAAGAAGTGAAGAAAAGTGCGGGCAAAACGTGAAGTCGCCTAAACAAATCGGTTATCCACCTATCCTTCAAACTACATATAATTAATTATAGGGTTTTCAATTGCAGCGGGCAGATTTTAACGGTGACATCTATTAAATCTTTTGTTTATTGTTTACTGATGCCAAATCACCATGGCAAGTTACACGATTGAACGACACGTCCAATTGAAAGAACTTTAATATAACAATCTTTTAGGCAACGATACGTGCGTTGCGCCCATTTTACGGTTTACATGGTTGTCCTTCCATGTCTATGTTCAAAAGTTTGGTGCCCAAATTTGAGTAGATCAATTCAGTGGGCAAGCAGCCAAGGCCTTTGCGTCAACGAAACCCAGGATCAACTGAAAACATCTACCCGCCCTTATTGAAAAACCCTACATATGATAAAATGCATAAATTGCTTACAAAAACAAAAAAGACGACACAAGACGATAGCTTAATAGGTATCGTTCAAATGCTCACGTTTAACGATCACGTTTTGACGATTTTTGAGTTACGGAGAGCAAATTTTCGATCGTCAAGAATATCTTTCAGTCGATAGTGATTATTGCTTTTACGTGATTCAAAGCTGTCGTCGAAACGATATCGTGTGGCGATAATCGAATTACGGAATGACCCCCCTGGTAAATATCCCCATGCATAAAATTTACAACCTTTTTGACTCCATGGCCCGTTGATGTGCTGCAGTAATTGAAAATAATTGCTACGCCACTAAATATAAGCAAAAGAACATGTTTTTGTGTTTATTTTTGTATGAATTCAAAAATGTGCTTTAGTTTCGTCCACCTAGAGTTATATTGTTGATTATTAAATAAGGTATGATTTATGATAAAATTATTGATTGTGAATTAAAATCTAATAAATTTTGATTAAAAAAAATTAAATTATATGATTGTGACAGTTGAAGGGAGAAAAAAAAATTAATTTTTTTTTGGAGTATTAAGATAATGAAGAATTAGGATAAGGGATAATAATGAAGAAGAAGTCATTCCGTCATGGTTAGGAAAAACAAATTTTCAGTCGCGAATTTGATTTTCTTTAAAAAGGAATTGTGAGAAGGAATAGTGTATAGTTATTGCCATATTTTTGTAGGTATTTTTAATTTTCAGATCGTTACCTCTTCTTTGGATGTTGATGTTGTATGTTGGTTGGATTTGGGTTATTACTATAGGTATATTTGTTTTCATTTTTTTGGTCTTTACGACCTTCAACGAACATTTTCGTTATAGTTTTGTGTTTGCTGACCTATATTGCTAAGTTATTGTTTGTATTAAACAAAAATAAAGCTGATGGCTTAATTATTATTTTATTGAAAAAATATTCGTTTCGACAAAACATACAACTTACTTTGAGCTACCTAATCTATCATCATTGAAAAACTAAGTAATTTTTGACACGTATGTACATACATGTACATACATTATGTATGGGTGGAATGCGTTTTTTTCACAAAAATAATAATTCAAGTCAAGTATTTTTAATTTCAATGAAAGCTTTAACCGGCTCATAAAAATGGTTGTCCTAACCTTAGTAAATTGCATTTCCCGATTCTATTATATACCTAATGCCTATCTAGGATGATTTTAAAACGCCACCGGCATAGATTATAAGAAAGAGATATGTATCTAGGTATTTTTCTTATTATTAGGTATATCTATAGCTCTAAAATTACAATATAGGCCTATTCGATGAGACCTTTTATTCTGTTATGAATTTCTATACAAAAGATTGAGCTGTTCTTAAAGAGAGAAAATGTATGAAAATAAAATTAAAATACATAGGTAGGTACAAATACCTAACTAGTAGGTACCTATGTACCAACATAAATTTTTTGGGCATAACCCGAAGAAGAAAAACCATAGATACATCATATAAAGATGACAATTTCGGCTGTCATCCGAGTTTGCCTACAAGCTAATTCAGGGGAAATTCAGGAGAAACACGCACACATATGCAGTTGGCATCCATTCACCATGATTTATTTGCACACATATGCACTTGGCGTCCATTCACCACCAAAATGCCGGTTATTTTAAAAATGCCACGAGTATGTTCGAAAAGTATAGTAAATTGAGCTACGAGTTATAAAGTGCTAACCCGACCTTATATGGATAATTTTGAGGAAACAAGTTTTGAAAGTGAAAATCTATAATCGATTTAAGTATATTCGATTGTCTTTTGTTTTTTACTCTCAATTTACTGAAACAAACAGTGAATATGATTAAAAAAAAACAATAGGCGTGTTTTTTGAGAAAGTAAATAGTGATATCAGCAAATTTTTACACGCAAACAAATACAAATCGAAAAAAGGTCTGTAATAAGAGTGAACATAAGAGTGGATATAAATTGTTGAAATGTTGAGATGTTTAGGTGGCGCTTAGATCGGTTGCTGAAAAATATTCGTTACCGAAGAATATTTTTCGCTTCAAAAAACACCAGAAAGTTCTACAATTGCATATTCCAGAAACAAAAAATCCGGAGCAGAAAATAAAATGGAAAAATTTTCGAATTTTTCAAAGGTTTTTTAATCCATCGTCATCGTAGCCATCCCTCAATGGAATTTGACATTTTTTGGTGGGAGGAAATTTGTCGAAAAAAACAACGTCGGGGCTAATAAATTACATGTTTAATGCAATAACAAAAACTCTGTTATTGGCTTGAATTAAAAAAAAACTCTGTTATTGGCTTGAATTACATACTTGTAATCAATAGTTTTTATGGAAAGTCCATTTTTTTCTGTGATTGCGTCGCTAATATCCAATGTCATTTTTTTCAACGAATCACTCCGGGCTTTTATGAGCATTATGTTATATATGCTATTGTATTCCTTGTTTATTTAACAAGTCGCTTCATTTATTTCCGTTGTTTGTAGAGCCCACATGTATACCTGTATGGTTGTTAATATACATATATAGAGAGCATTGAAGATTTCAATAACCAATCAAACTAATGCGAAATAGCGCACGACTTACAAGATGAATTTTCAAAAAAAATTTAAAGAAGTTTCATCACGCCAAAGTAGTAGTGTAACAGCGGACTTAGCATCTTTAAATTTGTGTTTTTATCAACACAACCCGATACCCCACCTAACATCCCCCATTTTCATGGTGAAAAGCTGGTGAGTTGAAATTTTTTTAAAGATGGCTGCGTTGTTTGCACATAAAAAATGGCCGATCTAGCAAAACAGAACAAACCCACCCCATTAAATTGTTGTTGCAATTCACATATATTCATCGACACAAAATTAAATTACAAATACAACAATGTAAACAAATGGGTTTTGGAGGGTGAAACGTACGAAAGATTGTCATCTTTATATGGTGTATCTATGAGAAAAACAACAACATTGCTTTTTTCATCGAATTGAAAATTAAAAATCAAATACCTACCCACAAATCGAAGATCAAAAAACAATACCATAATACCTATAGGACAGTAAACTACCTTCTTTCTATATGATCTTCACCTACGCGCATAAGCAATAGAAACAAAAAACTTTTTCCTACATTCAAAAAAAATAAAAATAAACTTTGTATAACTTCAAAGCAGACAGGACAAATATTTTGTTCATTTTCCTTTCCTTATTATGCTCTTTGCCATGTCTTAAACAGCTGATTCACTTAATTCCCTTTATTATTGCCAGAATTGAAATAATATAATTCTCTCGCTCTTACTACTTGTTTTTCATTGGGCGCATTCACTAATGTAGTTTCTAGTTGACTACGTAACTCACTCCGATTGGCTTAAAACAACTAAAAACTTAGTTGAAATTTCCCCTCCGACCTAGTGTAAAATTTTCGGCTACAAAGTTAGTGGATAAGAATTTTGACATTTCACAATCAGCTGTTCGACAAAAATACAAGTTTAATTTTTGGTAAAAGATATTTTCAAAATGAAATTAATGGTGCAATATGAAAATATACATTACATACAAAACAGTTTATTAAAAGTTCTCAAAACACAAATGTTTCTTATTTAACATCTCTACATCTGTTATTAATATGACCGTTTAGGATTGACTAGCTTTCTAGTTTTGCATTCACAAACCTAGTTGAATTTGGACTACGTAGAAACTACATTAGTGAATGCCCCCATTCCTTACCCTACCCACATTTTAAGTCGGCAAAATCAAATTTGTGGCGATTTTAGCGTCGCCACAGGCTCCGCGCGATACTATAAAATTCATCCCCATGGGTCATGATAGTACTATAGTTTTTATATACAAAGGTCTTACCTTGATTTGTGTACCCAATTCCAACTTAAGAACAAACGCATTGGTTTTCACAGCTTCATGAAAGTTTTTTTAGGGTTTACAAAAGTAAATATGAATTTATTATTCAATTTTTGGTTTTAAGAAGCAATAAGTATGGATTTTTGTTCAATAACTAACGCTTTACTTTTTCTCTTCCTGTACTCATTAATCCGAATAATTTGATAATTCGAATTCCCCTTGCAACGATTGAAAAGAAGTTTGGTAATTGCAATAAATATTGAGACAGTAAAAGTAGCGTGGGAAAATGTTTGAACATATTCAAATGACCAGCAGTGTAGGTTTAGATAAATGGCACTTTATAATTATTTGGTGTGTGTGCAAATGTTTGTAAATCTGGATTGAAATCGAGATTTGAAGACCCATCAAAAAATAATTCGAAACAAATTGATTTTTGTGGTTAAATGATAACCGACATTCGAAAAGATATATCAAAACGGATTTTTTGGTCGGGTTGAAAACAACACAACACAAAAGCATAAATAAATCATATGGCGAATTCCTTTCAAATCGAATTTTTTCTAAACAGTTTCTAAACAAAATCAATTCTTTTCTGTCAAAACAAATCTTGCGTTTTTAGAAAGATTTCACACTGATTTGCACACACACTATGAAGACTTGACATTTCTAATACGTCAAATTGAAAGTCGCGGAATTTTTGGAAGACGAGTTGTTTATTTTTTGGTTGCAACGAATTCTACATAATTTGACAAAATATTCAACAATAGACGGTGTTCACATTGGACTCACTCCGCGCGACTCATTTTGACATCTTTTTCTTTTATCTCACTCTACACAACTAACGGGTGATTTTTTAAGAGGTTTAGAACTTTTTTTAAAAAAAAAAACACAAAAAATTCGAAAAAATGAATGAAATATTTATTTGAATCGATAGTTTGAACCTTGCAATTTAATGTTTAAAGATAATTTCATGCAAATGTTGATCGCGGCTGCGTCTCAGGTAGCCCATCCGCTGAGTCCAATTTTGGCATACTCTTTCACACATATCGGCCGGTATCTCACGAATAAATGCATGGATGTTGGCTTCCAGTGCGTCAATCGAAGCGGGCTTGTCCCTATAGACATTAGCCTTGACATACCCCCACACAAAATAATCTAATGGTGTCAAATCGCACGATCTAGGCGGCCAATTGACCATACCGAAACGTGAAATTAACTGTTCACCAAACTCGCCTCGCAATTGCGCCATTGTTTCGCGTGCTGTGTGGCATGTGGCACCGTCTTGTTGAAACCACATATCATGCAAGTCAAGAACTTCCATTTCGGGCAAAAAAAAGTTTGTTATCATCGCGCGGTAGCGTTCACCATTGACAGTAACGCTGCGATTCGCATCATCTTTGAAGAAATAGGCCCAATAATGCCGCCGGCCCATAAACCGCACCAAACAGTGGCTTTTTCGGGATGCATTGGTAGCTGTTGCAATGCTTCTGGCTGATCTTCACTCCAAATGCGGCAATTTTGCTTATTTACGTACCCATTCAACCGACAATGAGCCTCATCGCTGAACACAAGCAGCGCGCGATGAACACTTCGAACCGAGCACGAATTTTGATGGTAAAATTCAATAATTTGCAAGCGTTGTTCATTTGTAAGACGATCCATGGTTAAATTGCAAACCAAACTGAAGCTGTTTGACAGTGACACAAGGTACTAAACACACGTCAGCTGTCAAAACCAGTGTTGCCAAAACCAAACCAGCCAAAAAATCACCCGTTATAACGCTGAACAACGCTTGCAAATTATTGAATTTTACTATCAAAATTCGTGCTCGGTTCGAAATGTTCATCGCGCGCTGCTTGTGTTCAGCGATGAGGTTCATTTTTGGTTGAATGGGTACGTAAATAAGCAAAATTGCCGCATTTGGAGTGAAGATCAGCCAGAAGCATTGCAACAGCTACCAATGCATCCCGAAAAAGCCACTGTTTGGTGCGGTTTATGGGCCGGCGGCATTATTGGGCCATATTGGGCGAATCGCAGCGTTACTGTCAATGGTGAACGCTACCGAGCGATGATAACAAACTTTTTTTTTGCCCGAAATGGAAGTTCTTGACTTGCATGATATGTGGTTTCAACAAGACGGTGCCACATGCCACACAGCACGCGAAACAATGGCGCAATTGCGAGGCGAGTTTGGTGAACAGTTAATTTCACGTTTCGGGCCGGTCAATTGGCCGCCTAGATCGTGCGATTTGACACCATTAGATTATTTTTTGTGGGGGTATGTCAAGGCTAATGTCTATAGGGACAAGCCCGCTTCGATTGACGCACTGGAAGCCAACATCCATGCATTCATTCGTGAGATACCGGCCGATATGTGTGAAAGAGTATGCCGAAATTGGACTCAGCGGATGGGCTACCTGAGACGCAGCCGCGGTCAACATTTGCATGAAATTATCTTTAAACATTAAATTGCAAGGTTCAAACTATCGATTCAAATAAATATTTCATTCATTTTTTCGAATTTTTTGTGTTTTTTTTTTAAAAAAAGTTCTAAACCTCTTAAAAAATCACCCATTATGAGAAAGTGAGGCAGGATTTTTAATTTTTTTGAAAAAATCCTGCCTCACTAGACTCTCTCTTTCTCATCATGAGTTGGAGTGAGATAAAACAATGAAATGTCAATATGAGTCGCGCGGAGTGAGTCCAATGTGAACACCGTCATATATTCAATCAATACAGCTATAAAAATAATTTATTGTGCGTTGTATTATCGAACACAAATTTGAAAAAAAAAATAGCTTTCGCGAGTGAAAGACGTGTTAAAAACTTTCAGTGCAAGTGAAAACTTTTCAATAACAATTTTCTTTAAAAATATATGTGCAAATAGAAGTTCAAACAAATAAAATGCACCAACAAATTGGCACCGTATAAGCTGGCTTATATCTTTTATTTATTAATTTGATTCTATTGGTAAAACATTTTTCTCACAACACAAGCAAACAACCTTAATAGTTTTGTGAATAACTTCTTGATGTTTTGCGTCAATTGCAGCTATAAAGTAACACAAACACAATCACACCAAAAAAATCGATTCTTTTACGAAGTACGAATTTCTTTCAATTGACAGAAAAAATTCGATTTCTTTTTTGAAAGGAATTCGCCATCAGAAAACACCCTACTAAAAGCTACAGGATATGTCACTGATCCAGATTAAATTCCTATAAAAAAACATACCTACGATCGTTATATTTTTACCTGATATGCCATACATATGAAAGTTATACATACCTTCTTAAGCCACCTCGAATTATAGCATCAACATTGAGCGAGTGCACTCTATCCGGGTGCTTTGACATTAGATCACATAGCTCATTCCATAACTGGTGATTGGATTTTCCGTGTTTTGATACAAAGTTTTCATTATCTACCAATGTTGCCAGCTGTTGTGCTGCATCATCAAGTTTCCCTTGAGCAGTTAAGTACTCTATAAATTCTTCGATGTCGTCTGGAAACAGCTTGAGATACCGCCTATAAATTTTAACAGCGGTTTCCGGAACATTTGTTTGCTTTGCGAACTTCAAATATATAGGCCATATGCGATGATGTTGCGTTATAGGCAATGCTCTCAAAGATCTATCAAACACATGTCGGGTCCTCGTTATTTTTAACTGGTTAGTCATAAAAACGCAATAATCTATCCAAATTCTAGGCATTTTATGCATAAAAACTAAAGCTCTTTCAAAACAATTGTTGACTTCTTCATACATAACATCAGAAGCGGAACTCCCTCGAACCTGATTTCGCCTTGTTCTCAAGTAATTATACCATATTTTATATGATCCAGGTAGTTCTTTTAAGGCCCTTTCATAAATAGTATTTATTTCAATGTTCGAAGACTTAGCTTTGTGCTCTAAATATCGCAACCAATGTTTTACAGAATATGCATTACGAAGTATTTCCTCCTCGTACGGAATATCTTCATCAGGCTAATAAGAAGATGAAAAGTTTAAGTATTCATACTTTGGACGCAAAATCTTACCAAATCAATGCTTTCAATTTTAGCTTCATAACTAAACGCCATTTATTAAATATCACCAAAATGTACTTACTACCTTGCACAGAGATTACGAATTTTATAGACAAAAAAATAGGAAACTTTCGTGCTTTTCAAAAAAATAAAAACAAGAAGAAAACAACAAATCAAAGGTACTCAAGTGTTTTTTACGTTTGTGCCTCCAAAAACCAAATAGTTCTAGCCAAAGACACTATATAAGGATGACAATCTTTGGTACGTTTCATCCTCCAAAAACAATTTAAATCAATAGAGGTCTTCCAAGATTTGTCTTTGTCTTTTCTCTTTCTAATTTGACATCTAAAAACAAAAACAAAATTTGATTATTTTTTGTATTTGGAAGTGAAAAATTGAATTTGTCATCGAATTTTCAATTAATTAGTGTCTAAACACTTTAGTTAGAGATTACGAATTATATTATTATTATTATTTTATAATTATAATTCATAATCTCTGACTTTAGTGAACATTTTTTCAAGTGTTTTACAAAAAAAAACTATTCACATTCAACGACATGTTCATCAACACGTGTCGTTATGTCAGGCTTATCATTTTAAAAAGAAAATGACACCCAAAAATGATTGTGACGTCATAAAAATGACAAGATGGCGACTTGGGTGTATCCATGGATGCCCAGACGTCCATGGGAGTATCTAATGAGCATACCTTGTACTGTGGGATTATGTGAGAGTCGGCGCACATAAACCGGCGGACTCTCATATAATCCCGAGTGCTCAAAATCGAAACCAAACTGTTTAGTTGCATGTGCGCGCCTGGCCTTAGGATTTTTGAGAAATTATCTTTGTCTTGTCTCTTTCTTATTTTGACATAAGAAATGCAGGGAAAACAAACAAAGGATCAATCACAATCACACTTTTTTGTTTTCCCTACATATTTTATTGTCAAACTATTGATTTTTTTTTGCTTGTTTGGCACTGACGTCTCACGCATAGACAGTAGGGATCTCCACACACCGGTTAAATTGTTGTTGCAATTCACATCCATTCATCGACGCGGGATTAAATTACAAATACAACAGTTACCGACGAAGTAGTTCGTTCTTGTATGGGCATTCACACGCCAATCCATCGACGTGTAAATATATGTCAAAACCAGCTGAAAAATCGAAAAGTTGTCAATTATATATTATTTATAGTAAAATTACTATTTGAGAATGAACCCAAACTTACTTTTGTGGTCTATTTTCCTTTTGTATATTAGTATTTAACTTCCTTCAATAAAATACCACACGCATTGACTTATTATATATGGACTGCCAGGAGCCAACTTCACGTGTGTTCTAGCGTAGGTATAGCGGAAAACACAGTGAAACTTTTGACATTTCAGATTTGTGCTTGTTTTTTTTATTATTCATGACGGTGTTCACATTGGACTCACTCCGCGCGACTCATATTGACATTTCATTGTTTTATCTCACTCCAATTTTTTCAAAAAAATTAAAAATCCTGCCTCACTTTCTCATATAGTTGTGTAGAGTGAGATTAAAGAAAAAGATGTCAAAATGAGTCGCGCGGAGTGAGTCCAATGTGAACACCGTCCATTTTTAGAAAACTCAAAACTTAAACTTTTGTTCCGATAAAACCATCGCCAAAAAAGAAACAATAGTAAAAACAAGAAATATGCTGCCCACATTCTCATCGGTGAATGCTGCTATTCTATTCAACAACAAAGTTATTCGAATGCCCATTCGTTTCATCTTAAAACTACGCAACAAGAAGTAAGTTCTCACATAAATCCCAAAAGAGTGCTATAATCGTGATATTTTTTCGAAGGGACTTTGGAATTTGCAATCAAGTGACTGTAGGCTATATGTCGTTCCCGAAAGACCAGTACCCCAGACCATCCGGAAATCTCAATACTATTTCAAATACATGCATCTATGGAAAAAATTACAAATACAACAATGTAAACAAATGGGTTTTGGAGGGTGAAACGTACGAAACATTCTCATCTTCATATGGCTAATCTGTGATACTACTTCGATCTCCAGAGTTCGAACGTCAGTGTCGACATACTTTCGAGTCACACGACCAAAAAACCATGCCGACACAGACACTATAAATCGATGCATTCGATCTAGGCGTGTGATAGGGGTAAAGGTAAGACCGCACTCGACGGAACTGCACTGCAGCGGAACTGCACTGCAACAGAATTGCACGAAGCGGCAAATATTAGGCGTGTTTTTTTGCAAGTCCATATGGATTTGTCGAAAAAAACGACATCGGGACTTAGGAACTTCTTACTTACAGTACGTAAGTCCCGATAGTTATCTGGACTTAGCTAAGTCTATATGGATTTAAGTTGTTGTTGTATTTACGTGTAAAACTATTAGTCCCGATGTCGTTTTTTTTCGACAAATCCATATGGACTTGCAAAAAAAACACGGCTATTATTTGTATGAAATTGCTTGAGCTATATCGCACTGAGCGGCAAAGGAACTGCACGGCGCGGCTCTAAGCTGCAAAGTTGATAATCTGGGCAACTATGTCGCGTAGCGCCGCGCCGTGCAGTTCCGTTGCCGCAAGTGCGGTATAGCAAGCGTCGAGAGTCGGTTGAAATATCACAACATTTATTTTTTTTAATGTGTAGTGTGGGTCAGTGTGAGTATACCATTACCCCTTCATTTGGCCGCCATCTTGGAAAAGGTGCTAGTAAAATGCTTTTTCGCGATATCTTGAGAACTATATATAGGTCACACATAAAAAATGTACACGACTTTTCCATAGAAAATTAAATTCTCTACAACTTTAGTTAAATTTTTTTGCCAGAAAAAAAATCTAGAGACAAAAAAAGTCATATGGGGGGGGGTCTTTTCCCCTCCCCCCGTTCGTCCATTGAAATGTTATATTGACTTTGCATCAACAATTTGTGTCAACATTTTTTCTGTGAGACCTATCGTTCTCAAGAAATAGCCAAAAAACATTTTACACCACTTTTTCCAAGATGGCGACGATATGAGGGGTTTTTAACCCCGAAAACTAAATGGTATACACACACTGACCCACCCTACATATAAAACAAAACAAATTTTGTCCTGTACAAAATGCCAGGTCAATGTAACATTTCAAATGCATAATTTGACGCGTACTGTCGCGTTGCTTCATATCAAGTGCGGTATATCAAAAAAGTGGTGTATAGTGCTGCGCAGTGTCTCGCAGTTACGCTGAAGTGCAGTTCCGTCGAGTGCGGTCTTACCTTAAATGTAAACAAATGGATTTTGGAGAGTGAAGGCTGTCCCAAACCAACGCGAAACATTCGCGCGAATATGCGACGACTGAATAAAGGCTCTCCCAAACCAACGCGAACATTCGACGCGACAACGAAACTTCCGCCTGTCTTAATTTATTTACATGGAGATTAATGGGAGCACCCACACTGGCGCGATGCGAATCTTCGAACATTATTCAGTCGTCGCATATTCGCGCGAATCTTTCGCGTTGGTTTGGGACAGCCTTAATGTTCGAAGATTCGCATCGCGCCAGTGTGGGGCTCCCATTAATCTCCATGTAAATAAATTAAGACAGGCGAAAGTTTCGTCGTCGCTTTGAAATATTCGCGTTGGTTTGGGAGAGCCTTTAATTTGTATAAGTTTTCCCGTCAGAAAAACTATTCCAAAGTGAGTTTGAAAATTTTCACTTTTGTACTTTTTCACTTTTTTGGCTTATGTAGTTAAGCCTTTATGCTGCATTTACATGACTGACAAATTGGCATTTTTCTGTCACTATACTGCCAAAAGAATGAATTTTTCCATTGTTCTATCATTTTTTTGACAGTTAAATGCCAGAATACTGCCAATTTGTCAGTCGTGTAAATCCAGCATTAGAATATCGTGCAGCTGGGGCTCAATTCCGCAAGTGTGAATAGTTTTCCGTGTACACTTTCTATTCACGCTCAAAATATGCGTGAATAAATTTGCCTATCTGTGTACGCTTTATTTGTCAAAAAGATTGCACCTCACTCTTGCGGAATCGCATAATTTAATGTGTACACTGATTTTTGTGCACCCATACAAAACTCACGCTTGCGGACTTGGGCCCCTGCTATCAAAGTCATAATTTGCTTATTTTCTCTCTAAATTGAAGTAATTCTTGAAATTAATAAGTGTTTGTTTAATATTTTAAAGATTTTAATATCTTCTTTTTTAGTTTTTTTCCAAGCCTAGCACGCAAATCGAGACAAAATTTATCTCCCATATAAATTTTTTCCCAGCGCAAATTGTATTTCCGACTTTTTTCCAAGCAGTACGCAGCTCCAGCGCAAAATTTGACAGCCCTAACCGCTGTACGCGAAAAGGTATACAAAAGTCTCCACTTCATTTTGAAAAACAATGCGCGAATCATTGTTTAGCTGGACAAATTTTGACAGCTGTACCTAACTGGCTGAACACAATAGAAGCGCGTTCCAAGGCGCGTTAAAGTTAAAATACATAAAATCTCGTTAAAGTGAATACAATAGACTGGCTAAACACAATAGAAGCGCGTTCGCACCTGTCAAAGTTAAAATACGTGAAATTTCGTTAAAGTGAATACAATGGAGACGCAGCCGCGAACGCGACTCTGGGAGTTAAATAAGTTTTAATAATCACGCGCGTGCGAACGCGCGATCGAACGCGCGTCTATTGTGTTCAGCCAGAGAGACGCAGCCGCGATCGCGATTCTGGTAGTTAAGTGCTTTGCACATGAGACACCACCTGCGAATTGTAATTGGTCTCGAACGCGCGCCTATTGTGCTCAGCTAGCTATGTAGGTACAGCGCTCCAAATTTGTCTTTCAAATCGAACCGGCCACAGATTAGCTACCTGAAGATGAGAATGTTTCGTACGTTTCACCCTCCAAAACCCATTTGTTTACATTGTTGTATTTCTAATTTCTTCCCGCGTCGATGAATAGATGTGAATTGCAACAACTATTTAACCCGGTGTGTGAAGATCCCTACTGTCTATGTGTGAGGTTTTTATACACACATTCTGATTTTTTATCTGATATCTGACAGTTCAAGCTTGTTGGCAAATGAAAATGGATGCCGGGGATTCTCATCTTCATGTATTTAGATAATCTGTGGTACCGGCACCTATGACAAAGGTTCCAACATCTATAATCTCCCAATCCAAGAAAATTAATAACCATAATAACCAAGTTCAACTACCAAAGTTCAATCGTTAGTTTCAACCAGAGATTATGAATTATAAAGATTGGAAACCTCGGCTGTCATTCGGGTTTGCCTACAAGCTAAACAATATGGCTGCCCGTGGTGAAGTAAGTAAGTTGCATTAGTATGCGTGTTTTAACTCATACTAGTGCAACTTACTGATTTCCACCACGATATTTTGAAAACTTGATGAATTTCAATGGGCACGTTCAAAAACTAATAAAAATGGCGAAACGAACTATCAAGTGTTCACGATACCTAAAATCATTTGGTTTTAAAAATGCATGGAGGATTTTGAAGAATTATATTTAAAGGCTAGTAAAATAATAATCAAAAATGCAAATTGACAATAAATCAATACATAATTAACGCACTAGATAAATTTAATCAGTTAGTGAGAGAACAGAATATTGCAAAAAGTCTTCTTTCCATTTGCTGTTGAAAGTGATGCTTTAAGATTGTTCTTCGCTTTTCTATTTCATTTAGAAATGCTGAACACTGATTTAACAAAAATGTACATAAATATAAAGCCTTTCATCGGATAACTCCTCAAAGTGATTTTAGCCATGGAACATACAATATTTTTGTATATTATTACTATTTCCTTCTCTTACACCCTTTGCATCATCCGATCCGATCTGTCCTAACATTTGTTTCTCTTATTGAATTGTATGTGTATTCTGTATCTACCACTCTTTCTTTCACATTTCGCCAAACATCATCTACTACTTTTTAACTCTGTTTACCCTTACCCCTTTCAACGCACAGATGGCACTTTAGTTTTGCATCAGAACTTCATACCCGGTTGACACCGAAAGCGTGGTTTGGGCTTTTACTGTTGTATATGAAGGGTTTATAATACAAATTCTATATACTAATGAAATACATCAGCCAATTAGAAGAGTTAGCACTATTTGTAGCAAAAAAAGCGTTTCTAGCATTTTTAAAATAAACTCAAAATATTCTAATTCAGCTCATCACAATCTTCGCCACAAAATATAATAGCCGTGTTTTTTTTGCAAGTCCATATGGATTTGTCGAAAAAAACGACATCGGGACTAATAGTTTTACACGTAAATACAACAACAACTTAAATCCATATAGACTTAGCTAAGTCCAGATAATTATCGGGACTTACGTACTGTAAGTAAGAAGTTCCTAAGTCCCGATGTCGTTTTTTTCGACAAATCCATATGGACTTGCAAAAAAAACACGCCTATGTATATTTAGTAAGATCTGTGTCGTTATTTAATCATCTGTATTACGATGCTTTGCATCATATTTTTATCTTTTTCGATGATAACTAATTATTTCTGTTTGATGAAATTACCCTAAGGAAGCTGCAAGTGTCAATTTCTTTAAAAAATATTAACTTAAAGCTCACTTGTGAATGGCCAGCTATAGATTTATGAACAATATGGGTGCACCCTTAATTATTCTGTTTGCACCATTGAATCTGTATTTTCCGAACACATCCCGATATCCCACCTATAGTCCGCCATTTTCGTGGTGAAAAGCTGATGAGTTGAAATTTTTTTAAAGGTGGCTGCGTTTTTTACACATAAAAAATGGTCGAACTGTCAAAACAGAACAAACCCACCCTATTTAATTGTTGTTGCAATTCACATCTATTCATCGACACAAAACGAAATTACAAAAACAACAATGTAAACAAATGGGTTTTGGAGGGTGAAACGTACGAAGGTTTCCAATCTTTATAATTCATAATCTCTGGTTTCAACCAACTCACAATAAAGTCGTCGTTTAGAAATACGATCCGAAACAAAATCAAAAGCATTGAATTAAAAATTGACCACTGCATGGATGCTCCTGTCCGATGCCAATCTCAAAATCAAGCTGATTCTGATGCAGGTTCCAGCGCCAAGACAACCAACAAAGTCAGGCCATAAGTAGTTGCAGCTGCGAACCGGCCCCGGAAGCAAACAACAACATTGTCCAGCCAACAAAAAGCAATGCTTATGATGTTGCAGCAAGGAATAGAAGGAGGAGAATCTGTTGAGGAATCTAACACTGCCCAGTTCAGTGGACACATATGATAGGTAATTCATTTCACAAACTGAAAACTCCAGAAGTTTCTGAAGAAGAAAAACATATTAGCCTTGTTTTTTTTGCAAGTCCATATGGATTTGTCGAAAAAAACGACATCGGGACTAATAGTTTTACACGTAAATACAACAACTTAAATCCATATAGACTTAGGTAAGTCCAGATAATTATCGGGACTTACGTACTGTAAGTAAGGAGTTCCTAAGTCCCGATGTCGTTTTTTTCGACAAATCCATATGGACTTGCAAAAAAACACGCCTATTGTAGTTGCAGTGTGGTGGCAGCCGATGAAAGAGAACTCGAAACCGCGCAAGATGCATCAGTTTCTCATAACCTAGGTACAGCCGCAGAAGATAACGAAGCCGTTGACGCAGTCTCATCAAAAGGTGAAAAAGCAAACCTTGAAGAAGACTTAGAGCAGAATTCTCAACAACGCCCTCCAAGATCTAAAACGACCAGAGGTAACGTAGCTACCACAAGACCCATAGAATATCGGAGAGGAGGAAGACCAACAACAATTATTGTTTTTCAAGTTTAATTAAAAAATGTGTAATTTAACAGTGTCTAGAATGTATTTTTGTTTTATTAATTTTAGATCAGTCTGGAGGTCCCCGTAACGCATCACCCAATATTGGCATACAGGATCCAGGAAGTCCATTTCGTGGGTTCCAAAACCAACGTGCTCAAAGGGCCCGTCGTATGCGACGTCCAAGTCACATGAACTATTGAAACATGCACCTAAAAAAGATCAATTTTATTATATTTACATATATCACATTGAGTAAATAAAAAACAAATACTTGACGGTGTTCACATTGGACTCACTCCGCGCGACTCATTTTGACATCTTTTTGTTTTATCTTACTCCACCTCATGATGAAAATGAGATGGTCTAGTGAGGCAGGATATTTTCAAAAAAATTAAAAACTCCTGCCTCACTTTCTTATATAGTGAGGCGGAGTGAGATAAAAGAAAGAGATGTCAAAATGAGTCGCGCGGAGTGAGTCCAATGTGAACACCGTCCTTTGTTATAAGCACTAAGGTATACTCTTTTTCCTGCATGATTCTTTGTTTCTCTTCTTTCTCTAAAACATATTTTTCACGCTCGACAGCAAATTTGTTTTTCATAAACAATTTTGAATGGTTGTCTTCGCATAGCTAGTTTGTTATTTAGTGCTAACTCCAAATAAACAAAGAAAATTTCAAGTGTCTTTAATTTTTCAACACAAAAATTTCAATGTAATGTGGTTTTCGTTTCGACCAAAAAAATCGATTTTTTTTATTTGTGACAAGTTTTTCCTTTCGACCAAAACAATCGAATTTTTGTCGATCTGAAGTCGATTTTGCAGATCTCGATTTTTAGCAAGATTTACACAGATTTTCACACGCAACAAAATAAAATCACGTTTTGTGTTCGTTTTGCCAGTAAAATTTGAAGATCTGACACATTTTTTTTGTTTGACGGATGATTGACAGTTTTATTTACTTCTCCAACTTCAAAAATTTGCGCGGCGTGTGGCAAGTGTTTGTAGAGATTAAAATTGTAGAGATAAATTTTAGTTTTTCCTGATCTGCGTACTAGGCTCAAATGTGCAAAAAGCTCAGACCGAAACTTCAAACAGCGACCCCTATGAAATGTACGCATTCGAATAAAAACACTCCATATTATATATATTCTAAAATGTTTCACATTTAGATTCGAATAAAAACAAGCACTCCATATTATATTTAAGGCTGTCCCAAACCAACGCGAAACATTCGCGCGAAGAAGCGACGACTTAAGGCTCTCCCAAACCAACGCGAATATTTCAAAGCGGAAGTTTCGTTGTCGCGCCGAATGTTTCGCGTTGTTTTGGGAGAGCCTTAAATAATGTTCGAAAATTCACATCGCGCCAGTGTGGGCGCTCCCATTAATCTCCATGTAAATAAATTAAGACAGGCGAAAGTTTCGTCGTCGCTTTGAAATATTCGCGTTGGTTTGGGGGAGCCTTTAAGGCTCTCCCAAACCAACGCGAAACATTCGGCGCGACAACGAAACTTCCGCCTGTCTTAATTTATTTACATGGAGATTAATGGGAGCACCCACACTGGCGCGATGCGAATCTTCAAACATTATTCAGTCGTCGCACATTCGCGCGAATGTTTCGCGTTGGTTTGCCTTTATCCTGTAAGGAAATTTCTTGCAAAATTTGTCCCCTTTCACACGAGGAAACTGAGTTGCCAGCGACGTTCAGTTTGTCGTTGAGAAGGGCAAGAAGTAAGAGGGGAAAATTAAATCTCCCCGTTCAACGATTTGAGGAGACTTTTTTTGACATTCCTCTTCACACACACAGTACAATGTGTTGGACCAAGCTATTTTAAAAGGAAACCACAGAAAGTTTCCACGATTTTGTTTCCTCGTGTGAAAGGAACAGGAGATTTTAAGGAAATTAAAAGAAAACGTCAACAAAATCAACAGCAACTTGTTTCCTCGTGTGACTGGCTGAACACAATAGACGCACGTTCGATCGCGCGTTCGCACGCGCGTGATTATTAAAACTTATTTAACTCCCAGAGTCGCGTTCGCGACGAGATTTCACGTATTTTAACTTTGACAGGTGCGAACGCGCGATCGAAAGAGCGTCTATTGTGTTCAGCCAGTGAAAGGGGAAGCCTGATTCACAATGCGGCGAGGAAACGAGACGTGAGCGTGACGAGAACTCGTTGTAGTTGTCAAACCAATTTCAAACAATGACGGTGTTCACATTGGACGGTGTTCACATTGGACTCAATCCGCGCGACTCATTTTGACATCTTTTTCTTTTATCTCACTCAACACAACTATATGAGAAAGTGAGGCAGGATTTTTATTTTTTTTGAAAAAATCCTGCCTCACTAGACTCTCTTTCTCATCATGAGTTGAAGTGAGATAAAACAATGAAATGTCAATATGAGTCGCGCGGAGTGAGTCCAATCTGAACACCGTCTTGGACTCACTCCGCGCGACTCATTTTGACATCTATTTCTTTTATCTCACTCCGCCTCACTATATGAGAAAGTGAGGCAGGATTTTTGAATTTTTTTGAAAATATCCTGCCTCACTACACCATCTCTTTTTCATCATGAGGTGGAGTAAGATAAAACAAAAAGATGTCAAAATGAGTCGCGCGGAGTGAGTCCAATGTGAACACCGTCAATGAAAGCATACCTGAATATACACAATGCGGCGTTTCTCGTCGTCACGTCACGCCAAGAATTCGAAAAATTGAAGAAAAGACGCGACGGGACGACGAATTTCAATTTTGCTAAGTAATTTACAGATTTTTCAAAGAAGAAATGATCAAATGTGTATTAACAAATAAAGTTATTGATAAATCTATTGTTTGTATATTATTTTGTTTCTTTTTATATGATTTTGTTTTACAAAAATGAAAAAAACCCAAGTTTGGGAAACTTGGTGAAAATTTCACGTCACCAAACAGGCATTGTTTTATCTCCTATGACGTAGAAGTGGCGTAATGCGTAATCTTATAATTTTTGATTCAGGAGTGTCTTTGATATTTTATGTAAATTGTAAACAAAATAAATGCTTTAAGAGAAGGGAGATGAAATAAATCGGCCTGCTTATAAAATTTTTTGTTCTATATGTATAGTTTTTGGTAAATAATGAATTAATAGATAAATATTTGTTGATTAAAGTTTACAATTTTTTAAAAAGCTCTTAACCAGCCAATTTAAATAAAATTTAGTTCTCTTGTTGAGTGAAAAATGAAAAATTGGTAAGTTTTGGGTGTAAAATGATTGTAGAAACTGTCTAAAGGCACGTAGTTTCGCGTTCGCGAAATTAGTTCTCAAACCTAAACAGTGAGGTTTCTTTAAATCCAAAAAAACTGCATATAACCAACCTTGCACCTACCCCAAATCCTATAGTGATGTCTAGCAGGGTGGTTGCAGGGGGCAGCATGTGTCCCATACATACCTCACTCTTTAAGTATGAAAAATAATTTCGCGTACGCGAAACTACTTGCCTTTAGACAGACTCATGATAATCCTATTCTCTGAACAATAAATCAATTTAAATGCTTCTAATATTTTTGCCAAATATATTTTGGTACACTTACTATATTATAAGACGTGACTGAAGTACTTTTTTGAGATGATACGAACTCCCCAAAAACTGAAAAAAAATCAAAACTGAACTACCAAGTTTTAAACCAGGGAAATAATTTATATTGAACTAAACCAATATTAAGAGCGTAATATGGCTTTACGAAAAAAAAAAACAAAAATAAGAAAAATCTACTTGTTGACGAGTTGAACAAAAATCTTATTATTATAATTATATGTATATTTATTAAACATAATAAATTACAGCATACTAATTAATTTTTGGAGCTCTAGCTTCAAGGGCCCCCCGCTTTATGACACTTAATTCATTTCTAAATATTAATTTATACATTTAATATGCCTGTTGTTTATGTTATGTAGATTTGGGCATTTTAATACTTCAATGATGTCCATTGCGCTTGATATGTTGTTAATGATTGGTTTGAGTCTGCTGCAATGTGTTGAAGATTAGAAGCAGTGTGGCAGGTAGAAAAAGTTTGAGGGGGATCTTTTTTGAGGATTTGAAGGTGGGTGGCAGATGTATGGTCAAATCGAAGTTGGATGTAGTTGGAGAGCTTAGATAGATAGGAGCTGATTTTTTTGGGTTCATTTTTGCGTAGTGGTGTTCGTGGTACATTCTATGGTAGGCGACAGCGTGGTAGACCATGCCTGCGCTGGAGAGATGGCGTAGACCAGGACGCCCGGAGCCTTGGGGTGCGCAACTGGCTGGCGGCGGCTCGAGACCGGGATGGGTGGAGAGACTTGTCGAAGGAGGCCAGGACCGGACCCAGGTTGTCGAGCCGACGATGATGATGATGATGATGGTTCGTATAAACTCCATTTGATTTGTTCGGTGCTAATTTTGTCTTCTTGTTTGATTTTTAATGAAGTCGCTTTTGGCATAGACCATTTAATTCCCACGGATGCCAACGTGGCCAAGAGTTCGCTTTCGTTTTATGTAATGATGTGAGTTGATTTATAGGGAGCGGATGTTGCTGATCAGGTTGGTGATGTTATTAGTATTTGTAATGGCTGTGATTGTAGAGAGGCTGTCTGTACAAATAACTTGTATTTTTCCAACTTTTATAGCGTCTTAAACGGCGGTTAGAATGACAAAAGCTTCAGCGGTAAAAATGGATGCTATTTGTGGAAGTAATCCAAGACATAAGTGCCACTTACTTCGGTAAGTGTCGACTGTGAAACTGGCCCTGAGTCTATGAAAGGGTTCCACAGCAATTGATTTATTTCATTTTAATATGTCTGGTATTGCACATTCAGTATTAACTGACTGGAGGATTCTTCGATTCAGCGTTAGGTTGACTTCTTTATCTATCAGCGAAACGGTGAAAAAATTAGTTTTGCATATAGAACGACTTTTTCTCTTCGCTCTTCAAAAGTAGGGATGCCAGCCTCTGCCAGGATGTTTTTGATGGGAGTGGTCCAAAAGGCGCCGACAATACATCTTTCTGCTTGGTAGTAAGTTGGTTTTATGATCCCGAGTGTTGTTTTTAATTGCCATATAAAAAAATGCCGTAGTCGATTTTACTTAAGACGAATAATTTAGTTATGTTACAGAGAGTATTAACATCTACTCTACTTTTCTAACTCGATAAATACTTAACCATATTAGATCTTGCAGATATAGGTTTATTAATATCTAAACAATCGTTTCGTCAATTATATTTTTCATAAAATATGTAACAGGTAAGTATGCTTTCGGCATACATATATGCAGGGTCTTAAATTTCGGCAATGAGAATTTGGCCTTATAGCTAACCTCCTTCACAAGCGCCTTTCGGATTGTTTTTTGCTGGTCTTGGTCTATAAATTGTGATCCACCATCGCTATTAAAAGTGAAGTTTCGGTATTTGTGTTTTACTTTGAGACGGGTACAATTTTAAACCAAGAAAATAATAAGATTCAGGTAAACCTACTGACTGACTACGAAAAAAACAATAGATAACAAAATAACTTACATCATGATAAAAAGTGAGGTTTTGGTAATTGTTTTCAATACACTACTTTAATTTTTGAATTTTATGGTGAAGATAGTGCAATAAGCGTCGATGTTTTCCGTATTTTTCCGTTTTTCTAATTGTTCATAGGTAAGGTAAACTGGTAACGCGAGTTTTACGATAAAATTTTCTTAGAGATCCGTTAAGGATCTTTCCAGATTGTTTGAAATTTTTTCTGGTTTTGCTCAGTGGGGGGTTGGATCTAGAAACTAATATGGTTTTCCATTCAACCACTTCAGATTTGGAGGACAGATTTCAGATCAATGGTGTTAAATAGAACGGTAAATAATAGTTACCTATGTAAGTGATTTGATTCTTTTACTAATGGTGTTATCCAATGGTAAAAAATATATATTTTTTTTGATGCAGATCTGTCAAAATACCAATTTTGTCTATTTCGGTGTTGCAGATCCGAATTTTTGGTAAATTTTCCCTTTTTTTCCTAACATAATTAAACACCACATAAAAAACATAATAGGTCTGTTTCTTTACTCGCCCGCGGGATCCCGTGGTATCCCAAATCTACCCGAAACGTGTTTCTTTACTTTTTTCTGGCACGAAAATGCCAGAGTTTTTGAATTTTTTGTTATTTAATTCATTTCCCCTCCAGCAAGAATCTACCCGAACATTTTACCTACTGCACTTTCTTGCTTGTCAAACAAGAAATCAGCTGATCGGAAAATTTGAAAATTAACTTGTCAAGTAGTGTCTACATAAAAAAAATAAAACAAAAAAAAAATAAATTTATTAAATGAAGCAATGGCAACAAATATAACAATAAATATTTCTCCTGGTTCCTTTGAAAGAGCCCAAAATGGTAAGTGCCAATCAGAAACATCCCAAATGCGTTTCTTTACTTTTTATTTCTGGTCAAAAATTACAACAACAAGATCAAAAAGCTCCAGCCCAAACTTTTTCCCGAACTTTTTCCCAAACTTTTCCCAAAAGTAAAGAAACAGACCTAATATGTTGATGAATTCTGAATTTACGAAAGGAAAAGCCCGTAACTTCACCAGTGAAAGTATCATCAAGCCGTCTAAAACTTGGCTAAAATCCTTTTATTTTTAATAAAGTGACAACTTCATAAATTTCATAATTAAAAATTAAAAAATACTTTCGTCTCTTTTTATTAATAAGAGTACCAACGTTTAAGTATGAAGTATTAACCATGTCATTCAACAAAACCTAACCTATAAGGATTCGCAGTGCAGTGCACTCGATCCTCTTTACTCATTTGCCATGAAAAGAAAAGAGAACACAGCACTGTGAATCACCGCGAATCCATTATTGCGAATTCCATAATCGGCATGTTTATTTAAATTACCTATAGATTAATTTGTTAAAAGAAAATCTATATATTGAAATTTGTTGCTTATTCGTTTGATAAGTACAGCAAATGTAAGTTATATTTTAAGATGAAATCTTTAAGTACCTACTTATTTGTATAAATTTATAGGAAATAAAATCGAATTATTCCATGAAGTGCAGCAACAGATAGTATGCGTATAAAAAGATTACTTCAAGAAGTAATCATCTTCAAAATAGGAAAAACAATTTTTGTTTAATTACAAAAATATATGTTATATATATTTGTTTGTTCATTTCAAAATGCGAATCAGTAATAGTGATCAGGAAAACGAAACAGGAAACATTGCCCACGTTCCCGTGGTAGTCAGATAGGCTGTCTATCGATCCAAAAAATTTCAGATAGCTGTTTTGTTGTTGCATCAGCTGCCATCAGCTGTTTTAAACAACAAAAACCTATGTAAATGGCAACGTTCAGGATTTACTAGGATAGCCTGTACTCAAGTATCCATGTATATTTCTGAACGAGCAAAACCAGATAGGTTATATTTGCTGCTCAAATCAGTTCTCTTCTTTACAATTCTCATCGGATGGATGAGCATACCAGAATTTTTAGGATAGCTTGAGATTTCTTTTTTGGCACCAGCTGTTTTATCATAAAATGTGTCCTTACAAGGGATTACAACAACACAATAACTTTGCATAGTTACCCGATGGAGGCTATTTTCTAATGGATTATTTACGATGACGATTCCCAAAAGAAGAAATTTGTTTTTAATTCAAAATTTCACTTTTTGTCATTATAGAAAAGAAGAACACTTCTCCACTCACATACGATTTATAACATAATATGCTATTAAAGATAAGTTATTGGCCAAGTTTGAAGTGTCAACTTTCTTTTTATTAAAAATAATTTTCAATTTTACTTAATGTAAAGACTTATATTCATAGTCGTTTGCTTAACTAAAGTTTTACTAAACTAAAGGTTAAAAGCAAATGGATTTACGAATACAGCTCCTATTTTTAGCCGAATTACCTCCTATGTTGATTCAAATATAAGTTTATTGAATTATTCAACTTCGGATATTGAAAGTCTAACCCATAGCAATCAAAATTTATCATAGAAAATACAATTAAACTCAGGTTTAACTTAGCAACAGTTTAAAAATGACTATGAATAGCCCCATTGTTATTTATTTCAAGTGTTTACTCATCGTAAGTTTATTGTTGAGAAGCAACAACGGGTTTTTCAATAAGGGCGGGTAGATGTTTTCGGTTGATCCTGCGTTTCGTTGACGCAAAGTCCTTGGCTGATTGTCCACTGAATTGGTCGGCTCAAATTTGGACACCAAACTATGGATAACTGACTTGGAAGGACAACCATGTAAACCGTTAAATGTGCGCAAAGCACGTATCATTGCCCTAAAAGATTTTGATATTAAAGTTGGACGTGTTGTACAATCGTGTAACTTGCCATGGTGATTTGGTATCAGAAACTGAATAATAAACAACAGATTTGGTAGATGTCACCATCAAAATCTGCCCGCTGCAATCGGAAAACCCTATAATTAATTATAGCTTCAAGAATCGATAGATAGATATTTTTTGTATTTCTGATAACAAAAATAAGCACCAAACATAAAACAACACAAACATAAATTACAGAATTGTCATTTATGACAATGATTGAAAAGTCAACCCTTGATTGAGAATCTTTCCCAAGATTCTCAATGACGAGACGATAATGGTTGTGTTACGTAAATCAAATTGATGACGATAGCGTGCACGATTATCGTTTTAAAAATTACGGAATGACCCGCTGTATAAAACGACTTGTCAGACAAAAAACTATGTCTCAATTTAGTGCTGAAGAGTTGTGAACTTAGCGGCCAAATTGTTACCCAGTACAAAAGTTATTTAAATCTGTGTCATTTAAACCAATGCCCAGTGCTAGAATTGCAAAAAAAAAAAACGCCATGGGAGAAGGTAGATCCAATTTCAGGCATTTCGCGATTTCATGTACTGAAATGTGATGGAAATACAATACATGCTTAAATACAGGATTTACGCCAGGAAGACAATTATTTCAACAGTGGTTCCTTTGATTTTTAAGTTCTAATTTCGTACATGTCGGGCACGTGACATCACTGTCGGGTACGTGATGGCAGCCGTTATGCAAAAATTCAGAATATCTATTTTGTTTTCAACTTTATTTTTTGTGTTCAAGAAATCCTAAGTCTATGATTTATTTTGTAAAATATGCTATTTTGTTATAACTAATCAAAGCTTAGCTAAAATAAACCAAGAATAAATGCAGTTACAAACTTTGGTTGTTATTGTCGGGCACGTGACACAAACTATTCTTTGCATAGTTACTAGATTTTTGAACTTTGACTTATAAACGCTTCGTCACATCAAAGCGCTGACTTCAAATTAAGTAAAGACGTAAAGTATTAATACAAATTGTAACGCTATGTTGTTTTAAATCCATTATACAGGGTGATTCGCATACGGTGTGACAAAAAGCTAAAGCGTGTAGGTTGGGTTGAGACAAGAACAAATCGTATGGGATAATTTTGTTCAAAATTTTACTTTATTTAGTAGTATTTTTGTTTTTAATATCCAATGCCCTTACTAATTTTTAGTCAAACACCAAAAACTGGATGCTAAAATTTCTTCTATTTCTTTATATAAAGGTGTATCATGACATTGTATGTGTAACTGTTGTTCTTGAAAATTTTGTTTTTCTGTTTTAAGTCAATTTTTTAGAAAATTGCCCCTCTTGGCTAAACGGAGGGGGAATAGACCCCTCTCCCTTTTTCTAGTACGCATTGCATAAAATTGGTCCAATCGTGTTTGAAAAATTTGTAAAAAAAAGTATTATAAACGTCATTGATATTAAACAAATGGATTTACTTTTCCATTTTTTTGTGATTGAAGAACATTTTTTTGTAATATTTTGGAATGCAGTATTTCTAAAAATATTAGAAGTAGAAATGTGCAAAATTATGAAAAAATCGGTCTAGCCATTAAGTGGATATATGGGAATAATCCAAAAATCAGGCTCTATAATAAAGTACTTTACTTGTCCTTTTTGCGATATCAAAAATAATCTAGGAAGACAACTAGACTTAATTTTCACATCTAACGCTGACAACTCTGTTCTCACGGAAAGTAATCACCTCCTCTCCAAACTTGATAACTATCACCCCCCCATTTCTATTAATTTCGCGTATGTCAGCGAACGTCATAATACTGATCTTTTAACGCAGCGGAAATTTAATTTTCGTAAAGCTAACTTTGACAAACTCAATGATCTCATTGGTAGAATCAATTTTGACTTCGTCTACGAAGAACCAAACGTCTCCAGTTTGGACCTTTCCAATTATCTCTCATCTCACAACAACTTCTCGACTTTATGTGACTCCCTTTATTCCAATTATATCCACCAAATACAGGCTTATCTTATAACCAACCCAAAAAAGTTCTACCAGTTTATTAATAGCAAGAAAAAATCTGGTGGTTATCCTTCCACGTTAAGACTTCCCGTGGAGGGTCTGCTGACCCTCATACCATTTTCCAATCTTTTTGCAGACTTTCAGCGAAGCATTTTCTTTTAACGATACCGAGGTAGACTTGAACTATTTTAGTTATTTGTACAATTATCCTCATACCTCCTTTACTGATATCAACATTTCCCTATCTTCAGTTGTGAGTAAAATTAAACAACTGAAAGATGATTTTTCCCCTGGTCCTGGTGTCCCAGCAATCGTTCTTAAAAAATGTATTGAAAAATTAGCACAGCCTCTTAAAGAACTGTTCCACCTGTCCATTGTAAGTGGTATTTTTCCTAAGATGTGGAAAAATTCTTTCATTAACCCTGTTCACAAAAAAGGTTGCAAAAATGATATTTCCAACTACATATCCATTGCCAAATCTCTTGTATACCTAAACTTTTTGAAAGTATAGTTTACGAGTCGCTGTTTGTTCACTGTAAATCAATTTGTTCCTCTAAGCAGCACGGGTTCTAAAAAGGACGATCCACAACAACTTACCTCACTGAATTCGTTTCAAAAACGCTGTCTGCCTTAGAAGAAGGTAAAGAAGTTGATGCCATTGCAGCAGATTTTAGTAACGGCGTTTGACAAAATTTCCCACAATATCATTTTTTTCTTCACCTCTTGGATTCAGTCATACCTAGTTGGCCCTCAGTATCAACCCTGACGACGCACTTATGCTGCAAACGGACTTAAATAGCTTTTTTACTTGGTGCCAAACAAACTTTCTTGAGCTAAACATTAAGAAATGTCAAACCATAACCATCACTCGAAAGCGCCCTCCCTTTTCCCAAAGACAATACTCGATTCCTCCATTCGCGACCTGAGAGTCATTTGTGACACTCAACTCAATTTTCGCTCCCAGTACGACAGTATTATAAGCAAAGCCAACTCAACACTCGGGTTCGTAAAACGCTGGTCAAAAGAATTTTCTTGTCCATATGTAACCAAATCCCTTTACATGAATTTCGTTAGACCTCTCCTAGAATATGCCTCCCCGGTCTGGTCACCATATCATCAAGATCACATAGATCGTATGGAAACCGTCCAGCGCAGATTTTTACGCTTCGCTTTGCGGGGTCTCGGCTGGGATGATCCCTATAACCTTCCTTCTTATGCAGAAAGAAAGATTTGTCTGAATCCAAACCCCCGTCAGTTAAAATCTGTTCCTTTCTTCCTCACTGCCTATCACCGTACCGATTATGGGCTTAACAAACCATTGACTTGAATGCTACGCAAAGCCAACAACATAAGCCGTTTTTTATTATCAGAGATGATCCATATAGATAATCAAAATACATGCATTACAACAACAACACGTGATTCTGCTCTCTATCGGGATCACGTTTCATGAACCAAAAGTTTAGTTTTTGCTATTGCTTCTCAGCTTTGCGAATTGTTAGGAATTGTGAATTGTATAGTGTAAAGAAAAAAGAAAAAAGAAAACCAATAAATGAAAAATAAATAAACGTAAGGCAAAAAGAGACAGGTTTGCAACACAGTTGTCACTAAGATCCGTATTGTTTTATTTTCACGAGATGATCTATATGGATCATCGACGCACAGTGGCCCGTTTAGGCAAAAGTGCTTGCGAAATTCATTTTTTCGGGTGGGTTCATAATGCAAAACTTTTACTTTTTTTGAATTGACAAATGTTTGGAGCTCTAGTAATCGAAAAAATTATTTCATTTGTATGAATGGTTTGACTTGTAGAGCGAGTCAAAGTTGACAAATTTTTATGGTTAGAAAAAAAAAACAATTGTTTTAAATTTTTTTTTAATTTTGAGTGTAAAAACTAGGAAAAAGGTGTAAGTAAAACTTTTTTTTGTTATTTTTACTTGATATATGTGTTAATTGCTATAATCAGAAATGAAAAAAAAAAATAATAAATTTTTTTAAACTGCTAAATTTAATGTTTTTTGAAACTCCCATTTTTGCACACTTTTTCGACTTTACACTGAGTAGAAAAAAAAGGTTCAAACATAATCAAGCCAAGCTCGACGGATAGTAAATCCTTATATATCATCTCTTCATATAAAACCAAAAACTCAGCTGCATAAAGTTGCATAGAGCTGAGCTAGAGCGATTTGATTTAATGAAGTCAGTAATTTTTTCAGATTTTTTTTTTGTCAGGTGCAGAAAAAAAATCATGCAAAATATTTTTTCTCTGTTTTCCAGGTATGAGTGTTTGTTTAAAATAAAATAGTTTTGTAATTTAGAAGGAAAAACCTACCTAAGTTTTTTAAAACGGTTTTATAGCTTATTTCTTGTGACCCCTAATAAAACTTTTGAGTATGAATGTTTTTGATTTCGGGTATGATTAATTATTGTCAGGTAGTTTGATGGATAAGAGTTTTTAACTGGATTAGATTTTTTTTTAAAGATTTAAATCTTATAGGTAAGCAGATTACCTTATTAGGATTTCATAAAATTGAATATTTTTAGTGTAGGTATTTAGTTTTATAAAAAAGTAGTTGTATAAAAAGATGAAACATTTAGATGAAATTATCATTGAAAACTTGAACGAGCAGTTGTAAATATAAGGAAAAATTATTTAAAATGGATATAATATACAATGTTTTGTTTGAACTCTTTGTCAAAGATGAGAGTCTTGAAGAGTTCTTTTTTTGCTGTAATAAGTGAATACCAACTATCTGGTGAAAATTTACCGGAAAATGAAGCAAAATTAAAAAGATTTTATTACAACATTGATAAAATTAGGTCGCAGCCCATAGATCGAGATTATTTTTCATAATCAAAAATGAGGAATGGCTTTCTTCATCTCTCCATATCAAAACCGGACAAATGAGCTTGAACTGGATGTAGATAAACCAAAGCAAGGATTTGGAAATAGCAGTGATGGAAACACTTCAAGGAGATTTTTGAACAATCTGAGGCAACCGCTCGAATAACTGGAGTCAATAAAGAGGTTATAACTAGGATCAAAATAATACTTAATGTTTTGAATAGCAGGGAAGTAGTGAATACAGTTAAATTTGGAGAGTACACAAAAAAAAAACCGCAGAGTTATTGAAACAAAAGTACACTGAAAATCAACTCACACCTACTCTTCATAAAATTTTGGTTCATAGTCAAAATATCATCGAATACCAATCACTACCACTAAGCCCAGGAGTCTGACTACAAGAAGTACAGATATCAAAATACTTGCAAAGTTTCAAGAATTCGGCAGAATGAAGACCTATTTAACATGCTAGCAATCTCTTCCGATCAACTTATTTCTTCCTTAAGGCATGCAAGAAACCAAAAAGATCTGAAAGCACAATACTCACCGGAAATTATAAGTTTTAATGTTTGTATGTAAATTTTTGTTCCTTTTATGTTGTTTTTTCTACTTTTGGAACTCTAATCTATCAATAAAATACTTTATAAATTTACTCTCTTATAAAAAAAAATAAAAAAATCAATTAATAAAAAAAAAAAATCAAAAACTGATTTTCTTCCCCACTGTTTCACTCAAATTGGTTTGTTTTCTTCTTTCCCCACTGTTTCACTTAAATTACACTCAAATTACTTCATAAATTGACTTTCGACCTTTTTAAAATTAAATACCAATTATGTTAACCACGTTAACAAAAACTTCTTATTTCAGCAGCAGATTCTGAAACACCCTGTAAATATTTTTTCTTAAAATTCACAAACTTTATAGCCTTGGAAATTTTCTTCAAAACCAAACAAATTTTTTGGCGATATCTTTATTCGTTTAAGAGATATGATTTTTGCAACCGAAAAAGTCAATACGGGCCACTGTGCGGCGATAATAAAATACGGCTTTAAATACCTTCAACCCCAACATAAGGAAGCCTGCTTTAAAACAAGTTATTCTTAACTCATCCTTCTCTTAGTCCTTTTTTTACTTATTCTAGCTCTCCCATTCTAACTTTTTATGTTTAAGTATAGATTTAAGAAATATTGGCGCAAAATTTTAAACATTTAACACCTACTCTAAATCATTTTTAAATTGGACGCCGACTCTAAAAATGAGTTTTAGAATGAGAGTCGACTCTTTGATAATTTTAATAAAGTACACTTTAACGCTAAAGCACTCGTCTTACTTTAAAAGCAGCAAAATGCTTCTCTATCTTTTTTTAAAGTATACTTTATCCATTCAACGTTTGTAATATCATAAGAAAAATTTAAAGAAAAATGTTTGATGAAGATTTTAAGCATGTAAATCAACAATCACGAAAACTGTCTTAGCTTTAATTTGTGGTGCATGCACCCAGTAACCATTACCACGACAAAACAACGCCATCTCCACCCCCCGATTCCATAGACTACTACACCAAACAATATACAATACAAACTTGTATTCGGTCGGTGCAAAAACAAAAAAATTAACTCACGGTTAATATGTGTAAAACATCAACGTGCGCGGATCCAAAAACTTGTTTTTGCTTGTAGGGGATCTTAAGATTTTTTTCACTGAACGCACCCATCCTAGTATGCAGATCGTAACGTTGCACACCGTAACGTTGCACCTAGCCTTCACGTTTTTGATGTGTAAGCGTCTATGCTGGCGGTAGAGTGAAAAAAAAAACGTGAACGTTCGTGTGCAACGTTACGTCGTGGAACGTTACGGTGTGCAACGTTACGATCTGCATACTAGGATGGGTGCGTTCAGTGAAAAAAATCTTAAGATCCCCTTCAAGCAAAAACAATTCCGTTTTGGATCCGCGCACGTTGATGCGTTTACACATATTAACCGTGAGTCCCGGCACTCACACAATTTTTTTTTTCACTCTACCGCCAGCATAGATGTTTACACATCAAAAAAAATGTGGTACATAGTGTTGGACTACCATATCGTGGCAAATCATTTTCTGCTCACAAAATCGCCGTCAGCTTAGCTGAAAAGGTGAAATAGCTAAAGGGGAGTTAAAAAAAAAGAACAAAATTACAAAAAAAATTAATTTTCGAAGGGGACAACCGCATTTTAACCGGGGACCTCTCGATTTGCAGTCGAATGCTCTACGACAAATCATAAAAAAAACCTTACAAATGCGCTAAAAACCCTACAAAAGCGCTTTTTATTAATGCGCTTATTATGTTTAGTTTCAAGTTCAGCTTGTATTAAGCTTATAATAAAATTGCACATAAGAATTTCTCGTTGAAACAGCCAATTAGGGCGCGTCGCACTTAATTCTTCATGTTTTTGGAGGTATCTGTAAAATAAATTTTTCTGAAGTCAGTTTTGTTTAGGGTTCTACATTTCACATTCACTCGAAATGAAATTGATATCAATTGAATTTAGATTGACTTCAATTTCATTTCGAGCGAAAGTGAAATGTAGAACCTGCCTGTATATCTGTAAAATTATGATTTTGTCCCTATATTTTTAAAAATGCATTTACCATGCAAACTGAAAAAATTTCATTAAATTTAATCCATTTAACTATAGCCACATATATTAATAGTTGCGTCGGCAGTAGTTCTATTAAAGTTTTTAGCTTTTCTTGTTATTTTTGGCTATATAATGTTTTAAAAAAATTCAATTTGGTAATCTTTTCTCTATATTGAAGTTATTGCCATTATATGTAGTGTTTTGAGACCTTGAACTTGAAGATCTGTAAAGTAAAGCAACGCATAGGATTAGATCATAGTTGCAAGTCACTATGCTTTGGTTCTGCACGATCAGTCGCGCCACCACCAGGTTTTTTAAAAATTAAAATATGTATATCTATGTATATACCTAGTTTTCTTCAGACCTTATTATGGTTTCCCAACCTCTCCCCTCCCCTCATCCTGGTCCACAAAATATTGTTTTACCTACCAAAATGTATCTTGTTAAATTAGAAGGATTTTACTTTTGTAACAGAAAATGCACAAATCATCATTTTTTCCGAATAGTTCTAAAAGAGTAAATCATTAAAGGCAATTTGTTCATATAATTGCCCTTATTTCTGTTGCTCATATAATTACACTAATTTCTGTTGTTTGCTTATTTTTGGCATGTTTTATTTAACTGTTTAAATTTTTTCAGGAAAAAATTTTTTTGCACAAATAAATTTTTGACGTTTGACGAACAGCTCATTCAAATGAATAAAAAGGACATTCAAGTAAACTTTTGCGTAAACTTATCTTTTTACACAATTGGTAAACTTATCTCGTTGTATGAATATTCTTAATATAAATATTTTTTCATGTTATTCCTTTTTTTAATTATTTGGAATCTTATTTGTTATTCGACATGTGTGCTTGTTTTTTTTAACTTAATATGAAAGACTGGCGCAAAACTTGAAACAACGTCTTTACGGTATTAGCATAATTATGGTTTTTAACAGTTTTTTTTTAATTTTAAACTGGTGCCTATCAATTCGTATAAAGAAACATTAATAAACATTAATAAATGCCAAATGTCATAAGATAAAATAAAAAAAAAAAAATGAAAATCGTTAATAGTTGATTCAAATGCAATGGTCAAACAATAAAACCTACATTGGGTTGGACCCAATGCGTAAGTGCGATTGGCTCTGAAGACGCTTGGTCTATGTTTGAGTTTGAAAATTAATTTTTCAAAAACTATTCTCTGAAAACGCAATGAAAGTAGACATTTATGGGTTTACAAAAAGGTGTATCATCGCATTGTTGTTTTTTAATAATTTGTTTTGTGTTTTAAGTCATTTTTTTAGAAAATTGCTCCTCCTGGATAAACGGGGGGAATAGACCCCCCTCCCATACGATTTCTTTCTTGTCTCAACCCAACCTATGCGGTCTAGCCTTTTGTCACACCTTATGCGAATCACCCATCGCATCGTATTAAATCAGTTAAAAATTTGCATGGTAAATAAAAATGATCGATACAATCGATAGATTTTCTGAAATTTATACCAACACTAGCAAAACGTTTACTTTTTTTCTTTTCACTGACATATTTAAAATGTCAGCCCAGTTTTACATATATCGAATTCCTTTCAACAAAATTTTTCAAAATCGAATCGATTTTTTTTCCTTTCAATTGAAAGGAATTCATAAAAGAATTGTTTTTTTTTTTTGTGTGATCTACCAATCGTGTACACTTACCTTTAGAAATGTGAAATCTTTAAAGTGTGTGCAAATCGATGTGAAATCTTGCTTAAAATGCAAGATTTGTTTTGACAGAAAAGAATCGATTTTGTTTGGAAAAAAATCGGAACAAAATCGATTCTTTTGTTGGAAGGAACTCGACATTAATGATTGCATTACAAAAAATTAAATCCTTCCATTTATTTGTGTTTCAATGATGGTTTTAAATGAAAGCTTTACGTGTCGCTATAGTGAACCTTTTACAATTAATGAAATTAATTTTATTGAATATACCAACTGGTCATATTATTTTATGCGACAGCAGAGCTAACTTCTAATCTTAGTGGAGTTTTCCCCGGGTGTCACCTTCTATTTGTATCTATTCAAGTCATGGTGTGGGGACACTCAATACCTCTGGAACCACTGAAACGTAGTTGGCTTTAGTATATACATATAAGAAAGTGGTTATACCCCTCAAAAATCTGGAAATCGCTGTTTTCAACCCCCTTTCCTATACCCGGCGACAAAAGACTCCTGCCAGACGATTGAATTTAAAATCACCATGCATATACCTCAACATGCACGTTTGTGAATTTTGGTTTTACCTCCAAACCAAAAATTTGCTGTGGGCTCTTAAACTAACTATTATGGTGATTCGGTCTGTAAGTGCGTGTATCCATTCTTAACCGGGTGAACCGATTTTATTCAAGTTAACTAAAGAAGATTTGTATGTGATTCCCTGATTGTAGCTGCCATCCAACAATTTTTTTCAAATTTTCTCAAACACGGTTCTAACGATATTGATTAATCAATTTACTTGTTTTTTTTTTCAAAAATTCACATAAAGGAAATAGCCATTCCACGTTTTTTTAGAAAATTTTATTATTTTTGCGTTCGCGTATATATTGGTTATACCAATTTGATATAATTTTGCAATCTGGTACTTATAAATAGTAATATAGATAGGCAGTGAGAACCTGATTTTTGCACTTCCTTTTGAACTGGCGAAAACTAATATTAACAGTTACGAAAACAAACTTTTTTTGAAGCAGTTAAATGCTTCATCAATCTTTAGATATTATTGTTTCAAAATAAGCAGATTTTTGGTGCAATAAACATAAGTTTTCGTCTTTTTAAAAACAAGTGCGAAAATCAGTTAGGCTTGTCATTGCCTCATATAATATCATACTATATTAACTGGGTGCTGTTCTATGTGATTAACTTAAAAATACGCATTGATTATAGATTTATTTCTAGTAAACTGGTAAGGGCAATCAAAACTATATTTCATCAAATAAAATAAGCCTTAAGCTTAGATCAGACGGTTTGTGTATATACACAAATTTCATTTGTGTATGTTATACACAAATGCTACACAAATTTGAACACAAATGCTATTTATTTGTGCCACAAATATTTGTGGTTCAGACGATTTGTGTATTTTTTTTTAAAAAAACACAATTTCATTTGTGTAAAGATATACACAAATATGCTATACACAAATCAATTTGTGTATAATAATTTGTGGTTCAGAAGATTTGTGTATTTCTTCACAAATGAAATTTGTGTACTCATTTGTGTTTATGTCGTTCTGTTTATTTGATAGTGAATTGAAGTATATCCGGTTAAATTTAATAATTTCAATCAAACAATGTCAAAAAAAATGTCTCGCCAATATTTTGGCCGCGCATTTACTCGAAAGTGAAGAAGAAGACGAAAGCCAACAACAGGTGGTAGAAATGGTACGCAAGCGGCGAACTTATTGGAGAAAAAATTGGCTTGGCCACCGTGAGACGGAGGGCTTTTGCGCAAAATTACTTGTGGAACTACGTGCCGAAGAGCCGCAATTGTATCGAAATTTCGTACGAATGTCGGCCGCTCAGTTTCGATCATTTGCTGGCTTTGGTAACGCCATATATTGAGAAGGCCGATACATTTATGCGCCCCAGTATTCCGCCATCTGTGCGGCTAGTCTTGACGTTGCGCTTTCTTGCATCTGGCTACAGTTTTCGCTCGCTCCAGTATCTTTTCCGCATTCCAAAGAATACAATTTTCACCATTATTCCAGAAGTGCTGGATACAATCTACAAAGTTCTTGTAGACTATTTTCTGAACCCAATAGGAGTTTTGTCTCCGTGAGCCGCCCAATTTGGACGCCAACAAATCGAATACCACTCCTCCGATACTATTTTTGGCTTAACGTAAATGTGTTCATTTGATCTAATACAAATCACACTGCATGTCCTTATGGTGCTGTTTTACAAAAAAAATCATTAATATCATAGTTGCACATTATAATTCGAAGAAAAAACCTTTATTGACTCGGCTGATATTAAATATTCAGTTGAATTTTCAAAGCCATTTGTGTTTTCTCACGAAATTTGTATATGCTTAAATTTTCAGAATACACAAATGATGTGACATACACAAATGGTGCCCAAATATACACAAACAGTCATAAAATGATTTGGGTACCCGTTCAGACGATTTGTAAATGTACACAAGTTCGATTTGTGTATTGAATACACAAATTATACACAAACCGTTTGTGTGCGTCATTTGTGTACATCAAATTTGTGGTTCAGACGATCTGTGTATTTTTTTGTCAATAATACACAAATTTATACACAAATGTTTTTGTATACACAAATCGTGTGATCTAAGCTTTATTGACAAAAAAATACACAAATCGTCTGAACCACAAATTTGATGTACACAAATGACGGACACAAACGATTTGTGTATTCAATACACAAATCGAATTTGTGTACATTTAAGAATCGTCTGATCGGGTACCCAAATCATTTTATGACCATTTGTGTATATTTGGGAACCATTTGTGTATGTCACATCATTTGCGTATTCTGAAAAGTTAAGCATACACAAATTTCGTGAGAATACACAAATGGTTTTGAAATTTCAACTGAATATTTATTATCAGTCGAGTCAATAAAGGTTTTTTCTTCGAATTTTAATGTGCAAATATGATATTAATGATTTGTTTTGTAAAATGGCACCATAAGGACATGCAGGGTGATTTGTATTAGATGAAATGAACACATTTACGTTAAGCCAAAAATCGTATCGGAGGAGTGGTATTCGATTTGTTGGCGTCCAAATTGGGCGGCTCACGGAGACAAAACTCCTATTGGGTTCAGAAAATCGTCTACAAGAACTTTGTAGATTGTATCCAGCACTTCTGGAATAATGGTGGAAATTGTATTCTTTAGAATGCGGAAAAGATACTGGAGCGAGCGAAAACTGTCGCCAGATGCCAGAAAGCGCAACGTCAAGACTAGCCGCACAGATGGGGGAATACTGGGGCGCATAAATGTATCGGCCTTCTCAATATATGGCGTTACCAAAGCCAGCAAATGATCGAACTGAGCGGCCGACATTCGTACGAAATTTCGATACAATTGCGGCTCTTCGGCACGTAGTTCCACAAGTAATTTTGCGCAAAAGCCCTCCGTTTCACGGTGGCCAAGCCAATTTTTTTTCTCCAACAAGTTCGCCGCTTGCGTACCATTTCTACGACCTGTTGTTGGCTTTCGTCTTCTTCTTCACTTTCGAGTAAATACGCGGCCAAGCTATTGGCAAGACATTGTATGGTAAACAAAATTTACCAAAAACCATACCATAGACATTTTTTTGGATTTTCGGTTTTCTTGCTAACCCAACGCCTCCACACGCAATAGTTCATTTCTAAAAATCTGGTATGCAATGGAAGTTTCCGATGCAGACCACAAATCAATTCCGTTTTTTTTCTTACCATCTCTGTGGCAATAAATGAAGAAATAATTTGACGTCTCATGTTAGTTCAAATGACAGGCGGCTTGAATTGCCAGATATCAGATAAAAAATGAAAATGTGTGTATAAAAACCTCACACATAGACAGTAGGGATCTTCACACACCTGGTTAAATTGTTGTTGCAATTCACATCCATTCATCGACGCGGGATGAAATTACAAATACAACAATGTAAACAAATGGGTTTTGGAGGGTGAAACGTACGCAACATTCTCATCTTCATATGGCTAATCTGTGCTCTTATGACTATTCCTTGTGAGGATTGTTGTGACTCGATAACATTTTTGGAAATTCTGGATATATATTTGTGTAAAATGGAAGTGAAAAAACTATTAAAAAATGTTGCTTTCGAGAGCAAATGAATCATTTGTTTCCTGCGTTAGAAAAAAGTCTGCTATTGTGAAAATCTTGTTTTTTTATTTCGGATGAAAGATACCGAAGAAGATACGCCCAATAAAATCCACTTTAATTTTCTCTGTCCTAATCCAAAAAAAATCAACGTTGTTTAAAAAATAAATACATTATAATATCAAAGTTTCAAAACACATGTAATTTGTGAGTTTTGAAGGAGAGCTATGAAATAGATCACAATTTCGATTGTTTTTGTGACTGTCATAAGTTTCACTTTGCGGGAGAGTTCGAAAAAGTCACAATATTAATTTCACCTCTTCTTGTGACTTGTGAGGCATCAGTGATGATGGGGAGAATCGGGCTATAAGTATTATTTATTGTAGAGTGTATATACAATAGGTGTTGGTTTGCTCGGCAACCTGCATAAAAAAAGATTTCATGCCATAATTTGCCCAGGTCCACTGAACGCAGCAATAAAAATGTCTGCAATCATTGCTGAAATAAAGATACAAACAAAAATTGCGAGTGGAGGCGCAGGGTAACGACAAAACCGATTTATATCAACATTTTTGTACAGGAGGAGGTTAAGTTTAAATTTAAAATAGAATTTTTTTTTTAAAATCAACAAATGTGCGCCACCTTTTATGTCGGCACTTTATACGGAATAAAATGCAAATTATCCTTCAAAATGCACCGCAAGGTAGTTCCACTGACGCCAGAATGCTGAGCGCGGTGACGATACAACACACGTGGGTCCTCGGCAACACTTTCTCTTACCGCTTCATTGCAATGTCTTGGGCGTTGATGAACCGCATGTCGACGATCTCCCACTGCTCCGCGATCAACATAATTCGACACCAAACGACGAATAGTGTTGTCAGACGGTGCTTGTTGGGCCCGATGTTTTCGACGGTTGATTTAACACAACTGAACGACTATTTTCAATGTACATCGTCACTATTTTGGCGCACATATGGTTGCAATTGTACTGAATTGACGTTTCAATCGGTTGATAAATGTCAAAGTTATAAATGTCAATGTTTACCGGCATAAAAGATACCGAACCCGTTATGTATCTTGAAATTAGGGTTTTAAGTTCATGTTAATAAATAATAACATTATTTTTGATAAAAAAATTTTATATGTACATATATAAATTAATATAAATAATTTGTTAAGAAAAGCGCTTTTTTTGTCGAATAAATTCATGTGTTTACCAGAATTCAGACGGCCGCCCGCCACCTCAAAAGTTGTTTTAGCAATACATATATAGAACGAGCTTCGAGCCTTTTTTCTATTTTCTCTCATTTATTACTTGCATGTTTTACAATACATACATCTTAAACCCACTTGAACCACAAGAAGAAGTTCGTATCCATTGAGTCGTGTATTTTGTTTCTTAAATAATCGAAAAAAAGCCATTCCTGAAATCTTCAGTTAAAAAACTTTCCAAAAACATAATATTTATATTTGCAAATGTAAATACATGTACCTACTTAATGTATCTAGTTTTTTCGTTCAGAACACTAGTTCAAGTATACCACACAGTACATTTGCAGATACATGATATTATATTTATCGTTTTATTATATTATTTATTTATATTTTTTCACTCCCCTCCCAGTTCTTTAAAGTAAAACATAGAAAATAAATCAGCATCTTTTCACTTGTCCCCTATTAAAGTGTTTTTTTTTTTTAATTTATGCATCGAATGAAATAATCTGTATAAGACTATTGTTTCCTTTCAGTGAATTTGACAACGTGGATGATGAAAGCTTTGATGAAAAGACAACTAAAACATATGACGAAAATAAGAAGTAAAATATATGAATATTACATGTTAACAACATACCTAGTATATGATAATTGCGCACTTATCGACACATGACGAAAGTATAAATTGAATAATAGTAACATTTTTACAAAGTAACTTTTTATAATGATTTTTAAAATTTTTTTTTACAATACAAGGGTTTTTTTTTTTAATTTCTGTTTAAATGTAGAAAGAACAACAGGGTTCCCATAATGAATGATACAAACTGAAACTAGAGTTAGGCCAGGGCCCTTTTGCACCAACAACTTGTCACTAATCACTTAGCAAATATCATGAATTTTGATAAGATTTTCTTGCTGTGCGATGACATAATAGGTCTGTTTGGTAAAATTTTTAGGGTGTGTGCACAAATTTGCACAAAATTGCACAATTTGTCACAAATTCCTGTTTGTTAACTCGAAAAAGTTGCAACGAGAGAGGACATCGAGACAAAACAAAATTTCCCCTCCATTGGATAGCTTGCGAATTTGTGCTACATAAATTTCTGTGCGCAAAAAGATTAAAGACTGTCAAAACACCCAGCTGTTAGCATCTTTTGCTTTTAATTTAAAATTGTATTTTCTGATATGTAAAAATTAACTTTATAAATAATAAATAACCTGGGAAATTTATAATTTATGTAATATCTTTTTTAAAGTAAACGCAAATTGTTAACAAAACCAGACTTTTGACATGTGATTGTTGATGTGAGGAGTAAAATTCTGACGTTTTGTATACAAAAGTGGTTCAATGCGTTTGTTAACTTTCTTGTAAGTTTCTCCATTTTTGAGAAATTAGTTCAAACTTTGGTGTTTTGACAGATTTTATACATTTTGCTGAAAAAAAGATACCAAACAGACCTAATGTCTGCGGATATTAGTCCATGTGCCTTAAGTCGGACATTCGATCCATGCACATTATGTCCGGAGAAAATCTGTCATCCCACCGCAAGAATATTGATAAGTTGTTGGTGCAATAGGGCCCAAGTCCTGACCTCTCAGTATTTAGTAACTTGTCCATACCGAATCGTAACGGTTTTCAGTTAACGCCTGTTTTTTTTTTAATTTGGGAAAACACCTACTTTGAACCAGTTTTTTGATCACTCCGTTAATAATTGATTTTTGTTTTTGAAGTAAACTTCTTTATCGGGGGTCTAAATTTGGTAACGAAAAAGGGAAAATTGTAGTGTGCGTATGAAGAGTTCGGATGAATAAAAGAAGAGTTCCAAAAGTAGAGATTGCTTTGTTGTCACTCACTCTCAATTTGTCTGTCGTAAACTTGTTTTCTTTCATTCATGAGGTTGGGCATAGAGTACCTATATTACCTAGAAACAGTGTTGCCAGATGAAAAAAAAATCTCCCCCCAGAAAAATTTAGAAACTCCCCAGATTACCACATTTTATCAACAAAAACCCCTAATTTTTTTTTCAACTTTTTATTTTTATTCACAGCTCCTAAATTTTTTTTTAATTTAAAATTTAATTAATTCACACAGCTACAATAAAAAAACATGTGTAAAAAAAGTAAAGAAAATTTTATTAGGGTCTTCTTAACAATTTCTGAGTAAAGTTCTGATTATTTACTAGACATTTATAAATGTAAGTGTCAATTAGATGTTACAGTTTTCCAGAAGAAATAGTTTTGACTGATGAAAACTGGAAAAAAATAATTAATAATATTTAAATTGCCAAGTAAATTTGCTAATCAACACTTCATCGGGCCATTAAAATACTTTGAGCTTTTATTATAAGTTATGCTATTCAGATGTTGTGAAACATAAGGGAGGTTGATAATTAACTAATAAGTTTCAAATTGTTTATTTAGAGCTTAATTCAGACATTGTGAAACAAGCCCTTGTCCAGTTTTTCAGTGCGCGTATAAAGTTAAACCCCAGTTAAATCATCATATTTTGTGGGTTAACTCAGGATTAACTGAACAGATGCTTTTCATGTTTTATGCAACTAGTTTGCTTAGTCATTCCTCATACATTCTCCACCGAAAAACTTCTTCCTCAGTTCACTGTGCGTTAATTTAGTTCTAGAATTAGCTAACTCTGGTTTAAATTACCAGAAATAAATAAAAAAATTTAAATATAAAGGAATAATTTTTTTTTGCATTTAAAAAAGGTTCTAATACATTATCGTCATCTTCATTTTTGCTGTCGCGTCGGTTTGATACATTTTCTCACTTGTGAAAGTTTTCAGCATTTTTTCTGTTGGTGTAAAATTCTGACACCCAGAATGTAAGGAATATCTAACTCGTAGAATACTGCCAGCTGTTTCAATACCTTTACGATTTCTCAACCATTTAGCTCTGAAATAATCCCCCCAGAATTCCCCCCAAACATCTCATCCCCCAGATAACCCCCCAACGATTAAAAAAGCCCCAAAATCTAGGGGAAAACCCCTAAACTGGCAACCCTGTCCAGAGAACCGACTTAGGGGTCGTTCTCTTCCACCCTACAAGCTGTACTGAGAGGAAAAACTCCATTAATTTTTGTATGTAGTTGTTGTCCCATGCATTTTAAATGGGACCGAACCAACTTCGCTTCAATTGAAAGGAGTTTGCTCAATTTTCTCAGTTTGCTCAATAAGGTGAATAAGACCGCCCGGGTTTTTAAAACAAAAATCAGTTAAATTCAAAAATTGAGAAATTAATTAATTTCGTAGTCAAATTTCTTTTTTTAACCCTTTGTCAACATAAACTATGAAGAATATCGGTCATTGTTGCTCCCGGGTAATAAATTAAATAATATTTTTGAATATTTATGTTTAAAAAAAAAACAAAAACACCTACTCTTTATGTTGCAACTACTTGTTTATTTAATGCTTAGACTCGGGGTTCTTGGTGCCCAGAATCAAATGTTCCAATTCCACAGATATTCAATCAAAGTTCAAAGATAGACATGAGTTAAAATTGCAAATGTATACACGAAATGCATGTTCACAACGTAGTGAAAATTTCAAACAAATGACTTTTGGCTTGCTTTCGTAATTTTGAGTAATTTAATGTGAACCGTAGTTAGGACATACAGATATACAGATTGCTTTAAAGGTGCATTCCTGCAAAGTGAAGTGTAAATTTATGCCAATACGAAGTTCGTTAAATTATCTCAATGCATGAATACTGCACAGCTACAAAAATTCGTTGTTTCTGCACGTACAGTCATTTGTTTTTTTTTTTCACACGTTTTTACGGGTTTGGTGTAGCCCATCCCAGAACCACTGGTCCCAAGACAACTCATCCCCGACGACTCATCACAGAACTCAAGTGGTCCCAAGATAGCTCATCCAGGGGAAACTCGCCCCGGAAATAAGAACTCTTCCCAAGGAAAGTTTGAGGTATCTATGGAGGGGCATGGTGCCCCCCTGCAACCCCCCTGCTTGGGCTCACTATAGGATTTGGGGTAGGTGCGAGGTTGGGTGTATGCAGCTTCTTTTGCACTTAAAAAATTTATTCTTAACATCTTTGTCTCGCATAAAACATCCCTCACACAAACATAAACATAGGAGTCTACTTACTTCCTGCTTCCTCGCATTTAATGATGATCAATCTACCCATCTCACACAAACTTCCCAAAAAAATTCCCTCCGAAAAAATTCCCCTTTTATCGAATTAATTAAATACACGAACCATTTTCGACCAGTTTTTTGCTTCCGGTATGACTTTCCTTGGTATGAGTTCTAATTTCCGGTATGGGTTGCCCTGGTACCAGTTGGGTCTTGGGATGAATGGTCGGGGATGGGTTGTCCTGGGATGGGATGGGCTGGGTTGACACCGTTTTTACAGTTCATTTTTCAGTACTAGATCTTGTATTACTGTGGACTGAATAGGGAAGTTCGCCCAAACGTCATCGTCAGTTGAAACGCAAAAAAAAACAAAGGTCTTCTGAGAGGGTAAACAAACTCTTTGATGGTGTTAGTGCAATAAAGGGATCGTTAAATTTATTATATTTTATTTAAACCTTCAGTATAAACTTATTATTATTTAACTTAAATTATTTAATCCACTACAGTGATCTTGTTTGCATCGATATTCAATCCAAAGAAGTTTCAATTCTTGCGTGTGTACACACTGATACACTCACATATTTTTTTTTAATCATCTTTCAGGTGCAATACCTGATAGGATTCCACCCATTTTCGTGATTGGTCTCATGACACAATCAACCAATGGACTAATGAAATGACAATTATAAACGACTCCTACATGATTTTTTCAAGAAATTAATTGAAATTGTTACATACACCAGGCTGTCATTTCAAAACTATTTGCTTGATTTTAATGATTGAAGCGGTACCGAGTCACAATATTAGCTCCCTAAATGAAAACCATTTTTAATTCAAACAAAAATTCAAGGAAAAAATCATGTAGGAGACGTTATTTTTATTGATTGAATAAGAAAAAAATAAAACTTAGTAGTTAATTTGTTTCAATTATGTTGGTACATTATAAAGGGTTTTTCAACAGGGACGCTACAAAAGTAGAGCAACAGGGACAGCAAACGATGTCATATTTCTTGCCACTCTTTTAACATTTCTCTTCAGTAAGGTTTGCCATTTTCAAGACCGGCACGTTACTGTGAATGGGGATCGCTGCCGTTCAATGATAACCGAATATTTTTGGCCCCAATTGGATGATATGGACTTGGAGGACATGTGGTTCCAACAGGACGGAGCACGCCACAAGCCACACAGCGAATGTCACAATCAATTAATTAGAAACCAAGCTTGGAGAACGTGTTAGCTCACGAAATGGTCCAGTCGCTTGGCCGCCTCGGTCGTGCGATTTTACGCCGTTAGACTTTTTCCTGTGGGGCTACGTCAAGCCTATGGTCTATGTAAACAAGCCAGCGACGATTGATGAACTTCGTACGAATATCGAACGTGAAATTGCAGCAGTATCAGTTCAGTTGGGTTCAGCGTCTGGACTTTTCCAAGCGTGCCCGTGGTGGCCATGGAAAAGAAGTCGAGTTCCATACATAATGGCATCGAACGTTCTTTCACAAGAATAAAGAATTTCATTGATATCCGAAACCGTTTTTGTTTTATTTAAAAAAAATTTTGTAGCGCTCTTATTGAAAAACCCGATATTTTGAATTAATAAAATTTGTTTTTGATTTCAATAAAATTATGTCAAGGCATTAGATCCGCCCGTGGAGGGCTTGACGTTGGAGCATTAACTTAATCAGCAACATATACTCCCGACGCACAGTGGCCCGTATTGCCTTTTTTGGTTGCAAAAATTAAAGCTCTTAATCAAATATATCGCCACAATTTGTTTTTTGTCTTGAAAGCTTTGATAGTTGATAGTGGTGAGCTTCACACAGGGTGTTAAGAAGTTTAAGTTAAGCCGGTTTACATAATTGGTTTTTACTCCTGGGCTTCTTCTGGCAATTTTTCTATGAACCAACATTTTATGAAGAGCAAGTGTGAGTTGTTTTTCAGGGTACTTTTGTTTCAATAGCTCTGCGGTTTTCTTGTTGTACTCTCCAAATTTAAATGTATTCACTACTTCCCTGCTGTTCAAAACATTAGGTATTATTTTAATTTCTAGTTATAACCTCTCTATTGACTCCAGTTATTCCAGCGGCTGTCTCTGCTTGTTCAAAAAATCTCCTTGAAGTGTTTCCTTCATTGCTATTTCAAAATCCTTGCTTCGGTTTATCCACATTAAGTTCAAGCTCATTGCGAAGACGCCTTTGGATCTCTTCTTCCCCTTGATCCCAATAGATTCATCAATTTCCTCTCCCTCTTGTCGAAGTGTATAGGCAAGTTGCAAAATCAATTCCATGCACCTGATTCTAGCATGCAATCGAGAGATTCCATATTCGTAGTCATGTTCGCCGTTATTTGGTTCTTTCTGATTACTGTAGCTTTGTTGTGTCCTTTTGCATATCGGACATGACCGAGTAGGCTTTGTTTCTGTTAATTCGTATAAAACTTTTCCTTCAATCATCTTTAAAAAGAACTCGTGATTCATATATATACATAGTTATATCTTCATTAACTTTTTATATTATTGCTTGATTATCTGCTATTTGACTTTTAATATCGTTGACTGTTCTATTTATGAAGTCACTAGTTTCCTTAGCATATTAGAACATTATGGCTCGGCAGATATGAGTTTATGACGGGAGAGGGTTCCTCCAATGTACACCATTCGCACTATTTAGTCTGAGTGGAACAACTGATGCCATAGACATGTTTGCGTCTGTTTCACCATCAGTTGTATTTATTTTTTGCTTGTGCGCACCTTGTCCAGATGATCCATCGCAGCCCCATTTACTATGTAACGTCAGACATCTTGGAAGAATTTATTTGTTCATACAAATTTGCATCGGATAGTTGGTATTCTCTTATAACGGCAGAAATTAACTCTTTACGATTCTCAACTGTGACAAAAAAATTCAAACAAAATTTTGTATGGTATATCCATTTTAAATAATTTTTCCTAAACAACTGCTCAATCGCTCGTTCAAGTTTAAAATAATAATTTCTTCCTAATGTTTCTTCTTTACCTAACTATATACCTACACTAAAAAATATTGTAATCCTTATAAAAACTAAATACCTGCACTAAAAAATATTTTAATCCTTATAACACAAATAATTTTATGACATCTCAATAAGATAGTTTGTCTACCTATAGGCTTTAAATATTAAGAATATTAGATTAGATTGTTTTTATTTCGTATTCTATTGTACTTTCACAATAAATATAATAATTAATCATAATAATAATTAATCATACCCGAAACAAAAACATCCATACTTAAAAGTTTTATCAGAGGTTACAAGAAATGAGCTAAAAAGTCGTTTTAAAAAATGTAGGTAGTAAGCAAAAAATATGTTTTTCTTTTTAAATTACAAAACCATTTAAATTCATACCAACACTCATACCTGCGAAACAAAGAAATAATAATTTCAAAAAACATTAAATTAAGCAATTTAAAAAAATTTATCATTTTTTTTTTCTCATTACTGATTTATTAATTAAGATATATAAAAAAAAAGAGATTTTTTGTACACACTTTTCCTAGTTTTTACACTCAAAGTTAAAAAAAAATTGCACTAATATATATTGTGCGTGTTCGTTTAGGAATAAACTTTTTTGTTAAGACCCTAAGCAATTACGTGCCATTAAGAGCAAATTCATTGAACCTAGCTGTCGAAATAATTTTTCAGTAACATTTTTGCTAATAATAATTTAAAATCTTTCTTTACAGGCAGAATCATAGTGAGATTGAGAAACGAAGGCGAGATAAAATGAATACGTATATTAACGAGCTTTCTTCGATTATTCCCATATGCAATACAATGCATAGAAAGTTAGACAAACTTACTGTTCTTCGCATGGCTGTGCAGCATCTCAAAAGTGTTCGTGGAACTGTGAAACCTTTTTATGAATGCAGTTATCAACCCGCTTTTCTTTCGGATCAGGAGCTTAAAGATTTAATTTTACAGGCGGCAGATGGGTTTCTTTTTGTCGTTGGTTGCGACAGAGGACGAATTTTATTTATTTCAGAATCGGTCTCTACTGTTCTTAATTGCACCCAAAATGACTTGCTTGGTCAGAGTTGGTTTGATATCCTTCACCCAAAAGATGTGGCAAAGGTGAAAGAGCAACTTTCCTCTATGGAACCAGGCCCTCGGGAACGCTTGGTAGATGCTAAAAGTAAGAATACTTCATCCAAAAATAAGGTCGCAAAAGGAACAAGAACGTTTTCTAATTAACTTTTTTTTTATTAGCAATGCTCCCAGTAAAAAGTCAAGTACCACATGGCATATATCGACTTTGCTCAGGAGCAAGAAGATCTTTTTTTTGCCGGATGAAATTGAAGTTGCCTAAGCGACAAATCAAGGATGAATCAGATACGTCTTCAAGTTCAATAAGTTCAAATAAAAGGAAATCCAAACTTAGCACAAGCAAAAAGTATCGTGTCTTTCAATGCACAGGTTATCTAAAGTCCTGGATACCTATTAAACTTGAGGAGCAGGAACGAGATGCAGATGAACAACATACAAATATGTCTTGCCTAGTCGCTATAGGTAGGGTGCAGCCAAATATTTTGGAAGCTAATATTCCATCGTCACTGGATAATCATCCAAACATTCGACAGCTGTTATTCATATCCCGACATTCAGTGGATGGAAAGTTCATATTTATCGATCAAAGGTATGACAATATTGTGTAGGTATATATTTATATATTGGGGTATTCAAAAAAAATCCTTCCTAACAGGTTCAAAAGTTGCAATTTAATAAAAAAAAAATGGTGACTTGAAATAAGACCTAACGAAATATGACCAAATCTCAAATTTGGCCTTATTTCGTTTTGAAAATGGAAATAAGGCCAAATTGGCATTAAAATAAAAAGGGGCATGGAAGTGGGCATCATAATAAAACGTATTCTAGTTGAAATAAGAAGAACACTTCTCGTTCTCAGCCCTTTTAATTCAGTATATTTTGTCACTTTTTACTCTTACAGACTTGCATACAAATTTCAAGATAAAAATTAAAATTAAAAAAAAAAGAAGAAAATACCTACATACAGTAGGTAATTTCAATAAATAAAAAAAAGAACGAAAAACAAGAAAGATAAATAATAAAGAAATCATAAATTAATACACAGCTGAATTGTACAAAATAAGCACGACTTGATCACATGAACTTGCTCTTGTGAACAACAACTGTGTGTAATTACAAATTGAAGATGTATGATGTATATATATGTATAACGAGAAATTATGAAGTGTCAAAAAACTAAAAAAATAATTTATTTAAATTATAAAACAATGTTTTTTCAAATTTTCAAATGCAATTTTGTTTATACTATTAATAAGCACTAGATTGCAAAATTATAACAAATTCGGCGTAAACATCAAAAAGATATATGCGAATAACCCAAAAATAAGACCATTTTCTCAAAAAACGTGGAATACCTAATTTCGTTATGTGAATTGTTGAGAAAAACCAGACACGCAGTTTTCTTACAATTGACCTGATTATTACAGGTACGAAGTTTAAACAAAATCTTTAGAGCCGTTTTCGAGAAAAATTGAAGAAACCAAAATATTTGTGTGGCAGCTACCCGTTCTAGATGAGCTAAAACAAAAATTCGAATTAAATAGGCTCTAGCTCAAATTACAGTGGACGCACCGACGCACAGACCGACGGATGGCATGGCGAAACCCACGTTTTCGGACTTCTCGATTATCGTAGTGTTAGTTTTGATTATAACCTCGAATTTTTTTTTACACGAAACCAATACTTGCCCTATAGGTAGAGCAAGTAATAATTGAAGATTTGATAATATAATTAATATTCTATTTTAAAAAGTTTCTCAAGAAAAGTCTTCGAAAAAATCTATCGAATTACAAATTGAATTTACCTCTTTGATGCATCGTGATATTAGCCACTTTTTATTATCAGAGATGATCCATCCTAATAGCTCTAAGAGGAAAGAACACTTTATGCAAAAAGTAAGCATGTCAGGAACAAACATAATTGAAACAAATTTTCTGCGCGCCACGAGCGTATGAATTCCCATTAATATACACCTACATTCCCATTAATATATACAGGCATACCTTGAAAATCGCGTTAGAATTAGCGTTACTTATAGTTAGATCAATATGAGGGCTAAACGATAAATTTTCATCAAGCATAATGCCTAAGTCTTTCTTTTGCGAAACTCTTCCTAAGGTAACATCTTTCACATCATAACTGTAGTCAATCAAAATTTTGTTTATAGAACATGTAAGCACATGACATTTAGCTACATTTAGATGGAGATAATTTGATTCGCACCATTGTGAGAGCCTTACAAGATCTTCTTGAAGAAGCAAGTAATCATGAATGGAACCAATTTTTCTTTATATGTAGCTTTAAAGCGTCAGCATAAAGAAGGCATTGCGAATGAATGAAAATTTCTGATATATCATTAATGAATAAAATGAATAGTAATGGTCCAATATGGCTACCCTGATTGACTCCAGATGGAACATGAATGAGGTCCGAAAAAAATCCATCAATTTTAACAATCTGTACTCGGCCAGTCAAATATGATTCAATCCACTTGAGTATATTAGAATGGAAACCTAGGCAAGCTAGTTTATGGAGTAGTGAGTAGAATCTTGTGGTTCACCCTATCGAACGCTTTGGCAAAGTCCGTAAAAATGATGTTGCTGAGATGTTTCTGATTTTTAAGTCGCGAAAGCCCTTTATTTAAACAAACAAGGTTTGAATTAAAAGTAATTTTTTTCTTTGGAACAAATATTTCAATTGTATTTTTTATGACACAGCACTTTAATGATTATAAGCCACGTTTAAATCAGGCTGATTAATCATATCACCACAAGATAATGAGGTCGGATAAATAATTTTAAAAACTTAAATCCGCCTCTAGGCCACAGTGATGTATTGAGTTCTGAAGCATTGTTAGCACACACTTATCTACTGTGACATTAAATTGTTTATCGACAAAAAAGAGATCAAGTATACGATCTAAATCATTACATAAGATATTAGTTTGCATATTATCAAATTGGCTGAAAAAATCAAAAACAAAAATTAAAGGAAATAACCCAAACATTCCAAAAGTAAATTTGGTTTCTAAATATTGCACCGGGAACATGCTTCTTTTAAATAAATTACATTATCTCAAAACATTGCAATAGCAGCTGTAATTTTACATGTGGGGTAACAAATAGTTAGGCTAAAATATCCTGGTAATTTTTCAGTGGGATCTAGCGATGAAGCTCTATTCAAACCTCAAAAATAAATAAAAAGTGTTTTTTGTTATTTTTGTACTCTTGAACGAAACTGCCTAACTTGGAAAAGCTTTATAAACCAAACTATTAACCAAAAAATTATTTTGTTCGCTATTTTTGTAGCTCTGTTTATATCTCTAAAACAAGAAAACAAAAAAAACATTAGATTTCGTATATTTGCTTCAACTTTGGGCGTATTGGACCACAGTGCGCCGCCTCTGCACACAGAGTTGAAAGAAATTCTCTTCGGGTGGCGTAATTTTTAAATAACATTCGCCGTGACCGTTACGATGCTACCGTTTTTTTTTCGAAAAAGTATGCAACTTGAGAAAACTAAACGAATTGTTGGCTTACCAATCGAGAATAAAACGAAATAAAAAAGAAACCGAATGTACAATAACCAGCCTGTGTTGAACTAATGAAAATGTTGGGTGATTTAAATGCAGTGCTCAAACCTGATCACGTGACTTCGGTAGCGCAATGCGTAAGTTGTGAGTGCAATGGCTCTGAAGACGCTTGGTCTATGTTACAGCGAGTGCATAAGGTTATGCACTCCTTATAATGCCCTTAAACGCGAAAATGTTAGTCAAGTCGGCTTCGCTCAGCGTTTCGCTCGATTTGCTCGGTCATTTTATTCTGAGCTAATTGAACAAGCTCTGAGCTAACTCCGATGGAAAAAAGAAACACACTTTTTATGCTCTGATATGTCTGAGCTAAAAAAAGAAAAACGCCATATAATGGATAGAGAAATATTTTATGAATTAGAATTTATGCAATGTTGAAAAGAGGCTTATGCACTACATAACTATTCAGCGCCGATTAGAGGTATTTTGCGAATTCTAATAAATTATGCTGTAAGAGTTTAATTTTTTGCAAACTTCTTTTTTCAGATAACTAAAACTTTTGAACCTGTTTGAAATAATATACAAAAAATGTTTTGAATTATCTAATATGTATTTTTTTTATTTTAATTTTAAGATCTACCCTTGTGATTGGTTTCTTGCCTCAAGAATTACTTGGAACAAGTTTTTATGAGTATTTTCATCATGAAGATATACCTACCCTTGCAGAATCCCACAAAACGGTTTTACAAAATTCAGAGAAAGTAACAACACAAGTATACAGGTTCAGGTGTAAAGAAAATCGATTCATTCAATTACAAAGTGAATGGAAAGCTTTTAAAAATCCTTGGACCTTAGATATTGACTATATAATAGCGAAAAATACAGTTTTCTTATAATATTTTAAACAAATTAGTTCATTTTTACCTAAGTTTTGTTCACAAAATAAAAATATGTAACAGAAAAATAAACAACATCTTGGAATAATCGATTTTACTTATTTTATTTACTTATTCGACAAAGCAAATCAGCGCAATAAAGATTTATTTACATTATGCAGCAAAGGAGATAATGCAGTGATTCGGCATAGTTAAAAAAACTGTGTGTTTTGTGATAAAAGCTTACAATTTTTGTCATTGATGATGCATTATAAGATAATGGTTTTAAAATATTGGGCCAATTTATATGTACGCCTCTTAAGGTGGGAGAGGCAAATTAAAAAAAAAAAACAAATAACCAAAATATAGAAAATTTTAATAGAAAACAAAGGCAATACTTGGAATGATATGCTGTAGGGCTTTTAAAGATGTCCCTCAAGTAAGCAGAGCAAAGTGGGCAGAACAAACTTTTTTAATGGTATAATAAGGCGCTTATTAAGTGCTAATTAAGTAACCAAAAATAAAATTAAGTGCTCCAGTACTTTCGGTAAAGACTATTGTTCTGCTTACTTGATTTCAAGTAAGCAGAGCAAAACAAAAACAAAAAAAAAGGTTTGGTTTCAAATTAAAGAGCTATTTAACTGCTCCTCTAAGAATCGAAAAAAAAAAATTGAAAAAAAAATAATTTGCCCGAAATTTTTTTTATTAATTAGAAGCTTCGTTACCTCGAATTATGTACCCCATTTTCAGAAAGTTTTTTCAACAATTGAGACAGAAAAAAAATTATTAATTTTTCTCAAACAATTCAAAATATTTTGACACAAATCTTTTTTATTATTTAAAGCTTCACTAGCTCGATTAAGTACGCCATTTTCAGAAAGATTTTCCAACAATTTAAGCCAGTTGACTCGAATATTTGCCTACCCGCCGGCGGCGGAGGGTCCTGGCCATGCACGCGCATAAACAGTACTTTTACAAACCAAAACTGTTACAATTGGCATGCTTAGAATCACTTCCGTTTGCATAATGTCATACGTATATATGTACACATATAGGTAGGTATAGTTAGGTAGGTATGTGTACATGGCTGAGTTCGTAATTGCAGGGTTTGTTGCCCATGCCCTGCCTAAAATATGCTCAAATACGTTTATGAACACAACTACAACTGCATGTGTGCAGTCATCATACTTTGTGTAAAATGAGTTCATAAAAGCCCTTGACAAAATGAGAATTAAAATTATTTGTTAGTAGCTTTTGATTTGATTTGTAGTACATAAAACACATTTAAAAAATGGCTATCAACAAAAATATTTTAAAACTTATTATTCTAAGCTTTGCGGAAGAAACCGTTTTTGAAAACTTGTGACAAAAATTGGCAGAAATGTGTAAGAAAATTAAAAAACTGAAGAAGAAGGAAAATGTTTTTGAATATGAAAACCTTTAGAACGATGTTAATAAGGCATTATATCAAAAAATAAAAATTTCTTTTAAACGATCAAGGAATTTCCGGTTGACATTTTTCAAAACCATTTTCGGATGAACACAGTTTGGACTCAGATTCAGTCCTGTTAAAGAAAAATAATTAATTTCATATTATAAGCCAAGAAAACAATTAAAAAAAAATTTAGGTAGGTACCTGAAGCTATGTAAAAGAAATGAATTTCAAAAACGCAGTAAGTATCTGAGTGCGTATAGGTACCTAGGTAGGTACCTATTTTATTAGCTTAAGTTGAGAAATAAGACTTGGTAGGTATAGTTAGATAAACCTGCATAAGTAGGTAGGTACCTTGATATACATTTTATAATTTAGTTGTAATCCCATGTAGGTACATAGAACATAGGTAACTTACTGTTTTCTGAAAATAAAACATTTTTTGTAGGTTATCTAAATAGGTACAGATATAGGGAATAAGATGATATTGGTACCTGCATAGGTAGGTATCTATGTATTTATATCGACATAATATTACCTAGGTATATGAACATGTGAAAAACGGCTTCACAGACAGAAATAATCAGCCTGGGAGAAGAACATAATCTGTGAAATAGAGAAAAGCCGAGAGCGAGGTCCGCACCAGGCGCGGAAGCTCTACCAATCCGTCCGAAACATGACGCAGTACACACCACGCTGCACATACTGCAAGGACGGAGAGGGAAATCTGATCACCGATCCTCAAAGCATACTGGAGCGATGGGAAGTGCACTTCAATGAATTGCTAAATGGTCAGCTCACTGCAGAAGTGAAGGCTCCACTACTTCAAGAAGAGTACCCTATGTTGCCGCCACCAAGCATAGAAGAGGTTGGGAAGACTATAGGCCGGCTAAAGAAAAACAAAGCCCCGGGAGCCGATGGTATACCAGCCGAACTATTTCAACACGGTGGGCCAGCTTTACGTCAAGCAATTCATGAGATTATAGTGCACGTGTGGGAGCATGAAGAAATTCCAGAAGACTGGCGAAAAGGTATTATTTGCCCCATACATAAGAAGGGAGATGTCACAACGTGCAGCAATTATAGAGGTATCACGTTGTTGAGTACCGCCTATAAGATACTCTCCTCTATCCTACAAGACCGGATAACCCCATACGCTAAAACCATCATCGGACAATATCAGTGTGGTTTCATTCCAGGCAAATCAACAACTGATCAGATCTTTACCCTTAGGCAGGCGATGGAAAAATGTCTAGAATTTAACATCCCAACATACCACCTGTTTATAGACTTTAAGGCCGCCTACGATAGCATAGCCAGGGTAGAACTTTACAAAGCCATGAGAGAATTCGGCATCCCAAATAAATTGACACGACTATGTAGGTTGACCATGACCAACGTAACAAGCCAAGTAAAAATAGCCGGATTGCTACCCGAACCAATCAACATCTTTAATGGACTCCGACAAGGGGATGGTTTGGCCTGCCTCCTCTTCAACCTGGCGTTGGAGAAATCAATCCGTGACTCTGGCACGGCAACAAGAGGGACCATCGTCAACAGGTCCAGCCAGATACTGGCTTACGCAGACGACATCGACATCATCGGAAGAACCGAGCAAGCAGTACATGATTCCTTCATCCAGATCGAGCAGGCGGCACAAAATCTGGGCTGCACATTAGTGAAGGTAAAACAAAGTACATGGTGGCGTCGAATGCGAGAGGAACAGTTGGTCAAACAATCAAGGTAGCGGAGCACGAATTTGAAGTGGTGCAATCCTTCAAATACCTTGGGTCAATAGTAGCAGCCGATAACAATATAGAAGAAAAAATACGCGGGCGGCTTCTCAAATCCAACAGAGCCTACTATAGTCTGTCAAAGCTCTTCAAATCCAGAAATCTCACCATAACTTCAAAACTGCTGCTGTACAGGACCATGGTCCTGCCAGTACTCACATATGGATCCGAGACTTGGGTGCTTAGCAAAAGGCACTCCGACCTCTTAGCCGCGTTCGAGAGAAAAGTCTTAAGGAGAATTGTTGGCCCCATTTGTGAGGAAGGACGATTCCGGAGACGGTACAATCATGAATTGTACGCAATCTACCTTGAAGCAGATATCGTGACAAAAATTAAGCTCGGTAGACTCCGGTGGGCAGGTCACCTAGCTCGCATGAGGGAAGAGGAATCTGCTCGGAAAGTTCTTTGTGATACATTCTATGGTAGACGACAGCGTGGTAGACCATGCTTGCGCTGGAGAGATGGCGTAGACCAGGACGCCCGGAGCCTTGGAGTGCGCAACTGGATGGCGGCGGCTCGAGACCGGGATGGGTGGAGAGACTTGTTGAAGGAGGCCAGGACCGGACCCCGGTTGTCGAGCCGACGATGATGATGATGATATGAACATGTGTACCTACATAAATATGTAAAATCAAACTAGATAGGTGCCTATACTCTGTCCAACAAAAATTGGCAGTGTAGGACGTTTGCCCTCATTCTGGCTACAATGGATTGCATAAATCTGTTATTCATTAAAGCTTTCACAGGGTTGTCGTAGTGTACACGATAACACTCATCATTAAAAGCTTTTTCTTAAAGCTCGAAAATCAAAAGCACGTTAACAGAAACTCAAGGAAAAAAAGCTAAACGAATTACCAAATGGACACGTGTAACCACAGATTAGCCATATGAAGATGAGAATGTTTCGTACGTTTCACCCTCCAAAACCCATTTGTTTACATTGTTGTATTTGTAATTTCTTGCCGCGTCGATGAATAGATGTGAATTGCAACAACAATTTAACCGGTGCCTGAAGATCCCTACTGTCTATGTGTGAGGTTTTTATACACACATTCTCATTTTTTATCTGATATCTGACAGCCGAAGCTTGTAGGCAAATTAAAATGGCTGCCGGGGATTCTCATCTTCATGTGATTAATCTGTGCGGGTAACTCTGAATGTAGATCAAGCATCAGCCAATCGCCATTGACTACAGCAATTCAGTGCACACTCAGATGTGCCTTGAATAGGGCGCTGGGTCTATGTCCGATGTTATTGGAAATTCACGGGCGGGCAAACACTTTTTGTGGAGGAGTTATTTCAATTTAGTATGGTGCAAAAATATGGCACGCTTTCCCATAAGACGTGTACTGCCTATTTTTGTTGGACAGAGTATAGGCAGGTATGCTATTTTTTTGGTTTTGAATTATGTATTTTACAAGGAAAATCGTCTTTTTTCAAATATTGTTACCTATATCATCGTTATACCTAAGTAATATTAACAGCAGTAAGTACCTACATACAGTATCGTACGCAGGATTTTTTTGTGGGGGGGGGGGGGGTCTCAGTCTCAATTATGGTAGACATTTTTTTAATGTATGGCTAAAACTACCACACAAAATGAGAGCCTTTCTTATTATTAACCACCTCATATGAATAAGAAGAAAAATTTCAATAAGAAAACGAAAAAATGAAAAAAACCCTAGTTTTGAAATGGATTTTATTCATAGTAAAAATATATATTTTCGGATTATTCCGCGTTATAAAATTATTAAAGAGTGCGATTTTGTTCTATTTTTTTTTGACATTTTGGCATATACACACTTCATGCATGAGTCTTCAATCATTTATTTTTAATTAAATTTCTATGCGAAAATTTGTTCATGCTTATTTTATTATTTTTCAAATATTCCGAAATGACAAAAATCGTTTTTTATCAACTCGATTTAAACAACTGTAGTGGGACAGTGTTATTCATATTTAAATATAATCATAGAATTTCGTTTTTTCTTTAAGGCAAAATTTTTCAATAGTCAGTTAAACATCAGATAATAATTATTCTTCAGATAAATCAAACTTTTGTTCCTATTTATTCCTCTGAAAGTGAACTGACTGCTTAACTGATGATTGAAAAATCGGCTCTAAGTGATCTTAAAGTTATGTTTTATATTATAATTTAAAGTAGCGCAAGTTAGCTAATACAATGACAAAAAAAAATTTCAAAGAAAATTCTGTTAATACGAATTTTTATAGGGGCGTATTTATAGTGGTTTCGTAAACTCATGCCTTACTTAACTACAGTTTAAATAAGATCAATTAATACAAGTTCTTCCAATCCCATTTCTGTATTTAAATACTTAATAACTTATTCGACTTCAAAAATAGTCCATTGAAAAAAATTAAAATAAATTAAAATTGAAGGTTTAGGTTCAACTAAGCAATAGTTTCAAATGACTATAGCCGTTTTTATGATGATTTTTATAAAGTGATCCATATACAGCATCAGGTGTGTTCCTTTGGGGTCCAATATCTACTGCCAAGTACTTCTGGCTGCAGTCAACTACTTCTACTCTGTGGTCGAAGTAGTTCAAAGTAGTTCATTAATCTAGTAACAGAATGTTTCCAAACAAGAAAAAGACATCACCAACATCACCAATCAAAAGAAATTACGTAATAGGTTATTGTTGTTGACATTTTTCTAATTCTAAAGTAAAATAAGAAAACAAACAACCAAAATAGATTGATATTGAGGTTAGATATTACCTTTCGCAAAATGAAAGCATTCCATTCATCATCTACTGGGAAGTACTAAAAAGTACTTTGCAAGGCCCAATGGAACACGGCTATCACAATACATGCACCACATCTATCTGTTGAATTGTAGCTGAATTCAGCCACCTATATTTTCATACTTATCTATACCTGAACACACCTATTACTTTTTAATCAAAAACCAACTGTGTGGTGTGCAGTGTTTGTCTGCTTTTTTATTTAAAAAGGAATAAAGTTATAAAGTGTCTCTTTGTTTTATTGATATGGACCAACAGGTTAAAGCGCTGATCAATAAATATTTGTTTTTAAGTTATACCTAAAAAGATTAAATTTAATATTTCGGAGTGCGCAAAGTTTTATTCTTTTCTATTTTCTCATTGTGTTCGCCTGCTAACGGTTTTCGATCGTGCATCTGTGTTTGTGTGCATAAAAAAAAAAAACTATTGTATGTTTTTCTCTTCGCCTCTAAAAAAACAAAAAAAAAAAACAAACTACCACACACATCTGAAAAAATATAACCGTTTATTTTTTTGTATTGTTTGATCTGTCGCTGATTGAAAACGTGTTCGTTCCTATTTGTTTGTAATAATGGAAAAGAAGAAAAATATAAAAGTTTTTGATGGTGAAAAATATAGCGTGTGGAAAATAAGAATGTTTGCTTTACTAACAGCCATATTATTGACTTTTTTCAAAACTAGTTTCAGGGTAGAACTAGTTTTATAAATGTTTGGAAGTGGACAAATCGGTATTATTCAAAAATATTTTGTCACCTAAAATTCGAAAACTTGAAACTAGCTTTGGATAAAACTCTTAATTCATAAAACCATACAAAATTTGGGACTCCAAATCTCTATAAAACTAGTTTTGCTATGAAACTAGTTTTGAAACAAGTCAATAATATGGCTGTAAGTGAACTCGACGTAATTAAAGATATAGATCGCGAAACTCCAAAAGTTATAAACGATGAGTGGAAAAAGGCTGAGCGTATTGCGAAAGGCACGATTGTGGAATACTTGTCGGATTCCTTTTTAAATTTTGCTAAACAAGAGTATACCGCGAAACAAGTGTTTAAAAGTCTTGACAAAGTGTATGAAAGAAAAAGTCTTGCAACTCAATTAGTTCTTCGTAAGAAACTGTTAATATTTAAACTTCAAAGTGATACACCCCTCTCAAAACATTTTTTAATGGTTGACGAATTATTTGCCGGATTGGCAGCCGCGGGTGCTAGATTACAAGAAGCAGACAAGATTTCCCATCTTTTTATTACACTCCCTTCTTCGTACGATGGAATTGTAACCGCGATTGAAACTTTAGCGGAAGATAATTTAACATTAGCTTTTGTTAAAACGCGTTTGCTTGACCACGAAGTTAAATTGGCCGCCGAGTACCGTGATACAAGCTTAAAAGCTCTTCAAGTAGAAACTCGACCCCCGACTTATAAAAATAAAATTAATTTCGGTAGTTCAAATTCAAAATTTAAAATAAATTTCAATTACGGCCCTAAACAAAAATATAAAACAAACAAAAAAAACAAATAACAATAACATTAAGTGTTACCACTGTGGTAGAAAAGGACACACAATAAACGACTGCTTTTATTTTAAGAGAGGAAACTTGAACAAAAATAAAAACTTTAAAAAGAAGATCGCACAAACAGCTGAATCTACTGAGCCTTCAACTTCAAATGAAGAATCAAGCTTTGCTTTTATGGCTGGTGTTAATGAATTGAAAAATGAATCAAATTTGTCATTTATTTTGGACTCTGGAGCATCAGACCATATTATAAACAAGGAGGAATTCACTAAAGAGTTTATTGATTTGCAGCCGCCAATGAAAATATATATTGCCAAAAATGGTGCATATAACGGGTGATTTTTTAGCTGGTTTGGTTTTGGCAACACTGGTTTTGACAGCTGACGTGTGTTTAGTACCTTGTGTCACTGTCAAACAGCTTCAGTTTGGTTTGCAATTTAACCATGGATCGTCTTACAAATGAACAACGCTTGCAAATTATTGAATTTTACCATCAAAATTCGTGCTCGGTTCGAAATGTTCATCGCGCGCTGCTTGTGTTCAGCGATGAGGCTCATTTTTGGTTGAATGGGTACGTAAATAAGCAAAATTGCCGCATTTGGAGTGAAGATCAGCCAGAAGCATTGCAACAGCTACCAATGCATCCCGAAAAAGCCACTGTTTGGTGCGGTTTATGGGCCGGCGGCATTATTGGGCCTATTTCTTCAAAGATGATGCGAATCGCAGCGTTACTGTCAGTGGTGAACGCTACCGAGCAATGATAACAAACTTTTTTTTGCCCGAAATGGAAGTTCTTGACTTGCATGATATGTGGTTTCAACAAGCCGGTGCCACATGCCACACAGCACGCGAAACAATGGCGCAATTGCGAGGCGAGTTTGGTGAACAGTTAATTTCACGTTTCGGGCCGGTCAATTGGCCGCCTAGATCGTGCGATTTGACACCATTAGATTATTTTTTGTGGGGGTATGTCAAGGCTAATGTCTATAGGGACAAGCCCGCTTCGATTGACGCACTGGAAGCCAACATCCATGCATTAATTCGTGAGATACCGGCCGATATGTGTGAAAGAGTATGCCAAAATTGGACTCAGCGGATGGGCTACCTGAGACGCAGCCGCGTCAACATTTGCATGAAATTATCTTTAAACATTAAATTGCAAGGTTCAAACTATCGATTCAAATAAATATTTCATTCATTTTTTCGAATTTTTTGTTTTTTTTTTTAAAAAAAAGTTCTAAACCTCTTAAAAAATCACCCATTATATCTGCCACTAAGAAATGCAATCTTAGTGTTGTAAGCAATACTGGTGTAGAGGGTGTAATCGAAGACGTATTATTCTGTCCTGACGTCCCATATAATTTGCTGTCTGTTAGGAAAATGCAAGATGCAACAAGCTGTAATGATAATTATTTTCAAATAAAGGTGGTAAAATTATAATAGAGGGTAAAAATTTTAATAATTTATTTAGCATTCATTTTCAAATAAATGATAAAAAAGCATTTAGTACACTAAAAGAAAGTTATCAATTGTGGCATCAGCGTTTGGGTCATATTGGAAAATCTAAATTTTTGGAACTAATAAAGAAAAGCATGGTATATGATATAAATCAGATTGAGAAAATATCACCAAATGACAATCTATGTGAAGCCTGCATAAATGGTAAACAAAGTAGGTTGCCATTTGAAAAGGTAAAAATTAAAAGTTTCATTCAAAGACCTTTATTTATTGTACATTCTGATGTATGTGGTCCAATCACAGCTGCAACAATTGATAACAAAAACTATTATGTATTATTCTTGGACGAAAATACACATTATTGTGTAACTTATCTAATATCAAATAAGTCAGATGTGTTTTCGGTTTTTGAGGATTTCATAGCAAAAAGTGAAGCACATTTTAATTTGAAAGTTGCAAATCTTTATTGCGATAATGGGGGCGAATATTTGTCTCACGAAATGAAAGAATACTGTGTGCAAAAAGGCATAAGCTATCATTTGACAGTTCCACGAACCCCTCAGTTAAATGGTGTATCAGAAAGAATGGTTAGAACAAAAAAATTCTGTGAGTGCCGGGACTCACGGTTAATATGTGTAGTACTACGTTTTCACTGAGCACTAAATCGCGATTTAAGAGGATTTAACATAAATCCTCTTCAAATCTCGAAGATTTACCATACAAATCTAAATCTCCTCAAATGAAGATTTAAAATAAATCTCATTGAAATCTTCTTGCAAGAAGGAAATTGTCAAATCAAACAATCCTAATTTTGTTGAACGCACCCTTTTAAACGTCAGTTTTTCCATTGAAATAAAAAAAAAATTATAAAATATTTTTGCGCGTTGGCTGTAGGCATAAAAATGCAAGTATTTACAATGTATTTCATATATTTATAATAATGTTTTGGTAAACAATACAAATTCCAGATAGTGCAACAACCGAAACAACAAAAAACAACGGACAACCTAGACACTGGAGGATGGGGAGCTTCTCATTGAAGAGTGGGCCGGAAAATTGTGTTTTTTTCTGTAATTATGGATTCTCCTATTAAATTTACTCACTCTTATGTTATTTTTAAGAATAAAATGGTGTGATAACAATAGATTTAGGTTACTAGACTCATTTTTAATAAATAGTTTATTCAAAATTAATTGTTTTATTGCTCAAAAATTGTTTTTTTCTGTTTGCTATACGTTTGCTGATTATATTTGCTTTGGGAATTCAGACTGAAAACGTCAAATTAATCTCCTTTTTTGTGGTGAAAACACTTCAAGATTAATTTTAAATCTCCTACCTTAAATCCCGGATTACCTCTTGGTGAAAACGTAGTATAAACATCAACGTGCGCGGATCCAAAACGGACTTATTTTTGCTTGAAGGGGATCTTAAGATTTTTTTCACTGAACGCACCCATCCTAGTATGCAGATCGTGACGTTGCACACCGTAACGTTGCACGACGTAACGTTTCACACGAACTTTCACGTTTTTTTTTTACTCTACCGCCAGCATAGATGTTTACACATCAATAACTGAAAAGGCTCGTTCAATGTTGCATGGTGCTAATTTACCAGCTTTATTATGGGGTGAAGCAGTCCTAACTGCCACATATTTAATAAATCTGACTCCAACCAAAGCCTTAAAACAAGACAAAACACCATATGAATTGTGGCATGGTAGAAAGCCTCAAATAAAATATCTTAAAGTTTTTGGTGCTACGGTTTACGAACATAATAAAACTAGAACTACTAAATTTGAAGAGAAGTCTTGGAAAGCTATTTTGGTTGGATATGGGTCAAATGGTTATAAAGTTTGGGATGTGGATACTGGAAAGTTTGTTATGGTAAGAGATGTAATTGTCGATGAGACAAATTTCTAAGAATCTAGACCTAGTCTAAAAATAAAAGGAGTTAACTTAGAAAACTCAAATAATAAAACTGATGCATCTGTCTTAAAGTTATTTGAGTCAAAATCAGTAGAGTCTATTGAATCTGAAAACAAACAGAAAATGCCAAAACACACAGAAGAGGTAATCTTTCATAAAATAAATAAATTAGATGAATTAAATAACAAATCTAATAATAATGATTTTATAGAAACTGAAGAAAGTCCCTCAAAAATGGATGATAATGATTTCAGAAAAAGTGATAGAATCAAAAAGCGTCCTCTTTTATATGATGATTATTGATTATATACTGAGCGCACAATCTATAGTATGTACAATTCCTACTTCCTATAGTGAAATTCAGAATAGGGAAGACAGAGCGAAATGGGATGTTGCTATTAAAGAAGAGCTTAATTCTCTTCTAACAATGCTCTGGCTAACAATGTTTGGACGCTGGTATCTAAGCCTGAAAATAAAAATATTATTGATTGTAAGTGGGTATTTACAATTAAAAATGATGAAAATGGATTTCCCTTGAAATATAAAGCCCGCCTTGTCGCCCGGGGTTTTAGTCAAGAATATTTAATAGATTACAACGAAACTTTCGCACCTGTTGCAAGAATTTCAAGCCTTAGATTTATTCTATCATTTTCAAATCAATTTAATTTACTGGTACATCATATGGACGTAAAGACTGCCTTCCTTAATGGTATTTTAAGAGAGGAAATTTATATGAAAGTTCCTGAGGGAGTTGCAAGTACCAGTAATCAAGTATGTAGGCAAATCATTATATGGCTTAAAACAAGCAGCAAGGTGTTGGTTTGAAATGTTTGAAGATGCACTTAAAGAAAAAGGTTTTTAAAACTCGTTAGTAGATCGATGCATATACATTTTAGATAGGGGACATTCTTCAAAGAATATCTATGTATTTAGTACTATATGTAGATGACCTCGTCATTTCAACAGCCGATAGTGAAACAATGGCAAGTTTTAAAAAGTATTTAATGCTTAAGTTTCAAATGGTCGATTTGAAAGAAATTAAATTGTTTTTGGGAATACGAATACAGAGAAATAAGGAGACATTAACCTTAGACCAAAGTTTATACATAAAAACAGTCTTAAATAAATTTAATATGCATGATTGTAACGCTATAAGTACTCCACTCGAAAATAGGCTAGATTTTGAAGCTCTTTATTCAGAAGCAATCTATGATGCTCCTTGTAGAAATCTTGTAGGATGTTTGATGTATATAATGATATGTACAAGACCTGACTTAAGCACTGCTGTGAACATTTTAAGTAGATACTTAAATAAAAACAATAAAGAGCTTTGGCAATGCTTAAAACGGTTATTAAGATATCTGAAAGGATCTATCGATATGAAACTAACCTATACCCGTGGTAGTTATACTGACATTTTATGCGGTTATGTTGATTCTGATTGGGGAGGTAATGATGAAAGTGATAGAAAAAGTACAACTGGTTACCTTTTTAAATTGTTTGAACGGTGTACAATATGCTGGAGTACGAAACGACAGTTATCTGTAGCAGCCTCCTCAACAGAGGCCGAATACATGGCTCTATTTGAAGCCGTCAGAGAAGCTCTATGGTTGAGATCATTAGCAATTAGCATTAATATTAGTGTATTAGAACCTATAGTTATTTACGAAGATAATAGCCGTGTTTTATTATCTTCTATCAAGATCCCGATCTGGATCTGGATTTACTTTTAACACGTAATACACAAACAAAATACTGGGAAATTCTCAAAATTGTTTTTGTAACACGTGCTAAAAGTTAACCCAGATCCAGATCCGGATCCCGATAGAAGATAATAAAACACAGCTAATAATGGCTGTATAAGTATAATAAGCCTAGTACGCAGATCGCGCTAAAATTTCGCTCCCATACAAAATTCTCTCCAAAATTTAGCCAAGCTAAAATTCAGCCAAGCATTTTAGCCAAGAGGTACGCAGTTCAAGCTAAAAAATCAAATTTTCGTACAGCGGTCATCTGTCAAAATTTAGCGCGTGAAATAATTGGCCGGCACATTATTTTCAAGCTAAATTTTGACATTAGTAGCAAGTTAACAAACTGTACGAACATAATTTATTGTGAACAGAAAATGGAGTCGGAAGTGGAATTGGAAGAATTTTTAGAAGAATTTTTGGAAGAGAATGAAGAAATTGATTTACCCCAGAAAAGAATGCGGGGTAAGAAAAAATGTTTTTTCACTGTCGAGGAAAGAAAAAAACTGGCTTTGCTTGTAAAGCATCACCCATCCATTTGGTGCCTAGAGGAAAAGATGCATAGCAATTTAGAGTACATTAACTCCGATTGGCGCAAAATTGCTCTGGAACTTAAAAAAAGTGGTAAGTACAGTTTATTTTCAATAACAATATTCATTAACAAACGTTGTATTTCTAGTTGATGATTGCAAGGCCAACTGGAAGTCTTTGCGGGATAGCCACCGCTACCACAAGGCTCCCCGAAAAATGGGCAAATCAGGAAGTGCCGCAGAAGAACTCCCCCAGGCGACAGAAGTCCTCGATGAGGATAACGCAGATTGGGAGTTCTCTGCATGCTTGGCATTTTTAACGCCAGCTTCCAGTAAAAGAAGGTAGTTGTTTTCAATATTCATTCTACAAAGATTAATTTTAATATCCTGCAATACTATTTTCAGGACTTACACCAGTGCAATGCCATCATCATCCCTTGCATTTGAGGAGCCAGATGTCAATGCAAGTCAACAAAATGAAACTTTTGTCAAAGTAAAGCCACCGGTTTCCAATTATACTTATGTATGTATTTATTTATTTAAAATTCTATATAATTAATACAAATTGGTTTTCTCGTTTTAGAATACATCAAAGCCTCCAAAAAGAGATATCATGGGTGAAAATGTCACAAATTTGACCCAAACTGTTGCTGAACTCATCCAGATGAGAAAGGAAGACAGAAATGTGAACGGACCGGCGCAGCCTCCGTTACATAATTATTCGTTGCTGGCAAATTTAGATCGAGTTTTACAAAAACTACCCGAGGATATAGTCGAAAAACTCGGTCTAAGCTTTCAGCAACAGGTTTTAGCTGCTATTCGGGACCATAAAAACAACAACACAAAAACAAGAACACCTGGAAATTAAAAATTCTTCCAGAAATCCAGAAACTGAAAGTGTTTTTTTAGTATTCTATATGAATATTCATGTATGTATATATTCTTGTTTTTATAAAATAAAAATTAATCGAAATGGTTCTGTTTTAATTGCTGCGGTGTTGGAGATTAACAGGATATATGAAATTACTTCAATGATGGTGTCAATATTGTCCATCTCAACACTGATGTATATTCTCGTGGTTCGTCGAAGGAAAGATGCGTTCCAATTAAACTTCCTTAAGGGAGTGTTTTGATTGTGTTCGTGTTGGACTCCGAAAATTATTATTTTGAATGCCTAAAATGTTGGATTGACGTATACTATACAAACCGATATTATACAGAACTTTATACCTGACTACCTGAATTTGCATTATACCTAACCAGTTTACACCGAAATTCATCTAAAGGCCATATCTCAAAATTCTCGAAAGCGAATTTATACGGGTTAATATCGTCAATATTTTTGATGAAATTGCATGTATATAAAATGAAGATATCTGAAAAGTCTTAAAATATAAAAGGCAAAAACAAAACAGTATGCAAAGAAATCTATTTAAATTCTTAAGTTGTATTTCCAAACGATCAACGATGCTTTTTTCGAAATTCTCAATATGTTGGGCAGACGATATCTTAAAGAGGTACAAAATAGTGTGCCAAGGGTTCCACGGTCGTTGTTACTGACTGAAATTTTAAAAATGTTTACCCATGATTCACGCTGAACTAATTATTTTTTTTTACTTACTTCTATTTCTCGGGGTTTATTATTCATCGTTTCACATAATGGACTACCAGGATAATCGACTTGACTAGTTTTTTCGTGTGTCAAGAATAATCTAACACGTACTCCAATAAACAATGGATGACTGCCAAATATGGACACCAATGTAGAGTGAATGTTCTCTACCTAGCAAATCCAACAAAACTTATCCTAAACTAAAATAACTATCCAAAGTTGCATATGTTTCAAATATAATTCATAGGTAACTTAAGCATTGTGTTTTTTTTTACAATAAATTTCTTTACGTAATCATCAACATAAGAACCCAAAACAACAAACAAGCACGCGAAAACATTAACCATAAATCATAATTTCAGCTTCATCGAAAGTCATAGCAGCTGATTAGGGGTCTTCCTACTGCTCCGGCAAGATTTCCCCAATCTACAAAAAAACAGAAATAATGAAATAACGCAAAAGGGAAAGATTTATAAACAACGACACAAAAATGAATAAAATGAATTAAATGTGTCGAAGATGATTTTATATTAACTTACCCCACTCGCCTTAGCACAATACCCGTTGGTTGTAGTTCCGATCTTCTATGTAGCTTTCGCTCACGGTTTCGTTATACGAGATAGTTTTGCTTAGTGACGATTCCTTACGTATCGCAGTTCCAGCTTCTTCAATTGTTCCAAATGGCAAGTCAGACGATTTGCGTGGAACTAGTTTAGTAAGCGTATTATTTAAAACACCATCCGACTTGTGGTGCACGTTTTGTTGACCGACCTTTTCCAATTTATTTGGATGAAGCCATGAATCTCGACGACTTGTTTTGGCATCCTTATTAGCTGGTGGAATATTCTCTTGTGGGATTTCACCCGAAAATGAGTCATTAGGTTAGTTTGACTTCGAACTAGCAATTATAATTAGAAGGTTTAGTGCTTTGTGGAGTACTCGCACCACCACTAAGTGATGCATTTGGTGTGCTTGGTTCCGGTTCGATAACCAAACGATTGGCGTTCGGTTTCATGTTGAACGTCGCTACACTGCTGTCGAATTCTTCTACGCTTTCAAATAAAGCTTTCTGGAAAATAAATAAATATGAATAAACGTATCACCACACAAATCACAGAGAGTTAACTTACTTAGTCAAAGTACTGCCAACTGGTTCAATTTTAATCGAATTAGAGCGTAGTTTGGCTGATATTTTAAATTGGGAACCGGTCGATTCAAGAATGGTTTTTTGCACAACAGGATTAGTGGCTCTCAGAGTATCGGTTTCATCGTTGCGCTTAAGGACTTTGAATGTTGGATTGTCGCCAACGTAATAGTATTCTGTTGTTGATTTACACCCAATGTTGTGTTCCTACAAAAATGTATGGGTCAATTATTAGATTTTTCTTTCATATTAAAATAATTTCTTGACGAACTTACCCTCCCAAAGCTGGAAGTGTACCAAAGGCAATCATTGTGGTATTATATCCGAATATGCTTTGCCAGCCGCCAAATAGTTCTCCAGAAGCATTTCCAGCTTGTAATGTATTCTCGAATAGTTGCTTGATTGCGGTGTTGCCAAAAAACGAAAGTTGTCCGGTGTTGAATATGAGCGGAGCAGCTGATGTTTGCGTTCCGTAAAGACCAAATCCGGTTGTTGGTTGTTTGTTTCAGCTCGAATTGAACAATGAACCTGCTTGGTTGGTCTATAAATCTAAAAACGCAGCTTTGTTCTGCCATGGAAGGGCTCCAATCGGAGAGTTGACAAATTCCCTGAGTTTGTTCCTCAAAATTTTTCCACTATCGCTGGGCCTTCCAGCAGCGGATTGGAAAGAACTCATTTGACCATCCGGCGAAATCTGTTTTCTATATTCACCTTCAATTAAAGTTCCTGAGTCGTCATAGTGATCTACGTATTTTGGTGGGCAATATGTAGACTTGCTGGTCCGGATGAGGTAGTTGTGGAGATAGCAACATGCACTCACTACCTTTTGCGACTTGTCTGGGCCACAAAACATGGTTCGCGAAAGACAGATCCACTTTGAAACTGCTATTCCAAAGCAGTTCTCAACGCAACGTGCGTCGTGCTCGGCTAATCCTGTAATTTGCAATACGCTCCTCGTCTGATAATTTATGCGGTTTCCTTGGGGCAAAAGGTTTCACTATGCGTTTTTTTAGCGGGAAAGCATCATCCGCTACAAAATAAAAAGGCAGCTTTTCGGACCCAACTAGCATGTCTGGTGGGAAAGGTAGTTTATCTTGTAAGATAACCCTTCCAAGCTTAGTCGACCCAAACACGTTTGCATCACCTTCACTTCCGTACCCGCCCACATCGATGTACACAAATTTGTAATTTGCGTCCGAAATCGCCATCAATACAATGCTATGAAATCCCTTAAACAAAAAATGATTAAAATTAAAAATATTTTTATAAAAGTTTATTGAATGGACTTACTTTGTAGTTATAGAACATGCTTCCTGCATTTGGTGGACATTTAATGGCAACATGTTTGCCATCAATTGCTCCTACGCAGTTAGGCAGGTTCCATTGGGCATTGAATTCGTTGGCGATTCGGATCATCTGTGTTTCATCAAGGGCAGGGATCTCGTCAGACAAGGCTCTGCAAATTGCAGTGCAAACATCCTCCAGAACTGTCCCAAAATGTTGCTTGCTGATCCTGTATACTGCCGCAACGTGCCTCTGTATTGCCCCACTTGCAAGGAACCTAAATTTGATAAGTTAATTTAAATAACAAACATAAATATTTATGCGTACTCGATGACTACGGCAAATTTTTCTAATGGAGTTATGTTGTCATGGGGCCTGGTGTTCCTAACTGGCAGCAGAAATGGTTCGACAATTTCGAACAAGATCCTGAATGTCTCTGGTTCCATGTGGAAGTTTTCTTTGAAAACTTTCACATTTGAAACCATGTCCAAAAACTGTAACGAAGGATATTTGGTATGTAAGTATGTAAACATTTTTAAGAAATTCGAAAGATCTTAACTTACGTCTGTTGAAAAACGTCCCTTTGTCATTCTTTCGCTCAAGTAGGGATTCACTCGCACAGATGGAAGTTTTTTTGTCCTCATTGCAGCTATTGTTATAACTTGCGCAGCTGCACAAATAACTAAATCTTCTTCCAGCTCCTGTAAATCCATTTTAAATTTCAAAACAAAATATAACACAGTTCGATTTTGCAATTTTTTTGAAAGTTAAATAATTTTTTTCAGAGAACAGCTGATTTTGACATATTCTCCGCAACTTTTTTCTGCCAAATTACAAATTCTCCACAAAAAACTTACGTCAAAATTTAGCTAGGATTTTAGCTGGTGTTTGGAGAAAAATGTGGGAGCGAAAATTTAGCGCGATCTGCGTACTAGGCTTAGCAAATAATCCAACTAACCACAAACGATCGAAACATATCGATATAAAATATCATTTTTCAAGAGAACAAATTGAAAAAAATATAATAAAATTATGTTATATTCCTACAGGTGATCAGTTAGCTGATATTCTGATCAAACCATTGCCAGCAGTCAAATTTATGGAACTTAGAAATGGAATGGGTCTAATATAATTGAAAAATTATAAGAATTTTATTATTAATGTATTGAAACTTTTAATATAAAATTATTAAAGTCTGGTAAGGTTTTTCTGAGTTTTCCCTTACTCTTTGCAACAAATGTTGGACTTTGTTTGTTAAATCTCCCAGAAAAATAAAGAACACTAAAGAAGACACTTTTGTAAAAACTGTAACTTAAATGAAAATGAAGCATATCTTTAATTTATCAGATAAAATTACATATATAATTTAAAAATAAATTAACTAATTTTAATGAATATGTTATAAATGCTTTTTCGATTTAATTTATTTTAAGTAAGGTTTTCATAAAAAAAATGTTATTCTGGGTAAAAGTTAATTTTTAAATAGATGTTAATTTGAATTTTTTTTAAATTAAAAAAAAATCTTATAATTTCGAGTTAAATTAATTATTTAAAATTGATGTTTGAAAATTATTTAATGAATTTAATTTTTATTTTAATTATGTGAAAATTCAAATAACGTTAATTTATAAAATTTTAACGTAATAACAATAACTATTAAAATTAAAAAAAAATAAGTTAGTTTTTGAGGGGGGCTGTTGAATTGTAGCTGAATTCAGCCACCTTTATTTTCATACTTATCTATACCTGAACACACCTATTACTTTTTAATCAAAAACCAACTGTGTGGTGTGCAGTGTCTGTCTGCTTTTTTATTTAAAAAGGAATAAAGTTATAAAGTGTCTCTTTGTTAAAATTACTTGTTTTATTGATATGGACCAACACTATCGGGATCACGTTTCATGAACCAAAAGTTTAGTTTTTGCTTTGCAAATGGTTAGGAATTGTGAACTTTATAGTGTAAAGAAAAAAGACAACGAATAAATGAAAAATAAATAAAAAAAGAGATAGGTATACAACACAGTTGTCACTAAGACCCTTTTTTTTTTATTTTCATGAGATGATCTATATGGATCATCGGCGATAATAAAATACGGCTTATGATACGGCCGGCCCATGACCTTTATAAAATGTATGAAAAGAGGATGCGAAGATTGTCTACCTCTGATTCAAGTCGAGGTTTAGTATGTTAACGAATGCAATGTTTTCAGGGGGGGGGGGGTGCTCTAGTCCCCTGAGACTTCCCTGGGTACGCCACTGCCTACATACCTATATAGGTTATTACCTTTATTTATAAAACAAAACCCACTCATATTCTCATCTTTGAAAATAAGACATATAGGTAGGTTGGTACCACTGATCTCTATAATACACTGTATTATAGAGATCAGTGGTTGGTACCTACCTACTTTTCTATTTACTATTTACTTATTTAGGTACCCCTGTGCAGGTACCCTGTACAGTGGAGAAGCGATGGGGGGGGGTAGTTTTCAAAGGTTAAAACAAAAATTTTTATAAAATACCTATATAAAAAGGCACTAAAAAAGAATTCTAACCTCGAACTACATTTGCAAGCAGGCAGTTTTTTTCTACGTTAAGCCTTTGAAAACAAAACATATTTCATAAAATACCTTCTCTCTCACGAAAGTACTTAATACACATTCGAACCAGGATAACACCGCGTAATGTACTTTTGTAAGAGGTACATTGTTTTGTAGTTGTGAATACAAATCTCGATGAGAAGTGATATTATCGTATACTGAGTAGGGACACTCTCGCTACATATGAACATAATTTGAGATCGAACGCGTACTCAAATTCTTCTTAAGGCAATTATATCTTCTACAAGTAAAACAAATGAAATAGTCAATAAAAGCGCACTTTAACTATTAGAATTTATTTTCCAGTGTAGACTTAATGTTAGTTTGTCTAACATAACACATAATGCTTCGTCTTTTCCTTACAATTCCAATAAGTAATGCCGGTTGTGAGAGAAGCTTCTCAAAATTGAAATTTGAAACTTATTACAAATTATTTAAGGTCCATATTTTGTAAAAATAAATTTAATAAAAATGACTAAAAATGACATTATGAACCTGTATTTTATACCTACCTATAAAACTTTTACTTGAAACTATTTTAAATACTTTCATCCTTTCACTTAAAAATCATTTTCTTAACCGAATTTTTTTTATGTACATATATTTATTTATTTATTAATGAATTTAATTTAATTAATAAACAAAACTTATTTAATGGAATTAATTTAAATTTAAAATATTCTGATAAAGAACCCATCAGTATAATGCTGCATTTACACGACTGACAAATTGGCAGTATTCTGGCATTTAACTGTCAAAAAAATGACAGAACAATGGAAAAATTCATTCTTTTGGCAGTATAGTGACAGAAAAATGCCAATTTGTCAGTCGTGTAAATGCAGCATAAGAATGCCATACCTATGTGGTTCCATAATTTCAATAATTTAAGTAGTTTTAATCTTAATTTAGATAAGTTATCAAATGTCGAATTCCTTACAACCAAAAAATCGGTTCTGTTTAGAAAAAATGGATTTGTTTAAAAAGAAAACATTATTGATTTTTCTAGATAAATGAAATCGTCAATATTTAGCAAGATTTACATGTATTTGCACACACACACCAAGAAGATTTGACATTTCTCATCAAGTTGAAAGAAAACAAATATTCAAGAGTGTTTAATTCCACAATTTCAGTGAATAATAGTGGAAATAAATGAATAAAAATGTGCGTTGGTTGGTTAACAAATAATTAGAAATAGCTAAGTTTCGATTCCAAATTTTTAAAGACGATTAATTCTATCGGGCGAACACCGTTACCAGTGTGTTCCGTGTCGGATTATAAGAAATCCGAATTCCTGGTTCTTTTCATTATTGAATTGAAATTTGTTGTTACTTGTATAAACGTAAATTTTTTTTTTGGATTGCATTTAGTATTTTAAATTTATCAAAGGGACGCGATAAATTAAATGCACTTTGAAATATTTGTTGTGAGTTTGTAGGTGCACAACTTTTGTGTTTAAATTGGGCGCGTTCAACGCATTACGTTTTACATCTGAATTTTCAAATTTCTGAATTTTTGGAGCTTCTAATTGACCAGCTGCCATAAAAAGTTAGATGACTTTTAGTGACTTTTAGTTACGTTTGCTTACGTTTCATCTGAATTTTCAGCCAAAAATTCTCATCTTAAAATTCAGAATGTTTGTGATAGTGGTGGGGGAAATGTTGAAGTACTATACATAGAAGTTGAACTTTATGATTTTCGCTGTGGTTAGTGCTTCATTTGTGATGATTTATTTTCTAATACTTTCTTATATAAAAAAACTTATTGTGGCACGAGTACGATAACTCAGGCACCGCAAAATAATAACGGTTTTTTGTAGAACGGTAAAATACAAGCGGGAGGGGTAATTTTCTAAAAAATGACTTAAAGTTAAAAAAAAGATTTAAAAACAACGGCAAAATTTATAATGCAAAATTATATGTTTTCTGAAAGCCAAAAACTTATTCTTCTATTATTTGCAATTAAGTTATTTGTGTTAATAGTTTAAAAAACAAATGCTTTCAAACTCAAAATTTATCCAAAAAAAACCAAAAAAAAAAAGTTTACAGTTTTTTTTATTCAAAGTTGTGAAATGAAGTACTGAATTGGCTTTAATTATTTGATGTCCCTATAAATTCTTAATCAAACATTGAAAACTAGATGGTTGTATGTCTTCCCGTTTATGAGAAAATTGAAAATTACCAAAACTACTTTTTTATTCAATTTTAATTTTTTGGTATTTATGTAAGCTCTGTTACGTAAATACAGTGCTAGCACCCATCATAACGGCGTATAAACATTGAGTTATGTATGGGGGAGGCATGCTGTCCCGCCGACACCCCTTGTTTGGGCACAGTATAGGATTTGGAGTAGGTGCGAGGTTGGGTGTATGCAAAGTTTTTTTTGCTAGCACTGTATTTACGTAAGAGAGCTTACATAAATACCAAAAAAATTAAAATTGAATAAAAAAGTAGTTTTGGTAATTTTCAATTTTCTCATAAACTAGAAGACATAAAACCATCTAGTTTTCAGTGTTTGATTAAGAATTTCTAGGGACATCAAATAATTAAAGCCAATTCAGTACTTCATTTCACAACTTTGAAAAAAAAAACTGTGAACATTTTTTTTTTGTTCTTTGGATAAATTTTGAGTTTGAAAGCATTTTTTTCTATTAACACAAATGACTACAGGTTGAAACAAATAATAGAAGAATAAGTTTCTGGCTTTCAGAAAACATATAATTTTGCATTATAAGTGTTGCCGTTGTTTTTAAATCTTTTTTTTTTTAACTTTAAGTCATTTTTTAGAAAATTACCCCTCCCGCCTAAATGGAGGGAGATAGACCCCCCTCCCATAGTTAAAAAATGATTGTATTTTACCGTTCTACGAAAAACCGTTATTATTTTGCGGCGCCTGAGTTATCGTACTCTCCGCCTTATTGTTTATTAATAAGTGACTTTTTAAATTTTAAGATTGACTATTCTTAGAAAAATGTTCCCAGAATCCTCCATCGTAATATTGTGGAATTATTTTTTCATTGAACTTTGCATAGTTTTGCTGTATTTTGTTGCTGATTTAGTTACTTACATATATCATTACCGGAACTACGGACGCTTAATTTTTAGTTTAAGAATATATTTAAAGTTCTATTTTATTTCTTTTTAATGTAAATACTTTAGGTAAATGTTAGCATTTGACACAACAACTTTCACCTGAGAATTCGGATTTTTTGTGCGTTCAACAACATAAATTCAGAACTGAATTTTCAGATTTTGTGATTGAAAGTGCCCATTCCCGTCAAATAGCACACACACCCATCACATAAAAAAAATTAATTTTGTTCACAAATTCCTTCCAACGAAAAAAATAATACATCTGAAATGGTTGTAAGGAATTCGACAAAAGTTTAATGCGAATAAACGTTGTTTATTGCTTAGATGGCCAAAAATATAAAAGAAAACATTATAAAGGTTGATTTGCATAAGATGTGACAGAAAGCTAGAGCGTTGTATGTAGGTTGGATTGATACAAGAAAAAAAATCGTAAAGGATTCGTGTCAATTCCCCTTGTTTAGCCAGGAGGGGCATTTTTTCTAAAATATTTAAAAAAAATTGTTACAAAACAGCTGTAATACATATTTCCAATGCCATGCTATACCTTTTTGTAAAGCTAAAAATCTCTTCTTTTATTTTATTTTTAAATACATATTCAGTGAACAATTTTTAAAAAAATAATTTTTAAACTCAAAATTTCGAAGAAATTTTTTTTTAAATTTTGTCCACAATCTTACGTTATTATTCAATGCTTTTACTTATTTCTTATTAGATAGGTAGTAGAGTAGATTTAGTTGTTTTCAATTTTCTCGAAAAGTAGGTACAAGAGATTTATAAAAGCATTGAAATTATAAAACAAAAATACCAAAATTTTAAGTTTGAAAATTAATTTTTCAAAACTGTTCACTAAAACAACTTTATTTAAAAATAAAATAAAAGAAAGAAAGAGTTTTCAGTGTTTGATTTTGAATTGATGATGAGGTTGTACCTACTTAACAAAGTAAATTTTTGAAAAAAAAAAATGAGATTAAAAATAAAATTAATTTGACAAAAAGTATTTCCCCAAAAAAGTTGATTTAAAAAGAATGATGATAAATGGAATTTTAGATTTAAGAAAAGTTATAACGGAATATAGTAAGGGTCGCTGTTGTTTTTGAATAATATTTTTTTTATTTGAAGACTCTTTTTCATAAAATTGCTCCCCCACCATACGATTTCTTTTTTTTTTGTTTTGAAAAAGTTCACATACTTAAGGTTTTTGATGCATCTTATGCAAATCACCCTGTAGCCTGTAGTATATCTGCCTACAGATACAGGTTAGTTATTATAGCGTTACATAATGGAGGAGTTCTTTTTCACAGTTTATGATAAAGTGGTGTCATATTTGCAGCTCTATTCTTTTAAAATACTTATTTGGAACAATTTCTCAAAATAAGCTTAATATCAAACATTTGAATAGGTATTTTGTATGGTTCTGGGGGGGGGGCATTTGCCCCCTTTGCTCCCCCCGTAGTTACGCCACTGGGATATGGTCTTATTAGCCGTGTTTTATTATCTTCTATCGGGATCCGGATCTGGATCTGGATGTACTTTTAACACGTAATACACAAACAAAATACTGGGAAATTTTCAAAATTGTTTTTGTAACACGTGTTAAAAGTAATTGCAGATCCAGACCCGGATCCTGTATTTACTTTTAACACGTAATACACAAACAAAATACTGGGAAATTCTCAAAATTGTTTTTGTAACACGTGCTAAAAGTTAATCCAGATCCAGATCCGGATCCCGATGGAAGATAATAAAACACAGCTATTGATTCCGGTTTTATGGGTTTGTACATAAGATAATTAGTTGGTATACATTCGAGAAAATGGATATTTATTGCAGATATTATAGCAGTTCGAAAAGTGAAGATAAGCGAGCAACCAAACCGAAGTAAGGTTAAAAAGAGAATGTAAAAAGAGATCGCTATAAGTATTTGAAAATTCAAATTTTTAAAATATAACGAATATTTTACTTTTGAATATTAGATTTATGGTCTAATAATAATAATACTGGATTTAGACGATGAATCCAAAATGACGGAGAATTTATCAGTCGTGTGAATAAAAAGATAGCGTTCGTGGCACCTACTGATTAAATAATTATATACGAACATTACATTATACCTACATGTCTTTTTAGAGTATCAGAATTAAACACAAAGGTTGATAAGTTGAGGGGTGCTAATTTATCTAAATGGATGTGAATACATGTTGGTTGTTTTTAAATGTTTATAAGTTGAGTTATAATGATTGGATCTTCTAGGTAAAAAGTTAAAATCGAGGATAAATAGGTCAAGATGTTGGTGTTGTAGCTTTCGGTTTTGTGGCGTATTTCAACTCCGGTTCTTCCTGTTCCTTCGCGGCAGGATATTGTTTCAGTTGAACAGAAAACTTTAAAGAGTATGGTGTATATGGTTGTTACTTTAAATGGAGGGCCCTTTCGGATGAGATATTGTGTCTGTTTGCTTACTGCGAACTTCTATGAATTTTAGTGCAAATTCGTTCAAAGTTCATATATCATAGAAATTCGCAGTTTTAGGCAGTACGCGAACGGTTTTATCATTTACATCGGTGGCACTTGTGTTTTCGGAACAATGGCGCTAGAAAGAATTTAAGTGCTGACAAATGAAACTAATGTGGTTTTCCAGTCAACCATTTCAGATTTGGGGGTCAGATTTCAGATCAATCGTGGTAACTAGAACGAATCGCGATTGATCTTTTTTTTTGTAAAGGTGTAGGTGATTTGTCTGTGTTTACTGACGTAAATAGTGATAGTATATGTAGGGAAAAATTCCTACAAGTATTTTTTTCCTAGGGAACAGTTTTGTCTTTAATACAAAAATGTAATATAGCCAAATTTATTTTCTTGATGAAACTGGTGAAAAAATGCGTGAGAAAATTCTTACAAAATATTTTTTTTTTCCAAATTATGAAAGAACATTTTTGTGTTTAAATTATAATTAATTTCAACTACGCGAATACTTGCGTCTATCTTAATTTATTGAAATGGAGATTAATGAGAGTACCCACACTGGCGCGATGCAAATCTTTGAACATTCTTCAGTCGTCACATATTCGCGCGAAGGATTAGTGCCGGTTTTGAGTCTTTATTGATTTGTTTCATAAGAAAATAACTCAAAAGTGGAAGTGACTTTTAATCTTGAAATTATTAATATGCTGATACCATTTTGCAAATTATGACAAAATAATTATAAGAAAGAAACGATTTACTCATTCTTTTCTTCATTTAAATGAATGTAATATTGTACATTACTTTATTCAATCAAATTGAAATCAAAAAATAGAATACAAATTAGGGAATTTTTTGTTCCCTAGCAGGAATTTTATTTTGTTGGTATACTATCACTACACTACAACATGATTTGGCCATCGGTCGGATCCATATATCCACAGGAATCCCGTCCATCCAAAATCAAAGGAGAAGCTTTCGGTCGATGACGAGGAAAACGACAATGAATATGAAACAAGTTCACTACAAAAGGATTATTTTGGAATTTTAATAAAAACAATTTTATTTTCACAAAAAATAATGGACTAACTAACATGTTTCCACAATGCCTTTCATTCCATATGAAACATTTGTCCAATTTAATCACTGGTTGACTCCGAACTCAAGAAGTCAATGGTTGACGGTAATGAGGACAATAAAGACAAAAATTTAACACATTAAACTTCATTATTTGTATTAATTTTATTAAACAAATGCCTTTGCAAAAATAAATAATGCTAGCGAAAACGAATTTAAACTGACGAGGAGAGGACGACGTTTAGAAATGTCAATTTGGTTTGTGTGCAAGTGTGTGTGAAAGTATGTGTAAATCTGCCAATAAATCGAGATTTGAAAGATCAATCGAGAAAAAAAACAGACCCCGAAAAAAAATCAATTTTTTTGGTTGTTAGGAACGTAAAATCTGAAAAAGATCAAGTTGACCCCCAAAAAAATCAATTTTTTTGGTTGTTTGGAAAACCACATAAAATATGTCTCAAACGCGATGACTCGTCTGTGTATCCAGGTGTATACCTCAGAGGATATATAATATGGAGTGCCATCATAGGGGGCGCTATTTCACTTTCTGTTTAGGTAGTGTCTTAGAAGATCGTAGGTACAGCTGCTATCAATTATAAGTCATAATTTGCTTATTTTCTTTCTAACTTGTTCTACTTTGAAGTAATTCTTGAAATTAATAAGTGTTTGTTTATTATCTTAAAGATTTCAAAATCTTCTTTTTTAGTTTTTTTCTCCAATGTGCAGAAAATTCAGTGACCGAAACTTTAACAGTGACCCCTATGAAAGCTCCGCATTCGAATAAAAACAAGCACTCCATATTATATATCCTCTAAGGTGTATACATACCTCAAGTATAGAGCCCAAATGGATGGATGGATTTACTCCAAACTTGGGACAGAGAATTATCATGTAATTAACTGCAAGCAATCGAATTTCTAATTTATAATTTTCAGTTTAGAATGCATAGTGTTGCATTTGGAAGTTAATTAAAGTTTTGCAATTCACTTTATGCTAGGCGCGCACATGCAATTTTCAATTTCGCAACAGTTTGGTTGCACAAATGACTACCATGCACTTGTATGTCGTATGAGAGTGTGCGCACATGCAAAAACTATTCAGTTGTCGATTCAAGCAACTAACAAATTTGTGTTTTGACACTTAGAGTTTTCAAAATTACCTTTAGCGGAAAGTTTATTAAAATTAATGGTTGGGGTCGAAATTCTAGCAGGATCAAAATTCTGCTTTGAAAATTCTATGCTTTTCAAAATTCTGCCTCTCAAAATTTGCATTTCACAATTCTGATTTTCAAGAAGAATTTTCATGTTCAAAATACAAAACCATGTTGTAGATGAGGGTATACTTACATAATATACCTATACGTACATAATTCTGATACGTAACATGAGAACGAATCCGTCAGCGTTTGCGTGTTGTTTGTAATAGCTTTATACAGGGATTGAAGTAGGAAGCTAACATTTCAGCAAATGAAAAAATTAATTTTATAATTATGACCAAGAGTATAAGACCACGATGGGTCATTAATATCAACAACGGCGGGAGCATGAGACCAATGCAAGGCCATCGCAAAATAAAACAACTGTGCCTAAGTGCACAGTCCACAGAAGCAAAAACCTACCAACCAACCCCCCGTGCAGGGCGGACGACTCACATCATATACCGCTTACGGTCCGAAAATGCAACAACAAATGGATAACCGGTTCAAGAACAAGTTCTTGCTCGTGTGTTCTGTGCTGCGATCATAGATACACCATGGTGTATCTATGGCTGCGATCATTAATAGAATACTAGCCAATTCGTTTTTCTCTGTCGCAACAACCGCTACTCGAGTGGCGATGATGATGTTCGTCGTCATTCCTCTGGCTCCGTTGACTTTTTTTCGGTCCGGTTTGTTGGATTTTGCTTCTGTGCGCTTGGGCAGTTTTTTTATTTTTCAAAGGCCCTGCGTTGGTCTCATGCTCCTGCTCGTTGTTGACATTATCAACCTTCGTGTTTTTATGCTCTTGCTCATAATAATTATTTCTTGTTTTTTTGTTTTAGCTCTTGTCGTAGACAATGGGATTTCAGTTTTATAGATTTAAAATTAAATCACTAATAAGCTAATAAGTTCTGCTTAAAAATGGAGTCCATATTTTTTTTTTTGTAAACATTTGTTTTAGGCTACGACTACTTTTAAAATTGTTTCATTCATTTTTGTTTGCAATAATTCTTACGGGCGGCGTTTTTTTGTGATTAAGACATTTTAGAAGTTATTTTAGCAATAGCTAGGTAGATACCTACCTACATACCTAGGTATCTATTTGAAGAACGAATTTCATGTTTCTTTTTCAGTTTCTCAAATAAATACTAAATCTATACAGGGTGATTCGCATATGGTGTGACAAAAAGCTAGAGCGTGTAGGTTGGCTCAAGACAAAATAAAAATCGACTTAAAACAGAAAAAAAAATTTAAAAACAAAGGTTACATTTAAAATGTCATGATATGACTTTTTGTAAAGCAAAAAACCTATTCTTTTATTGTGTTTTTAAATAAAGTTATTTAACAGAACCATATTTTTTTTGAAAAAAGAAATTGAAAACATTTTGTTCAAACTAGTTTTGTTCAAAATTTAACGTAGGATTTTTGTTTTTAATATTATATGCTTTTATTAATTTTTAGTCAAACGCCAAAACCAGATGCTAAAATCTTCAATAGAAATAAAATTCTCTTAATTTGACTCCAATCCGTTGTTTAAGTTGTTCTAAAGATTTTATTTCCACACGCAGGTAGTAAAGTAGATTTAGTTATTTTCAATTTTCGAAGGAATTAAAAGACATTTAAGCATCCGGTATACTGTTTTTGACTAAAAACTAATAAGAGCATTGAGTTTTGAGAACAAAATTAGCACTTAATTACGTAAAATTTTGAAAAAAAAATAGTTTGAAATTATTTGTTTTCATTTTTTTAAAAGTTTTGAAAAATAACACAAAATGACAATCAGACCTGTTAAAGCTTAAGTACAAGTACCTTCTACTTAAATATTTTAAGTTCAAGTACAACTTCATGGTAATTCTACTTAAAATTACCAGTACCAGTACCAGTAGTTTTACTTGTAATTATAATTCCTCCAAAGTATTTAAACACTTGATAATTGATATTACTACTTAAGTACTTTAAAGAATTGTACTTAAATACTTTTCCTTAAGTAATTATAATTATTTTTAATTTCTTCTCATTTCTTTAATAAATAACCAGCTGGCCCGCCCGGCTTCGCACGGGAAGGTGAACCTTAGCTTCGCATAAAATTACAAAAAAAAAAACAAAAAAAAATCAATAAATATTTAAGCTACTTTTTGTAACAGAATAACTTCTTTCTAGGTTTTAACCAACCTCACGTTAGGAATGGCTTAATTTGTAAAAATTTAGCTTAAATTCACTTTCTTCGCCGGGTGCTAAATAACTAATACAACAAATTAATTTTTTATAAATTTTATTTCAGTGCTCCTCCTAAAAAATTCTCCTCTCAAATTCACAAACCGATTGAAATAATAATTTTAACGAATTAATTAATCACACGAAACATTAATTTTAGACCAGTTTTTACTTCCGGTATGACCTTCCTTGGTGTTAGACCTTATTTCCGGTATGATTTGGGCTTGGGATGAATGGCCAGGGATGAGTTGTCTTGGGACCAGTTGTCTTGTGATGGGCTGGGATGATACCGGATGAAACCTTAATGCCTGATTACATGGGTCGTTTTACTGAAGAGCGCATCGCATGAGACAGGTAGATTTTATTCGCGTAAAAAAGAGAAGGTAGATTCCACCTTCTCTTTTTTACGCACACAAAATCTACCTCTCACGCGATGCGCTCTTCAGTAAAACGACCCATGTAATCAGCCACTTAGAGGATATATAATATGGAGTGCTCGTTTCTATCCCTAATGCATTGTAGTGCCTGAAACCTTGATAGGGGACACTGTTTCACTTTCAGTAAAGGTAAAGTCCTACAACTGCTATCCATTGTAAGTCGTAATTTGCTTATTTTCTCTCTAAATTGTTCAACTTTGAAGCAATTCTTGAAATTAATTAGTGCTTGTTTATTATTTTAAAGATATTGAAATGTTCTTTTTTTAATTTTTTTCTCCAATGTGCAGTTTTTCCTTTTGTCAGTGTCTCGTCAATTCGTCATACAAAGATTTTACACAAAAAACGGTGTCCACCCAGCCCATCCCAAGACAACCCAGGTTGTGTGAGATGACCATTATTAATGCGACGAAGCAGGAAATAAGTAGACCCCTATGTTTATGTTTGTGTGAGGGATGTTTTGTGCGAGACAAAATGTTAAGGATAAATTCTTTGAGTGAAAAAGAAACTGTGCATACACCCAACTTCGCACCTACCCCAAATCCTATAGTGAGCCCTAGCAGGAGGGTTGCAGGGGGCCAGCATGTTTAGTTGTCTTGGGGCAAGTGGTTCGGGGATGGGCTACACCCAACCCGCTTCGCATTCGAATAAAAACAAGCACTCCATATTATATTATATCCTCTAAGGGTGAAACTCACAATAAGGCTGAATGACACGTCGTAATCTATTCAAAATATCATCTGACAATTCATCTCGATAAATGGACAAAAACAACAAAGTGGACTTTTGCTCAAAAAATGCCATTTCGAGAAAACGCTACTTGAAAAACTGACATTAAACTTTTGCTTATAACTTACAATACGACAATATTTTTCAAATGTTAAAACTTTATTACGAAAACAAATAAATAAACTCTGCATTTTTAATCAGATTTCCTTTTAAATTTGTTTCATCATATAAATTAATTAATCAAAACAATACAAAATTTTAGTGCAACAGAGTCCTTTTTTTTTTATATTTAGCGCGCACTAAAGGGGTTGTGACTACCCTTAATATGATATACACAGCACGAGCGATTAGGTAGATTGGAGGGGATTGAAAAGGAGATACCGATGCACATTGGTTTTAAATGTCTGAAGATCACAATGGGAGGGGAAAATCGGGCTGGGTAGAGCATTCCACATTCGTGTAGTGCGACTAAGGAAAGAATCTCTGTACTTAACAGTACGTCCGAAGTTGGGCTCAAGGGTAAACTGATGGGCATTCCTAGAAGCGCGAGTATTACGGTTGAATTGTTTAAGGGGAGGAATGCAACTGGCTATTTCACTAGAACACTGTTTATAGAAATAGCGGTAAAATAATGATAGACATGAAACATTGCGACGGTGCTCAAGAGATGTAAATGTTTCCGTTATAGTTCTTTCACCTATCATTTTCAGAGCTCTCTTTTGTATTCTATCCAATAGGCTCAAGTGAGTTTTTGGTGCACCTGCCCAAATATGGGAGTTGTACTCAAGTTTTGGACGAATAAAGGCTTTGTAGATCACAGCCAGATCAGAAGGGGAGAAAAATTTCTTGCATCGACGGAGAAAACCTAAACACTTAGCGTTTTTGGCTATGTCAAATATGTGGTCGTTTCACAAAAGGTGGTCTGTGATACACATACCGAGTACTGAAAGCTGTTCAGTTTCCTCTATGCAAGTACCGCTCATGGATAGCGGCATGGGGGGCGGGTTCCGCTTTAACGACAGGAGACAGCATTGAGTTTTAGAAGCATTAAATTCTACACGGTTTTTGATTCCCCATTGGACAATGCTGTCGAGATCAGAATTTAATGAGCTTATCATACGCTGCCGTTGAAGTTCCACATCTGAAGAACATGGATGTGAATCTAGAAACGAATATGAAAAGCTGAGAGTACTGTCGTCAGCAAAACAGTTTAATGGATTAGAAGTTTCAGATAACAGATCATTTATGAATATTAGGAAGAGGGTCGGAGACAAAACGGAGCCCTGGGGCACACCAGCATTTATATTGTAGATATCAGACTTGAAACCGTCCAATACGACTTGTATTGATCGGTCCGAAAGGTAATTTCTAATCCAACGAAGAAGAGATTCATCAATACCAAATGCACGCATTTTCGATAAGAGAGCTTGATGCCAAACTCTATCAAATGCTTTTGAAATATCAAGTGCAATAATCTTACTTTCGCCAAAACGATGTAAAGATTTGTTCCACTGTTCGGTGAGATATACCATCAGATCACCAGTGGACCTATTGCTACGAAAGCCATACTGACGGTCATTTAGAAGCTTTCGTTCTTCGAGATATTTCTTAAGCTGATGATTAATCAGCGTTTCCATGACCTTGGAAAGAAGGGACGTTAGTGCAATTGGTCGATAGTTAGAGGGGGAAGAAGACACGCCTTTTTTAGGGACAGGCTGGACAAATGCTGTTTTCCATCCACTCGGAAAGAGACCAGTAGAGTAGGACAGATGGAAAAGCTTACGCAGTGGTTTTGCCAGCGTTGAAGAACACCTCTTCAGAACAATGGGAGGGATACTATCCGGGCCAGCGGATTTGTGAATGTCGAGATCTTTCAAAACTCTAGCAACTGCACGAGTGCGAAAGAAGATTTGCCCCATAACATCGTTTACGCTCTCAAGAACAGGTGGAGTCATATCTTCTTCTGGCAACGTCGAATTAACAGCAAACTGTGCTGCAAGCAAATTGGCTTTATCGATTGAGCTGACAAAAGGAGTATCATTGAAGACGAGCGTTGGAACCGAGGACGAGGTGGTATTTCGTACGTTTTTTACAAATGACCAAAAATTTTTACTACCTTTGGGACATTGTAGTATTTTTTGCCGTAATTTTTGATCATGTAAAAATTTGGTTCGTCGAATGTGAACGTTGCAGGTCTTTCTAGCTTGTTGAAACTTTTTCCGGTTTTCCTCAGTAGGGTTGGCTTTATAACAACGGAAGCTTACTTCTCTGATCCTAATAACCTCTTTGCAGCTCGAATCAAACCATGAGTTTTCTTTGGGTAGATTTTACCCTGTTCGGGATAAAATTTCTCATTCCACAAAGAATTAAGTTTGCAACCATATCTGCGCTGGAATCTACGTCACTATCGAGGAAGCATAGTGACCAGTTAAAGTTCCTGAAGAAAACATTTAGTACGTCCCAGTTGGCTTTCTCGTACTGCCAAACGGTTCTCTTTGGAGTTTTTTCTTTAACTGGGTTTTGTTGACAAGTCGAAATTTTTCGTTTTGTATCTGTTTTGCATTGGAAGAAAGAAGTTTTTGAAATGAGAGGATCAGTCTGGTTTATGGAGCTATTTAGGATTATCTCTTTATTGCATTGAAATTATATTTAAATTTTCAGGTAGAAAAAGTGTACATTTTGTGTTTGCTCTGATTTGCAATGGAAATTATGAAACAGTTTGACATATTATTATAGTACAAATTTGGTATAAATACTCATATCTTGTATAATAAAAACAAAATTATTCTTATCTTCGTCACCTTTAAGTTATTTTTAATAGTTAATGAATGATTCAAATCAACATTGTACTTATTATTTTAGCTAGCCCAATGCTAAAAACGCACTTTGTTTTAGAATAATTGTGTCAATAGAAATTTTTCTTTTCCTCGTTGTTTATTGAATCGTACCTACTACATAAAATGTTTTTTTACGTTTGATAAATATAGGCTTTACCTACCAACCTATTTAATGTTTATATCGACTTATACCTAGTCGAATTTTAAAAACCAAATGGATTTATGTAGCTACCTACGTAGGTGATTTAGTTTTTGAAAACATTGAAAACAATCTTTTTTTATTAGATTAAATAAGGATTGTTAATAGTAAGAACTGAACAGAAGACATTAATAACACTTCAGTACCTACTTCCAGTCCAAAATTGTTTATTTTTTTCTAACTTTCATATCGCAGATCAGGGATATAACCTTTTTATTATTGTAATGGGTGATTTTTTAAGAGGCTTAGAACTTTTGTTAAAAAAAAAACACAAAAAATTCGAAAAAATGAATGAAATATTTATTTGAATCGATAGTTTGAACCTTGCAATTTAATGTTTAAAGATAATTTCATGCAAATGTTGACCGCGGCTGCGTCTCAGGTAGCCCATCCGCTGAGTCCAATTTTGGCATACTCTTTCACACATATCGGCCGGTATCTCACGAATGAATGCATGGATGTTGGCTTCCAGTGCGTCAATCGAAGCGGGCTTGTCCCTATAGACATTAGCCTTGACATACCCCCACAAAAAATAATCTAATGGTGTCAAATCGCACGATCTAGGCGGCCAATTGACCGGCCCGAAACGTGAAATTAACTGTTCACCAAACTCGCCTCGCAATTGCGCCATTGTTTCGCGTGCTGTGTGGCATGTGGCACCGTCTTGTTGAAACCACATATCATGCAAGTCAAGAACTTCCATGTCGGGCAAAAAAAAGTTTGTTATCATCGCTCGGTAGCGTTCACCATTGACAGTAACGCTGCGATTCGCATCATCTTTGAAGAAATAGGCCCAATAATGCCGCCGGCCCATAAACCGCACCAAACAGTGGCTTTTTCGGGATGCATTGGTAGCTGTTGCAATGCTTCTGGCTGATCTTCACTCCAAATGCGGCAATTTTGCTTATTTACGTACCCATTCAACCAAAAATGAGCCTCATCGCTGAACACAAGCAGCGCGCGATGAACATTTCGAACCGAGCGCGAATTTTGATAGTAAAATTCAATAATTTGCAAGCGTTGTTCATTTGTAAGACGATTTATGGTTAAATTGCAAACCAAACTGAAGCTGTTTGACAGTGACACAAGGTACTAAACACACGTCAGCTGTCAAAACCAGTGTTGCCAAAACCAAACCAGCTAAAAAATCACCCGTTATAAAAAAGTTACGTTAGTAGTCGCGTGGTCTACGATCGTAGACCGGAGTTATAACACTGACTAGGGCTGATGATACCCGGGTACCCGAGTGATTCGGGTTATCCCCGGGTACCCGGGTACAGCATAAAAAAAAAGAAAGCAAAAATAGGAACTGGATCACTGGATGTGGTTTACAACCGTTTGTAAAATAAGTAAGTTTTAACTAATTAACTTTATGTCTCATCAAGATGTTGGAGACATTGGGGCATATTCATAGTCACTGTTAAACTCCAGTTTATCTTAGACTGTTTTTATGCAATGTTATTTAGATAGGATAAGCCCAGGTCTATGATAAACTGGAGTTTAAAAGTGACTATGAATATGCCCCATTGATCAAACTCTATTAAATAAAATATATCCGAAGTCAATATCGCTATTCCTTCCTAAGATTTTGTCGCTATACCATAAATAATTTTTTCCAGGATTTCTAAATGTTTTTGTAAAAGCAAAAAGACTTTGCAATTTTTTTCAAAAGAATTATCCCTTAAATTAATTTTCTTTAAATGACAAATGATGCACTGTCATTTTTCCTAAGTATAAAGACTTTTATCTTGACGATTAGATTAATAGAACTCAAGATAAAGGGTCCGCTAAATAACTTTTTTTTTTTGAAAATGGCGCAAAACATAGAGTGTAGCTTCGGCTGTGTGGCACGTAGCCCCGTCCTGTTGAAACCAAATGTTGCTAATATCCTCCTCTTTAATTTTTGTGAACAAAAATTCGTTCAACATGGCCCGATAACGATCGCCATTGACTGTAACGGCCACTCCTTGCTCATTTTCGAAAAATGGCCCAATTATGCCTCTGGACCAAAGTCCGCGTATACACAACCATATTCGTTCAGCGGAAGGATAAAACTAATTATCTGTCAAATCAGACATAAGGTAAGTGTTACCATTCACGAAATAAGCACTAGTTGAAAAAAAACGTTAAAAACGTTAGATGGCGGACCCTTTATAAGCTCTTTAAGCGAACCTTATCGGCTTTTTTTTGGAGACTTGTTGATTGTATGCATAACAAAATCAAAAACAAAAATCAAGCCGATAAGGTTCGCTTAAAGAGCTTATGGGTGCTTTCATAAATGCATGGTTGCTTTGTTTACATGCGATCAATTGCAATCATATTAACTTCATACAAAATATTTGCATATTATTTTTCGATTTTTTCAATAAAATTGAAATTTCTCAACAAATTATCCATAGTCCTCCTAAACTACTTTTTCACTGCAAAATATTCTCAGGTCTTTTGCAACTCCCCTTGTAGCGCCCACACGCATCATAGCTCACTTTGAGGATCAATTATTTTTCAGCGCCCCCAAAGATTTTGCCGCCCTAGCCCCGGGCCTCACGGGCCTAAGCCTAAATCCGGCACTACTAGAACTAGATGTTCGTCATGAAATCTTTGTAAGATGAACTGAAAAAGGAACTCACTAGCTAACTGATGAGCTCAAGTGAGAACGCCGGGACGAAACACCAATTTTTGTGAGAAAATGTTTTTATAAATAAGGATTTATGTAGAGAGGCTATATAAAACTTTATGCAGTGCAAACTAATCTTCTGTTTAACGAAATCTAACAAATAAGGCTGTTACTTTATAAGAAATATTAACAATGAAGTGTTTCGAAATATTTCTTCATATTTTTTAAAACAAAACGACTAGTTTTGATTGCAAAAGTTTGTGGATGAAACTTTAAAATCGTACCAATGGATATTATATCTGTCAGAAATAGCCATCAAGTTAATGGACATAAATAAATAAATAAATTTTTTGTCGTGAAGTCATCTTAAAAAAGTCTTTCATTCCGTTTATGCCATCCCACCGTTTATTTTGTTTAACCGTTTTCATATCCCACATAAGAAACTACATTTTAAAGGCGTTTTTTATAATTTTATTTCTTTGAAACACCAAACTTTTATTGTGAAGACAAGTTTATAGAAAAGAAATATAATATGTGTACATGGTATTTTGCATAAGATACGACAAAAGGCTCGAGCGTGTAGTTTGGTTCAAGACAAGATAACAATCTATTTGAAATAGCAAAAAAAAAAACACTTAGAATGTCATGTTAAACCTTTTTTTAGAGCCAGAAATCCTGTTTTTAGTTCTGTTTCTAAATCAAATTGATTTACTGAATAGTTTTTGAAAAAAACAATTTTCAAACTCGAAATTCTAAAAAAAATTGTTTAAATTTTTTGTTCAAATTGAGTGGTATTTTCATTTTTAATATTCAATGCTTTTATTAATTTTTAGTCAGAAAATTAAAATAACAGAAATGAAATGCCCTTAATTTGACTTCAATCCTTTGCTTAAGTTGCTCTTAAAAAATCTACTACCACTATGTAAGATGTACACAGGTAAAGTAGAGATAATTATTTTTAATTTTATCAAAAAATCTATGTAATTAGCATCTAGTTTTCAGTGTTGTGATTTGTAACTTGGCACATAAATATCGGAACAGGGTCATAAGTCCACAATCCAAAAATAATTATTTTTGATTTTATAACCTCCAGGTAGGTCAAAAGATAACTGTGATTTTTTTTCTATGGACTTATAACCCTATGTGTCAATTTAATAATAATAATTAATTTTACTTACATTTTGAAACAGGATCTAAGGCCCATTTGCCGATATGGAACTTAAGTATTTATGTTCAACATAAGAGCTTATGTGACAGTTTACGCTGAGGAAAAAGTAGAACATAAGCGTTTAAGTTGAACATAAATATTTAAGTTTCGTATCAGCAAACGGTTCTTAATAACTTAAATTTTTTGGCATTTTTTTAATATTTTGACAAATTAAAACAATTTTTTTTTTTTTAATTTTGAGTTTGAAATTAAATTTTCCAAAAATTAGTCAGTAAAACATTTTGATTTGAAAACAGAACTAAAAAATGGATCTCCTGGTTTAAAAAGAAAGTATAACATGACATTGCAAGTGTTGCCGTTGATATTAATGCTTTTTTTTATTTCAAGTCGATTTTTTTAGGAAATTGACCCTCCCGCCTAAACAGGGCAAAGAGACCCCAATTGACCAAACCTAAACACCCTAGCTTTTTGTCGCAGCTGATGCAAAACACCCTAATTATACCAGCAAATTAGGCAAAACATTTAAAACTTTGATTTGTTAGCTTCTAAGCAGGAAGAAGTTCGAAGTCGTCACTAACATGTACAATTGGAACATGCTCCTCTTGAATATATGGTTTTGATTTACTGTCGCATAAATCATTATCTTTCAAAACTTCATCCCAGCCCATTCGTTGTAAGGCATGAAGACTTTCTGCTTCGTTGTGGTGCCGCAAAACCATCGCTTCCTGCAATAAGAAAAACGAACATTAATAAAGATAGATGGCCATGATCATTAAAATCTCGAAATAATTTTTTGTTAAGGTAAGACTAAAAATATTTACAAAGGAAAAATAGAAATTCGAATTCACGAAATTTCTCTTTTCAGGAAAAGTTCTATCTTCGAAGAAAATATCAAGTTGTTTAAATTTAGCATTGAGTAAAAGGTAGTTTTAATAATTTTTCCTTCCGTTACCATAAGCCCAAGCAGTCAGGTCGAGCACCGCAAAAAACAAATTCGTCTGGCTATTACAATTGCCAACTTTGTGGACAAAGGGGACATAAGGCGAGAGATTGCCGATCACATGGAGAAATGGCAAAGCACGTTGATGACGTATTTGCAAGTGGTTTCATGATACAAGAATTTTTGGAATTATCGCCGACAAGAGTACTCGAAGTGGCAGACGGCTGTAATCAGAAAAATAACACACGTTGGTGCTTGGACAGTGGAGCTACATCCTACATGTGCCACAATGAACAATTTTTTTTCTGCTTTATCAAAACGTCACATCGGGTATGTTAAACTTATTTATTTATTTATTTATTAATTTATAAACACTTACAAAGTAAGACATACGTCTTGTTAATTATTGCAAGCCATTACATTTATTTTGGAAATCAACTTGCTAATGATAAGCAAGTCAAAATTATGGGTATTGGAACTGTTGATCTCAAAGAAAACTTAATCTCTAGCAACAAAGCAACAATGAAGGTGTAAAAGTATTTTTGAGGCTTATTATGCACGTGAACAAAAGTGGTCAACAGCTCATGAGTGCACATAAGGTGGAAGGGCTTTACTTTGTGTATCCAATCAAGGAAAAAGCATGCAACATCAAGAGCACTGAGACTGTAGCATCTGTAAAGGCAGCAGAGAATTTCAAAATCTGGAACAATAGGATGGGACACTTAAACGCAGCATCATTAAGACACCTGCAACGCGAAAATATTGTACGAGGGCTTCCAGAATTTAAGAATCACGAGTAAGACTGTACAACATGTATCCGAGGTAAGCAAACTCGCCTGCCGTTTAATAAAAAGCACGAGAAGTCGACAACAACTGTCTTCGGATATATGCGGACCAATGAAAACTGAGTCACTGAGTAAGTCGTTTTATTTCGTTGCTTTTATCGATGATTTCTCTAGAAAAACATTCGTGTACATTATTCGAAAAAAATAGGAAATGATAGACAAATTTATCCAATTTAAAAATTTCGTTGAAAATCAGAAGAATATAAAAAATTGAAAGAATAAGATCTGACAATGGGGCAGAGTATACCAGCAACGTCTTTCGGAGCTTCCGCCAATCAAATGGTATTAAGCAAGAGTTTATTTCACCCTATACACCACAGCAAAATGGTGTGGCTGAACGTGCCAATCGCACACTTGTCGAGATGGCAAGGTGCTTGAAGATCAAAGCTAATCTCCCTGATTTTTTGTGGGCAGAGATAATGTATACTTCAGCACACATACGGAATCGATGTCCAACTACATTAAACCAAAATAAAACTCCTGAAGAATTATGGTCTGGAAAGATTCCTAATGTTTCATATTTTAGGGAGGTAGGGGCAAGGGCATTTGCACTAAACAAAGCTGGAAATCAAAGCAAATTTGAGGCTAGAAGCGAAGAGTTTTTGTTCATAGGCTATTGCGAGGATGCTAAAGCATATAGGTTATGGAAAAGGGGCACAAGGTTAGTTATTAAAAGTCGAGACGTAGTTTTCATTGGTAAGTCTGAGAATGAAAAATCATACAGATATCTTTAACTTGAACCAGGAATAGGTAAAACAGGAACGGGTAAAGAAGAAACGGGCGTAGCAGAGATAGGTAAAGCAGGAACAGACGAAGCAGAAACGGGTGCAGCAGGAAAAGGAACAGAAATAAAAATAGAAAGTGATAAAAGTTATAGCTCAGACCAAATATCGGATGAGGAACACTTTGAGGAAGCTTTAGGTAATCAAAATACAAACGGCAACGAGAATGAAGTAAACGAATCAAACGAAACTCTAAGAACAAATACAGGTACACCAAAACAATATTTAAAAAAAAAGGGAAAACCAATTGTTCCTGTTGAACACAACTCAAGGCCTAGACCAAACGTTCCTTTGCCCAATTATAAGGAAACTTCTTATTCCGCAGAGGTTCATGATGCTGGATCATTAAACGACGTAGAATTTTCAACAGATGTTTTAAGAGTGGAAACAGGCAATGAGCGTTGAAATAAATTTTTTAAACAAAAATGGAACCTGGGAACTTGTAAGCCGTCCTAAAGATAAAAATGTTATCGGATGTCGGTGGGTATTTCAAACCAAACGAAACTCAGATGGAGCAGTAGAAAGAAGGAAAGCTAGGCTAGTAGCTAAAGGGTACTCACAAATGTACGGCGTAGATTACTTCGAAACATTTCCTCCAGTTGCTGAGATTAGCTCTATTCGAATGCTTTATACTATGGATACGGAAATAATTTGGATCTTTACCACATCGACGTTTCAACAGCTTTTTTGTATGGAGATCTATTTAATAGAAGAGATTTAACTTGAGCAGCCAGCAGGTTTCGCGACCGACAATTCAAAAGTATGTAAACTAAAAAAAAATCAATATACGGTTTAAAGCAATCGGGCTATCAATGGAACAAAAATTTAGATAACAAACTTCAAGAAATCGGTTATAGAAATTCAAACTATGATCAATGCCTCTGTTTAAAAAACAAAATGGAACAGACACATATATCACAGCCTAAGTTGATGACCTAATTGTCGCAACAAGCAATCAATCTGAATTTAGCCGTTTAAAATCGCATTTACAAAAATGCCTTGAAATAAGACACATGGGTGAACTAAAGCTTACCATAGGATTGGAAATTTCAAGGTATCGCAAGCGGGGATCAATCAGTTATGATTCGATATATATATATATATATATATTTATAATCAATCGAGTTATATTAGGAACTTGACTTCAAAATATAAGCTGACTAATTGTAAGCCTCGAACACTTCCGTTACCACAAAAACCAAACTTGAGAAAGAACCACAAATTGGGGGTGAAAATAAACCTGTTAACCAGAAAGCGTATCAGGACCTCCTAGGAAGCTTGCTTCATTTATCGACATTAAGTAGGCCAGATATAGCATATTCTGTAAATATACTATCGCAATTCAACCAAGATCCAAGAGTTCAACATTGGAACTCAGCAATTTCTGTTCTTAGGTATTTAAAAGGTACTCTCAATAAAAAAATTTCTTATTGCAGATCTGGAAAACCAATTATTGCCTATGCTGACTCAAGTTATGCCGAAGATGTCAATGATCGAATGTCGCAATCAGGCAAGGTCGTGAAGCTATAACTGATGGGACTGTGTTTCTGAAATAAAGCGTTTTCCAATAAGAGGTGTTATTTCGAATAGCCCGCTATTTCGGTAGCTGTCACTTTTGAAGCTGTCATTTTTTGACATTTGACAAGTAGAAACTACGCCATTAATAAAAATGGAACGATACACGCTTCAACAACGCATTGAAATTATTAAAATTCACTATAAAAATGGTGAAAATTTGGCAGAGACGGTTCGTAAAACTAAAACATTTTTGGGTCGTCGTGAAGCACCTTGTCGGACCGCAATACAGAAATTGGTGGACAAATTCGAGCTGTTGGGACAAGTTAGTGATGTGAAGAATAAAACCCGTGCACGTCGCTCAAGAACAACTGAGAATATTGCTGTTGTAGCCCAAAGTGTTGAAGAAAACCCAGGTTTGTCCATTCCTCGTCGTTCTTTGGAATTAGGCATTCCACAAACGTCATTACACCGTATTTTGCATAAAGACTTGGGTCTTAAGGCTTATAAAGTTCAGTTAACACAAGAACTCAAGCCGGCTGATCATCAACAACGTCGTGTCTTTGCTGATTGGGTCCTTGAAATGCATGAAAATGATCCGGAATTTCATCGAAAAATCATCTTGACTGATGAGGCCCATTTCCACCTCGGAGGCTACGTCAACAAGCAAAACTGTAGCATCTGGGGCTCGGAAAACCCAAGAGTTATTGTTGAAAAGCCTCTCCATCCTCAACGCGTGACTGTTTGGTGCGGTTTACGGTCCGGCGGGGTCATTGGACTTTACTTTTTCGAAAATGAGGCTGGAGCAACAGTTACGGTCAATGGATTACGCTATCGATAGATGATTAATGATTTTTTATGCCCGGAATTGGATGGTATTTATCTGGACAACGTTTACTTTCAACAAGACGGCGCTACGTGCCACACAAGCAATGAAACCATCGATCTTTTACGGGAAAATTTTGCGGACCGTGTTATCTCTCGAAGAGGTGATCACAATTGGCCACCGAGATCTTGTGATTTAACACCTTGCGACTTCTTCCTTTGGGGCCACGTGAAAGATAAGGTCTACACCAACAGCCCAGCGTCGATTCAAGACCTCAAAGATGGAATTCGTGAGGCTATCGAGGACATAGGGCAGCCACTTTGCGATTTGGTTATGGAAAATTTCATGAAAGGGATATGGTTCTGTAAGCGTGGTCGTGGCGGCCATTTGGCTGATGTTGTGTTCCATTATTAACGGCATACCTTCCTCTTTATAATGAAATAAACATCCGATCATTTACCTCAAAAAATGCCATTTTTCTTTGAATATCAAAATAGCACCTCTTCTGGGAAAACCCTGCCGACTGACAGTATGTTAGCCGATCAACTCACCAAAAATTTGTCTTTACCTAAACATAATAATCTTTTTACGAATCTTGGAATTAAATTTATTAATTATTTTTTGTATAAAAAACTCAGAATTATAAAGTGTTGAGAGGGTATGTTGAACATAATTACGAATTGTTAATATTTAACTATGGCAACACTTACAATCATTTAACTCTGCCATCTCTACTTCAGTAACATATCAATTAATTATTCACCTATCGTAAATAACTTATCACACTATAATGTAATGTAAAAATCTTAATCCTAGCTTGAATAAAACATCTCTTTGTAAATAGTCATTTAACTCTTTTTATAAAAGACTTCCTCAGCCATCGTTAATTATCAGCCTAAGTTTTCAATACTATTAATCGTTTTAGATATGACGTTGTTTCTCGATATTATGTCCATAAACCGTGGCAATATGAACTTTTACGACTGCATTAACTTCCACGCAGTACAATACATATATCCGTTCTCATATGTTATCCCTCGTATATATGTAAATTGAACACATATTCTTTACTGTGCAGTTTGAACGTAAACTTTCAGTTGGAGTGCGAAAAATATATAATTCATTATGGTCCAACGATTAAAATGTACTAAAGTAATGTGCGGTCAGTACGAGGTCTGCTTTCAACACAAATATTTTAAACTGCGACCAACAAAAATTAGATTCAGTCCCTACACTTAAAAGGCCATTACAAAATAGGTACACCTACACCTACATACATTATGTATGCCCCTACTATACAAAAAGAAAATGAAAAATCCATAAAACCAATAAAAGTCGAATTTATTACCAATTAATAAACAACAACCAAAAAGCTATCGAAAATCAGCAACGAATTCATTGAAGAAAATGAATTAAATTTCTCTGATTCAGGTATTAGCGCCACTAGACTGCCGATTTGAAAGTTCTAGCTAATACCGAGTCCTAAATAGTACTCGGTACCAACTTGACAGAATAGCACTTAAAGGATAGTACTCAGTTCGAGTGGAAATGAAATTTCCGTATAAAACCGACGGTTAGTTGACAGCGATGAAATTCCCACCAAGAAGTGTGTATCCAAATGTGGAAGCGGAATATGAACCGGTTCGTGTGACATTTGTCAATTAATTCAAAAGAAGTTCTGAAAAATAAAAAAGGGATACCTTAAAAATTATTCGCGGATGAAACCACCGTCTCCTTTTGTGAATTTATTAATACCAACAGGCTAAAAACAACAAACGACGCGATCAAAACAATCTTCATTTAGATTTGTTCAAGGTTCTGTCAAAATAATTATTCATCAATCAATCATTTTCTTTTTTCATTGAAAGTGAGTATTAAAAATTACAAAGTGAGTATCTAAAATACACGTGAATATAATATATATGAATATATCATAATCATCATTCACGTATATTTTGAAGCGGTTTTGTTTTTCATTTCACTAAGAGGTGAGTACTAGGCTTAACGTTTGATACCTACTCGGCAGACTCACAAATTATTCAGAATAAATTGTTGTTTACTAGTCTAGCCAATAAGCGGTGAAACCGATTTTTAGTTTAAAGTCGTTGTAAATCTCAACTACAATTTTCTTTATTTTATTAACATATTTGTTGGAATTAAGTTTTGTTGATTGTGAAACAGAAGTTCAGTTTAAATTTGAGTTTGTAATTTGGTGAAAGAGGCAACTTTTCAATTTGGACAACGAGCATATTATTTTTTGTATACTTATATGGATTATACATACCTTTATTTTTTCCCACTTATCATCAACGTCTTGTAGCCAACTGATAAACAAACGGCCATTGTAGCGAGATCGTGCATTTCTGTCCTTTTCTTCTTGCTCTGGTGTTATTAAATTATAAACTTCTTCATCTTTCAGAAATGTGCAAACTGAAAAGGGAACTGATTGACAAGCCAAGCTTCTCGCAGCTTTTCCATGAACTCTTAGTATTTCTTGCTCGACTGTTAGCCCTAATTTCTCTTTCTCGACAACATGTTTCATTTTTAGTTTATAACGTTCCTTTTCCTGCGACTTAAATAAATCCATCATCTGTGCGGGCAAGTCTGGGGGAGTTGTTGGAGAAAATTCTGGCGTGTGATTATTTGCAAGTAAGTAAGACCGCCTATTCATTAAATATTCTGAAAATCCTTGGGGAGGGCGAGGTTGAATAGGAAACAAAGTTCTATGTTTTTTTTCTATTTGATTGCGAATGTTTAAGTACATATGATAACAATTCGTAAAGGGATGGTCATGAGGATGAATATCATAAGCATTGTTAGTTTCTGCTGTAACCCCTGTCGAGTGGGTCTTCGCATAACTTTCTTCGTGCTTTGTGCGAATTTTTCGTTTACGGGGATGTAATTCAACTGAGTTCGATTGCATGTCTTTTAAAGAAGGCGATGAGATAGTCGACAGATTAGGCACAATTCCATTCGGATCTGTATCTAATGCTTGATTCTGAACTTGCAGACTAAGTGTGTTATTGGTGAGGTTTAAATTCTTATCACTTATATCACTTATCGTAGCCGGCGAAGGAGAATTGCTTTGCAGCTGTGGAGAAGAGTTATTAGAACTTCTATCAATATTGTGACCACCTGAACGATGAGAGCTTCTTAAAATTCTCTGTTGACCTTTTTCTTCATTGCTTAATTTGACGTTCTTCTCTTCTTGTAAAATATTAACTGTATTTCCGGCATTGCTTTTTTGTATTACCTCTGTGGGACTATTGCATCGAGATGGAACAGTGTCTTTTTCTGCTGATACAGAGTCGTTGCTATTTGAAGAAGAAACTACATAGGGATGTGCGATTTGATTTCTAACTGAGCTGACTTTTCCATTTCGTGATCCACATTCAGGATCATTAGCGCAATTTTGTTGTGGAATAACAATTTTCAATGGTGGCACTTTTGGACCATTGCCAGAAGTACACTCAAGAACTTTTGTGTCCTCTGTTTCAAAGTCACTATCATGAGCTTTCATTAGCATTGGCTTTGGACTTACACAAGGACTTTTTCTTTCAGAAGACATTTTCAGTGCTACAGAACTCGGTTTAGATAAAACTACAGCTTGCTTGGTAATTTTATCGTTTCTTATTGGTGCCTTTGCGCCAAGAACAGCTTTAGAGTTGTTATCTTTAAAATTTTCTGAGTCTTTTCGCTTTTTTCTTTTGATTTCGTCTGCATCTGAGGATTCATCGATTTCCATATCAGAATGCGAACGTTTTATTATAGAATTTGGATTAAAACTTCCCATCTTAAAACTACTTGTTGTGTCATCTTCATTGTAAAAGTCATCCTTTTGAATTGGTTTATCGACTTTGCTCCTTGACTGATTTTTTCCATCATCAATATTCAAGGAATCTTTAATGTTTTTTTTTAAATTTACTATATTATTTTCTTCGTTACTTTCGCAAGTACCTGGATTTGAACCATCATCGCCCTCGCTACTTCTTCTTAAATCTGACAATACTACTTTTTTCGAAGATTGAACAGATTTGTTATTATTATGACTGGTGTCTGAAAAACAAATAATAATTAATGAATAGTTAATATAGCTGGTTGACTATAAACTCAATTTGCGAAAACAATCTCTTTTAGGTTCAAAAATGTACATGCCAATTATAACAGTTTCGGTTTATAAAAGCACTGTTTATGCGGCCCCGCAGGGCCAGGGTCCTCCGCCAGTGGGCATACTTCAGGCACCCAGAGTTTTTTTTCCAAATCGCGCGAAGCGCGTTAACGCCCACTTTTAATGGCGAAAAACTGTTATAACTGTTGTAAATTGGCATGTCTCTAGTATCATCCTTAAAAAATACATATATCAGAAATTTTCCTCGTGAATTATGAATCAGCCTTTTCGACAACTTCGTGAGAAAAATGTATGGTTCTAGGGAACAGATTCCTACTATCGTGAATTTCGCTCGGAATTATTTCCTTGGAAATAAGTTCCCCAACACAAAATTATTTAAAAAAAAAGAGAGTTTGACTAGTAAATTTAATTGACAAATTTTGTAAACCAAATGTTAACTATTATAAAAGAAAGAGTCACTGATTCATTCATCTGAATAATCATTGTACCTACAGCTTATACTGTAATATATAAAAATCGAATTCAATTTTTTTTTTATAATCTCTGATTTTTCTGGGGCTTCACTAAGGAGAGAAATATGGAAATTTCAATTTATGATTAGGGTAAAATAGTGTTTTATTGGATAAGGGTCAGAAAACTATATTCTCAACGCAAAGTGATAGAGTGTTGATTTTTTTGTTAACCAATAGATATTTGGAATTGCAGAAAGTCTTGCATACTTATAAAATTCTAAAATACCCACAGCGAGAGATATAACCGTTTGAAAGTTGAAAATTGTAAAATAAAAGGTTCGCGATTCATCAGGGTAGCGATTTCAATATTTTATATACCACTAGAAAGCTAATTAGAAGAAATCGAGAAAAATCGGAAAAAAGTTTGTGGTTAATCATCGGCAACCATCAAGGTTCAGAGGACAATTTGGAAATGCTAAAACATATGACTGCATTTAAAAGCCTATTATTTTGGTTATAATTATCGGATTATCAAAAATGTTAATGTCAGCTACAACTTTGCATCGCGAAAGTGCACACAATTTTATACTAAAAACGTGGATAAGTGTCATTCACCGAAATAGACGTAGTTTCACAGAAACAAATAGAAAAAAAAGAAAGAAAAGAACATAAAAAAAAAAGCAGAAATATCAAATAGAATTTGGTCACTGTTCAGAGTCTTTGTGACCTAGGGACGGTGTGGTTCCGGGCGGGCACATTTATTTGTGTCGGTAAAAAGTATCAGCCGTATCTATTAGATATTCTTAAAACGGTGAAAAAGTTAAGTGTGCTTAAATATTTAAATTGGCTTTAAAGGACGCAACTTAAATTCTTATCTATAATCGTTTCAGATAGATAGTTTAAGACTTTATTAATAATATTAATCATTTAACATTAGAACAAAATATTGCAGAAAATCGTAATATGTAATGTAAATATTAAAGTATTATTCAAATAACATTTTATGTTGTCTGTCAGGTTGGCTAAATATATTAATATAAATAAAATTATAAATATTTAGGGTCTGTTTCACAATGTCTCAGTAAAGTTTCACTTACTTAAGTGACATTTATATTATCCGCAAATTAAATCCTCCCAGTAAAAAACTTTGTGTTTCACAATTTATTGAAATAATAAATGTATGTGTCAGCTAGTTTTCCAAACAAAATAGCTTTTACTCACCCCACTCGCGGGACCAATAAATGTTTTGAGCGATTGTCTCCTCCGCAAGGATACCTGTCAATCTGGAACTAGGAAGTTTAAGCGTTTTTCTTATGTAATTAAAATGGAGTAGTACCGTTTGAGAAAATTGAGAGTGCAAGTCTCTAAATGTAACATATAGTTAGGGTGTTACTGGGGAGGTACATTTTTTTATGAAAAATCTAAAATGTTTTTCAACCTGCTAAAATCGCTTGAAGGCCCAAGTAACATAAAACATAATTGATTTAGCTGCAGTATCAAAGATCTTGAGTTTTTTTGAGAAAATTATTATAGAGTTTTTTATATAATTTGACCAAGATGCATTAGTTGCATTGATGTTTATTAAAAGACAAATTATAGTTTATAATAACAACCAGATGTTTATATTGGTTGAATATTTCTATGAGATTTCTCCCATAATTCCAGTTTAGGTTTCTATAAATTCTGATACCTTCAAAAACAACAACTTTTGACTTATTTAAGTTGATTGTCAGACCCCAATGCGTACAGTAGTTGAACAGGTGATCAATCGTACGTTGCAGATCGGCAAGGCAGTCAGAGAGCAAGGCGATATCATCTGCATAGATTTAAATGTTGATGATCATATTCGCCACAGATACCCCACAAGGCAAATCTTTATGAAGGTCATTCAGGTAAAGGGCAAATTAGAGTGGGCTTAACAAACAACCTTGCTTCACATTCAGGTAAACCAAGAAAGCATCTGAAAACGATGCTCCATCTCAGACCTGACTTGTTGCGTTCTCAGTAGTAGTAGAATTCGGACGAACTTTCAGGATAATCCAAAACAGGACAGTTTATAAAATAAAGAACTACGTGAGTACGTTTATATAAAAAAGAAATAATTAAAACGAAACAAAATCCCATTAAAATTTAAATATCCCGTACTGTAGTTAAATTCTATCCAAAATATTGTGGTGTGAAGTACAAAAAATGGAATTAACTAATGAAGTCAATAACAGCACGAGTTAACTGAGAGCTATAGCTCACCAAAACTACGTTGATCGAGACTCGAGATTGCTCTCACTACCTTCCAGAGGTCAAAGCAAATGAGATAATAAATGGAGATTCAAAAGAATAACTAGAAATGACCACCAGAATTCCACCCACACACTGAAGACTTTAATTTATGTCGAATTCCTTTCAATAAAGAAATCGAATTTATTCTAAACTGAATCGATTTATTTCTATCAATTGAAAGGAATTCTTAAAAGAACCGTTAATTGTGATATTACCAAACAGCTGCAAATAATTATATTTTTGAAGTTATATTGACCTAAAATATTGTTGAATATTGCAAAAAAAAAAAAAAAAGCAAGATTTGTTTTGACAGAAAAGAATCGATTTTGTTTAGAAAAAATCGGAAGAGAATCGAAAAGGAATTCGACATTATTTTATTATTTTCCATAATAGATGACTTTCACAGATCCTGTTTCTCCAGAATTTTAAACCTTACAAAAATTATTTTGTAACATGTATTTCTAGAAAAATTTTAAATAAGTTTTGAAACCAAAATTTTAAATCGTTAGTTAAAATTATGGGAGTTCAGGTAGAAGCCGAGGTCGGCAGAGCGTGTGTGTTTTTTCTTTGGGAGCGAGAAAAGCTTCCGGAATGAGATGGTTCTTTTTTTTTGGATTTTTCGTGGATGCGGTCGAGGAGTCTTGCTTTTCATACCTGTGAAAAGGTACAAAGAATAAACGATTGTATCGTAAGCCACGACCTTGAACATGAAAACCAATTAACGAAAGCAAATGAGCGCAATTGATTTCGTAATTAATATAATCACTTACAAACGTGACATCAAAATATGTACGTCGTGGTGTTTCCACGGATTGAATGCCTAATAACAAACACCTTGTATTATAAAGGGTTTTTCAATAGGGCGGGTAGATGTTGAAATGGACTTACCCAAGCTATGTGAGAGGTATTAGAAAAATTCTTTATTATTTGAAAGGCCCATGTATGCCATTATTTATGGAATATGACATCGTTCAAATACCCTTCTTAGCTTCTTACTGTTGCACGGATCCGAGTGGCCCAATTTTCAATTACTCTTCCGCATAGATCCGGCTGAATTTTAGGGATGACCTGTATTATGTTTACCTTAATGCCATCGGTCGATTGTGGTTCATTCGCATAGACCTGCGACTTCAGCAAACCCCACAAGAAAAAGTTTAGTTAAAAAGTTGGTGGACAATTCACGCCATCTCCGCGAAAGTCCATTGTGGCGTTTGCTGTGTGGGGCGTAGCACCGTTCTGTTGGAACCACATGTCGTTCACATGCATGTCATCCAATTTAGGCTAAAATAAATTGTTTATCATCTAAAGAACGCTCTCGCGACCCCATCTATAATGGTTATATCTATGGTACAAATTCTTAATGTGATACCTTATAATAAGTGAGTGCATTTGTCAAGCTTTTCAAATGATACTGAACCCGACTCAGTTCTTGAATATATATCACCAAAATCAATCCTTAATAATTTAAATGATTTAAATTAACTAAAAAAGACACTGCTATAGGTGAGTTATCTTTTGTCAATTTTAAGCTAAGTGTTCCCCAAGACAAGCTGAATGTTATTTTGTGTGGTATATTGTGTGGCATGAATTTGTACGTGTGAAAAAACAAAGAGGCAACAAGAATAACGTAATTAATATTGAAACAAATTCTTTTCAACCCCCACCTGTCCCTGCTTATCCGCTCTTTCAATTTTGTAAATTCTATCACAATGTTGGTGGATTACGAACCAAAATGAATGACATTCTTCTCTTATCATCTTCACAACAATTTTATATTATTGCACTAATGGCCTTTTCGAATGGTATTCGGGAAAACTATTTGATATGTGTGAACCCTTCTGGAACGATTCTGAAAACAAAATCAGAAGCAAAATTCTCTTCTTCAATTCTCCAATTGAAAAGGGCTTAACTGAAACTTGGCTCTCTGCGAACCATTTCAATTCAGAGATGTTTGACAATCAGCTGTTCAATGTTTATCGAAATGATCATGTTATCAAACAGACGACAGGACTGACTCGTGGTGGTGAATTTGGTTACAGTTCGATCTTCTATTTTGAGCATGCAGTTAGAGTTGCCGTTTACTTCTAATTCTTCAATCAACATTGATTAACTAATTATTCGTTTGAGTGTTAGTAATAATCATGATGTGTGTCTTATCATTATTAGTTAAATACCACCGAAAAGCCCTTTAGATACATATATATTCAAACACATATTGATAATTACGCATTTGTTTTAAATAACATTAAAGAAAATCAACAGTGAAATCCAAAAACGCGCTCTATCATGCATACAAAACCAAGGAGCACCTCTTGCATTTATAACTGTTTTAGTACTCATATAAAATAAAAATTATCTAAAACCACACAAAATAATATTTTTTGTAATTTAACTGCTGGAGGTTTTCCCAAGTATCATACAATCTATAAGTTTTTCCGCAAACTTATTTTTGATTTTGATCTGTAATATTGAGGGCTATCGTGAATAAAATTTCCCTGAGAAAGTTTCCCATCTTCGGAAATTTGAAACGCCAATACTTTTCAAATCCGCGCCGTAAGCTCAAATTTGGCTTATTGAAATGATAGCCAAATTCACCTCGAAAATTTATTCCCAACCATTAGATTCCGATGGATACTTTCAACCAATATTCACGTTCCAAATTTTGGAAGGAGGGAAATATTCCCAGGGAAACTTTCTTCACGATAGTCCCCATTGTTTAAGAAGAAAATTGACCTCAAAGTCTAAAATTATCATGGGCAAGAAAAATGGGTAATCTGAAGACTCAAACAATATGTCAACTTTATTTAAACGCAGTTACAAAGGATGGTAATTCTTTAAAAATTAAAGCCCTAATAAAGTTTCAACCATTAGTACGAGCATTAACAGAGCAATTTCTGTTAACATGGGTCAGGGCACTCAAAAGTGAGCCTTTCTTACATTCCCGATAAATAAATAAAAGTAGTACGATTTTTTCTTAGAATATACCCTGGAATGTTTTCCGCGAATTCGTCAACCTGGACCTCAGCCTTTCACTAGAGCAGTGTCAAATGTAACTAGGTTTAGGTTTGTGTATTTTCTTTTTCATTGTTCCGTATCTTTATTCTTATTATCCTTCTTATCTTTTCCAATCTCCATATTGGCGTGATTAAATCTGTTTGCTGAGTGGGAAGTGAATGAAGATTTAGCTTGAGATGATGTGGTTATGCGAACGTTTTCGTTGCGATCATTAGTCCTGTTCCCACCCACGCGATCTAATATTATTTAACAAATCTGACAAAATATTTGATAATATCTTTAATACTTCCAAAAATCCCAAAACCGAACAAAAACGTAGATTGTGGAACAGCCTAATACAAACATCATTTGTTTATGGCTATGTGAATATTATATACATACACAAAACATAATGTTGACAATTTGCTTAAATTTGGTTCATAACGATTCATTAATTAGATTATCCATGCAAAAACTCTTGCACGGGTTCGATTAAACAAGCAAATGTCTTTAAAGTGAGTTCCAACGACGAATACAGTTGTGCACACAACGATTACAGATTAAAATAGCCATGTAAACTTAGAATTACAACTCTAGAAAAGGGAACATTTTAACATTTGAAATTGCCGTAAATATGATGTGAAAATTGTCATGCTTTTGGTTCTCCCAAAAAGGAGTCAAAAATAACTTTCCAATATGCCGAATGGTTCAATTAATTCCCGTGAAAACAAATAAAATGGCCGCTCTATGTAAAGTAAGCATGACAAACCTTTTTGGCCATTTTTCCGGCCGGAAATTTCTTTGGTTCCACGGCAGTTATTCGTTAATTTCTGGGTAAGTCAAAAGTTGTCATCCTAACTTTATACGACTGGTTTAAATTACTTGACGAGCTCACCCATTTATTCATTTGTCTATAAGTTAGATTTTTTTCAATTGGTAATATCTATAAGCAATTAGTTAAATCTTCCGCAATATTATTTTCTTTTCACACTTTATTTCTTAAAAATGGTTGTGTGCAAGGGAAATTAACTGTTCAAATAATATTAACACGCCCTACAAAATTTCAAATTGTACTTGCTTTTGAAATTGATTCCGAAAACACTTTCTGAAGGGTCTCTTATATTAACTAATCGAAGGACGAAATTAATCATTTAAACAGCTAACTATTTAATTACCTCTTAAGGAACACATATATGTAGATATACTTGAAGCAGCAACATCCGTTGGGGTCTTGCCTTTTCGGTTTTTTGCAAAAATATCAGCACCATTTTCAATAAGCAACTTTACCAGCTTCAAATTTCCAATAACTGCAGCATCGTGAAGTGGGGTGTCATCGTCTAAACCTTTGGCATTAACATTTGCTCCAGCCTTAATAAGTGCAAACGCAATATTGTAGTAGCCGTGATTGCAGGCCTCGTGCAAGGGAGACCAACCTAATAAAATGAAATTTTACTTTATTTTCGGTATCAAAACCTGTTGAATATACATATAGTGAATAAGGCAATACTGGCCCAATTAAGTATTGTACTAAAAGCTATTTAGTCATTATAAAATGTAACTCGTGATTTCTTATGGGATACAATAACATGGACCCAGAACATTCTAGGGATTCGATAAGGTAATAATTTAAAGTTTATCTCGGTGAATCAATTTTGATTTAGATTCATAGTCAGGTGATACTACAGGGGAAGTTTTGAAATCGTAAAAAAATTCGCATTCGTGACTTCAATCAAAAATGATATATCGTCTGTCTGTCTGTTACTCGACCTAAAACCGCTTAGTGCGTTTGGGATTTGATCCTACGACCTTCCGCTTACAAGTCCGTTACGCTCACCGCTGAGCCGATTCCCAATTATTCTTAATTAAAATCAAATAATGTCGTAGCATTAAAATTAAATTTATTTCGTGTTTTGGTGATGTGAACTGGCCACCAAGATCGTGTGATTTGCGCATTGGATTTCTTTTTGTGGGACTATGCCAAACATCGTGTTTATGCACACAGTCCGCAAACTACTGAACCATTGAAAACGATTCAATATGTGGCGAAAAGCCACCGAGAATTAACTTGTAAGGATCGAGTCCTGCGAGAACGCCGATTGATGTATTCCATTCCTTATGGCAAGATTCAAACAAAATAAAAATTTGATCTTAATCATAAATGTGTTTTATTGAAATATACTCCGGAACCACAAAAAGAGGACGTTAAATTTTCAAAAATTTTCCTAATTAATGAACAATAGTTTGGAAAAAAAATCATTAGAAAAAGTCTATCTCAAATGTGGACATCATTAACCGAGAATTTTAGAAAAAAATTACTTTGGTGTACCTATCCTGTCGCCTGACCAATGTTAATGCAAATGGCTGATGTTAATACTTATGGTAGAAACTTCGTTCATGGCTTTACTTTTAGAAGAAAAACTAGCCTTTGTAACTGCGTTTAAAATTAATATCATCCTAAATCGTCTAACATCTGCTGTTCCATGCTAATTAATGCGTTATAAATATATCGTTTTACTTTTTTTTCTAATGAACTTAAAAGTGATAACAAAAATTATTAACAAGTTTGCTGAAAAAACCCATATCATGAAAACAAGATAAGGTAAAAATAAGAAAACAAAGATTTTATTGCTTTAAGCTCGAAAGGTATTGAATAAAATTGATTTTGTTTGGTTTCAGATTGTTTTTATTTTATTTGAGTACTACAATAGTTATAAAAGGTGCTCATTGGATTTGTATACATGCAAAAGGGGTATGGTTTGTTTCGTCTTTTTCAGCTCGTTTTTTGGTTGTTTCTTTTTAGTCGTTTCGCATTTCGTTTTTCCAGCATTTTTATTATTTTTTTTATTTCAATTATTTTGTTAATAGTTATTTCGAAAAAAAAATCATTTAATTATTTCATTTTAAGCTCATTTCGCTTTTATTGTTAAGTTTTTCGATTAATTCGGTTTTTGTTTATTTTGACTTCATTTATTTCGTCATCGGTTGTTTCGATTTTTTTTTTTTTTATTGACCATTGAGTTAAGACCTATTTTTTTTTTTCAAAATTGTGAAATGAAGTGCTGAATTTTGTTTTTCTTAATGGGACACAAAAAACCGAAGGGTGTATAAACAGTGAGGTATGTAAGGGGGGGGGGCATGTTACCCCCTGCAACCCCCCAGCTTGAGCACACTAGGATTTGGGGTGGGTCCGACGTTGGGTGTATGCAAAGTTTCTTTTGCATTTAAAGAATCTGGATTTAAAGAAACTTTGAATTTATCCTGTATAGGGAATTTCTAAAGCGGTTAAAATCACACTAACGACAATATAAAACCACGCTATACAAAAGATTCTAATTAAAATAAAATGCGAAACAAACCGTTAGCGAGATAACCTTGACCTAAATAACTCATTGCACTTTCAACCAAAATGCAAAACAAGAGAGAGAAAGAAATGTAAAATGACTATAGGGCTAAGTGATTGAAAAGCGAAATAAAACATAAACCAAATAAGGTATAACGAAGTAAACAAAAATATTTGTAAAAAAAAGCGAAACAACAGAATGTGAAGTAAGAAAAGTGCACGACTGGGTCGCACGAACTTGCTCATATGTGCGATCACATTGTGGTTCTATAGCTGAAATAAACTAGCTATGGGAGTCTTTATTTTATCCATTTCCCAAAACTTAGTTTAGTTGCAGGTGGTACTATGTGAGTAACCAAAAATAACAATAAATCCCAGTGTTGCATATATGCAATATGCATGCAAGGAAATTATATTATTTAAAACTGGAAAATTGTTTATACTTAAAATAAAATTAAATTAAAATACTTTGAATCTGTTTTAACCCAACACCATCTGATTTCTTATATAAATCTTAATTTATAAGAAAAAAATTTTTTTAAATCGAAGGAGCGGTTTTAAATATGATTAATTTTTTATATATAAAAATTCGTTAATATTTTTGAGAAAAAAAAATTGGTACGCCAATTTTAAGTACCTATTTATTAATGTTGACTTAAAAATTGAACTTTATAAAAAAATCTGCTCGAAATATCGAATTTTCAAAAAATAATTTTTAATTCTTTTTTAAAAATCCAAAAATCATTTTTTAGAATATTTTTATATGCACTTTTATTTATATTTGTTACAAGCTTCTGTATGAAAAATCTAGTTTTATTCAATTAATCAGATATTGAGAATCAAAGAAACCGTTCTATGAGTGGCACTGTTAATAAACGTAAAATATAAATTTTAAAAATTTTAAACGGTAGACCGTTCTAATTTTAATACACAAACAAAATTTTGTCAAAATTGTAGGAGAAAAAAAAAATACCTTTCTTAATGATTTTTAAACATTTGTATGGGAGGTACCGTTATTTTTTAATATTAGAATAATTTCTGTCAAAAATCTTCTATATAAAGTTAAAAAACTTCTTGTCACCAAGTTTAGTAAAAATCGACAGTTGTTTTCAACATATTAAGTTTAAGAAAAAAAACTGTTAAAACTTTTTTTAAAAATCCAAAAAATATTTTTTTGAGAATTTCGATACACAATTTTATTTAAAATGTATTAGTTCTTCTTCATAAAAAAATCCATCAAAATCTGTTGAACAATTTTCGAGAAAAGCGAAAATCAAAAAAATTGTTCTTTGGGAATTTGAGAAAAATATGTTTTCCTTTTTGGCCAAGAAATTTTGTATGACAGCTACTGTTAGTTTTGGTCCTAAAAAAAGGAGAAAAAAACGGGTGGGGGAATGTGCAAAAAACGCTAAGTAACAAGTTTAAAGAAAATCGACAAATCCGTTTAGGCTGTAGTCGAACGGACACACAGACAGACAGACGGACGTTTTTGCGTGACCCACTTTTTTCGTCTTCAATATCATCGTAATGTTCGATTTTTCGTACGAAGCGTAACTTGCCATAAAGTACCTATATATCGCAAGTAAAAAAGCGAAACAGTATGCACCCAAGTAAAAGATGGTTTATGGACTTCACCGCGAATATTTATTGATGCTAACTGCTACCTAACTCTTTTCTTCGGGAATAATCTAAATAATTAAGACCGGTATTCACCGAACGCTCATGAACGGCTATTAAGTTTAAGAGACTAATAACTTGAAAATTATGTGTGGTATTCACCAACCACCAACAACATGAGAGCCGATATCGTTATTTTTTGATGAAAACATTTTAAATCTTCTCACAACCAACGGCTAAAACGAATTTACAAGCACTTTATTTAAATGCAGTTATGCATTTTGTTGCATATATTTTGTTATTCATTTGCTTATATGAATTTTTTTTATTTCAAGCACGTCACTGAAATTTGAATTTACAAAAATTGAAATTGCCATAAAAAATGTTGGTGAGAGCCAGAGCCCTCTTAGTCTTAAAGCCAACGACATAAAAAGTCAAGTCATTTATTTAATGTTGTAACTTGTAAGGCATTTTTTTTGTGTTTGTTTTAATCCCTGATTAAAACAGTAAATGCAAAAACAAAAATGCATATCATAAAATTTTGCGATATGTACGGAAGGCCTTTTTAATAGCTTGTCGAAACTGGTCTCCAACACTATTAATCGTTTTAGATATGACGTTGTTTCTCGGTATTATGTCCATATAAACCGTGGCAATATGGAATTTTGCGACTGCATTAACGTCCACGCAGTACAATACTTGTATACGTTCTCATTATGTTATCCCACGTATATATGTAGGTTAGGTTAGGTTAGGCAAGGAGGGGCGTGCACAGTCCGAAGGCTGTTGCGTTCACGGGGGCCTATTGGTCCATTGTGATCCCCTTAATATAAAAAAGCTGAGATGCTCCTAAGCTAATGACTGGTATAGACTGGTTCATTTACGAACCAGCCTGTGCTATCTATATATTTTCTCATGTTTGCCATTGAGACCTGCTCTAGATCGTCCAGTACTTCAACAAATCTATTTCCAAAATATCGGAGGCGATTTGTTTGAAGGTTTGGACAATCGCAGAGCAGGTGTATAATGGTTTCAATTTCTTCGACATCCTGACAGCTCCTACAGAATTCGGGTGCTAATACACCCAATCTAGTGGCAATGTGCCAAAGGCACAGTACACCTATCAAGATTCTAAAATTCTTTTTACTCAGCTATAGAATATACTGAGTTTTCTTTTCATTAATTCTAGGCCATAAGCTTCTAGAGATAACGCAATCGTTCCTGGACATCCAGGAGTTATTGATTTGCTCTTTCATAATAATTATGTCTATATTCTTTTTAATCACTTCAATTGGAACGTATATATGTAAATGGAACACTTATTGTTCACTGTGCAGTTGAAAGTAAACTTGCAGTTGGAGTACGAAAAATATATAACTCATTATGGTCCAACGATTAAAATGTACTAAAGTAATGTGCGGCCAGTACGAGGTCTGCTTTCAACACAAATATTTTAAACTGCGACCAACAAAAATTAGATTCAGTCCCTACACTTAAAAGGCCATTACAAAATAGGTACACTTACACCTACATACATTATGTATGCCCCTACTATACAAAAAGAAAATGAAAAATCCATAAAACCAACAAAAGTCGAATTTATTACCAATTAATAAACAACAACCAAAAACCTATCGAAAATCAGCAACGAATTCATTGAAGAAAATGAATGAAATTTCTCTGATTCAGGTATAAGCGTCACTAGACTGCTGATTTGAAAATTCTAGCTAATACCGAGTCCTAAATAGTACTCGGTTCCAACTTGACAGAACTAGGGCTTAGTACTTATGTGAAGAATTCATTTGGTACTAACAACTGGTATAGTAACCAGGTACAAACTGATTTTGAGGAGTCAGCTAATACCGATTCCTAACTAATACTCGGTACCAAATTGATAGGACTAGGGACTAGAACTTGTGTGAAGAAATGTGTTGATACCGATTTGAGTACCTACTTATTTTAGGACTAGAACTGGTACTAGCATTAGGACTAAAATTAGTAACAAAACCGGTATCAACTCATTTCTTCACACAAGTTTTAGGTCGTAGTCCTGTCCATTTGGTACCGTGTAGCATTTAGGACTCGGTACTAGCTAACTCCTCAAAATCGGCTAGTACCTGGTTATTATACCAGTTTTTAGTACTCAAATCGGTATCAAATGATTTCTTCACATAAGTACTAAGCCCTAGTTCTGTCAAGTTGGTACTTTAAAATCGGCAATCTAGTGGCGCTAATACCTGAATCAGAGAATTTTTTTTTCATTTTCTTCAATGAATTCGTTGCATGGACGTGTGTTAGCAGTACATATTACCACTGTTTATGGACATTATATCGAGAAACAACGTCATATCTAAAACGATTAATAGTGTTGAAGACAGTTTCGACAAGCTATTAAAAAGGCCTTCCGCACATATCCCAAAATTTTCAGATATGCATTGTTGTTTTTGTATTTACTGTTTTCATAAGGGATTAAAACAAACACAAAACCAAATGCCAAAATATTGTCAAAATCAGAATTAGACCAGTTTTAGACGTATTAAGTCCTAGTTCTGCATGGTAAATTTAGATCCGGTACTAGTGATGTGAAGAAATGCTAAGGTACTTACTTTTCATTAGGACCGAGTACCAGGGCTAGAACCTGGTCTAGCTAGACTGGCTTAGTACTTCTGTGAAGAAATTGGGCGTAAGTAAGTTAACGAATCCTGGGGCTGAAGTTAAGTTTTGTAGGAACAAGGCATTAATTTTGAAACACAAGGTGTTAATACCAAAAGCAAATCTACGCGGAAGTTTGTATGAAATTGAAGTGTTCATAAAGAAACCAATATCATATTTATGCGTAAAGGATGAAGCTATGCTGTGGCATCGACGTCTAGAACATATTGGTCACTGTTCTTATCAAAAACAACTTATTTCTCAACATGCGTTGAGGGTAAACAAGTGCGGGAACCTTTCAATAGAGCACGCAACAGGGGTAAGCGAGTAGCGACCAAATGCGTTTAAAAGGATTACCTAGATGCGTAAATATTATTTTAAGTTGATAATTTAAAAATGTTCATATAAATTTATTTCTCAACTTGTAGGCATAATTAAGAAAAGATTTAGGGCTTACGATTTGTTGAAAAGTTTTGACTTCATAAAACAATTGTTATATTTTCTAAAATATTTTATAGGTTAAAAAGTATAATTGATTATGTGGATCAAATTCCTTCCGTAATAGCACTCCAAGAAACACATCTGCAAACAGACACGGTCAATTATGCTCCAAAACAATATGCGGCCTACTTTCACAACCTTTCTATGAGTTTCTAATGAATTTGAAGAAAAAACTGCCAACATTTTGACATCAAGCGCGAACTTCAACTTGGCGATTCGCAAACAGTAATGCCAAACAGTCACATTCGCCGATTTTTTTTAATGTGACTCGCGAGTCATAATAAGGCCCTAGATCTTCAATTTCTAATTCGTTTATTGCGAAATCTGGCGTCCCACAAGGCAGTCATCTGGGACCTATTATTTTTATCTTGACAATCAATGATGTCGAATCTGTAATTGAATACTTCCATCAAATTCTATCTGGCGTGACTGAGTCTTCTACCCTCCTTGAGGCAATGAGTTTGAACATCAACTCACATTCCCTTAGATCATTACCCCAATTCCATCAAGCACCTCACAGAACTGATTATGGTCGAAATGAACCAGTTACTAGAATGTTGAGGAAAGCAAATGTTTATTCAAATATTTTTGACTGTAATCATAGCAAGGTCACACAAAAAAATCTTTTATATGGTTCCTTGTCCCCCTTCAACTAATATAGAACTTAGAACTAACCTGACAAATGCTTAAGTGTATGCTTATTTACCTTTTTCAATGTTTTTAATTTTAATATTTTTTTTTAACTTTTTTATAATTTTTTGACTATTTCCTTTGCATGATCATATATTTAAATTTTATTTTTTTTCAATTTTTTATCCTTTAAGATTTTTATAACTGCTTGCATTAGGCAGACCCATTTCTTTAATCTCCCTTAAACATCCGCGGTGTCCTTTAATTCATAAATTCAACTTTTTTGATATGCTGTCTTTAACATATCAAATTTATTTTTTATTCCAAAATTCCCCTTCATTAAATATAAACCAAGAAGAATCCAAGTTAGCAAACTTTTGGAAAAAATTGTATCCAAGCCACTTTTTTGGTACGCCGAAAGAAACAGCTTAACAAGCCCTTACCAAGTCGCATTCAAACATGGTCGTGGCACAATAAACTCTCTTCTTCATATGGATGAACTCGTTACCTCTTGCAAAAACCACATTTCGATCCTTTCTTAGTGTTTTGAAAAGGCCTTTGAGCGTATCGGAATTCACGTCGGACTTAATAATCTTATTAATCGGAAAATTGGTAACAAAACGTATACATATGTAAACTCATTCCTATTGAACAGAAAATTCAGATCAAGAAAAAATATCGTTTATTCAAAGGAATACAGTTTAGACAACGGCATTCCCCAGGGATCGCCTCTTTCGGTGATTCTATTCATCATTGCATACTATGAAATAAACAAACTTATTTCCAAGTTCAACAAACTTCAACAAAACAAAGATTTACATACATATTTGGAAAAAAAACAAGCTGCACTAATTTTAACATTGATTGGTATTATATTTGATTGTAAATTTTTATCTTCTTAAAATAGTCTTATTCACTGTAACATATTAGTTCTCATAACAAAATCCATAATTTTGTCTAAAATCGACTACGGACTTGTTATATATGGCAAAACAACAAAATCAAATGCACAAATTCTCAATTTATCTTATCATGCGGCTCTGAGACACAATTCAAAAGCATTCCGAACATCACCAGTCGAAAACCTACTCACCGAAGCTGGCTGTTTACCCATAGAATTGCGGAGAGGCATCCTTACCTTCCGACTCGTCCTAAAAATCTTCTAAATATTACACGACGAAAATAAATACCGAAGTTTTCTTCAACGATATACCAAGCTTTAAAATCACCTTTAACCCTTGGAATCTGCCCAGACTCTAAATTATCGCCTGTGGAACAATATCCTCCCTGACAGCTACCACAAGAGAAAATTAACATCTCATTATCTAGGTTCAAAAAAGACATCACCCCGAAAGAATTGTACATGAAAGAGTATTACAAAATGATGAGCACATTCGATAACTCAACATGGGACCTTATTTACACCGACGGCTCCAAAAGTGATGTAGGCACCGGCTTTTCCATTGTCAACAACATAGGCCATGTTATATATGCAGAGCACATTCCGGATGACTTATAGATCTACCGAAGCGCTAGCTATTTTCATAGCCACAGAGGAAGCAATAAAATCTAATCTAAGGTTGTTCTGACAACCTTTAAACTCTTAACGACGTTCGCAATGCAAGGCACCAATCATCCCTCATCAACAAAATAAGAAACAACATCATTAAGCAATGGTCAAAACTACATCTAATTTGTGTACCAGGACACATTGGCATAAATGGAAATGAAAAAGCAGACATGGAAATCAATATGCAACACAGATGCAATCAAACCATATCCTCTAACAAAATCAGATTTCATAAAACTTGCTGAAGATATATGAAGTCAATACTCCCATCACTACTCAGAAATCAATCCGAAAGCTGAATCACCAACTTATCCAATAACCACAACAGCCAATATGAATAAATGTTTAATAAGGCTTCGATTAGGACACACATAAATTACGCATAGCCACCTTTTAACTAGAGAGGATCCGCCCCACTGCCCCCTCTACCGAGCGGATGCTTTCTCACGTTTAAACATCTCTCATCAGAATGTCAAAGAATGAACTTCATTCAAATAGCAAATTTAATACAAATTTAGCCTCATTATTGTCAGTTCTGTCAGAAAAAAATATAAAAATGTTTTTAAACTACTAAAAATAACACAATTAGTTATTATCATTTGACCTTAAGTTTCTCTAACTTAGACTAGGGGGCGGTTGGTGGAAAATTGATAACCTCCTGGTTGCCTTCAGCTCTTTCAACCGCCTCTTTACTAAGTGTTTACATTTATTCATATATATTTTTTTACAAAGAATGTATTTTAAAGTCAAACTATAAGTCCTGGACCCATGTTCTGTAACTCTCGCATCGATAAAATCAGTCGAGAAACGATGAAAAATGGAACAAAACTCATATGATTTGTTTCAATTTTCATCGTTTCTCGACTGATTTTAACGATGCGAGAGTTACAGAACATGGCTCCTGGTAGCTACTGCTGTACACATATTGTCCGTACATTTATCCCCATTTAATAAATAATAACAATAATAATAATAATTTTTTTGGATAGGTTGCTTCTTATTTAGAGTTTATCAGAGAAAATATTATGAAGATCCCCAGAATTAAATTTTATCAGATTTGACCAAATACGGAATCTTAAACAAAATACATAGTATTTATTAAACAAATTCATGTGATACATTTTTTAATCAACATAAAAGTCAACAAACATTATGACAAACGTCAGTGTTAGTTGCGTTTTCTCTCAAAGCAATGCCAAATGTTAGCTATTTTTTTTGTGATCACTTTACGCAGACGGAAAATCAAATCCTTGCACATATGTAAATGTTTTAAGTGTTATGACCACAAATCACTTTGCTCGATTCCAACCCTGGACGAATTTTGTTTGATTATAATCACAGCAATTATCCACAAAATGCAGGAAGTGCGTGATCTTGTTTGTCAGACATGACACTCGCTAATTTTTTCACCCCCGTATTCTTCAATGGTGAACCCCATCGAAGAAATCTCTTCAAAAATCAAGAAGGTTTTCTGCGAAAACTATGTTAGCTGATCCTTCAAATCCAGAAAATTCGGTTAATGTACTAATTCAGTTTGAACATGTTGCCTTCTTCTAAAATTTTTATAATTATTATATGCAGTATGCATGTACGTTAAGTTACCAGCTGCTGTTGCAGGAGAAGTGTTATACTTTCTTATTAATATTATTTGATGTTTATTTTAAATTATGTATTATAACGGGTGATTTTTTAGCTGGTTTGGTTTTGGCAACACTGGTTTTGACAGCTGACGTGTGTTTAGTACCTTGTGTCACTGTCAAACAGCTTCAGTTTGGTTTGCAATTTAACCATGGATCGTCTTACAAATGAACAACGCTTGCAAATTATTGAATTTTACTATCAAAATTCGTGCTCGGTTCGAAATGTTCATCGCGCGCTGCTTGTGTTCAGCGATGAGGCTCATTTTTGGTTGAATGGGTACGTAAATAAGCAAAATTGCCGCATTTGGAGTGAAGATCAGCCAGAAGCATTGCAACAGCTACCAATGCATCCCGAAAAAGCCACTGTTTGGTGCGGTTTATGGGCCGGCGGCATTATTGGGCCTATTTCTTCAAAGATGATGCGAATCGCAGCGTTACTGTCAATGGTGAACGCTACCGAGCGATGATAACAAACTTTTTTTTGCCCGAAATGGAAGTTCTTGACTTGCATGATATGTGGTTTCAACAAGACGGTGCCACATGCCACACAGCACGCGAAACAATGGCGCAATTGCGAGGCGAGTTTGGTGAACAGTTAATTTCACGTTTCGGGCCGGTCAATTGGCCGCCTAGATCGTGCGATTTGACACCATTAGATTATTTTTTGTGGGGGTATGTCAAGGCTAATGTCTATAGGGACAAGCCCGCTTCGATTGACGCACTGGAAGCCAACATCCATGCATTTATTCGTGAGATACCGGCCGATATGTGTGAAAGAGTATGCCAAAATTGGACTCAGCGGATGGGCTACCTGAGACGCAGCCGCGGTCAACATTTGCATGAAATTATCTTTAAACATTAAATTGCAATTGGTTCAAACTATCGATTCAAATAAATATTTCATTCATTTTTTCGAATTTTTTGTGTTTTTTTTTAAAAAAAGTTCTAAACCTCTTAAAAAATCACCCATTATTAATGTAAAATTACTTGGATTGCAAAAAATGAATTCAATTTTTAAAAGGATGGAATTCACCAGTAAAAGGGTGTATAGAATCCTTTACAAGGTTTTTGATTTCGCTTATAAGTTGAGTATTTACCTATCGCATTTTTTAAATCTGTCCCTTTTTATCTTAATAACGAACATAGAATAGTCCTCTTAAAGGAACTCATCTTGGAAGTTATGGCTGTATTTGTAATTTATTAAAAACTAAACGCATCAAAAATCTGTTCTATTTTTAGTTAATCCTCACACGTTCTTGATAAATGAATTTAATACTAAGTACAATAAAGCGATTATAGTGCAATAAGTCTGATTAGAAACTGGCAACTCTAATTCGTCTAATTGTAACTTTACATTGCACACTATATATTGTTCTTCTTTTTTCTTCAGTCGAATTCGGTAACCCTGCTCACATGTCAATTGATATGAAAAATGTCACAATATCTCTTAAGAATTTCAAGGGACAACCATCTTGTTTTGTAAAAAAGTACAATTATAATGACTGCCAGTAAAATGCTCTCAAATACTATTGACTTGAATTAAGAAATACAATGGTTCTCAAATGGATGTGTTTTGAGAAAATGTTATCGAACGCGTCGTAATATAGCAATATAACATATGCGGCTTCGAACGTGTAGACAAAGCTAAGCTTAACATACAAATTACAAAAGAAAATATAAATAATAATCTTATATAAAGGGTCCGCAAAATAACTTCTTTTTTTTTGAAAATGGCGCAAAACATCGAGTGTAGCTTCGGCTGTGTGGCACGTAGCGCCGTCCTGTTGAAACCAAATGTTGCCAATATCCTCCTCTTCAATTTTTGTGAACAAAAATTCGTTGAACATGGCCCGATAACGATCGCAATTGACTGTAACGGCCACTCCTTGCTCATTTTCCAAAAATGGCCCAATTATGCCTCTGGACCAAAATCCGCACCAAACAGTGACTCGTTTTGGGTGTATCGGCTTTTCAATGTATGCGTTCGGGTTTTCTGTGCCCCAAATGCGACAATTTTGCTTGTTTACTACCCGCCAAAATCAAAATGAGCTTCATCTGAAAAGATGATTTTTTTTTTGGCAAAATCGACATCTTCTCTAAGTCGATCGCAGGCCCACTTAGCGAAGCATATACACAACCATATTCGTTTAGCGGAAGGATAAAACTAATTATTTGTCAAATCAGACATGAGCTAAGTGTTACCATTCACGAAATAAGCACTAGTTGAAAAAAAAAACGTTAGATGGCGGACCCTTTATATATAAAAATGAATCGTGGTGGGTTCGGATGCTTAAAACTTGAGAACGACTCCACCAAATGAGGTACTTCCTTCTACGGGTTTGTTCGTAATTGTACCGCGAAGGCGAAAAGAAAAGTCGAAAAAGTCTCAACACTCCCTGTAAGCGAAAATTTTGTTTTTCAGTTCAATTCAATTACCGTTCAACAAATGGCGCTGTAGGCGGTTGGGAAATGGCTTTTGGGATATTCTTCTTCAACTTTTCTTATTTGTAGGGTGAAATGGTGTAAAAATAAAATAATTGTCCGATTTAAGAAATTATTTCTTGTGTTTGAAAGGTTTTTCTTAGGAAATGGCTTAAAAAATATTTTTTTTAATTTTTTTGTTTATAGGGTGTAATGGGGTTAACATAAAAAGTGTCCGATTGAACAAATTCGTTTTTGTTCGAAGAGTTTTTCTTAGGAAATGGTTTGAGGGATATTTTTTTTCAAATTTTATTATTTGTGGGATGAAATGAGATAAAAATAAAAGAATTGTCCGTTTCGAGAAATTCTTTTTTGATGTGAATCTGAGAATAATTAAAGATGATTCTCATTGGCTTTGTTGGTCGGGTCACAAATCGGACATTCGTTCGAAAAATTCTGAAAAGATGGCACTGGCTTACCACAGCGTTGAAAGTGGCCACTAACTGGACTTTGATGGTGTGGAGATCTTGGCAAGGGTGAAACACACTTGCAAACGCTACACGTTAGAAACACTACACATAATCAATAACAAGAACAACATGAACCGTTATTTCTTTGTGGTGTAGTCTCCATGTTGTGTGTATGAATGTATTATATAAATGTAAATAAAATTAAAAATTTAAATTATTAATATTTTTTATAATTTTATTTAATTTTAAAAATTTTTAAAATTTTCACAACATTAAATTATTTAAAACAATTAATTTAGCGACGCGTTTCGGTTTTTATAAACCATCATCGGGCTCAATTGTATGACTTTTGGTGTTCTTGGCGAAAAATGTTGTTTCGCCAAGAACACCAAAAGTCATACAATTGAGCCCGATGATGGTTTATAAAAACCGAAACGCGTCGCTAAATTAATTGTTTTAAATAATTTAATGTTGTGAAAATTTTAAAAATTTTTAAAATTAAATAAAATTATAAAAAATATTAATAATTTAAATTTTTAATTTTATTTACATTTATATAATACATGAACCGTTAACAAGACATACTCAGCGGTGTACTGCTCCTTAGTTTCCAACAGTAGATCCAAAACTTGAATGTACTTATTGGCCTATTGTTCAAGTTTATGTACAGTGGCTCTCAGCTTATTTGATACAGTGTTGATTTCTAAAATAAAAACAGTGTATCTTCAAAGCTTACAGGTATATGTCCGAAATTGAAATGAAAACTTATAAGCCTATGTTTAAAGAGCACGTAGTAAAATTTTATGATTCCCAACTTTACCTATGCACCCTACTAATAGGAAATATTCATTTTGTACTAAAAAAATCACCTCACAGCTTATTTGATACAGCTAACATAGTGCACTTACACTCCTAATTTTCACGCAATTGATAGTAATTTATTGTTTTGCTGTCACTTTACGTTTGTTTCCGATAAATTTTTCAAAATTTCAAGTGTGATTTTGTAAGCAAAAAAGCAATTCCCACCTTTTTTTTAAAATGGGTCGCCGCACATCAATTGAAGTTCGCGAACTGGTTATTCACCACTACAAAAGTGGACAGTCTATTCGGCAAATCGGAAAATGTGTTGGTTTGAGTGCCTCTACAGTGCAGCATATTGTGGAGCGGTTTGTTCACGAAAATCGTGTTGAAAACAAGAGCAGGAACGCACCGAACAAAATTTTCAACCAATCTGATGAACGTTATATTGTTCGAAAAATTAAAATGAATCCAAAGTTATTGGCCCCAAAAATTGCCACTGAGGTTCAGCAAGAATTAGGGAAGACGTGTTGTGCTGAGACCATTCGCCGTTTGCTTCGCGAGCATGATTTCAATGGGAGAGTTGCTCGAAAAAAGCCCCTTATCAGCAAAAAAAACCAAAGAACCCGACTTGCCTTTGCCAAGGAGCATGTTCTCAAGGACTCCAACTTCTGGGACAGTGTAATTTTTGCGGACGAATCAAAATTCAATATTTTTGGGTCTGATGGGATGTCCTACGTCTGGCGGAAGCCAAATACAGAGCTTAAAACAGAGAACCTAAAAGCAACTGTGAAACATGGTGGAGGAAGCGTTATGGTATGGGCCTGTATGTCTGCAGCCGGCGTGGGAAATTTGGAGTTTATTGAGGGGACGATGGACAAAAATATGTACCTCAATATACTAAAAAATAATTTGATTGAAAGTGCCGAAAAGTTGGGTATTCGTCGGAATTTCCGGTTCTACCAGGACAATGACCCGAAGCACAAGTCAGGAATTGTGCAAACCTGGCTTATTTGGAATTGCCCTCACTTGATGACACCTCCGGCGCAGTCACCTGATATGAATGTAATTGAAAATTTGTGGGCTTTGTTGGACAACAATATTAGAAAACACAAAATCTCCAACAAAAATGACCTCAAAAAGGCCCTTCTGGAAGAATGGCAGAAAATTACCCCAGACATTACAAAGAAGCTTGTTGATTCCATGCCAAAAAGACTCCAGGCTCTTGAAAAGGCCAAAGGGTACCACACGAAATATTAAAAGTACCACGGAAACCTAATAACTTTTGATTATTTTTAAGACTGATCATTGTGTATCAAATAAGCTGTGAGATGAAATTTAACGGTGTTTTAGCTTTTTCATTTTTATATTGTTAAATATCAATATTTTGAATTAAATTATTGTTTTTTTGTTGAATTGCATTTGTTTTTCTTCCAAATAAGCTGTGAGCCACTGTAAGTGCATGTCATGTCCGCCCTACATACATTTTCACTTTTATGTAATTGCTTCTTTTTTAATAAATAGAAATCCACTGAAGAAGACGGCAACCACCGTCGAAACGTTGGGAAAAATTGAACGAATTAATCTTTCATTATATCATCATAACGACCAACAAAGCCGATGAGAATCATCTTTAGCTATATATATGTATCTAACAATCAACTTTTTCAAAAATTTCACAAAAAAATATTAAAAAAATAAATTCTTTATGGTTTGAGTTTTTTCTAAGGAAAAGGCTTTCGGGACAATCTTTTTCAAAATGTTAATTATTGACAATTGTAGGGTGAAATGGGGTAAAAATAAAAAATTGTCCGATTTAGGAAATTCTAGGTTTTTCTAGGGATATTCTTTTTTAAATTTTGTTTAGGGAGTAAAAATAAAATAAAATCGGGTGTAAGAAATTCTTTTTGTAATTGAAAGGTTGTTTATTAGTGGATGGCCTTAGGGACTTTTTCAGAATTTATAGAGTATAGAGTAAAAATGAAAAGTGGCATCTGTTTTCAAAAATTCTGTTTGTGTTGGAAAGGTTATTTTTAAATTTTTTATATTTATAGAGTGAAATGGAATAGACATAAAAAAAAAGGTTTTCCATTACAAACATTCTTTCTGCGTTGGGAAAGTAATAAAGGTTGGACGTAGATGATCATATTTTAACGAATTTCGCCATTCATAACGTGAAGTGGGTCAAAACTCAGTAAGTGGTATTCAATTACAAAATTTGTAATTTTCTGCGAAGCTTAGGTTTGTCTACCCGTGCGAAGCCGGGCGGGTCAGCTTGTAGATTATAAAGAAAATTCTTCTGTTTATGGAACTTTTAACTTGAAAAATAAATAAATATTTAAACTACTTTTTGTAATCAAATACTAATTTCTGGATTTTAACCCATTATTTCATTTTAAGAAACCAAAATTAATAATTATGCAAAATGGTAGGAACTCGATTAAAATATGTTCAAGACTGTTCAAAATTCATTTACTATACCTAAGCTAATTCCATTCACAAAAGTTTTTGAATTCGAATTTACAAAAATTACATAATATGAATTTACTTGTTGCTTATAAAACTATATCTTCTCAAGATTTCGAATATGCCTTCTTTAGATATGGTAAAATTCAACTCAAATAGTTTATATAAATGAATTTTAATAAGAAACACCGTATTTTGCTTTAATTTTTTGAAAACAAATTGAGTTCATATACCCCTCTCAAGCTCTCTATAGGAACTCCGACATAGAAAAAAAAAAACAACCATGTAAGAAAATGCTCTTTGCAAACATTGAACGTGTAAATTATATTGCTATCCAACACAAACAAAAAGGAAAGAACCAAATTAATTTAATAATTTACTTTTCTTTAAAAACCATGTAATTTTGACATAAAATCAACGGCGTACATTTTTGCGTACATATTTCTCAGAAAAGGGGAAACTTTAGATAAACATTATAGTATTAAGCCATATCATATACAATACATGTATACATACATAATAGTAAATTTACCTGCAAAATCCAAAACATTGGGATTCAATCCGGAATCTAAAAGTTTTTTTACGCCTTCCTGATCACCTTTAATGGCAGCTACATGAAGGCTTGTTTCTCCACGCTCATTGCGATCACGCGATCTTGAAGCCAATTGATTTAAATTGTTGAGGGACTGATGCACATCTAAAAATGAAATATATTATAATAAATGTAGTATTTCCTTTTTTAAATCGAATAGCTCTTTAAAAAAACAGTTCTCATAGACAAGTCATAACAACTAAAAACACTTGATCCCCACGACGAACTTTGCACAAACTGAAGTGTTCAGAATTTCAAAAAATGCAAACAAAAAAAACGTGCTCATTAACTAATAAAGGAGAAAGCAAGGTTGTAGCGCAAAGAAAAAGAAATTAAACCACACTCCATTTTGCTTTATAATGTACATAAATGTTGTTGTGATCGTAAATTTCTTTGATTAATTTGTCAGCTTTACGCCTTGAATTTTTATGCAAATAAGCCAACGAAACATTTGTTTAAAAAAATATGATCGACTGGATCCCACGAGTTTTCTCTTGTGGTTTAAGTTACTTGGAATTTCAAACATATAAAAAATATTAATTTAATTTGGGGGCTATCGTGGATAAGATTTCCCTGGGAATGTTTCCCATCTTCGAAAATTTGAAACGCCAATACTTTTCAACTCCACTTCGTTAGCTCAAATTTGGCTTATTGAAATGATAGCCAAAATCATCTGGAAAATTTATTCCCGATACCATGAGATTACGATGGATACTTTCAACCATTATTCACTTTCGAAGGAGGAAAACATTCCCAGGAAATTTTATTCACAATAGCCCCCAATAAAAATCATTACATATATTTATTTTCATGAGAAAATCACAACCACAATCCAATCAGCGAATTTTTACCGCTGGGGAAATATACAGAAATTCCTTTCCCCACTACTTCTACCTTTTTCCTTCAACATTTACCACCACATTCAGCGAGAACCAGAAAAAAAACTCACACACATGAAACGTCAAATCTCATGCCCAAGCTTTGAACAGCGGTCATGTCGTGTTGAAAAAGTAGTTTTCGTCGATATGTTGCTGCACGGACAAGGATTTTTGTGCCTCCATTGGATTTTTTCTAGACATGTTCATAATCCGAGCATCGTTCATGTCCAGTGGAGGTGGCATGTAAGGGCCAGCTGTACAAACGTCGATGTCGGCCAAACTTTTATCCGTGGTTCAGCAATTTTAGTCCACCGATTCCGGCGAGTTAACTGAGGTTCTCATTTGATTCAAATTTTTATCCGTGGTTTAGCAATTTCAACTCACCTCAGTAAAATCTCCGAAATTGGGACGAGATTTAAGAAAGGAAACGAGACGCAAGAAAACGAGACGAGAGCGTGACATTATTCACTGCAAGCATTTTGGAATTATAAAACCATTTCTCAATTCAATGGCAAGAGACTTTTGACGAGATTAAACAAAACAATAATATTAGGTGCATTTTATTATCCTTCAAATCTGATCCGGATAAGATCATGATAATAAAACAAACAGGATCACGGTGAAAAAAATGTTATATACCCATCTCTTTTTGTCCTTTTCTGTATTTATTTGTAGGTGTTCGTTGTCTTCGTTTTTACTCAAAAAGCCATCTACCCGTCAGCGTTAAAACTAATTTTTGCAAGGAAGTACTAAAGGTGTGTGTTCAAAAATGGATTAGCAAATCCAAAAGCAAAGCTGGACCTTGAATTGTTTTTGTAATAAATGTATTTTCGTGTGCAAATCCAATCCGGATCAGATCTGGGGGAAATTAAAATACCTACGGCTATTAAAGCTTACTGATTAACAATTTCTTAATAAATTAATTTTACGTTACGTGACGACGTGAAATGCTTTATTATGCATATCCTCGTCATATTTTGAAACTAATTTTATTAAGAACGACGAGATCTCCTCACACTCAAGTCTCGTTTTCTTATCGCATCCAATGTGTTCGAGGACTAATTCCAAATGCATATGGCGATGCTGTTTTAGATTTGTCAGCGGGTTAAGGATTCCTCGTATATGGCAATGCTCGTCTACGTTTGTCAACATTCAACAAGATAGTTTTGTTTACTTTGTGTTTTTCTTATTTTAGGTAAATTTATTTGTTCATTTTAAGTAGTTAGTTTATAACATAAGTTAAGTTGGAAAAAACTGATTTGTGTTATCTAGCATTAAGTGTTTAATAATTTAAATTAAAAATATGTTCGAAAAATATATTTTTTTGTGTTGTTTTTTAATAATGAAAATCGTTTTCTGTTCTGGTGGCTGTTCTACGCTGTGTTTAATTAAAAAAACAATTTTCATGTGGTTTTTTAATGAAATTATGTGTTAAAATGTTGTTCCGGTTAGTTTTTGTGGCTCTTTTGCCTAAAAAACATTCTTTTCGGTATAAAAAGATGTTTTTTTATTGGTGGGTAAAAGTTTTTATATAGAGCTATGGCAAAATCTGTCGCGAAAAATTCTGTCAGTTTTTGACAGATAAAAAGTGTCGGTTTGACATATCACTGACAGCTCCATATGAAAATTTTTACCCCGAACGCCGGAAAAGAAGTTTTACTTCAAAAAAATGGGATTCCAATTACAAAGGGTGGGCCAAATGAGACCTTCCTATGTAAATGTAAACACTAACAGCTCTGAAATACTCTAAACGTTATTCTGGATCGCCAGGATTTAGATTTTGGACCGACGGGTTTTTTGTTAGGGTATAGGTGCAGATATTTCTTCAAAATCGTGCCACGCGACATAACCAATTGGTGGAACGTCGTCGTCTTGATGTTTCGCGGCCAGCTGGAAAACTTTCACGGCCGATTTTCCAAAAATAATAATAATGTAGTCTTCCATTATTAAATCTCCTTTTTTTAACCAAAATGCAAACTATGCTTACAATTAAATACCTATATTACCTAGAGAACCGACCGGCACCACTCTCCGGACACGAAACCACAAGATCTTAACATCTCGAATATCCTTCCAGAAGTATTGACCCTATCGAATCATAACACTTATGCTGTGTTCATGTGCCTCTTGGGCATGATGCAAAAGGCTTTCACTAAAGACGGTACCATAGATCTTCTTCGGAGCGAAGAGGAATTAATAACTTTTCTCAGCTCAGAAGTATCCAGTAAAAGTAGAGGTCATTCTCTGCTTAAGCATAGTGGTCTCTGGTCTCAAATCACAAACCACTTAGAATTGCAGTGAAGAATCAAGAAAGCACCGACCACAGAGAACAAAATTGACTATTGATTGGTAGTGGGAAAGACTATTCTCAAAGTAACCAGGCAATTGGGTAAGTGAAGTTTACTTTTACAATAATAATTGATTTTGAATATATATATTTTTTTCAATTTTCAGGACAACTTTCCTATAGTTATAAGTAGGGCTAGGATTTTCATGCAAATGCATATTTTTTTTTCAGAAACTTTAGAAACACAGGAATAAAATACAAACACGAATCAATCAATTTGCTTTAAAATGGCATTTAATCGTTCGTGCATATTTTTGCATATTTTATTATAAATGCATATTTTAGTTTTAATTGCATATTTTCAATAATAAATGCATATTTGTGCATATTTTCGAAAAACAAAATAATCCTGAAGTAAAAAATGCACACGTGCCTTTAAATTTATACTTTAATCAGTTTCTGTGGACAACTTCCACGACAGCTTTCGTTCATATTCCAGTATTCCATTTTACACAAGCATACGAGTTAGTGGGCATTTACATTGAAAGATTTTTCCAATGCCGATTTTTTGTTGTTGTTGTAATCGTGTGAGAGAGAATGGAAAAATCTTGAACATGTTGGCTGTCCCTCGAAATCTCACACGATGACAACAACCAAGAAAAATCGGCATTGGAAAAATCGGGCAATGTAAATGCGGACTTAGTTTTAGTTGTGTATATATGACAGCAGTTGTTTTTGTTCACATTTGTATTCACATATTGAGCCTTATTTTGAGATTCGAATGAATAGCTATTTCGATAGAATAGATCTATTCATTCGAATGAACTTTGCATATTTTGAGAATCGAACGAATAATATTCATTATCGAATGAATGCTTAAAATGAACATCAGCTCTTTGACATTTACTGACATTTCTATTTAATTTAGTGTGGCCAAGCTGTTTTTTTTCGAATAATTTTTGTTTTTATAAAAATGATGGTCAAAATAATGCGTTCTCATTTAAGAAAAATAAAGTAAAGATAAGTAATGTTAAAGGCCCGGTAAAGTTTACTATTTAAAAAACATCAATAAAAACTGAAATTTTAAAATTTGGGAGCATTTAGAAAATAGTATGGTAATTTTATTGACATGAAAAAGTAACAAAATAAATTTGAAACTTTTGAATAGTTATATACTAGATTTTTTTTTAGCTCGCATGTCAATTTAATTGTGTTTAAAATTGACTAACAAAAAAAAACATGTAACTTCAAAGTCTCTCTTTACTTTATACACACCTGGTCACACTTTTCAATTTTCAACAAAACAAAAAAGGTAAAATCCCTCGCCGGTATTTTTTTGTTATTTGTAAATGCTTGTACCTCATTGGGTATTTGCTAGTTCATGAGCAAGAGTTTATTGTTTAATTTTCAAGAAAAACAGATGGCAATTATTTTATTTATAAGAAGTGAAGACGGCGGCGAAGAGCAGATATGGAGGAGAAGGATAATGGATGCACCAAATCCATTCAAGATTGAAAATCCCTTGGCTATCTCCGGATTTTCTTCCATCAAATTGATGAGAACTTCTTTCTGCTCCCGTTTAGTCCAATTGGAATGCGACCTTTAATTAAAATGTCAACAATTAATTCATAAAAGTATTTTATTTTCTTTATTTTTCAACAAAAATATTTGAGCTCACATGTTTTTTTAATCTATTCGCCAGAAAATTTTTAACGTCAAATAAATGACATTTGTTTCGAATGATTCGAAAGTCAAAATTTGCTTAGTTTTCAACAAAAAATGAACTTTCGTTTGATAAAGTGAACTTTCGATTCGTTCGAAACTCAAAATACAAACTATTCGAATTCGACTTACTTTCGCATGAAAGTGAATTTCAAAATAAGGCTGATTATGTAATTTTGTGGTCTATTTATGATTTGAGTTTTCTTTGTTCTATTCTAAAGTTTTTGGATTTACTTTCATGTGGATGATCTTTTGTTAATTTTTGTATTTTTTTTTTAGATAAAAGATTGTATTAGCTTTAGGATTTGCTTTAAAGTGAAATTGTAAGCAATTCAATTATTTAATCAAGCGATTAATTTGAGATCTGTAGTTAATTCAGAAACAATGCCGAGAGCGAAGCCGTCTGTAAATGAAAATCTGAAAAAATATGTTTCCAACAACTCGCACACTTTAACAACCGATGCAACAATTAATTTTTGTGAAATTGTGTAACAAAGGTTTCTCCTCCGAGAAAAAATTTCAAATTGACCAACACCTGAAATCTATTAAACATACGGCACTGGGAAAACAATCTAGTAGTTCTGCAAAATCGCAGTCACACACAACTCCTTTCGTTGAGAACACAAAACAATTTTAATACGGATTTATGTGAGGCATTTGTTGCAGCTGATATTCCGCTTAGCAAGCACAATAATCCCAATTTATTTTTTTATTTTTATTGATATTTGTTTGTGTTCCTCGATAATAAAGACCGAATTTGTTACATAAACCTTAATACTAAGTTTTTTTTTTCATACAAATGGTTTACAAGGGATATTTTTTTAAATGCATATTTTAGGTGCATATTTTACATTTTTAAGAGCATATTTTAAGCGCATATTTTGCATTTTTAAGTGCATGAAAATCCTAGCCCTAGTTATAAGGATGTTCTGTTCAATTGCTTCATTAATGGCTGTAGATCAGATAGTAATGAATTTCGGTGGTTAAGTTTTTAAATTTGGCAACTTTGTCTAAATTACTGACATTGCAGGTGTCAGTTTCTTTCAAGAAGTAAGAACTATTCTCCAGAAATATAAGTGCGTTTCGGTTAGAACAATTTTCTCTGTATTTATAACTAATGAATGCAAATATAAATAAATCTCTACTACTTTGTTTGTGTTTGTGACATTTTAATTAAAACAAAAAATATGAAGTCAAGGTTTTTTTCATTTAAAGAATCTAATCTATAACTTGGGTATTTAATATGGCAAATTGCTCTCCTTACTACAAGATATTACAAAGCAAACCATTGATTCTAAACAGTTTTTAAGGCCTTTAAGGGCGATTTTGTACAATATTGTTCAACTTGCCGGAAAATCCCAAGTTGGCCAACTTCGGAGTTTGATTTTGTTCACTACTTCAACTTTCAATTTAGAAGTTGATATTCAAAAGTTGGATAACTTGGAGTTTTGAAAATTTCCCTAGGATATTTGTGACAGATGACAAAATAATTTGTCAGTCTCAACTTTTGATTTCGATAAACTGTCACGTTTTTGAAATTTGAAAAAACTATTATTTAAAAAAAATGGAAACATTGAAAAAACAATCGACAATCGTGACAAGGACAAAGCATGGGAGAAGAATTCAAATGCATTTAATGTTGCACCGCCTGGCAAAGTAAGTAGATTTGTATAATTGGTTTTGTTTATTCTATTATTTGTGTCTCTTTATCTTGCCAGGAACGAGCTTTACTGGCTGAACATAATGGGATGCAGCAGCAGCTAAGAGAATCGCTATAGCAGAAGCACAATTAGCCGTGCTTTTGACACCTTGTACCTTGGGTCTTGCTGCAATATCCCGTGATAGTGACAATTCAACATAATATTGAACCATTGTTGTACATACATACATGCATAAATTTTTTTTAAGTACATATCTACATATTTACTTTTCAATGAAGCTTCTAATAATGAATTGGTTTTTTTTTCATAATAATTTATCTATGTATTTATGTTATGTATGTATGTTTATTTGTTTGAATCTACTTATCAAGTTTGCTGCTTAAACTTCTACAATTTCGGGGAGTTGAAAAAATCCAAAGTTGATCAACTTAGGATTTCCTCAACTTTAGAATATCGAAAGTTAAGACAGCCAACTGCGAGTGAATAAAACTAAATTTTCAAGTTGACAAGAAAAATCTTCAAGTTTTGTTCAACTTCGAGTGAATAAAATCGCCCTAAAACTACTACCTAAGACTTAGCGTTTCTTCCTGGCGACCCAACTCGCCGTATATCGGCAATAACACGGCGAATGTTGTCCTCCAAGTGGTCAATCGTTCCGGGATTATCGGCGTAGACTAGCGACCTCACATATCATCATAGAAAATAGTCAAGCGGCTTTAAATCGCACGATCTTGGAGGCCAATTCAAGGGTCCGCAACGTGAAACTATGCGGTTACCAAACGTTTCCTTCAATAAATCAGTTGTGGCACGAGCTGTGTGACATGTTGCGCCGTCTTGTTGAATCCACAGCTCCTGCACATCATGGTTGTTCAATTGATGAACGAAAGTCAGTAATCATGGCTCTATAGCAGTCACCATTGACTGTAACGTTCTGGCCAGCATCGTTTTTAAACTAGTACGGACCAATTATTCCACATAACCATAAAGCACACCAAACAGTCAGTTTTTGTGGATGTAACGGTGTCTCAACATACACTTGAGTATTATCATCACTCCAAATACGGGAGTTTTGTTTATTGACGTATTCATTCATTCACCAAAAGTGAGCTTCATCGCTAAACAAAATTCGATTACGAAAATTGGGATCAACGGCAATCTTGTTTTGGGCCCATTTGGGCACAATTTGGAAGCGTTGTTCAGGCGTCAGTTTATTCATGTTAAAATGCCAAACCAAACTAAAAATAAATCACTTGACAGCTGACTAAATGGCCGCCAGTTAAGATAGTGTTGCTTACTTAAAGTTCTATACCTCCCGTTACAACATCAAAACCCTCAAAGGGAATTGCCCATTTCTGGCCCAGAGTATTCACGAACGAGTTTGGTATCAAATGAAAGGTGACGTGAAGCCCGATAGATGAGTAAAATATTTTCAAAATCGTTCATGGGAAAGTCGAGATATTTGGACTCGAAGTTGACGATTGCAAAATAAGGATTTCAGGAGCTAAAAAAGGATATGTCATCACTGAATTTTTTGAAATATCATTTTTCTACGTCAATTTTTCCGCCCGTTATGGACAATTATTTGGAACAAAATCTGAAATCCTTATTTTGCAATCGTCAACTTCAAGCCCAAATATATCGACTTTCCCATGAACGATTTTGAAGTATTTTTCTCATGTATCGGGCTTCACGTCACCTTTCATTTGATATCAAACTCGTTCCTGTGCCCTCTGGGCCAAAGCTCCATAGTAAAATGGGCATTCCCTTTAGAAAAATGTCAATAACTTTTTTTCTTTCCAAATTTTGACCAAACATGTATTATAAGACTAATCTTAACATATGTGCCAAATTTATAAAATCCGTTCAACGGTTCAGATTTCACAGACTTTTTTCTGCTCTCCCATACAAACCAAACCACTGTTCGACGTGCAAAACTAAAAAACAAAATATATTTTTGAGGAATTTTATCCGCTAATGTTTAATCATATACGGGCCTTTGTCATTCCTCAAAAATAAGTAGGTTGTGGGTTGTCTACATATGTAGGTAATTGCATAGACCTGCAACATTCATATGGCGCCGGTTATATCTTTTTATCAGAACCATAAATGACAATTTTGAAATGTTTAGAATGTAAAATCAGTTATTATTTACCTTCCGAAAACACATAGGGTCGTTGTTGAAGAAGCTGATGCGTACTCGCCTTTAACTTTCGACCAATCTTACCAATTCTGTTGCAATATAAGAAGTATAGACGGAGCTACTGTAGATGTCAAACTCACTAGCTGCGCCATCGCGGACATTTCCTCATATCGTTGTGTACTCGACAATTGTACGGTCGTGCTAAGAATACGTTTTGAACAGTACAAGTTTTTAAAAGTATTTTTCTCGTGTAATTTTTCTTTTATTATGAGTGAAGCTAGGGACGATCATCAAGACAATCTCAGTGATGACGATCATTCGAGCTTCCATTCGGAGTCGTCACCGTCTTTTTCTGAGAATGAAGGCGTCGCTTCACAACCTCCAAATAAGAAAGAAAAACATGTCCGGATACGTTTCGTCTATGGACCAACGAATAAACGATCTAACGGACCGGGTTGGTCAACTTTCGCAAAATGTAAGTATGCTTTTACCAGAAGATATTATGGAACCCAACCAGCAGAGTACCTCCTCCTTTTTACATAATCCAGAAAGTTAGCGGAGAACTTTGGACCTGGGTGAATTGCATACGGAATGCGATTCTAATTTAGTTCAACCAGCTAAAAAGGAAATCTTAAAGGAGTTAATACAATTGCAGCACTTTGGTTTGCCTACATGGAGGGGCGTCAGGTATTACAAGGCTATAAATTCATTAGCTGCAACCCCGGGTTTCGTGGAACTTAAAGTGAATGATGAGTTGTGTACCATTAACAAAGGCAAAAATTTTCTTGCTTCCACCGAGCATTGTCAAATGCATTACCAGAACAGAAGGCAATGCTTCAATCAGGATAGCAGTCTTTTATTGATTGGGCGTTTAAATCGCCGAGTGAATTGAATCCAAATGCTCTTTATGAGCAATTCACTAAACAATTCGGATCTTCGTCGGCTTCTTACAAGATCTCTGAATTGGCTCTTCAAGTGGTCTGTGGCAGAATGCATTGAGGTGTGGAGAGAAGGTTAGTTAGTGAAATAGCCAATAAGAACATCCAGGTTGCCCTTAGAGGTGTTAACCCTAGTGCTGAGAACCTATTCGATAAGCAAGAATTGTCTGCTTTAATACAGTCATTGGGGGGAGTGCAGTCCTGGCTTGTGTTTTCGACAAAGGTTACAGAAAAGAAGATTCAGGAACAAGAATCTCGTTAATATTATCAAAGCATTTAACATGGATACGTCTGCTGCTGTTTAAAATGGCAAAGCCTTGTCTGACTTCTTCTTCCCAAAAAAGGAGTAAAACAGGGATGCGTTTTGAGTACTCTTCGTTCTTTATTTAGATGACCACGTCAATCTATCCCCTGGATTTATTATAGAAAATCTCGGAAATAATGTCTTTTTGTATGCTGACGTTATTGTGCTGATATCCGATAACCCTTCCAAGCTGCAAGAACTCATTGACAGTTTTAAAACATACTGTATTAGTGGAATCTTGAAGTCAATCTGGTCAAATACGAAATAGTCATTTTTAGAAATGGTGGACGTAGAGCGTCGCGTGAGAAATAGTTTTTCAATGACACGGAAGTAACAGTATCGAACCATTATAAATACCTGGGAGTTGTTTTAAACTATAATATGTCTTGGAATGAAAATTTGAATAATAGTCTCGCATCCTCAAAAAACTCCATAAACGCTACATGGTCAAAATTGCTTAGAGATAAATCAGAACAGAGATAGCGAACACATACAAGTTGAAAAGTTACAGCGTTTTTTTTTATAAAAAAAAGATGTATTCTTCTACCAGAGATGACGCCGAACTATCAGCCCTATTCTGCTAAACGATTCGATCGAATCTTTCGAATCACGTGATTGTTTTATTCAATTTTCTTCAAATCATTTATTTAAAACTTATGTCTTTCGAATGCAAATCTTAACCAGTTCTTTATTTTTGAAATTCTAAAGAGAATTTAATTGCATTCATTTTATTTTTATCGCAATTAATAGGCATTATGGAACAATAATTTCCTTCCCGCTGATAGCAGAATGCCAATGTTCACGCGAACGTTTAGCAGAATAGGACTGATCGTCTTACATATCGAAACTGGACTTCTTAAAGCGTTTTTAACTACCCTAGACTTGCATTTTTCATATAAATGGAAAACGCTGCATCTTCCCCACAGAAGGCTACCCAGAATCCTGTCTGAAGCTATTATTAGTAAGAAGATTTTCTGGGCTAAGGAATGGCTGGATCTTTTCCACGAAATATCAATAGATTTTTCTTTCACCACAAATTTGCATGAGTGGAATGGTTTGCATAAGACTCTTTTATTAATGCTCAAGGAAAAACATTGCAACGGTTTTATCAAAAGGGCCAATCAGTCACAATTCCTCGATGAATACTGCAATATGCTTTACTCTGAAATACCAAACTACTTTGATGACTCAAACTCTCGAGATATGATTTGCCTCATCTTAAAGACTCGTTGTGGACTTCTCAATCTCAATGGAAGAGCCTTCCAAAGATAAACGAATGGGTTATGCAATTTTTAAACGTATCAAATGGCAGCTGCTACTTAAATATGTATCAATTATTGAAAGCTTCACTGAAATATCGCTATCTCATTTTAAATGATGTTTCATAATTTATAAACTCAATAAGCTTAATTGTTTTTCGTTATTTTTTTAACCTGACAGGCAACTTTATGTTATTGTCATAAATAATTTTATACCAGCATATGCAATCAAGAGCAACTCGGATCAAGTTTGCAACAGCATTTTCGGACAAGATGGACATGCAGATTCTAGAGATGCAAAAATTAAAAATTCTAAAATTCGGAAGTTGGACCAAGTTGGCTTTCAAAGATGTTTTAAATAAAGAAGTCGGATGGAGGCCTTCGTCCTATCTTCGATTTGCGAGCCCTAAAGGCAGTATTACATTATCATACAAATATGGCAAGTTTGACAAATAAATATGCCTCAAAAGTGTCATATAAGTGTGATAGTCAAATTTACATGACAAAAAATACATGGAGTCTAATACTACTTTGACATACAACAAATATAATATATATGACAGTGTAATATCGCCTTAAATACTTACGTGCATGTAAAAACATTCAAACTAATTTCTCACTCCACGATTCCAGAGTTAATGCAACCAAGAGACTGGATGATAAAAGTAGATATCTCTCAAGCATATTTTCATGTACCCAGAAGCCGTCTTCATTCTCGATACCTTCAGATTGAGATAATACACAAAAAAGAAGTGACACATTTTCTAGCAACGGATGCTTCAGATACAGGATGGACTGCTCAACTGAACGAGACAATCTTATCAGGCCAATGGTCGAAAGGCCAGAAAAGATGGCTTTGCAATTTAAAAGAAATGTACGCTGTGTTGAGGACCATTGACAAGCGGGCATCTGTTTTGAAAGACGCACACATCCTTCTCCAATCAGACAATCGAACTATAGTTGCTTACATACGGAAGGCGGGAGGCACAAGATCAGTGAACTTACTAAGCCTGACGTATCAACTCCTTCATCTTATCGATCAGCTCAATATAACAATATCCACCTTTTATCTTCCGGGAAGGTATAACGGAATAGCCGACAGACTGTCGAGAGGTCGTCCAATACCGGAATGGCATCTTCTACCCCAACAACTGCGGAAGTTTTCAAAAAGTGGAGAATACCGGAGATTTTTTCACTTCAAAACAAACAGCAGTTCTCGACAACTATGTGTCTATAGACTGCAAAGATCAAGCAGCAGCATATACAAATCCGTTCAGCCAGATTTGGGATCATTATCTAGGTTGGATAACCGCCCAATTTGATGCCAAGAGTTCTGGCACACCTAAACAAATCTCGGGGAAAGTATCTAGTGGTGTCACCAGAATGGGACCAGGTCTTCTGGATGTCCGACCTCAAAAGCTCAAGCGTTGAAGCCCCCTTAGTCATTCAGAACCTGCGGAAGGTGTTAATAGATGTAACAACGGGCTAACCGCCTCCACACGTAGACAATTTAATCCTGAAAGTATGGATAGTTGGGGCTGGGGAAGAAAGGTAGTAGATTGGTCTGTGGAAGAAACAAATTTATTGAGTAAGGGATGGAGAGATTCTACATTAAAGACCTATTCCCCTGCTGTCAAGAGATGTCTTCTTTGGTGCAAACAGAATGTTATCAATCCTAGAAATCCTCATGGTTCTTGCTTAGCGAGATATTTCGTCAATCTTTACTTGAAGGAGAAATTGGCTTCTTGTACCATCCTTGTTCACAAGTCCGCCATATCAAACTTTTGTGATCCGGATTTTGCTGAGTCTACCAAACAAATTTTGTGTGCGATTTTTAGAGCTAGCTGTTCTTCCCAACCATCTTCTGAAAAACCACCTATATGGGATTCAAGGTGCGTGTTTAAATGGTTAGCAGAAAATGCGTTTAAGGACAAGAACTTGTTTGAGGCCTCGAGGCGAACAGCTTCCATTTTACTTTTGGCGTCAGGTAGAAGAGGTCATAACCTCACACTTTTAAAGATATCATGCGATAATTACATAGAGAAGGACGGATATATGATTTTGCATCCTTCTTTCGGGTCCAAGACTGATTCAGCCAAACAGAGACAGTCTAGTTGGCAGTTAATTTGCCATTCAAACAAGAAAGTCTGTCCAGTTTTCTGGATAAAACAGTTGATTAGACTCTCTCAAGCGAGGAGAGCTCTCGTTAGCAACTTAGATAGTTTGTTCGTAACTATTAATGGGCCTGTAAAGCCGGCATCAAGAACAGTAATTGGGAACTCGGGTTGAGAAGCAAACAGTAGATGACATTTTAGCGAGAGGCAACTGGAAGGCTGAGAACACGTTCCGAAAACGTTACTGCAGAAAGATAATTTCAAATACGAATCTCAGTTTACCTTTTCTTTTCAAAACTTTAAGCCAATATAATTATTAACTGTTAAGTTATGTATAGTCTCCAAGACTCTTGAGTTAATATAATTTTTGTTATTCATCATAGGGTTGTGGGCAAACACCAGCAGATAACAAACAGGTCTTCAACAACGACGCTGTGTGTTTTCGGAAGGTAAATAATAGGCCGGTTTCACACTAAAATAAAACCGATATTATTTGCTGTAAAACACACAGCGTCGGAGCATGTTCCTTGCTGGTGAAGACACTATGAGGAAATGTAAATAAACATTCATAGTTCAAATAAGTGGCCAAATTATTATTAATTCAACAAATCTCTTTTATTAAAAACAAAAAAAAACTGAAAAGTTCACCTACATACATACACATTTATCTAATAAAAACAAAACAAAACTTCGTAGAATTCAAACGTGGATCGTACACCTGGGTACTATAAAAGCTTTGTTTATGTACCCGCTCTAACCGAAAACTTCAAAAAGATTATCGGCAACAAAGCTGAAAACGTACTCCTCGCTTATAAATCCACCCAAACGCTTGGTCATCTTTTTTCTAAACTTAAAAGTCAAACCTGACAAAGCCACTGATGTAATATATAAAATCAACTGCAAAGGCAAACCCGACGATCCTTGAAATTTATGTTATATTGGTACAGCCAAAAAATTCTTCGGCAACGTATATCAAACCACAATTCGGATATTAAATCCAATAACCCTGGGAAGACTGCATTGGACAGCCACATTATTGAAAGCGGTCATTCTCCAGACTTTGAAGATGTGAAAGTTCTCCAGACTGAGCGACACGTGTCTAAGCGATACACACTTGAAACGCTGCACATCATTAACAACAGCAACAACAAGAATTTCAAACTTGACACGCAAAACATATCGGCTGTATATTGCTCAGTAGTCTCTGACTAAACGTCATATAATTGTTTTTGTTGTATTTTGATATTAAGTAGAAAAGACTAAACTTCATTTTGAAGTGTATAAATTTAATGTTATTTAAAATAATTTTTAATTTTACTTAATGTAAATCCATTGTTTTTTATTTCAATTGCTTACTCAACGTAAGTTCATTGTTGATTGATTTAACAAATCTGTTATAATGGTAATTTTTGTTTTTATGTGTGGTAAAGTTCCCCTGAAGAAGGCAGCATTCCCTGCCGAAACTTCGGGAAAAGCTAATGCTAACTTAAATGTTTCATTGCCACATCCATTGTGACCAAAAAATCCAACGGAATAATAAGATTTTAATCTTATCCAAAAACCATTCTTTTCAGGTGTCAAAATATATTTAATATGTAACTTTTGAAAGTGGAGGGTGGCGTTTATGTTAAGGGGCCTTTAAGTAACGTTACTTAAATGTAAAAATTGATTGTAGATTATACTATGTTTCCACCGAAGGTTTATCTCAATTTAGATTAAATAAATCTATGTAGTGTTCCCACCACACAAAAAGATTAAAAAAGAGATTAACTTTGACAGTACCTCTCAAAATTCAAATGTTGTTTCATTTTTTCATGAAGTTGAAGTGAGACAGAAAGTTTCAAGTTTGGCAAAAGAAGCAAGAAGGGTTGGTTTTTCCAATGAATGTGTTCAGCGCGACATAAAATGGTTCGTAAAACTATTTGCCCTATGAAGATTTAACAAGATTTATTTGAAATCTTCTAGATTTACGAAATAAATTTGTATGGTAAATCTTCGAGATTTGAAGAAGATTATGGCAAATCTTATCAAATCTTGGTTTAGTGGTCGGTGGAAACATAGTATTACCGATTTCGCACTTGAAGAGCTATTTAGAAGTATTTTAGGCTAAGAAGGCTAACAAATGTCTTTATAGACGCGGTTGTTTCATTTATTCATAATTCATTTAAGGTCATCTTGTTTCAATAATTGGTCAGCCATAGATTTCTTTTCTGATTTTTTTAAGTTTTATTTTTCTCAAGGTCGTAGGGATTTTTAGCACCTCATTTGTTGGATGTTGGCAAAAAAAGTACATATACATGTGGGAACAAAGCTCAACTGAGGAGTAAAGTTCCTTGCAGATCACTCTAAATAATTCCGTTGCTGAGTTTCTCTCATTTCCTCTAACACTAGTATTTTTTCGTTGTCATTAAATAAAATTCTTTCTCTTGTTATGTACGCTACGCAGTAAAGTCGAGCTAAGTTTGTCACACGATCTTTATAACGAAGTATTACTAAAATACTTTTACACACATACATTTTATCTTCATAATTAAAAAAACGGAACTGAATTCCAATTTAAATAATATACGTTTTTTTATTTCGTGAAAAAATAAAAGGACGGAAAATACCCACATGGTGTCAGAAGTGAAAAATCGGTAGTGATAGTTTGCGAACCCATATAAAATTCGATTTTGTGAAATATTTATATAAATTTTTTTACTGTAAATCTAATGCTTAAAATTGCTTAAATGAAATATCATTACGTGCCAAAGTATAGTTATACACATACATTATGTGCATTAATCCTTATTTAATATACATAACGTGAAAGTGTCATACTCTTATTTCCCCAGTAACGAAAAACGGATATTTCCCCTGCTAAGTAAATAGCTTTCACACTAGTATATACCTATTACTGGAATTCGGTAAGTTCTTTCCAATTACTATATATACATATATATTGCATGATCGTACATAACATAGCACAACACCGAGAGCCAAGAACATTAAAGTAGGGGGAAAATTGAAAGCTTTCAAATCAAAGTTAATAAAGATTAGAATGAGAGTATAACTAGATTCGTAGGATTTAACCACTAAATGACCACATTAACACCTGAAAATCTTGAAACGCTCAGCACAAAAGAATTACAAGGTATTTTAAAAAGTCGTAATCTTCCAATACGATACAACCTAAAGTCAAATTTAATCAAACGATTAGAAAAAGCAAACGAGGAGAATTAAAATAAAGAAGGGATCGAAGAAGCGAGTGGTGAAGTCATGGGAAAAGGAGATGAAAATAAGAACGGTACGACAGGAATGGGAACAGTTTCAGGCGTTCTAAACAACTTTCAATTCAAAGACATTGAAGAAGCTTTAGACAGGTTTAGTGGAGAAAATGGGAAATGCAACGATGTTTGGGTGAAAGATTTCGAACATGTATCTGGTGTTTGCGGCTGGAATGAGGTTCAAAAATATTTGTATGCGCGGCGACTTCTTATAGGAGCAGCTAGATTGGCTTTGGAATCCGAAGTTGGTGTTTGCAGTTGGGTTACTTTAAAATTAATGTTGGACAGAGAATTCGGGAAAAGGGAGGCAGAAAATGTGCATACAATCTTGGAAGGGACGAAACGACTTGGAAACGAAACTCTACTTGAGTACTTCTATAAAATGAAAAAATTGCAGCTAGGGGTTCTGTTGATGAGTTGCATTTGATTAATTATATAATATCAGGAATACCAGATGATGCTTTAAGCAAAAGTGTTCTCTATCAAGCAAAAAATTAAAATAAGCTAAAGGGAAATTTGACCTCTTATGAGGATATGAAAGCGGAACAACTAAAAAATAGAACTTATTCTCAAGCTAGGGCTAGTGTCACTGGTAGGAGTAATTTCCAAAAATTCAACAAAGGTGTAAGAACTTTGGTGCTTTATCTCATCAAACTCAAAATTGCCCTAAGCAATCAATGGGAACAAGATGTTTTCAGTGTAGTGGTTTTTGCCACGTATCCGCAAACTGCCCGAACATAAAATAAACGTCATTAGTTTTCCCGATATCAGTACGAAAGTAAAAGTCAATGGAATGGAATTTCAAGTTCTAATTGATACGGGAAGCGATATTACAATTGCGAAGGAAAGAATAAGAAAAACTCTCGACATTGAAAGGATGGAATATGATGGAATCTCTGTGGTAGGGTTCGGTGATCAAAATCGACAGACTCTTGGCGCAGTTGTCCTACATGCTGTCATAGACAACGAAGAATTTGAAATTCTGTGTCATTTTGTTCCGGATGCTTTGCTTTCAAACGATTTTTTACTAGGCAAAAATTTTATTATGCAGGTAAACCTTGTTATTGAAGGTGGAGTTGTTAAAATTTATAAAAAAAAAAATTGATGAAAATCAAAATCCACTCGCTAGAATTAATCTGATTTCAACAAATACCGATTATGAAACTCTACAAGAAAACCTTAATTCCATACCATGTCCTAACATAAGAAGGGAAGAAAAAGATTTGATAAGCTCATACGAACCTAAGCGACCTGAAGTATCATGCATCACAATGAATATTGTTTTGGATGAGGAAACTATAATATATCAAAGGCCTAGGTGACTCGCGCCCTTAGAAAAGGAAATTTTTGACAAACAAATAAAAGAATGGCTAGAACAAGGCGTGATCCGAAAGAGTAATTCAGAATTCTAGAGTCCAATCGTTCTTGTTCGTAAGAAAGACAACACAATGCGATTGTGCGTTGATTATCGCAAGCTTAACCGGCACATTATAAAAGATAGGCAGCCTTTTCCAAACATTGAAGAACTTTTGGAGCAGCTCTACGATTCTAAGAATTTCACTGCACTTGATTTGAAAAACAGATTATTTCATGTTGACATCGAAGAAAACAGTAGAAAATATACTGCCTTCGTAACGCCAGACAACCTGTACGAGTTTAATAAAGTTCCTTTTGGCCTATGAAATTCTCCTGCTGTTTTTCAAAAATTTATAAATGCGATATTCAGAGAGTTGTTTAGACGAGGTATTGTTTGGATCTACATGGACAGTTTAATTATTGAAGCTAAGAATCCATTTGAAATGCTAGATAGGTTTAAAGAGGTTATGGCCTTAGCAAGTGATTTTGGACTTATTATAAATTGGAAAAAATGTCTCTTCTTTAAAGAGGAAGTCTCATTTCTGGGTCATGTTGTAGCCAACGGTACGATCAAGCTCTCCGAGGAAAAGACTATCGCAGTTAAATTATACCCAGTGCCCAAAACAGTTAAGGATGTTTTTCCGTTTTTGGGTTTAACAGGATATTTTAGGAAGTTTATTCCTGGATACGCAATTTTAGCAAAGCCAATATCAGATTTACCAAAAAGGAACGCAATTTTGTTTGGGGACCCGTAGAATCAAACGCTTTCGGCCAACTGAAGGAATTTTAGTGAAACGATTCTGTCCTCAAACTGTTTAACCCACTACTTCCAACTCAATTGCACACGGACGCAAGTAAGGATGGGCATGGTGCAGTCCTGTTGCAGAAACATGAAGATGAGGCATACCATCCGGTTTTCTATTTCAGCTTTAAAACCAAACAATCGGAGAAAAACTATCCAAGTTACGATCTAGAAGTTTTGTTGCTTGGTCTAAAATTTCAAATATTTACTGATTGTAAAGCTTTTAAACAAACCATGGAAAAGAAGGTCTTAAACAGTAGGATTGCACACCGGGCCCTACAGTTGGAAGAATTCAATTGTGACGTTCAACACAGATCCGGATCAGCCATGCGGCACGTAGACGCTCTCAGTCGATATCCCCCAGTTGTTCTCCCAATCGAAGATGGTACCCTTCAGCTAGTACGAAAAGCTCAACTTAATGATGAAGGATTTAAAGCGATTGCAACTATTCTCGATACAGGACCGTATGAAGACTACGTTAAGAGGAACGGACTTTTATGCAAGTTCAAAAATGGAGACTACTTACTTTGTGGTCCGAAATCTCTACAAAAACAAATTGTTCTCGACGTTCACAATCAAGGGCACTTTGCCGACAGAAAAGTAGAAAAAATTTTAAGTCAGTATTACTTTATTGCAAACTTATCGAAACGTGTAGCAGAAGTAAGAAGTAACTGTCTTCCATGCATCCTAGCCACGAAGAAAAGCGGAAAGTTGGATTCATTTCTACACCCTATAGGCAAAATGGATCAACCTTTACATACTGACCATTTAGGACCCTTTCCGTCAACAGCTAAGAGTTATCAGTACCTTTTCGTTATTGTCGATGGTTTCACAAAATTTACATGGATTTATCCAGTGAAAAATACGACTGCGGAAATCGTTTTGCAACGACTAGATCTTCAGGCAGAGGTCTTTGGGAACCCACATAGGATAATTTCAGACCAAGGAGCGGCTTTCACAGCAAACTCATTTAAGGATTACTGCGGTTCACGAAATATTGAGCACCATCTGATAACGACTGGAATTTCACGTGGGAATGGTCAAGTGGAAAGGTCGAACCGAGTTATTATACAGATTTTGACCAAACTTAGCATTGAGGATCCTTTAAAATGGTACAGGCATGTTTCCAGAGTCCAGCAAGCTATCAATGCAACTCCATCAAGAAGCACCAACAGACCTTCCTTTGAACTTCTTTTTGGTGTGAAGATGTTTAACGCGATGGACTTAGAACTTAAAAATGCATTGAAATGCGCGAAAAGATAAGGAATGAAGCGAAGGAGCAGATACATAAGGTTCAAGCCGAAAACAAGAAGCTCTATGATAGAAAGCGAAAACCTGCTACTAGTTACGTTCTTGGTGATTTAGTTGTTATTCAAAAAACGTAATTCTAACCAGGACAAAAACTATTCCCGAAATATATTGGACCGTATGAAATAATCAAAGTTAACAGAAACGATCGATACGTTGTTAAGGAAGTTGGTCAACATGATGGTCCAAATCAGACTTCGACCGCTGCTGACCTATTGAAACGATGGAAGAAATTAACGAAAGATGATGATGACGATAGCGCTAGTGAAGATGTTGTAGAAGCCTAGAACCTAACGTCTGGGACAGACTTTTTCCAGGATGGCCGATTGTGGAAACAAAGCTCATTTGAGGAGTAAAGTTCCTTGCAGATCATCCTAAATAATTCCGTTGCTGAGTTTCTCTCATTTCTTCTAACACTAGTAGTTTTTCGTTGTCATTAAATAAAATTCTTACTCTTGTTATGTACGCTACGCAGTAAAGTCGAGCTAAGTTTGTCACACGATCTTGATAACGAAATATTACTAAAATACTTTTACATACATACATTAAATCTTAATAATTAAAAAAACGGAACTGAATTCCAATTTAAATAAAATTGTTTTTTTTCGTGAAAAAAACAAAAGGACGGAAAATAACCACATACATACAGTCACTCAAACTCATATTCGTACAGAAGCTAAAATGCAATTCTTTTGCAATTAATGCGAAGACCACAACAAAATTCGAGCTTTATTTGATTTGAAGTCAAAGATTTTTTAAACATTTAATATGAAAGGCAAAAAAAGCAACATACCTTGACAAAGAGAGGATATTTATTAACAGAACTCCGAAAAGCTAACTGATTCGAGTCAAACTCGTATTCGTACACCCAAAGTTTTCTTGGATTTAAACCAAAAACTAACATAATCTCAATATTTTGTTGCATATTCCATACTTTATATCACATGGTCTAGTCTATTTAGCAGAAATTTTGAAAACCTCTTAGTCTTATCTATTGCAATTCTAACAAATTTCCCAAAAACTTCTTTTTCAACACTTGCATTTCCAATGGTCTCTTCTCTAAGTGGTTGGTGTAATCCAAGAAAACTTTGGGTGTACGAATACGAGTTTGAGTTTTGTTAATAAATGTCCACTTTTTGACAAGGGATGTTGCTTTTTTTGGGCTTTTTATTATTATTATTATTATTATTATTATTATTAAAAATCAATAATTAAGAGCTATAGCTACCAGGACTATCAGCTAAAAATATAAATAAATAAAAAGAATTTAAGCAATTGATGAAGAATTAAATAAGTTTATCTAAATTTAATGTTTTAAGTAGTTTACATATTAGTTTTATATTTTCTTCGGATGGGTTTTTCAAAATGTCGAGTAAAGATTTGTTTTTAATGAAGACATGTAGAAAATTTTTAATTGAGTTGCAGTTAAAGAGTAGACGATAGATGGTGAGAACTTGTCTGTTGCAGAAGTGGCATGTTGGGGGATCTTTTTTATCAAATATGTGGCTATGGGTGACATTTGAGTGTCCCATTCGGAGACGTAGAAAACTACGAATCATGGATGTTGAGCAATTTGTAGGATAGACTGCCTCTTGAGCTTCTGGATTGATGTTGGTGTAATAGTGGTGATACATTGTCCATTGGTTTCCTCTTTCTATTAAAAAGTGTTTTTTTAACATATTTGATATGTCTTTTTTGTTAGGACATTTTGTTAGACATTAAGAGTGGTTCCTTCGCTGCGTCTTTGGCAGTTTGATGGGCAAACTCATTGCCTTTGATACGGGCGTGTCTAGGTATCCATAAAAGTTTCAATCTGTCCTTGTTTGCTATGAGTGTATCTCTTATGCATCGAATGGGTGGAGTGTTGTGTTTATATTTCTTACCGCATTAAGTGTAGAAAGGCTGTCAGTGCATATAATTGTTTTCTGGTTGCTGCTTTATTTTGTTGCTGACAGGATTGCAATGGATTCGGCAGAGAATACGGATGAAAAGTTTGGCAGTATACTTTTACAGAGAATTTGTCCAGATTCATCAACTACTGCGAAAGCAGTACCAGAGGATATTATTTAATGTTGAAGGACATTTAGGTATTCTTTTCCTGTTGAGCACTTGTTTCGCAACTTCTATTACTGGTGAGTTGCATGAAGATGTAATTTTATATAAAAGTTGCGCTGTAACAAAGCCATATCTTTCTTCAATGGAAGGTAGTCCGCATTCAATCAACATGTTTATAATTGGTGTTGTTCTGAAGGCTCTGAGGGCGAGTCTTATTGATGTGTTGTATTCTGGTTTGATGAGTTGAAGATTAGATTTCGAACATTTACCATAAACTGAAAGACCGTTGTCGATTTTTGATAGAATGATGGATTTTATAATTCTTACAATCGTGTTAATATGAGAACAACCAGACTTATTTGTTAGGTATTTGATAATGTTTGGCGGTCAGCCATCAGCCAAATAGGGGGAATAACATGTAGCATACGAAAACATGCACGTGCCGTAACTATTCGGGACTGGTGGAAGTGTGATCATAGCCTCTTCGTGGCGGCCGCTAGAAACAAGCCTTTAAAAAGGTTTGGCTAATATGATCGGGCTGGTTTCACAGGTTGGCAACAGGTTAATTCCCTGTTCCGTAAAACTAAAAGAATTTCGAGACCAACAACAAGCCTCGGAAACGGACTGATCTCACGACGACAACCCACGCAAAGAAAACGGAAAAATGATTTACGAATTTTCTTATGGAACGTCCGATCGCTCTATAGAGCTCGAGCTGCTCAGCAGCTAGCCGATGCCCTGTCAAAATATAAAGCTGACATAACAGCACTTCAAGAAATAAGATGGACAGGGAATGGTGTTCTACAGAAGAAAGATTATGACTTATAATTATTACAGCTGTCATACAAAACACCATGTGCTCGGGGTAGGCTTCCTAGTCGGCGAAAAAATGAAGTCTGCCATCATCGGCTTTAACGCTATAAGCGAAAGGCTATGCACCCTTCGCGTGCGAGGCAAATTTAAGAACATCAGCCTCATTAACGTTCACGGACCTACGGAGGAGTCCTCAGAAGAAGAAAAAGAGACTTACTACGAACAAGTCGAGAGGGCCCTCAATGCCTGTCCAAGGTATGACGTAAAAATCATCCTTGGGGATTTGAATGCAAAAATAGGTCGGGAGACGGTATTCAGGCATTACGCAGGCACCCATAGTTTGCATGAGAACACTAATGACAATGGACTTCGAGTCTTAGAATTGGCAGCATCGAAAAACATGGTCGTTGCGAGTACCAGGTTCCCGCGTAAAAATATCTACAAAGCCACCTGGGTATCACCTGATGGAGTCACTCGTAACCAAATTGACCACGTGTTGATAGACCGTCGCCACTACTCGAACTTGATGACGGTACGAACGTACCGAGGTGCCAATATCGACTCGGATCACTATCTTGTTGGTATGGTTTTCCGAGGGCGGATTGCCTTGCAAAGACGTATTGCATCCGCCGATCAGGTTCGAATCAACACGGCTGCTCTGCGCAATGAAAACACCAGTAACACCTTTGGTAATGCGTTAGGACTCGCCCTAGAACTGGGTAGAGTAAGTCCTGGAGCCAGTATGCAGTCGTAGAAATCGGAACGACTGGTTTGATGATGAATGCAAGCTAGCGACTGAACGTAAGAATGTTGCGTACCGAGCAATGCAACAATCTCATAGAACGCGGGCACGCGAAGACGAATATAAAGAGCTCAGAAGAATTGAAAAACGGATTCACAGACAGAAAAAATCAGCCTGGGAGAAGAACATAATCTGTGAAATAGAGAAAAGCCGAGAGCGAGGTCCGCACCAGGCGCGGAAGCTCTACCAATCCGTCCGAAACATGACGCAGTACACACCACGCTGCACATACTGCAAGGACGGAGAGGGAAATCTGATCACCGATCCTCAAAGCATACTGGAGCGATGGGAAGTGTACTTCAATGGATTGCTAAATGGTCAGCTCACTGCAGAAGTGGAGGCTCCACTACTTCAAGAAGAGTACCCTATGTTGCCGCCACCAAGCATAGAAGAGGTTGAGAAGGCTATAGGCCGGCTAAAGAAAAACAAAGCCCCGGGAGCCGATGGTATACCAGCCGAACTATTTCAACACGGTGGGCCAGTTTTACGTCAAGCAATTCATGACATTATAGTGCACGTGTGGAAGCATGAAGAAATTCCAGAAGACTTGCGAAAAGGTATAATTTACCCCATACATAAGAAGGGAGATGTCACAACGTGCAGCAATTATAGAGGTATCACGTTGTTGAGTACCGCCTATAAGATACTCTCCTCTATCCTACAAGACCGGATAACCCCATACGCTAAAACCATCATCGGACAATATCAGTGTGGTTTCATTCCAGGCAAATCAACAACTGATCAGATCTTTACCCTTAGGCAGGCGATGGAAAAATGTCTAGAATTTAACATCCCAACATACCACCTGTTTATAGACTTTAAGGCCGCCTACGATAGCATAGCCAGGGTAGAACTTTACAAAGCCATGAGAGAATTCGGCATCCCAAATAAACTGACACGACTATGTAGGTTGAACATGACCAACGTAACAAGCCAAGTAAAAATAGCCGGATTGCTATCCAAACCAATCGACATCTTTAATGGACTCCGACAAGGGGATGGTTTGGCCTGCCTCCTCTTCAACCTGGCGTTGGAGAAAGCAATCCGTGACTCTGGCACGGCAACAAGAGGGACCATCGTCAACAGGTCCAGCCAGATACTGGCTTACGCAGACGACATTGACATCATCGGAAGAACCGAGCAAGCTGTACATGATCCAGATCGAGCAGGCGGCACAAAATCTGGGGCTGCACATTAGTGAAGGTAAAACAAAGTACACGGTTGGTCAAACAATCAAGGTAGCGGAGCAATCCTTTAAATACCTTGGGTCAATAGTAGCAGCCGATAACAATATAGAAGAAGAAATACGCGGGCGGCTTCTCAAATCCAACAGAGCCTACTATAGTCTGTCAAAGCTCTTCAAATCCAGAAATCTCACCATAACTTCAAAACTGCTGCTGTACAGGACCATGGTCCTGCCAGTACTCACATATGGATCCGAGACTTGGGTGCTTAGCAAAAGGCACTCCGACCTCTTGGCCGCGTTCGAGAGAAAAGTCTTAAGGAGAATTGTTGGCCCCATATGTGAGGAAGGACGATTCCGGAGACGGTACAATCATGAATTGTACGCAATCTACCTTGAAGCAGATATCGTGACAAAAATTAAGCTCGGTAGACTCCGGTGGGCAGGGCACCTAGCTCGCATGAGCGAAGAGGAACCTGCTCGGAAAGTTCTTTGTGGTATATTCTATGGTAGACGACAGCGTGGTAGACCATGCTTGCGCTGGAGAGATGGCGTAGACCAGGACGCCCGGAGCCTTGGGGTGCGCAACTGGATGGCGGCGGCTCGAGACCGGGATGGGATAAATACAATGGTTCATAAAACTAAATTTGTTGTCAAAGATGACACCAAGAAAACATAAATGGTCTGCATTACAAATATCTATATTTTTAAAGTTTACATTTATATTTTTTGGGCAACTTGTTTTTCCACATATACGTAAAATATTGCTTTTATCAAAAGATATTATTGATGCCGATACTTTGCACCAGTTATCGATGTAAGCAAGAATATTTGAGAAATTGTCTATAATTTGTGAAATTTGCTTGGTTTTCGAAAGAATGATTAAATCGTCCGCATGTCTTACAGTTTGATATTTGGATAATATATCACTAATTTCATTAAAAGCAATAATAAAAATGACTACTGAGAGTGGTGATCCTTGGGGTATACCATTCATAAGGTTGTTGAGGTTAGAATATTCATTATTTACTCTTGTACGGAATTTCCTGTTTGTTAAGAACGATTTAATATAACTAAAGATATTAGGTCCCAATTTCCATTTTATTAATTGGTTTAAGACAACGTGAATCCCTATTCTATCAAACGCCTTGTCAAAGTCGATTGATAGAATTGAGATGTGGTTTTTAGTTAATAGTGACGAAGCTATAAATTCATCTATATATAAGAGAGCGTCAGTTGTGCTAGGGCCATATTTAAAAGCGACTTGGTTTTTGTTAGATTATTTTTTTCTATGAACCACTGGATTCTCTTAGCAATTATTTTTTCTAAAAGTTTCCCCATGCAAGGGAGAAGGGAGATCGGGCGATAGCTATTTATTTCAAGAGGGCTCTTTTTTGGTTTTGGTAATGGTGGCTGTTTTCCACGTTTGTGGTATAATACCCTTGTCAAATATGTGGTTATAGAGATAAAATGCGTAGTTTGAAATGCAATGGGCTGTTTTTTAGCATAGGGTATGATATGCGATCGAAACCGGGCGTTTTGCCCTTGACTAGGTGAAGGCAATTTTCCAGCTCTATTAGATTGATTGGTAATTCAATCAGTTTTGCCGAGGGTGATGTGCCCGCTGTAGACGGATAGGTTTGCAATGAAGTATACTTGGCTTGTAAGAATTCTGGAGAGAAGCTACTATCGGCCGACAATTTTGCCCAATAGTTTGCAAAATAATTCGCAATATCTGGGGATTCAGATAGTGTTTGCGTACCAGTTTTAATAATTTTGATTTCATAAGGTTTGTAACTACCCGTCAGAATTTTAATGTCGGATCAGAGTTTTCTGGGTGAGGAATTAGGATTTATATTATTAGTAAATATTTCAAAGGTGTTTTTTTGGCAATCTTGGCAGCTCTACGAAAACGGGCGTTGACTTTGCGGTAAACTATGAGATTAGCATCTGTTGGATGTCTTTTGAACAACTTCCAGGCGTTTTGTTTGTTCGTTCGTAAATCGCTTATTTCCTTGTTTCACCAAGGGACATGTTTTTTTGCTTGTGTTGTTGTGGGACTGTGGTATTGTGTAACTAGCTGCGACTTTAATGGATTTGAGGATTCTTGCTGCTTCTTGATTGATGTTTGTCGACACTTGTCTTGCAGACATAGAGTTCCAGACGCTTGTATTAAAAAGTCTCCAGTCGGCTTTGTCCGTGAAAAGTGGGTAGGGGTACCATTGTTAAGTAGTATAACGTCTGAATTTGTTAAAAAGTTTTCAAATATTTTACCTCTAGTGTTACTACAAGCGGAACCCCACTGAGGACTCCAACAATTTAAGTCGCCGGTAAGCAATATGGTGTTTGAAAGCCATTTACAATGTTCTCTAATTCGGTGGCAGAGAATGTTTGGTCAGGGGGGATATAAATGTTTATAATAGTTATTTTAGTTTTTAATTCCAATTCAACTGCTATTGCAGATAGATAAGAGTTTATTTGGATTTGTTTGTGATAAATTGATTTGTGTACTAGAATTCCGGTTCCCTGGCGTTCGCAGGGAGATTATGAAAATAGGCATTGTTTTGTTTGGGTGAGTAGTTTTTTAAATTTGATTGGGTTTGGGTTATATAGTATTAGGGTTTCTTGAATTGAAATGATTGATGGATATTGATCTTTTATTAATAATTGCAGCTCATGGTAATTATTGAAAAAACCGTTCATATTCCATAGCAGAACTTTGACCATCATAAAAGGAAAAGGCCCTTAGACACAATATGTGATCTCTTTATTTTATATATATTGTACAAAGGGTAAAAAAAGAAAAGTTTAGCTTTGAATTTAGGTATAAGGTGAGCTGGTTTTTTATGTGTGGAGCTTTCCGGCCGTGCGAACTGAACAGGTGGTGAATTTACTCCCTGTTCACGTCGCACGTCCGGAGATGCGGCTTTTGTTTTAATGGTTTTATTTTTTTGTTTAAGTCATGTCATCATCGTTAGACGATGTATATGAATAATACTTATTCATATGGATAAGATTTGAAGTTAGATGAGAAATAGGAGAAAGATTGACATTGAGATTAATTGCGTTTAATTCTGTTGTTTGGTTGCTGTGGATAGTGATAATTATTTCGTTGGTTTCATTACTTGTATTTTTTGGTGATTCTTGTTGTTTGCTTGATGTTGTTATTGTGGATGTAGATTGATTGTTGATGAGAAAATTCTATTGGAGTGTTGGATGTGGTCGTAGTCGATGCAGTAGGGATTGTTTTTTTATGAGGAAATTTTATTGGAATGTTGGCTTTATTGATTGGGTTATTTGATTTATTATTGGATTGGTTAGGTGGAGTGGGTTTGGATAGGTTATTTGAGGTTATATTTAGTGGTTTAGTTTTTGATGCAAATGTATCAAATGGTGTATTTATTGTTTGTGGTTTTGGGTTATTAAGCCCACGAATGCGTTTGGCTTTAGCCATGGAACATTTTTTTGCGGTTTTTATAGTTATTATTTCTTTAGCAGTTTTATATTCGGGGCATTCTTTAGAGGAGGCGGAGTGTGGAAGTTTGCAGTTAGCGCACATGGTTCAGGTACAGTCAGATGGTGAATGGGGTGGGAGGTAGCAATTAACGCACGTGGGTTCTCTGTTACAGCGCTTGCTCGTATGCCCAAGCAGTTAGCAGTTTTGCAACGCATTGAATTGGGTATAAATTCTGTAACCTTGGCTTTGTAAAAACCTATCTCTACTGATTTTTGCAGTGAAAAGATCAAAGGTGAATATCATTAACACGGACGTTACTTGCTTACCATTATCATTTTAATTAACCTTGTGATTACATTTCAGAGATGATTTCGGTTTCAGAGGAGAATAGGTAAACTTCCGTCGCGAAGTTGTGAAACTTGCTCGAATTCATTGCTGATGTTTTCAATAGTTTTTTTCAATGAAAATGGGTTCATTGATTTAATGGGTTTGTCTTTGTCTGTCGGAGAGATTATTATGAATTTTGGTTTTTTAGAGTTGGAAGTGGCGGATCCTAATTCATGTTTTTTTGATGGGTTTGTATTATTGGGAGGTTCATCTTCGTCAAGACGCGAAAATTGGTTTCCCTTTTTTCTCGGCCCGTGGGCCATGGTTATCACTTTAAAAAAGTCGCACTAGTTTACACAGTTGAAATAACACGAGGTATACCGAAGTGAGTCGGAAAAATAAAAACACGAACGGTATTAAACCGGTTAGCGCTGGGCAGAAAGAGAGGAATGCACAGACAATTGAGAACGATCTTATCGGCTCGAAAGTTAGTCGGTGACGGGCTTTTTATTAAATGTTAATAAGATCTTTGACTTCAAATGAAATAAAGCTCGAATTTTGTTGTGGTCTTCGAATTAATTGCAAAAGAACTGCATTCAAGCTTCCGTACGAATATGAGTTTGAGTGACTGTAGTAGTCGTATCCAATCAAAAAATTTCCAAAGACAAATTGGTATTTTCAATAAATATAGTATGTATGTAATTAAACGCGTACTTTGGGCCGCTGCAGTTGAAGTACCGTATATAAAAAAAATTACGCATGAGTCGTAGTTCTGCTGAATCCGGTCTTATATTTAAAATTGTGTTTGTTCGTTAATTCTTGTCTATTTTTAAAGGCCAAGGCAAGCCAAACTATACATTTTAACAAAACCGTTATATTCGGCCTGATGATCCAGAGCCAATGGGTGGTCAACATGGCCTCCAGCATAAATATCAAATATGTATTTGCTTTGTTGCTATGCTGATGCCGATGCAATGCATCAGCAACAACGCATCAAGAAATTTCTTGATTCGGGTTAGCCTAAATTTTGCGCATCATTTCATGCAAGTTTGCAATAGTGCACGTTTCACAAAAATTGATGATGGTTTAATGTATTTATAAATGTTTGACGAGGCCTTTTGTGAATCATTTCCATAAAGATACGTTTATGAATTAACATATTAATTCTAGCCATACAAAATTTAAATTGGCCAAGCCGTCTACATTTGTATTATTTGATCATGTACGTACAGCCATGGCCAAAATAATAGCAACACTCCCTAATTTTTAGTAATATTTTATGTAGTACTTATATTAGGCAAATATTCAAAAATGTTTAAGTTGTATATTTGTGGTAGGTACTTTGTTAATTTTGTTTATGTAAAATTTTTGAAAACTTAAATGGGTTTGCAAAATTTCCTAGTCCGTCTGCAGTAATCTTTGTCACAAGCTGGTCATAAAAATAGCAACACTTTATTTATTTAACAAAAAACAAGAATTTCTAATAACCAATGTCATTTTTCTTTATTTGTTAGCAGAGAAAATTTAATATTTAGTTAAAAAACCCTTTATTTTTTAAAACTGCATGTTTTTGATTCGCCATAGAGCCTACCAACTTCTGGAACTTTTCCTGGGGGATCGAATACCACATTTCTTGGACAATTCTCCAGAAAGCGGCTTTGTTGGAAGAGTTATGTTTACTAATAACAATCTTTAGCTCATTTCAGAGGTTGTCAGTAGGATTAAGGTCCGAAGATTGTGAAGGCCACTCAATAACGGCCATTTTGTTTCGTTGAAACCAGAGCTTTGTTGACTTTGTTCTGTCTTTGGGGGTTGTTGTCTTGTTGGAAACGCGATTTAATGGGCTTATCTTTATTGTCCCACTGCAGCATAACAGTCTGCAATATGTCCACATACGACACCGTTGTGATTATACCATCTATAACAAATACTGGCCCAACGCCCCACCAAGAAAAACAACCCCATAGCATTATGCTTCCACCTCCATGCCTTCGGTTGGTTTTGTGTACCTCGGATTGTAGGTCTCAGACTTTGGGCGGTGGGCAAACTCTTTACCATCTATTCCGAATAAATTTATTTAATCCTTGTATGTATTTGACCAATTATTTTAATAATTTTTCAGCTTTTCTTACCAAAGTAACTCTATCTCTTCCAGTCATTTTAGATTAGCGCCCTCTGGTTTCTTTGGTTTTTCTGGAGTTTATAGCATTAAACACTAATCTTGCAAAGCTTCCAATGAATGTTTGCTATTTTTCTAATAGATTCTCTCCCCTGTTATGCATGGATAAAATGGCTTCACGTTGATCTTCAGTTCAGTGGTTCGCAATACCCATTGCGAAGTGTAATTTAAAAAAAAAAAATACTAAAAATTTCAAAACTATTCTAAGACTAAAATCTCACCAAAATTTTGTCTTTTTCAATCAACAAGCTAACTTTTGTAAGCTTTTTTTAATATGTTGCTATTTTTTTGGCCAGCTAATTTTGTAGTTGCGATCAACTTAGTGCAGAATATGACTAATGCCTTTTGTTTACTCGGAAGATTAAACGTAGAATAGATTGATGATATAATTACCGTTGGTATAATGCAGACATTTTTTCACTCATCCAACTATCTAAAGTGCAACATACAGTATTACTGTCCGGCTGGGGCTGGCGACACTTAAAACGTCTTGGACCCCAAAATTCTTGATCAGTGTAGTTCGCTTTAGTTTATATATGTAAGAAAGTGGTTATTCCTGCGAGACAAAAATCTAGAAAATAACCTTTTTTAGCCCCCTTCCCTACCCTCAGCAACAAATGAATCCTACCAGACTATTTAATTTGAAATCAGTACTCATAGACCTCAACATACACGTCTGTGAATTTTGGTTATACATCTAAACCAAAAAAATTGCTTTGGGCTCTCGGTCTATTAGTACTCCAACTAAAATAGCAACTTAGGTACGTGGGTTACCATCAGTGAACCAGAAGAAACGTATTGTCAAGATTTTCGGCATGACACTAAATTACAGTAGTGTTTGATATTTATGGGCCTATTATATATGACAACTGAAATGAGTTGAGTTGTCTCTGCGAAAATTTAACCTTAATTTAGTTCTCTACGAGAGGAAACGACACAAACTTGTTCGTATTATGGAAGATACCTAATTTGATTTGAATTGAAAAGTTACTTGATGTCCCCTCAGGCATTTATTTTACTTCAAAATATTGTAATCAGTTGTCATCCATAATAGGCCTATTAAGATATTTGGCGATTTATACAAAAAATTCATTGCACAAATTAAAATTACCTGGACTACATGAGGGTGAAGCAGACGTCATCTGCATTAACAAAGCCATTTGTTGTCTTTCTGACATTGGAGTACTCGGACTTGGTCTACCAGATATGCCCGAACTATTACCAAATCCTCTGGGTCTAGGGGGGGGCATAGTAGTCCTGCGATAGCATATTAGAAAAATATTTTCCCCTGCAAAAAGCTTTATAATACTCACGCAAATTGGAAATGATAGCCAATTTTTACAAATCTATTTCTAGGACGTGTTTAAGTCAAATAAATTTCATTTAAAACAAAATAAAAACGTATAACAACGGCAATAATTATTCATCCAAGTTTCTGCTTTCCAACGCAATTTAGCAATCAAACAAATAAATTTGATACAAATAGCAATCCAAAGATAATACAAATAAAGATAGGAAATAAAAATATAAATCAGCTGATGTATAAACCCAGAACCAAAGACACTCCAAAGATGCCAATTAAGCCCGAACCACACTATTCTCGTGTGGTGTGTTGGGGAGTAGTGTGTCGCTATCGCGTAGAGCCATAATTATTTGGTATCGTGTGATGTGTTGGCAGAGATTATGAATAAAGATTGGAAACCTTGTCTGTCATTCGGGTTTGCCAACAAGCTAAGCTAAGGTGAAGTAAGTAAGTTGCATTAGTATGCGTGTTTCAACTCATACTAGTGCAACTTATTGATTTCCACCACGATATTTTAAGAACTTGATGAGTTTCAATGGGCACGTTCAAAAACTAATAAAAATGGCGAAACGAACTATCAAGTGTTCACGACACCTAAAATCATTTGGTTTTAAAGTTGCATTGAAGATCTTGAACAATTATATGAAAAGGGTAGTAAAATAATAATCAAAAATGCAAATTTACAATTATTCAATACTCAATTAACGCAGTAGTTCAATTTCATCGTTTAGTGAGAGAACAGAATATTGTAAAAAGTCTTCTTTTCATTTGCTGTTGAAGGTGATGCTTTAGGAGTATTCTTTGCTTTTCTATTTCATTAAGAAATACTGAACACTGAATTTAAATTTATGTACATAAATATAGAGCCTTTCGTCGGATTACTCCTCAAAGTGATTTTAGCCATGGAACATACAATATTTTTTATATTATTTTATTACTATTTAATTCTCTTACACTGTTTGCATCATCCGATCCGATCTGGGGACCGATTCTGGTTCTGTGAATAAGTGAATCGAATAAATTGTTTTCACATTCGCTGTCATGCTTTGCTTTCACTTTTTCGATTCACTTGGTACAAATGAGCGATTCTGGTTCAGTGAATGAAAATGGTGTGGTGAATTCAATACCATTTGCCGTGGTGGATAATTTGTTGTTGTCTCGTATGACTTTATCTACAATTGTGAATGCTTAATGTCAAAACGCAATTATTATTTTTCATTGTTGTTTCAATTTTGCCAACCGCTTATACATTTGTGATTATATACATAATATATTCAATTGTTTTTATAGGTTTTTAATAATGAATTCAATTTTTATGAGAATTCTTATGGAAAGAAATAGGAGAAATTCTCAGAGGTTTGATAATTATTGGTGCCTCATATATATGTATTTTTGTATTGTATTAATATACATTTTTGTTTTGTGGGAGAAATATGAGAATTATCAAGCGAAATTTGAGAGATAACGAAAATCCTTTCAAAATGATCACGGAGGAGCATTTCATACAATTGTATCGCTTTCCGAAACATTTATGCAGAACACTGATCGATGAACTAATCCCATTTCTTGAGACATCAACAAAAATTCATGCTGATCAAGTGGTACCTATCATGTGCAATCTCTAAATTTTATTCCAAAAAACTAATCAAAAATTCTCTTTGTGCTTATGTCACACTCTTTCCTTTACTTTTTTTCAATAAAATCTCCATATCTTTCGTTTTCATCTATTCACTTTGAATATTCACCATCGAATAAGAGCATGAAATCGAATTAAGGTAAGACCGCACTCGACGGAACTGCACTTCAGCGGAACTGCGCGACACTGCGCATCACTATACAGCACTTTTTTGATATACCGCACTTAATATGAAGCAACGCGACAGTACGCTTCAAATTATGCATTTGAAATGTTACATTGACCTTGCATTTTGTACAGGACAAAATTTTGTTTGTTTAATATGTAGTGTGGGTCAGTGTGAGTATACCATTTGGTTTTCGGTGTTAAAAGCCCCCCATTTGGCCGCCATCTTGGAAAATGTGGTGTAAAATGTTTTTTGGCTATATCTTGAGAACCATAGGTGTCACAGAAAAAATGTTGACAAATTGTTGATGCAAAGTTAACACAACATCTCAATGGACCAAAGGGGGGGGGGGTGGAAGACGCCCCTCCCCATACAAGTCTTTTTTGTATCGACCCAACCTACATGCTCTAGCTTTTTGGCTCACCAGAGGGTTTTCTCAAAAAAATTAATAGAAAAAAAGTTATAACCCCTTAATGATATTTTTCGTCGAAATTTTCGTTTATTTTTAGTTATAACTTTTTTATTTTCAATTTTTTGGCAACAAAATTTGACTAACCCTGAGGCCACACGAGCAAGTACTGGCAAGCAAGTTGGGTTCATACATTGCCTGCCAAATTCGTATCTGTGTACTGGCTGTGACGTAGTTGGCACTCCACTTGCCAAGCAAGTTGCTTGCAAGTAGGTCGTTCTTTTTCTCTACTATAGTAAACAATTTTGGTTGATCTTTCAAACAAAATGGATTGAAAAAATCAAAATGCATTTGGAAAGAATATTAAAGAAAAATGCAAAAATGGTTAACAAACTTTAATAATTGAAATTATGGACAACGAAACATAAGAGGGAATAACATATACTTTAACTAAAATTCATGTAACAAATAAAAAAACTACAGATGTCAAAATACATTTTTTTAGCTATCTGTCTGTTAAGCACAAAACTTTCAAATTCCATTGAAGGTTGTAAACGATGTCAATGGATAAAAAAACCTCTAAAAATCCGAATTTTTTTCCATTTTATTTTCCGCTCTGGAAAAATGGATTTTTAGGGCAATCGGTTGACATTTGGAACGAAATATTCTCGATAGAATCAAATATAATTTTTCCCCTATCTGTAAAGCCACAAACTTTCAAATTCCGTCCACGATGTCAATGGATTAAAAAACCTCTGAAAATCCAAAATTTTTTCCATTTTTTTCTGCTCCGGAAAAATTCATTTTTAGGGCAATCGGTTGACATTTGGAACGAAATATTCACGATAGGATCAAATATAATTTGTCCTCTATCTGTCAAGCCATAAACTTTCAAATTCCATTAAAGGATGTCTACGATGTCAATGGATTAAAAAACCTCTAAATATCCGAATAATTTGATATTTTATTTTTGAAAAGGGCAATTTTAGAGCTTTTTGGTAATTTGTAACGAAATATTCGCAAATGTCAAATATTCTGTCAAGCAATGTCAAGTTTCGTACGAAAGTGAATTTTAACATTTTTAAAATGAAATCAAATTCCACACTAAATTTATTTTAACTTATTTTTTGCACAAAATCTAATTAATTCAGAAATTTAAATAAAAAGAACGATGATTGTTGACTATAGTGTAAAAAATGAACGCCCTACTTGCTTCTCTACTGGCTGCTCAACTGGCTTCGAAAAAGGCAAGCCAGTTGACGAGCAAGTTGCTTGGGTTTATATGTGTTAGTGAAAAAATGTGAATGTATTGCAACTTGCTTGCCAGTACTGGCTCGTGTGGCCTCCGGGTAAAGTTGTAGAGAATTTAATTTTCTATAAAAAAGATGTTCACATTTTTTATGTGAGACCTATGGTTCTCAAGACATGGCGAAAAAACATTTTACACCACCTTTTCCAAGATGGCGGCCAAATGGGGGGGTTTTCATCCTTGAAAACCAAATGGTATATTCACGCTGACCTACCCTACACATTAAAAAAAAAAAATATTATGCTGTACAAAATGCAAGGTTCGGCTAAAATTTTGTAATATTTCAACCGACTCTCGACGCTTGCTATGTCGCACTTGCGGCAACGGAACTGCACGGCGCGGCGCCACGCGACATAGTTGCCCAGATTATCAACTTTGCCGCTTAGGGCCGTGCCGTGCAGTTCCGTTGCCTCTTAGTGCGATATAGCTCATGCAATTTCATACAAATAATCTTTTGCCGCGTCGTGCAGTTCTGTTGCCGTGCAGTTCCGCTGCAGTGCAGTTCCGTCGAGTGCGGTCTTACCTTTATTCATATGAATGTTTTTGACGTTTGGTTTCACTTTTTCGCAGAACGAGAATCGCATTTATGCATGAAAGAGTGAAAAGCTATTCGATTCACTTTTTCACAGAACTAGAATCGGCCCCCTGTTCTAACATTTGTTTCTCTTATTAAATTGTATCTGTATTCTGTATTTACCACTCTTTCTTTGACATTTCACCAAACCTCATCTTCTACTTTTTAACTCTGTTTACCCTTGCCCCTTTCAACGCACAGATGGCACTATAGTTTTCCCCCAGAATTTCATACCTCGTTGACACCGCATGAATTCAATATTCTTATGGAATATTTCCGGGCTATAGCCTAATTATTCACTAAGCTGCCAACGTCGACACAATACTCCACAATACACCACACGAGAGTAGTGTGGTTCGGGCTTTAGGCTTTCCAGAAACTTTCTTTAAGCCTGAACCACACTACTCTCGTGTGGTGTGTTGTGGAGTAGTGTGTCGCTGTCATTCCAATGTATTTCATATATTTCGACACAACACATCACACGATACAAATATGGCTCTACGCATAAGAAATACATAAGACCGATAGCGACACACTACTCCTCAACACACCACACGAGAGAAGTGTGGTTCGGGCTTTAGCCGTGTTCCATTGGGCCTTGCAAATTACTTTTTAGTACTTCCCAGTAGATGATGAATGGAATGCTTTCATTTTCCCAAAAGTGAAATCTCACCTCAATATCTATTTAATTTCGGTTTTGTTTTCTTATTTTACTTTAAAATTAGAAAAATGTCAACAACAATAATCTATTACGTAATTTCTTTTGATTGTGGATGTCTTTTTCTTGTTTGGAAACATTCTGTTACTAGATTAATGAACTACTTTGAACTACTTCGACCAGTAGAAGTAGTTGACTGCAGCCAGAAGTACTTGGCAGTAGATACTGGAGTCCAAAGGAACACACCTTTTGTCTGTTCTTCTAACTTTGACATACAAAAATGCAGGGAAAACAAACAAACGACCAATCACATGTTTTTTGTTTTCGTAAACCCCGTAAACTGCATAAAGGCTTAACTACATAAGCCTAAAAAGTGAAAAAGTACAAAAGTGAAAATTTTCAAACTCATTTTGGAATAGTTTTTCTGACTGGAAAACTTATAAAAATGATGCAGAAAGCTTAAATTTTGGTCTAAAAAAAATGTGTATATTCTTTTTCACCAAACAACTGCGCTAGCGGGAAATCTTTTGTACAAAAGTACTTTTTGGCTTATGTAGTTAAGCCTTAAGTTTATCACCTTTTAAATCAAATGTCAAAATTTGTATGGAAAATTGTACACGCAGGGCAAAGTTATAATGGCCTTTTAGATTGGAGTCAGAATGTCAGTTCTTCTTCTGAAAAGAAGAGAAATTTGCTTCTGATTCAGAATCGTTCCAAAAGCGTTCACACGTGTCAAATTGTTCTTCACAGATTGGTTTTTAGGTGCGTTCATGTTCATGCGAAGTGAAGCAAACATTTACGCAAATACGAAGTTCGTAAATATATCTCATTGCATGAATACCCCTATTGTTTTCTTTTGCTTAATTGGCAGTGACGTGTGGTGGAAATTCCAAATTCTCCGTAAGCTTCACCCAGAGATTATTCACCACAGATTATGCTGGATTTACACGACTGACAAATTGGCAATTTTCCGTCAGTATACTGCCAATTTGACAGTCGTGTAAATCCAGCATTACAGATATGAAGATGAGAATGCCCCCTTTCACACAAGGAAACTGAGTTGCCAACAACATTCAGTTTGTGGGTGACAAGGGCAAGAAGTAAGAGGGTAAAATGAAATCTCCCCGGTCAACGATTGAAAGAGATTTTTTTGGCATTCCTCTTCACACACACAGTAGAGTGTGTTCAACCAAGCTATTTAAAAGGAAACTATAGAAAGTTTGCACGATTTTGTTTCTTCGTGTGAAAGGTACAGGAGATTTTTAAGGAAATTAAAAGAAAACGTCCAAAAAATCTCCAGAAACTTGTTCCCTCGTTAAAAAGGGGACAATTTTTCGTACGTTTCACCCTCCAAAACTCATTTGTTTACATTAGCCGTTTTTTATTATCAGAGATGATCCATATAGATCACGTGTGACTGCTTTTCAACGATGCAATTTCTTCTTTCGATTTTTAAGCACGTAAGCGAGGGACGTAGAAATTGCTGAGGTTGAACAAATTGCAGAGTTATCGCTCATTCTTCTTTCTGCTTTTCCTTGTTGGTCGAATGTGCTTTATTTTCGTTGTTCGCTCAGATAACTTCGCTTAAGCACTGATCTCTATAATACTGATCTCTATAATAATTATTATTAAGCACTGATCTCTATAATACTGATCTCTATAATATTAGGCGTGTTTTTTTGCAAGTCCATATGGATTTGTCGAAAAAAACGACATCAGGACTTAGGAACATCTTACTTACAGTACGTAAGTCCCGATAATTATCTGGACTTAGCTAAGTCTGTATGGATTTAAGTTGTTGTTGTATTTACGTGTAAAACTATTAGTCCCGATGTCGTTTTTTTCGACAAATCCATATGGACTGGCAAAAAAAACACGGCTATTATAGAGATCAGTGCGCTTACGCAAGTGAGTAAAGAGTGTAAAGAGATGATACTTTTTCACTAGCACAAAAAGGGTATTCATGCAACGTCGGAAACTTTCCGAAGTTGTAAAATCGTAAAGTTTGCAACGCACGTTTCATGAATGTCCCTTAAAACATTTTGCGTAAATGATGTGGTAAACCAAACAGCTGATTCAGCCAATATGTCATAATGCCATTGAAAAAAAATGAACTTCGTTTACCATTTTCGTTTACTACGTTTACAACACAAATTCTTGTCGGAAAGTTTACGATTTGTTGGAAACGATTTTCCATATTAATTTTGACAGGTCGTTCACGACATTGTAAACTTTCCGACGTTAACGATGGTTTTCCGACGTTGCATGAATACCCTTAAAGTTAACTTTCATTAAAACTAACAGCCCGATTCTCCCCATCATCATTGATACCTCACAAGTCACGAGAGGCGTTTTTCTTTTTTAGTTCAGAGCAGAGCCTGAACTGTCAAACAAAAAATTGTGCTTCTTTCTTAGCTCAGAGCATTCGGAGCTCCAACTTTGTGTTTCTTTTTTCGCTCTGACCAAGTTCAGAGCATGTTCAGAGCGCGCTCTATGAGCTCAGAAAAAAATAACTGAGCAGATAGAGTTAAATGCTGAACACAAGCATTTGACAGCTTTTAAGGTGTGCTTCAAAAATAGTGCAGAATGCTCAGAACTCAGAACACGCTTCGTTCAGAGGACGTTTAGAACATGCTCGACATGCTCGGACTCTGTTCAGAGCTCTATTCTGAACTAAAAAAGAAAAACACCTAAAGCCCGAACCACACTACTCTCGTGTGGTGTGTTGGGGAGTAGTGTATTTCATTTGCGTAGAGCCATATTTGTATCGTGTGATGTGTTGTGTGGAAATCTATGAAATACATTGGAATGACAGTGACACACTACTCCACAACACACCACACGAGAGTAGTGTGGTTCGGGCTTAAGGAGTCGCAACTTATGAGAGTCACAAAAACCATCGAAATTGTGATCTCCTTCATAGCAGGTCACAACCTTAAAGGAAAATGAGGCGTTTTTCTTTTTTAGTTCAGAATAGAGCTCTGAACAGAGTCCGAGCATGTTCTGAACGTCCTCTGAACGAAGCGTGTTCTGATTTCTGAGCACTCTGCACTATTTTTGAAACACAGCTAAACACTTACAGCTGTCAAATGCTTGTGTTCCACAACACATCACACGAGATAAGTCTGGTTTCGGCTTTAGGGATAGAAACGAGCACTCCATCATTACACATTGTTTTTGATATTTAAAGTGTTAATATTTTCGTATAACCATAGTTTGACAGTATTCCTCGCCCATTTGTGGTGGAAACTCTTCATCCTAGTCGACAACATCATCGTCCAACAAAACCATATGGAAGCAGTAATTCCTCAAGGAACACCTTCATTACTGAGCTCATGCAGATCCTGTCGATCAATACACACAAAAATTGAAAATGCCATGTAAATTATTGCCGTGAACTTACTTAAATTTAGGCAGCGCACTGTTGTTACATCAAAATGGATCAGTAAATAGTCGCAATTGATATTTCCATTTTTATTATATTCCAAAATCGCACGGAAGATATTATTGAATGTTGAGTTTTATTTTATTTTGTTTGCTGTCATAAAAAGTTCTGCTGGCCAATCAGAAGCTTCAAAAATTCAGAATTCTGAATATTCAGATGTACGTTGAACTCGCACTTTGTACATTACACAGTGCTGCCAAACATTTTGCTAAGCCCCGTCGTCGTTTTTTTCGACCAATTTCCCCCGGGCTTGCATCAAAACACGGCTTTTATATCCTCTAAGGCCTGCCACCCACTAGGCAACTTTTACATTAGCCGCGTTTTTTTGCAAGCCCGAGGGAATTTGGTCGAAAAAAACGTCGTCGGGACTAAACAATTTACATGTTAAATACAACAACAACTAATCCCCAGCGCGGTTAGCTTAAGCGCACAGAATTCTCGGTGCTTAACTCTGGGACGGGATTAAAACTGTGCTACCAAATCCAACTTTGTATTATGTGGCTTTCGTTTCGACCACTTCAGATTTGGGTAAAACGCACACAAAACGTGATTTTATTTTGTTTTATGATTGTATGAGTGCCTTTTTTAAAACGACACTGGGTAAAAGTGACTTTTCTTTGATATGTGTGCAAGTGCGTGTGAAAATCTGTGTAAATCTTGCTAAAAATCGAGATCTGCAAAATCGACTTCAGATCGACAAAAATTCGGTTTTTTTGGTGGAAAGGAAAGGAAAAACTTGCCACAAATCAAAAAAATCACAGAAAAATCGATTTTTTTGGTCGAAACGAAAACCACATTATTTATCGATAAATTGTATAGAAATGTCAAAACGGACGTAAATCTGTTTTTTTTTTTTTTGGATAAAACGGAGCATGGACGATGGCGAAAAAGTAAGGATTGATTTCATTTTTAATTAATAATTGTTAAATAAAAGTTTGTTTTTTCGAATAGGCAGATGCGAATATCGGTTTAGGGTTCAACAAAAAAAAAGAAGGAAGAAAAACACCATAATGAGTGCCTTTTGTACTTCAGCTCTGGGAGGGTAAGTATGTATGTATATATCTACAAATAATATGCAATATCTTAAACTATCAAATTTAGCTATAGAAGACTAATATGCTTTTGCCTTTCAATTGTTATTCCTTAAGTTAAATTTGAAATAAGGTTCTTATAATATCTGTTAGTTAACGATCAAAGAAAAAGATAAAAAGATCTTTAAGACAAATGTTTGCAATAAATTCATTATAATTAATTGTTTTTGGTTGTTTTATATTTTATTAATAAATACACTTTAGGGGTATTCATGCAATGAGATATATTTACTAACTTCGTATTTGCGTAAATGTATGCTTCACTTTGCATGAACGCACCTATAAAGCAATCTGTGTATATCCTTATTACGTTGCTCGCGTATATAATTTTCCATACAAATTTTGACATTTGATTTACGAGGTGATAAACTTATGCAGTTTACGTGGTTTACGAGGCAAAATCATCGCGCAAACTTATCAGCCCTGCGTATATAATTTTCCATACAAATTTTGACAGTTGATTTACGAGGTGATAAACTTATGCAGTTTACGAGGTTTACTAGGCAAATACGACATTGCATGAATACCCCTTTTGTTTGTTAAGCTAGGAATTGTGAATTAAGCATTTAGGTTTGCTGATGCAAATTTGCACAACTCTCATCCGGACCAGTGGTTAGACAAATAATGGAAGACCAATTGGATGCATGGCATAAATTTGAAGCAGACAAGTATAAGAATAACTCGCTGAACACAATGTGATGCAGCTGCAGCCAAAAGAATAACTATAGGAGATATCCTTCACGAATCTTCTTTAATCCACGATCTTTTTTCTTACCTGCTTCGCCGCATCTCGATTCTCGATATATTTAAAAAATCTGTGTATTGCAGTGCTGTGAACGGCTGCATCTAAAGACATTGTTTTTGATATTTCAACAACATGACATACCCGGTCTCCTCTTTGTGCAGATGCAACCATGTGGAAGCACTAATTCCTCAAGGAACACCACAAACTTCTGACGAGCACCCTCATTACTTAGCTTATGCAGAAGACATCTTGTCGATAAATGCACATAAATTCCATTTTTATTATATTCCAAAATCGCACGGAGTACAGGTTGTGAAGAAATTTAGATTTTTAATTTCTGATGTTATTAAATGTTGAATTTTATTTTGTTTATGTGTCAGTGGTCCGTTCTTTTTCTCTAAAAAGTTAACTATTGTTAACTTTGGTCGTTCCTAAATTCTCAAATTGTTACATTGTGTAACATTCTGACGTCTTCAAATCGTTCCTAAATTCAATGTTGAGCTGTCAGAATGTTACACTTTGTAACAATTTCCAACTCATCTCGACGATATGAATTGAAATGTTAATCTGTCAAAAGCAGCTGAATTTGGAAATGTTTTCATTTTGTGGTTATCTTTTGTTTACTTTTCGTTCTTTTGAGTTGAAACTATATTAATTTTTGGATTTCCTTTTTCAATTTAATAGATTTTTACTGTCGATTTCGATTTTTGGAAACGAGTTCTGTTATTTTATGATGAATATTCTTTGTTTGATGTATTCTTTCGTTTATATTTCGGTAGAAATTTAACAAGTGAATTTGTGTCCATTTTGAATAAAATAAAATCTTATATTTCGCTGGAAGATTCCCTTTTTTTCCAAAAATAAAGTTTATTTAATATATAATTAACAAACTGTAAACATTTTTTAAGTATTTTTTGAAATAAATTTGATGCAATTTAATGATTTCTTTGATTTAAGGCTCTCCCAAACCAACGCGAAACATTCGGCGCGACAACGAAACTTCCGCCTGTCTTAATTTATTTACATGGAGATTAAAGGCTGTCCCAAACCAACGCGAAACGTTCGCGCGAATATGCGACGACTGAATAATGTTCGAAGATTCGCATCGCGCCAGTGTGGGAGCTCCCATTAATCTCCATGTAAATAAATTAAGACAGGCGGAAGTTTCGTTGTCGCGCCGAATGTTTCGCGTTGGTTTGGGAGAGCCTTAATGGGAGCACCCACCCTGGCGCGATGCGAATCTTCGAACATAAAGGCTCTCCCAAACCAACGCGAAACATTCGGCGCGACAACGAAACTTCCGCCTGTCTTAATTTATTTACATAGAGATTAATGGGAGCACCCACACTGGCGCGATGCGAATCTTCGAACATTATTCAGTCGTCGCATATTCGCGCGAATGTTTCGCGTTGGTTTGGGACAGCCTTTAAGGCTGCCCCAAACCAACGCGAAACATTCGCGCGAATATGCGACGACTGAATAATGTTCGAAGATTCGCATCGCGCCAGTGTGGGTGCTCCCTTTAATCTCCATGTAAATAAATTAAGACAGGCGGAAGTTTCGTTGTCGCGCCGAATGTTTCGCGTTGGTTTGGGAGAGCCTTTATTCAGTCGTCGCATATTCGCGCGAATGTTTCGCGTTGGTTTGGGACAGCCTTTATTCATTCTAAATGTATTTTCATTTTTTTCAACCCATTGCGTTTGACAGATCAACAATATTTTTAACATTGATCGTTCCTAAATGAAATGTTACACTGTGTAACATTTTTAACAATGGCACTTCAACATCTTTATTTGACACATTAACAATAGTTAACTATTGTATAGAAAAAGAACGCACCACAGCTGTTTTTGAAATGTCATTGTATATTACACAGTGCTGCCAAATATTTTGCTAAGCCCCAACGTCGTTTTTTTCGACCAATTTCCCCCGGGCTTGCACAAAAACAAGGCTATTGGCTTATATGGGAGAGCACCCACTGGGCAACTTAGTTGCTGACAACTTTATGTTGCTCGCGGAACTTAGTTGCCGGCAACTCCGAGCAACTTTTAGTTGCTAACCCCCGCCCACTAAGCAATTTCCGAGCAACTTCCGAGCAACTTTTAAAAATTAACGTTTTTATTTGTAGTCCATTAAAATGTTTCATTGATTTTGCATTTTAGACATGTCAAATTAGGTGTGTTTAGGTGTGGCACGTTTTTATAGAAAATAAATACATAAAAACACAAATATATACTGTCAGATATAAGATACAAAATGAGAATAGGTCTGTTCCCAAGATTTCCCAAGAATGTGTTACTCTCATTTGACAAATGACAATTTTTGATGTGTGGAACGACTTCGGATTAAAAATGACTAACAGCCCGATTCTAGCCTTGTGAGAAGTCCCAATTCACAAGATCTTGTGACTATTCCTTGTGAGGATTGTTGTGACTCGATAACACTTTTGGAATTCTCCCCCAATCATTACAAGAAAGTTCACAACTAAACTCACCACAGCAAAGGTGAATTTTGTAGTACCATAATTGGAACAGCCTTTTTAAAAAACATAAAGAAAGATTTTCAATTGGGCCATTTAAAATTATTTTGTTAGCAATAGTGATTAAAAAAATTGTTTATAAATATATTTTTGTAAAATGGAAGTGAAAAAACTATTAAAAAATGTTGTTTTCGAGAGCGAAAGAATCATTTGTTTCCTGCGATGAAAATAAAGTCTGTGCCAATGTGAAAATCTTGTTTGTTTCACATTTATTATTCATGGTGATGAAATTACAAATACAACAAAGTAAACAAATGATTTTTGGAGGGTGAAACGTACGAAAGATTATGATCTTCATGTGGTTAATCTGTGCTCTAAGGCCAGGCGCGCACATGCAACTAAACAGTTTGGTTGCGATTTTAAGCACTATGGGATCTCTGATCTCTCTAATACACTGGATAGCGTATTCATACAAACAAAATGAATCCAATTGAAGTTTGCTATACAGTGCGCTTGGCACCAGGTTTGTATAACAGTATAACTTTTTTTTGTCAGAGTGGCTGAACACAATACACGCGAGTCATGGCGCGCCTCCTTATCTTACAATAGCCGTGTTTTTTTGCAAGCCCCGAGGAAATCGATAAAAAAAACGACGTCCTGTTCTGCAATTTACATGTTTAATGCAACAACAACTAATTTCCTTCAGGCTAGCTAAGCGCGGATAATTCTCGGGGCTTAACTTAAGCACGGAGAAAACTGCGTTTCCGGCGTGAATTGCATACTTGTTATCTTTAGTTTGTATGGAAACTCCATTTTGTTTTAGTAATGGCGTCGCTAATCCCCGATGTCGTTTTTTTGCAACCAAATCTTCCCGGGCTTGCAATAAAACACGGCTAATGCTAAAATAAATAAAATCTCGAAACAGAACGGTGTTCACATTGGACTGTCTCCTTCGACTTTTTTTGGGGTGTCTGTACTTTATCTCACTCACACTTCATGGTGAAAAAATGATGGCGAAGAAAGAAAGGTTTTCTTTGATTTTTTGCTTAAGATTGTTCATTTTTTTGACGTTTTCTTTTTTGATATCTGTTCTCTCTGTCTGTACCTTATCTTTGGCACTTAAATCCTACAGAATCCATTTTTTTAATTGAAAGCATTTGCCTAATAAGATTTATATTTTGTTAGTGAAAAGTTTCTAATTAAAGGCTTAAGGCTTAACTACATAAGCCAAAAAGTACTTTTGTACAAAAGTAAAAATATTTTTTTCCCTCTAGCGCAGTTGTTTTGTGAAAAAAAAATATACAAATTTTTTTTTAGATCAAAATTTAATCTTTCTGCATCATTTTTATAAGTTTTCCAGTCAGAAAAACTATTCCAAAATGAGTTTGAAAATTTTCACTTTTGTACTTTTTCACTTTTTGGGCTTATGGAATAGTTTTTCCCACTGGAAAACTTATAAAAATGATGCAGAAAGCTTAAATTTTGGTTTAAAAAAAAAATTGTATATTTTTTTTCACAAAACAACTGTGCTAGCGGGAAAAAAAATATTTTTACTTTTGTACAAAAGTACTTTTTGGCTTATGTAGTTAAGCCATTAATCCTTCAACGAGCAAAGATTTTTGTTTTGTTTTAACGACTGCTGCACGTCAGAATGAGTCGGATGAACAATGAATCTGTAGCCGCAAACGCGATTCTGGGAGTTAAATAGTAGGTGACATTTCTTGCGAATTTCCACAAATTGTAACTAATGCTGGATTTACACGACTGACAAATTGGCAGTATTCTGGCATTAAACTGTCAAAAAAATGACAGAACAATGAAAAAATTCATTCTTTTGGCAGTATAATGACAAAAAAATGCCAATTTGTCAGTCGTGTAAATCCAGCATAACACTGAATTGTAAGTTTTTGTTGTTTGGATAAACGCACAATTTTTTTTTTGTTTTGCATCTATCACTAAAATAAATTTGCATTTAATCTTATCAAAGGGACATGGTAAATCAAATGCAGTTTGAAATATTTGTTGTGTATTTGTAGGAGCATTATTTTTTGTGTTCAAATTCCTGTCAAATAGAACTCTCACCATCGCATACAAAAATAAGCCATCTGAAACACTGATCTATATATAGAGATCAGTGATCTGAAATGGTTGAAAGAAATTCGAGACAAGTTTTAATAATCACGCTCATGTGAACGCGCACCCTGTCGCGTGTCCTGACGCCTGTACTGTGTTCAACCAGTGAACCGAAAAATGTACGTCAAATTACTTTTTTTTTAAAGACAGACGTCAAAAGGTGCGCTTGGCACCAGGACACCTTCGAAATGTCATCTTCAATTGGAGTCAAGAAAAACTGTTATACATAAAGGGAATCCACTATCCAGTGTATTATAGAGATCAGTGTATCAAAATCGAAACCAAACTGTTTAGTTGCATGTGCACGCCCGGCCTAATGCCCGATTTATTACACGACTGAAAATTGGCATTTAACTGTCAAAAAAATGACAGAACAATGGAAAAATTCATTCTTTTGGCAGTATAGTGACAGAAAAATGACAAATTTTTCAGTTGTGTAAATTGGGCATAAGCCTTTAATGTGGTTCTCGTTTCGACCAAAAAAACGATTTTTTTTTATTTTTTTTGATTTGTGAAAAGTTTTTCCTTTGGACCAAAAAAATCGAATTTTTGTCGATCTGAAGTCGACAAATTTTCACACGCACTTGCACACACATAAAAGAAAAGTGACTTTTACCCAGTGTTGTTTTAAAAAAGGCACTCATACAATCATAAAACAAAATTAAATCACGTTTTGTGTTCGTTTTGCCAGTAAGATTTAAGATCTGACACCCAAATCTGAATTGGTTGAAACGAAAGCCACATAAGGGACTAGTACGCGAACGGACTTTTTGTTTACCCTTTGATTTGGAACATCCACCAGACTTCAGTGCCAAACAAGTAAAAAAAAAAATCAATAGTTTGACAGGGAAATATGTAGGGAAAACAAAAACATGTGATTGTGATTGGTCGATTGTTTGTTTTCCCTACATATTTTTATGTCAAAATTAGAAAGAGAAAAGACAAAGATAGTTTCTGTAAGAGCCTAATAAGCAAAAACACTCTATATGAAGATGCCAATCTTTCGTACGTATCACCCTCCAAAACCCATTTGTTTACATTGTTGTTTTTGTAATTTCGTTTTGTGTCCATGAATAGATGTGAATTGCAACAACAATTTAACGGGGTGGGATTGTTCTGTTTTCCCAGAACAACCATTTTGTATGTGCAAATAACGCAGCCATCTTTACAAAAAATTTCAACTCACCAGCTTTTCACCATGAAAATGGCGGATTTTAGGTGGGATATCGGGATGTGTTGAAAAAAACACCAATTTAGTGGTGCTAAGTCTGCTGTTACACTAGGATTTTCGCGTGATGAAACTTCTTTAAATTTTTCTTTGAAAATGTATCCTGTGAGTAGTTCGCTGTTACGCAATGATTTTAAAATCTTTGGCATTTCACAGAAAAGTCTGTAATAAAATAAATAACGTGATAAGTTAGAATTTATACATTGAAATTTCGGTCATCGATAGTTTTCTATTGGTTTCGCATATACATAGCATAAAGGCTGTCCCAAACCAAAGCGAAACTTTCGCGCGAATATGCGACGACTGAATAATGTTCGAAGATTCGCATCGCGCCAGTGGGGGTGCTCCCATTAATCTCCATGGAAATAAATTAAGACAGCGCAAAGTTTCGTCGTCGTTCTGAAGTACTCGCTTTGGTTTTGGAGAGCCTTAATGCTCTTAAAAGCCTTGTTTTTTTTTGCAAGCCCAGAGGGATTTGGTTAAAAAGAAATTATATTGGGGATTATCTATCGACGCCATCACAGAAAAAAAATCGAGTTTCCATAAAAACCATTGATTAGAAGTAAATATGCAATTCACGCCGTTAAAACAGTTTAGCCCCGAAAATTATGTGCTCTTAGCTATACCTGGAGGGGATTAGTTGTTGTTGCATTTAACATGTAAATTCCTTAGCCCCGACGCGACATAGTTTTTTTCGATCAATTTCCTCCAGGCTTGCAACGAGACATGCCAATTTATAACAGTTATAACAATTTTTGGCCATTAAAAACGGGCGTACGTTTACGCGCTTCGCACTACTTAAAAAAAAACTTTAGGTGATTGAATTATGCCCACCGGCGGAGGACCCTGGCCCTGCGGGGCCGCATAAACAGTAATTTTATAAACAAAAACTGTTATAATTGGCATGTCTAGTCACTTCCTGCAAAAAAAACACGTCTAAAGTTGTCTTACAACAGTTGCGTTGATTCTCTGGTTTCTCATTCGTTTTTTTTTGTCATGTTCAGAGTCTGTTTCAATAATTCGAGAGCGAAATACAATACCAAACAATCGTAGAAACAAAACAAATAATGACAAAAGACAATCGAATATACTTAAATTGATTATAAATTTTCACTTTCAATTTGTTTCCACAAAATTATCCTTATAAGGTTGGGTTAGCACTTGATAACTCGTTGCTCCTTTTATTATACTTTTTGAACATACCCATTGAAACTCGTAAATAACCGACATTTTGGTGGTGAATGTACTTTTACTGCATGTGTGTGCAAATAAAGCGTGGTGGATGTACGCTTACTGCATATGTGTGCGTTTCTCCTGAATTTCCCCTATATGAGCTTGTAGGCAAACTCGGATGACAGCCGAGATTGGTATCTTCATATAGAGTGTTTTTGCTAATAAGCTTTGTGTTTGTTGTTTTTTTTTGCGTGTTTCAACTGACGTCTTGGCAACCTTCCCAATTAATATTTTTATATACAATATAACCACATACTTATTTTGTATTTACAAAAGAATTAAAAATTAAAGATATTAAACATACTTCATAACTTCTTAAACTTTCATTGCGTATTTACATTAATAAAATGATGTCCAAAGCGCAAAGTAAATGTTCCATAAATGAATAAAATAACTAATGGAGTCATTCAAATTAAGACGTATTTATTACCACCTTATAGCTTGAAAAGGGGTATTGTTTAAAAGCGGCACTGAAATTTGAAGTTGCAAATGACTAGTTCAGTAGATAAAACAAGATACAGACGCAGGCTTGCTGCGATTTCATTTTTATCAAATATATCATTAGATGGTGCAAACCGAGACATACATCTTGGTTCTAATTCCTGTACATTGCGTAATGGCGCCTCTTCTGCACAAGTTGAGTTTCGCGCACTTGATGCACATAAGTTCAAACCATCTGAAAGTCCCAATGGTAGTAAGCAAATAAATGAATCTAAAAATATGGTTATAGAATTGGTGGCAGTTCAACGGGAGAAGAGGAAGGCGAAAACGTTTTTTGGCAAGAGCTCTGACAGATTATCCGAGAGTAGTGACTCGGACAGCGTTAAAATCTCAACGAAAATGCCATCAGTAGCACCATACCGAGAGAGGTAAGTTTTAAACAAAATAATTTTTAAATATTTACAAAATACCGTAAAACTGGGTACAGAAGTAATAGGTACCCAAAGCTAGCTTAGACGATACAATCATGATAGTGATTTGAGTCGATATCGGTGCAACCGATGAACGTAGAACACAAGTAGTCCAAAAGCGTACATATACAAAAAATTTCGGTTGAATGAATGAATTAATATTGTTGGGTATTATTACACTGCAACCTTAAGATCTATTTTGCTGGATGAGATTGCTCATTTTACAGCTGGTCCTACAAATTATGTCCTATCAACGACCTATACTTTTGTTTTATATGCATTCAAGTGCAATTAGTTATTACTAGACCAAACAAAGATATTCAATTCTTCATTTAATGTTGACATACCAGTTTCTATTAATTATTTTGAAAATGAAATGCATATCATCTGCATATTTACATATAAAATTTGCAATTCTGTATACTGTTGCAGATAATCTTTATGAATACGTGAACTTAAGAAACGAAGAATAGGGGTCAGAAAATTATTCAATAAAGCCAAACTCAGCGAATTAGAGGAAGAGTGGAATTCATATGAAGCCTAACTTAATTTATACACCAAAGAATTAAGAAAGGCCAAGAAAGTTTAATGGGCTGGACACTGTGAATCCATTGAGGACACAAGTGAGGCGGCGAGACTTCGGAAGATCTTTGCGTTCTGATATCGGGTAGGTGTCTTACCACCATTAAAGATATTATTGAATCTGCACTTAAAGGACAATCTTCTTGGGGAGCACAAAACGGTCTTGGGGTAAACCTGCAAAAACTGAACTAGTTCTGTTTGCGTAGAAAAGGAAATTTGAGGACTTTACCCCTCCCAAGCTAAAGGAAATTTCCCTGGAACATTCCAAAGAAGCTAATTTTCTTGGCGTAATCCTTTATTCCAAGCTAACCTGGAAACGGAACACAGAGGAAAGAATGAAAAGAGCACTTTGTGCTGTCTACACATGCAAAGAACCTTTGAAAGCACAGCACCTATGGTGATGGCTCTATCTGGCAAAGTTATGACACGTTGGCCAAACTTGATGTGACCACTGACTACGTGAACAGGGTATCCCCTTCTACACTTATGAGTACAAAATGGAAGAAGGAACAGGAGCTGGGTGTTCTGTGAAGCTCTTAATATAAGAGAATTATAAACTCCCAGATGAATAATGTGTCTTTCAGGCTGCGATTTACGCCATTGAAATAGCGGCTGAAATGGTTAAAAAGAAAAAAAGTCCTCTCGTCGGAGATCATTTGTTCGTAGACAGCCAAGCTGCTATCTAATCAATAGCCAGTGATCCAAGACAGTAGCAAAATGCCGAAGCATACTGAATAATATTTGCAACACCAATCAAGTCAAACTCTGCTGGATTCCTGGACAAAGAGAATAATATAGGAGATGAATTGACAAGGAAAGGGTCAGTATGAAATAGAGACAGTAGTAGCTGTGGGACCAGACGTCCCGATTGGCCTGATTATAAGAATGTTAGATCTAATAACAAAAGAGCAAAACAATAACTCATGGAAGTCCAGAAACGACTGCGTTGTCTAGACGTTTATGGCCTAGAATTAATGAAAAGGAAACACAAAAACTTACAAAAATTTTCGTTTATTTTTATTACAATTTATTTTATTTTTTAATTCATTGTTTCATACATATATAAAAATTAATTTTAATTGAACCAAAATATTTTAATTTGCAAAAGGGCAAAATCAAACGATGGTAAAATTAAGGGAAAAAGATGTTGTTTATGTAAAAGCCGATAAAAGTAATCTTGTTGTCTTGAATAAAAATGATTATGAACAACCCGTGTTTCAATTAATTCCAGAGTGCGGGTTAAAAGAATTGCAAACAAGTCCCATTAAAAGAATAATAAGAGAAGTTATTTTTTTGAGACAGAAAATTCTATCCGGGTGAGTAGATCGCTGATAGTTTCGAATCCAAGAAAAAAAGATGCCTCCAATTTTTTCAAACATTAAGTAAATAGAGTAAAAAAATTACCAAAATTGGAAAGTTGCTCGGTAAAAAACTGATTTGAAGTCGTTGATAAAATTAAAGGTTCAGGCCGGTATTCACCGAACGCTCATAACTTAATAGGCTTATAAGCCTATTCACCAAGCAATAATAGTGAATATTTATGAGCGCTCATAAGACTTATGAGTGGTCCCGACCACTCTTTATTTATGAGGCTCTCATCAAAAATTTTCGAAGTCCACATATCAACTATCACATTGCATGAGTTTTTTTTGCAATTCCAATGTTTTTAGATTCAAATTTCAATGAAGAAACACGCCATTGAAATAAATAAAATGAAAATAAGTAAATAAATGACAAAATGTGTGCAAAAAAAATGCAAAACTGCAATGAAATAAAGTGCTTGTAAATTTATTTTAGCTGTTGTGAAAATATCTTAAATTTTGTTCAACAAAAAATAGCTTCATTTCACAGTTTGGGCATGTTTGGTTGTGATAGCGCGGCTCTCATTTTCGAACTTCGAAAATATTTATGAGTGGTTGTTGAATACCACATATAATTTTCAAGTTATGAGCCTCATAAACTTAAGAGCCGTTTATGAGCGTTCAGTGAATACCGGCCTTAGTGTTAGAAAGTGATGAAATAATGATGAGCTTTGATGTAACATCGTTATTTCCTAATATTCCAGTAAACATTGCTTTGGATGAGTTCAAAATCTATTTAAATAGAATTGGTAAGATATACAGTGTTGAGTTTGGCAATAACATAGGTACCCCATTTCCATTGTCCATTGATTTCGGAACTTTTCAAGTTGAAATGAAACTAAAAAGTAAAAACCTTCTTCCGCTATTTTGGCATAGCTATGTTGATGACGTTGTAAATTTTGAATAACCAATTCCAAACAATCAATCAGTCATTCTCAAATATACATTATTTCAATGCTGGCTATCTGATTGAACAAAAATCAACACATTTTTATTTTGCTTCAAGCATACACACAATGTATACGTGTTTTATTTTTATTAATACACACTCCCATGCATAACATGCATTTGAACAGTGTATATCCCGCTTTAGGTGAAAATATGGAATTGTTTTGATTCGCATACTAAATAAAACAATCAAAAAAGCTTGCTGTAAAGAACATCATTTTTTGGTTATTATCCTTCATATACTTAAGGCTGGATCGATTTGGTTTCAAATATGTTCTTCTGAAAAAATCAAGTAACATTGCATATATTTTAATTACAACAAATCGATAAAAAAGTCAATTTTGTTAAGGCTCCTGGCAATCCAGAAAAATGGATTGACTAATTCTATTTAAATTTTAAAATTAGGTCTATCTAAAAGTTTATTTATTATGAAAGAAAACAGCTTAAATGCAGGTATGTTTCCAATTTTTTAACCTAAAGTTACTTTAAGCTAATAATAACGACCGTTAAAGTTTATTTTATTGGCTTAAAGGTAATTTATAGTTATAGATACATTGAAATTAATAAAAATTGTTGGCACATAAGGGGCCTAATTCAATACATTGATAAGGTTTAGAATACAATAAATATAATAAGTTTAAGGTTAATATTAAAGTCGGTTTGACTCTTTCGTCCTAGGATTGTTTAGTCTTGGTTGTAGAATAACGACCGTTTACTTCATACATTTTTATTCTAATTAAACGACTTTTTCAGAACATTCAGCTGTGGGACGGGGGATACAAGCTTTCAAACAGAAAGACGAGCACGTTTAAATACAGCACCACAAAGATGCAGTATACCGACTAACGGAAACAAGCGACCATATACCAATTGTTCCAGTATAAGTCAGGTTACTGATGATAGCAGTACTGAGAGCCTGACCCCTGGTGGTCGTGTAAATAGTGTTAAAATATCATATACAAATGATTTAAAATTTTTGAAGACATCAACTCATCAAAAACATTCATTTAAAGACGGAAGGGTCGTAATTGTGTCTCGGAAGGTACCATTTTTTATATTCTCAGCCTTGCCTTATCATAGAGAAAAAAATGGAAGGTTCATACACGAAAAGTAATGTTAATGAAATAATAGTATATAATGTGTTTTTTTTTAGAACTGAGATGCGAAAAGAAGGCCGTCGTAATAATACATCTGCATCGAGACCTTTATCTGCTATAAACGATGTGCCGTTTGATCCATTTGACCTTTTGGGGATTGAAAAAGGTGAAAACGGCCAGGTAAGCTTTTCATCTCAAATATAAATATGTATTATGAGTTTAAATTTTGTCTTGATATAGGAAATATCATATGGACATCTATTGGTTCCTTCTCGCCAGTATAACAAAGAAAATAAAAAAATATCAGCTAATATAGCTGCAAATATTGAGAACAGTGTTGAAATAACAAACATCCATGCGCTTAAGAATCACGGAATTGCAAGGTTTGAGAATTTTTTTTCACTTTCTATTTTTTATTCATATAATACGTGTTCTTATCTTAATCTTAATCTTATATATTTTAATCTTATTAATATTTTAATCTTATTAATATTATAAATGTGAAAATGTGTTTGTCTGTTTGTTCAACTGTACTGTCTGAAATGTCAAACTTATTTTCACGAAACTTCGTGAGAAAATAGGCTACTCTTTTTTCAAAAGTTTAGATAAAAATTGTATTAATTTATTACTGCTTTTACACCACAGCTATTTTCAATCTTAGTTTTTCTGTTGGTTTCCTTCTTATTTGAAATACCTTTTCAACTCTGCGATTTTTAATTAAAGTTAACTTTTTGCAAGTGAAGAAGTATCATCTGTCTGCACTCTTTACTCCACTTGAGTTTTTTTGCGACCTTTAGTCCAAATGCGTGTCGCTACGCTTACCCTTAAAGAAACGGACGAGACTAGGGACAGTCGCTTCGCGCGACTTGAAAAAAAACTCTGGATGCCTGAAGTATGCCCAGCGGCAGTGGGGCCTGGCCCTGCGGGGCCGCGTAAACAGTACTTTTATAAACCAAAACTGTTAAAATTGGAATGTCTAGTCACTTCCTAAAGAAACATAAGGAAAAAAAGATGTGTAAACAACACTGTGTCAGTAGTGGGAATCGCATTCCTATGAGCTATGTAGCTATGAGAACTTCGATGATTGAAATTCAATTCCTCTTTTTTCATAATTTTATATTTTTGTATTTGTTTTTCTTTCTTTTTCGTCGCCAATGTAGTGTAGTAATGAAAATACACTGCAAGACAAAAGTTTGAGTCCACACTCATTTTTCGAAGGAACCACAAATTGTAGCTCCGAAGAAAACTTTTAAGTAAAAAATATGTGTGTAGAATATACGAAAAAAATATAAAATTAAAATAAGGAGAAAAATCTTTTCGTTTTGTTGTTAACACAGGAATTTATTAAAAAAAGGAAAAAAGGCTTAAACCGATTTTTCGCCGAAAAAGCCTCCCTTACATTAAATTACTTTTTTTTACAATTCTTGGCATTCTGGCTCTAAGTTTTTGAATTGTTTCATGTGGTATATTGAATTTCATGTGGTATATGAAGGTAATTGAACTAAAAAACGAAATGTGCGACTAAAACGCCATCTGTTGAGAATTTTCGCGGAGCAATTACAAACAAACCTGTAGAAGGAAGTATCCAGTCGTTTTAAAGTTTTAAGCACGGTAAGACAAACCTAAGCTTCGCATAATAATTACAAAAGATAATATGTAAGTATTTAAGCTAATTTTTGTAACCGAATACTACTTTTTGGCTTTTAACTTACCTACTTCACTTTAGAATGGCTATATATGTAAAAACATGATCCTCTAAGTCCAACCTATGACCAACGTTTTTATCCCATTTCACGCTATAAACAGCAATTTTTTTTAAATAACCTTTCAAACAAAAAGCATTTTCGAAATCGGATGCCACTTTTCTTTTAACCCCATTTCAACCTATAAATGCCAATTTTATGAAAAAAATCCCTTAAGCCATCCACTTTAAAATTACCTTTCAAACACCAAAAGAATTTCTTAGACCGGATTTTTTTTTTAATTTTACGCTATTTCACCCCACAATTGTTATAATTTTGAAAAAGAATATCCCTTAAGCCATTTCCTAAGAAAAACCTTTGAAACAAAAAAGATTTTCTTAAATCTGACAAGTATTTTATTTTGACCCCATTTCAATCTACAAATAACAAAAGTTGAAAAAGAATACCCAAAAGCCATTTCCTAACCGCCTACAGAGCCGCCTGTTGAACAGTAATTGAATTGAACTAAAAAACGAAATGTGCGCCTACAGCGCCACCTGTTGAGAGTTTTTCGACATTTATTTTTTCTAAACCTTCGCTGAGGAATTACGAACATACCCGCAGAAGGAAGTATACATATTCGCCCAGTCGTTTTCAAGTTTTAAGCATCCGAACCCACCACGATCCATTTATATATATATGTTTAATAATATAATAATTATATAATATAATATAATATAATATAATATAATATAATATAATATAATATAATATAATATAATATAATATAATATAATATAATATAATATAATATAATGTAATATATAGATTAGATAGTTTTTAATTATTTTTTCAAAAATTTTATCAATATTGCTGAGGAGACTTATTAGTCGATAGCTAAATGGGTTTGTCTTCAGTTTCCTGGCTCAGGGATGGCAACTTCTTTTGCATTTTTCCGCTCACTCGGAAAATAATTTAAATTAAGACAGGCATTGATAAAAAAAGTTAAGAATCAACACTTTTCTTGGGAGTTCTTTGAGATATTTGTTTAGAAATTTATCAATTCCAACAACAACAAATTAAATATTAAATATTTTATTCTTAATAATTATCATTTTTTAATTCGAATTAATAATAATTTTTGTATTCTGAATTCAGGTGTTATACTTTTGAAAACCATATAAGCAACCGAAACATCACAACAAGCCCAACGCCTGAAGTCAAATTTTTTGATATTGATGATACTTTAGAGACAGCGCGAGTTTTTCAGGTAAATACAAGCAGTACAAAAAATCTGAAGTTTCTAGTGTATGTATATAAATATTACTTTTTAAATCACTGCTCGACAAAATCAAAAAACGAAATTTGTTTTAATTTTTTAGTGTTTTTTTTAAAGAGGTGTTAAAAATAATCAGATTAAAACTAAAATGAAAGCATTCTCAATTTTTAAGTTCCTAGTTAAAGATTTTTTGGCAATTTTGTTTATAAGAACCTTTATTTCACAATCATAAAAAATATAAAAATAGCAAATGTTGAAACATTCATTTAATTCTATTCTCCTTAGATCTGTTATCAAATCGTCTCATTTAGCTCATATAACTTCTCAAAAGAAAAAACCATATGACATTTTTAACAATTGGATTGCAGCTAGTTCCGTTTGAGAAGTCATATGCTGTTATTGTAATTCTAGTGAGAAGTAGTAAATTCAGTGTTGAAATCAATTGACATTTTGTATTATTGTGCAAAATGAAATGATTTCACAAATAGAATGACAGCTCATTTGAGAAATATATACATATATACATAAAATATAATGACACGTCATATATATATACATAAAATATAATGACACGTCATATGACACTATTATAGTGTAAAGTTGCCTTAACATGCCGCCTCCGCTGGGCATGAACGAACATGTCGAGAAAAACACCAATGGAGTCAAAAAAATCCGTCATGCGGTGACATATCCATACAAATAGTGGATAAGATTGTGGTTGTGTTTTTGGACATCGTTCAAGTCCAGTGGAGGCGGCATGTAAGGGATTTGGAGAGTAAACAAGAAATACAAAATTACTAAGTGACACGGGTAAAAGATTATACAACGTGACGAAATTCTTTAAGTTGCATACCTACCTACTCTTTTTTTGCATTTTTTGAGAACCAAAAATAACGGTACCCACACAAAATTATTTAGTTACACAAAAATGGCTCCACAGATTTTTCCAAAAAATGTAGGAAAATTCGAGGTCGTAATCAAACCTAACACAACGATGATCGATAAGCCCGAAAAGTGGGTTCCGTCATGCCGTCGGTCTGTACGTGTCAGTGGGCCCACTGTAATTCAAGCTAGAGCCGAAACGGGTGGTCGGATTTGCTTCAAATTTGGTACACAGCATTTTTATGTGATTCCTTAAAGGGAAAATTCGAATTTTTGTTTTAGATAAGCTAGAGTGGGTAGTTGCCATAAATCAGTTTTTGTTTTTTCAAATTTTCTCGAAAACGGCTTTTACGATTTTGATTAAACTTTACCTGGAATGACCAAAGTAATTAAAAGAAAACTGCGAAAATTCAGGTTATTGCCTATATCTTTTCAATGGTTTGACCGGTTTTGTTATAATTTTGCAATCTAATGCCTGTAAATAATTCCAACAATATTGCATTTAATTTTTTTTGAAAAAAAAAACAAACAAAAAAATTAATTTTTGTTGCACTTTTGACTTTTTTAACTTTTTCTCATTTAAGATAGTATCATAAAATTATGTGTATTTTATGTGCTCACTTGTTAGCTTAAAATAAAAGGTCACAAAAACACGCCACCGCTGCTTACATGTATAACATTTATAATAGTTACAATTCTATTTATATATCCGCCTAGTTCATAAGCAGAGAGGTTTATCGCGGAATCGGAATTGTTGTATTATAGTAAATTATTTTTTAAAATGGTATACTAACGGTACACTAAAAAAATACCAACCATTATTTTCACAATGATGTTTACCACAGAAGCAAGTTCGTGTGATCCAGTTGTGCGTATTTTTATTTTCGTTCTTACAACCGATTTCGATCAAGTTCTTATTTAGACCTTAGTGGAGTTTTCCCCGGTGTCACCTTCTATTTTAATTAATCAATGATTTCAATTTTAAAGAAAATAATAGGTACAAATAAGTACGCCATTAACAAACTATACATATGTATATAAAAGTTGATTGCATAAAAAAGTATTACAGAACTCTTTAAATTTTTTTCAAATCTCAATTGCTATTTATTTCGAAGCAACCAAGCTATCCACTTTATAATATTGATATTTTTCTTTCTTTTGAATTTTTTTTAGTATGGTTTTGTCGATCAAATGGATTTTATAGAAATTTTGACAAAAGCTTTCTCTATTATTATAAACTAAACTACACAGTGAATATATTTGATATCAGAAATTTTGAGTCCATTTATTCCTTTCTTTTGTCCATTGGTCCATTGATTAGAGAAAATATTCTTTCTACGTTTGCATTTCTCCTCTGAAAAGTGCTCAAGATAATTTAAATTTTGAAAAAAGCTTTGTCCATTTTTCACTTGATTTTTTGAAGTTTTATTCTATTGAGTTCTAATTAAAAAAGTTATTCAATTCACAAAATTCATCAAAACATTTACAGCTATATTATTGACTCATTTCAAAACTAGTTTTACGGCAAAACTAGTTCTAAAGACGTTTCGAGTTTCAAGTTTTGCATAAATCGGTATTATTCAAAAACGTTTTGACATTAAAAATTTGAAATATCAAAACTAGTTTTGGATAAAACTCGAAATACGTTAAACCAGAAATAACTAGTTTTAAGAGCTCTAAAACTAGTTTTGGCGTTGTTTTGTATTATTCATAAAAAATTCAGCATTTCAATTATTGAATGTCATTTGAATGAATTGACATTTTTTTAAAAATGGCACGTAATGCAGGGATGCAGAAGAAGAAGACAATTCGCGTTTCGATGACTTTTAATTTTGATTTTTAGCACGAGATGTAGCATTGAAGCGGCACAAAACCAACTCGGACGCAATTCTGCGTTGATCTTTGGTCCATGATGAGGAAATGAGTGAAACTTTTCTTCACATTTTGTTCAACTTTTAGATTACAGCCAGTGTTCACCATTGCCGTTTAAATAATTTAACGAACGAAAGAACGTTGCATGCAGCGTTCAATAACTTCATTTGGCTTTTAAAAATACCTTCATTGTGGTATTGTAATTGCTTGCAGCTCGACACGACTAGAAATGAGTTTGAAAATTTAAACTAGTTTATATCCCAAAGTGAACAATACCGATTTCATGTGAAAACTAGTTTTACTAAATTTGTTCAAAACTCGAAATAAAACTAGTTTTAATTTCTAGTTTTACAAATTGTGAATAATATGGCCGTTACTATCATTTACAATAACTTTTTTAAATTTAAATAAACAAAAGTGCTCGACGTCTTCCCATTTAAAATTATTTTCAGTGCCATCCAAGAGACACTCTTCTAGTTGAAGGGTCCATTACTCCATTTACCTTGTGTCGAATTCCTTTCAACAAAAGAATCGATTCTGTTCCGATTTTTTTTCTAAAGAAAATCTTTTTTCTGTCAAAAAAGAATCTTGCATTTTTAGTGGCTGATTACATGGGTCGTTTTACTGAAAAAACGCTCAATGGCCGTTGACATTTAATGCAAGAAAAAAAGTTCTGTGCTTAGATAATTAAAACTTAAAATTTGTTTCAAATATGTCTTAAAAATGAATAAAAACAACTTCTACCGTTTCCATTTTCTATTGCTATTTATTAGCATTAAATTAAATTTGTATAATATTCTTTCAACTTGTTTTCCAAAAATAAACAATAACCTGCAGCACGTGAATCCACAACATAACAACTCATGTCAATTTGGCAGTTTTTGCTTTACCTCAACTCGCCACAGCAAAATACCTAGTTCTACTTCAGGGCGAGTTCAGGGCGACCCCAGGCCTCAAAAAACACTGAATTTTTTCACCAGGGTGACTTCAAAAAACGCTTCGGGGCGACCCCAGGGTGACTTCAGGGGTTTACAAAAATCTTTAATTATGTTTAGTATAGGACTTTCGACAGAAATTTCAGATTAATTATCGTTGAAAGGTATAAATTCATATTTTGTTATAAAAAGTAACCAATGACAATTAAGTGTAAATTTAAGACTAGTTTAGGATTCGCGTCTGAAAAAAAATTATTTTCGAAACAATTTTGCACATATTATATGCCCTATAGGTACTGCACAACATTTAAGGGCAAAAATGTTTCCCTTGGAATAAGCAACCCTTATAGTGCTTAATTTACCATGATCAAGTAAACTGAAGGACTACCAATGGTAACTGGTCAACTGTTTTTCATGCAAATAAAATTAAATGTCATCAAATAATGGTGCTTGCAATTTTCAGTGGAATTTCTTTGAATTAATGAAATCTTTGAAATAATGAAATACAAATTTAAAATATTTTTTAACTAAATATTTTTTAGCTTCAACACTATTCAGCAAACATCTTAGATGATCCTGAGCTGATTGCTGGCAAACATCGCACTTTGCTCACCTTTACTTCATACATGACTTCTGTCATCGATTACGTACGGCCATCGGATTTGAAAAAGGAGCTGAACGATAAATTCAAGGAAAAATTTCCGCATATCCAGTTAACATTGAGTAAACTTAGAAGGTAATTTTAAACGTTATATTTGTTCAACAAATATTCATTAAAAAAAATGGCGTAAATCTTTAGCATCAAACGAGAAATGCGTCGCATCAACAAGCAGGACCCCAGAATTGACCTTGTGACTATATCACAAGCGTACGTGTACTTCGAAAAGTTGATTCTTTCAAACCTTATAAACAAAAATAACCGGAAGCTTTCTGCTGGTGCGTGTTTGCTTTTAAGCGCTAAAATGAATGATGTTAAGGGCGAATTACTTAAAAGCTTGATAGAGGTGAGATATTTTTATTCTAAAATCAACATTACTACCATATATATTTTGTTCATAGAAAACGGAAAATGTTTTTCGCTTGAGCCACAAAGAACTTATTGCATCTGAATTTGCAGTCCTTGTTGCCCTGGAATTTAGTTTACATGTTCCCAATAATGAGATTCTGCCGCACTATCAAAGACTTCTGTATGATTCCTAAAACTGTTAATATATTTTGTCTTAATAACAATAAAATCAAGTTTATAAATAAAGAGCTATATAAAATCATTATTATTTATTTTATCATTATTTATTAGAATTGAAATATTTATGTATTATATGGTATTTATGTAACATATACAACGTTGCATAATTTCTAATTTATAAAAGATTTTACGACACAAACAGGGTCAAATGGAAAAATGACTTCAAATAATAACTTATTTGATGATGTAAACATCGCCGGACCAACAAGTCAAATTCCACGAATTTCAAAATTCGTAGGAGATTGGAAATTTTCGATTACGATGGATTCTGTGATAGGGCTGAATAATAAATTATAACATTTAATAAACTAATAACAGAGGATATAAACAACTGGATACTAGTGCACTCTTTTTGAGAACAAAAGTTTAATTTAATAAAGTTTTAAAATATTAATTAACATTTTTTAGTGACCTGAAGAAGGATGTCACCGCATTTGAAACGTCGCGATCGCCGTCGTCGAATCCAACATTGACAATTAATCAAAAAAAAGATATATTTTATAAATTAAAATATGTCAGGGAAAAAGAATTACTATTACAAATCATTCATGGCCATCCACCCATTGAGCGACAACCCTAATGTTCATACATATCTATATATTTATATCTCCATATATATATTATTCCTTACAACATTCGTTTACATAATATTTGATTGGATATTAATTAATCAACTTTAAGTTTGTTGTGAGTTTGATTTAGAATACAGTTTTGAATCGAATGATTGCGGATTTTCAAAGGGATCAAGTTCCGAAAATAAATTAAACCAATTTGATACGTGGTCCTTTTCTTTTTCTTCAGATTTTTGTAGGGAATCTTTCTTTTCATTCCTTGTCCGAGTCGTATCTTGCTGATATTTCTTATATAATTCCATGTTAACTTCTTGGGGATCCTGAATTTGCAAACCAGCAATGTATTTGTCAATTTCGATGTTATCAAACCAATTATTTTCAAAATTGGAGGAATTATTGAATTCTTCTAATAAAATATTTTCATTCCGATTTTCGTTTCCATGTTTGTTAGGTGAGTCACACAGCGTATCTTTGAAATCGTTCTAAAATTAAAGAGAAAAAGCAAATTCATATATTAATTATGTCGTTTAATCTGACACCCAAATCTGAATTGGTTGAAACGAAAGCCACATTAGCAAGATTTACACAGATTTTCACACGCACTTGCACACACATCAAAGAAAAGTGACTTTTGCCCAGTGTTGTTTTAAAAAAGGCACTCATACAATCATAAAACAAAGTAAAATCACGTTTTGTGTTCGTTTCGCCAGTAAGATTTAAGATCTGACACCCATATCTGAATTGGTTGAAACGAAAGCCACATAAGTTACATAGTTTATGAAAGAAAAAATAGCTGTAATGCATATACCCATTATTTCCCAAATAATTTTTTTAATCATATACCAACTAAATCATAATTGTATGTCTTAACATAAGGTTTTCTACTAAAAAAATTGAGTTGCGAGGTCATTAGCATGTGTCTCTAAGGCCATACCTTTCGCATTGAAGATTATTTTTGTCTATTATTAAAATTCATGTAAGTAAAAGGTTCTATTGTTTACAATATTTTGATTATTAATATTTTTATTAACTTCGTTGTCGCCCTTATATTTCAAAAACTCTTTTTTTTACAGCACAGAAGAAGCAGCAGAATCTTTTAGTTTGTTTCTTAAATTCATTTTCGTTTAATTTGTTTGCTTATTTCAGTTATTCATCGTTGTTTGTATTTTGTTATGTTAATTTATAATCAATAATTGAATTTAATTTATAAATTCTAAAAAGCTTTTTCGTTTGAAAGCAAGATTTCTAAAAAATATGTGATATCAAAGAAAGCAACTTTCAACAAAAAATGCAGCAGAGATTGCTTAGATCCGATTAAAAAAGAAGACATGGTGCAGTGCGACAATTGCAAAGTCTGGCTACATTCTGGTTGCGCTCAGGTAGAACCAGGTGTTAAGAACAGATCTTGGATGTGCGCCAAATATATCAAGAAGGCTTCCACTAAAAAAGATGTCTGTTATTGAGCTTGAAAGTTCCCAGAAGAAAATTCTAATGAATTGCAAAGGCACTAGAAGTGTTAGAACTGAATGCTCCATTGTAAATCTAGCCAAATCAATTGGATTTCAGCTGCAAATGATAGAAGAAAGGAGAATTTTGGGAGAAAAATTGCTTGAAGAGAAGAAGATTTTGCTTAAGGAACAGTCCGTCCAGTGTTCATGCCATCAACAAAATTCAACCTGCGAGACCAATAACTGTAAATGTGACAACTCAAGTTTAAGCCTCGCCAAGGAAGAGTATGGAACCACCTTTGCCTGTATTTTCCGGTAAACCAAGGATGAAACGTTTGGAAAGTATTATTTTATAGGTTTGCCATCGAACATGCCTAAAATCAAAGACCTTGACGAATGGCTACATACATAGAAGAGCTCAGGCGGCGACCAAAACTAGAGGGTATGCTGTGGATTTAGGAAAAACTGGTGCAAAGGAAATACTATGCATGCGAGCAGAATCATAGGTTGGTTGACTGCCATATTTTTGCAAAGATCAGCTGTTACGAGAAATGGAATGCAGTGAACGAGAAGGGATTGTTTGTTTGTCTGAGACATCCAAAGAAGTTCAAATGCAGAGAATAAAGAGGCAAATCAACACGGTGTACTCAGGGAACAGAAACCCACAGCCATAAAACTTTGCAACGCATACATTTACATTTTACAAAACATTTGTTCCTTTATTTTCATTCACGGCTAAGGCAATACATTTAGCCGATATCAGTATCAAATATCTATTCAGCAAATGTGTGGTTTAAGATCAAGAAGGAACTTAAAAGTTAAAGACAAACTCGGACTAAGTTGGAAGCAAATCAATTTGAGGCAGAGAATATCAACAAACAAGCCATCTCGAAACATGAGTAACAACTTCTTAACATTGAAAAAGAGAGATCGATAGCAGGAATTTATCGATTACCAAGGAGGTTAAATTCAAACAATAAGTTGACAATCTAAGAAGTCGAGTAACAATTTACACAAGCCAAATTATTAATCTTAAATAAGAGCTAAAAAACTTTAAAGGGAAGATAAACTCAACAAATTAAATTTATTCCAAAAAAAACAAACTCCCTACTTCTACAACCACATCCAGAAGAACCACCCAAATCACCTTCTGGCACCAATTCAAAGTAAAGATGTCTATAGGATTCGAAAAATTGTTGAAACTGTCTGATGGCATCTGTAAAGTACTTGTTGATGTTTGGGGATTTTATTTCCTGTTCAAATCGTGTTTCTTTTTCTGCATTTCTTTTAAGGCTTTCAAAATCAGAAGCATTTTTTATTTCCTTATTTTTTGCCATGACAATGTGAAAATATAAGGTATGTATTTTGAACAAAACAATATATAGATAAAAAAGAGTTTTGTTGAAACTTACCAAAAATTGTAAAACTATATCTACCAATTTTATTGATAAATTGGCCTTTTCTTTGAACAAAAAAAAAAAACTTAGTTTTTAAGGACAAATAAAAATTAAAACACAAAACTGGACTGGACTGGTTTTTACTATTTATATAATATAGCGCAAAATTTAAGACAATTTAGTATCGTGTTAAAGCATTTTTAGTAGGTATGATGTTATGTTAAAAAAAAACTATTTTCCAAATTTTAACTAAGTAAGCATCGTACTACCTTTTTAAAATTTATTCCACTGTTAGATATCAAAAAAAAAATCATTGAAGAATCTACATTTTCCATTCAAAAAATCTCCTTAAATAAAAAAGGACCATTTGTTTTTAAGTGAACGCTGTTCTTTTGCTCAGTGGAAATATGTTCATAGTCATAGGCCAAATTCCTAAACCCAGGATTTGCAAAGCAAAACACATACAAAGCAAATGCAAGAAGCAAGTTGAAATGCCTGAAGCATATGTCTGCAATTCATGCATATGATGTTTCGGAACGGACATCTACTATATTTGTTGATTGTTGCTGGAATAAATAATGGACTCCCAAACTAAAATTATTTTAATAAAGAACTTAGTGAATTGTTGCACCACAAAACAAATTTAAAAAAAAATAATGCAAATATAAAACAAAAAACTTGTTTATGAATTTTAGTTCAAAATACATGAAGTTCTTGATTTTACGCTTGATCTTTGCATTTACCTGAGTAAAAAACCTCCTCATGCGCTAATCGAATTGTTAACAACAATTTCACCTTCTGATGTGTTCAGTTTTTAAAAATTTTACTAACTTTTCTTCATTTTGTTCACCCATTTGCTTCAAAAAACAAATAAAGTAAATTTAACACGCCAGAGTCAAACAAATTCAAATGCAAGTGAAGTGCGCAAGATATTTTTTACATCTGCACAAATGCGTTAAAATTTGCGCAAGAAAAAAAATCCACTGCGTTTTGGGGCAATCTGCTTTGCAGTGATTTTTATGTTTGCATTTAGGAACTGTTTGCTTAGCATAAATTTTAGCAATTTGCCCATATATCACAAAAAGGAGGTATATAAGAAAAATTATTTGAACTTTTCTCTTCCTCGAGTGCTTCCTAGGCGGTGCTCTTTTTCACTTGGCGCTGCTTTATAGGTGTTGAATGTTTGTATTTCAAAATGCTACCGGGATAAAATCTTTATAAAACGAGGAAAGTTTGTTCACCATGGCCCTAGACATACTGGTGGCCCAGATGAAATATTTGCTCAGCCAATATTTTAATAATTAATTAATAAATCAAAAATTAAAATTTTTGGTAAATGTATCATTTGTAACAAATCATATTATCACCCTCATTACGGTTGTCGTTTAAATAAAACGACATACCAACGGAAGAAACAATTGGCCATAAAATAAAACTTAAGTGTTCTCACCGCTATTCACCCTTCTCGTAATAATAATATAACGATATTTATTTTGCTGCTTTTAGAGCCGAGTCGTTTTAATGTGGTTTTATAAGGGTGATTTTTTTACGTCAACCGCGGCGCCCTAATAGATTAACAGAGCGTAGCCTGTTGGATGAGCCGCCGGCTGAGGGACGAATAGGCGCAGGTTCGAATCCTAACGAGACATTTTTTTTGGTAAATCATACTTGTTATGTTGTAAGTGCACTTACTACCGGGATTTAGTTTGAATACCGAGCGGTAAGATGTTTACACATCAAAAAATATAAACAAATTGCACTTTGTATGGGAACTCTAAATGCCCATATCCTCATAACCGAGTCGAATTACAAAATGCTAATGGGCTAAAAAAAATAGTCATCTTAAAATTAAATTTGCACACCTCTAATATATGAATTTAACAGAGTATATTTTTTTTGTATAAGTCGCCCGGTGAGGTACGAATCCTGCCCGATCTATTTTTTGGCAAATTATAATTGTCATCTTGTTAGTGCACTTGATATGCCTGACTAAAATGGTTATATCTTATTTTCAGTAACCAAAACGAATTTTTTGTCTGTTTGTTTACTGTCCGAAACTGCGAAGTTCTATGAATTTAAGTGCAAATTCGTTCAGTTCATATAAAAAATCATAGAAATTCGCAGTTTTAGACAACGCGAACAGTTTGACGGTGGAACTTGTGCTTTCGGAACAATGGCGCGCGAGAGAATTTAAGTGCTGACAAACGATACTAAAATTTGTCTCAAACGCGATGACGCGTCTGTGTATCCACGTGTACATGCCTCGAGTATATGGCCCAAACGGATGGATGGATTTACTTCAAACTTGGGACAGAGAATTAGTATGTAATTCCCTACAAGCAATCGAATTTAATTTTTTTAATTTTCAGTTTAGAAGCATATCCTAAAAATGTCAATATCATTTTTTGACGTAGTTAAATAAGTAAGGGGAGAAATTTTTAAAAGAAAGTAGATGTCGATCCATTAATTTTTGCACTGCCAAATTTTCAAGAATGAGCATGAAATTGTCTCAAAAATGTCGAAACAGTGAAATAGTACGAACTATTTAATGATATCTTAGGACAACAAGATCTTTGCACTTCAATTTTTTTCTCTCATAGACGGTGTTCGCATTGGGCTCACTCCTCTGACTTTAAGGTTAAGATTTTAAACAAAATGTTCTTTGACTCTGTGCTCTTTTTTTCTATTTATTCTATTTATATATGCTTTTGAATTCGCTGTTATACACTGGGTACCCACCCAATTTTGACTTTAAAACGGTATTCCTGAATACGAAAACGGAAATAAAACTAGTTCGTCTGTGAGATAATGATTTATATACATATATATGTTCCTAAATATGTATTATTTTTTTTTCCAAAACTAATAGGTACAGCAAAACAAAGCTAGTTTTTCTATTTCTTGCATGGTACTGAAAAGTATTGAAATGCGGGACTTTAGCATTTTTGTGCATTCGATATTTTGGTATTTGAAATTTTGGGGTTTCCAATTTTTTGAAGCGAAAACGTATGTTTACACATCTTTAACGCGAGTCCCAGTACTCACACATAGTTTTTTTTTTTAAAACGAGTGGATGAGCAATTAGAAACAAATCACCTAACATTATTTTTTTTTCGAAAATCAAAAGCACTTACCGAAAAAAACATTGATTGATCACTGTCTACAGTTTGAATTTCAAGAGGAGCGATATTCTGGGAAAGCTCTTTGAGCACACAGAAATCATAGCGCGGGTTAGAAGTTAGAGCCTCTGCAACGGCCTTGAAAGTTGATTCAGATTTTTTAGAGAACTGAAGAATGGCTGTCATGTAGGCAACGAGACAATGTGAGAACATATTACATCTGGCTGCAGCCAAAAGATCAATCTGCAAATTGTTAAAGAATTTTATAGTAAGTTATTAGATAAACAAAAAGTTACCTTTTGGATACAGTCCATAGACAATTTGTCGAAATTATCTTTTCCAATCCGCACAGCTGATTGTGCTCGTCGAAATTTGTCAAGCCCTTTTCCATTATCAGGGTCTAACTGCGTGCTTAAAGATTTCATCCAACAAAGAGCCGCCCTGTATTCAGTTCTTTCTTTTTCCATATATTTCATGGTGGCAACAGTATCACTAATAGCTCTACACCTGAAAATTTCAACTTCGTGATGAAGCCGTTCAATTGGCACCCTCATTGCCATACGTTGTTGTCCGGAAAAATAAATTGCCTTTCCGGAATTTATAATGCTTGATCCAGTCGTCTTGCTACGTTTCCCGATTTCCTTCAAAAATCGCCCAAAAGCACATTCTTCCTGTGACAATGTACACAGTCTTTCTTGGAATTGTTCCAAGATTTTATTTAGGAGCAAGCACGTCTCAGATATAGACTTCAATAAAACAATCTTAGAATCTAATCCTGCATCTGACGATACTATGTACTCATCTTCTTTTGAACCAAACTTTCGTTGAACGGTTTTCTTGGTAATCCAAAACTGATGCTGAACTTCAGATTTGAGCATCTTTATTTTTTACAATTTGTTTGGAAAAAAAATTGGTGTTTTGTTATCAAGTTATCACAAACAATTGAGAAACCAACAAAATTATCAATACAACCACAGAATAAATAAATTAGGATCCAACACTATTGCCAGTTGCCACTGAATCGTTCTGTTCGTTTACCTTCACTGGCTGAACACAATAGACGCTTGTTCGAACGCACGTTCGTACGCGCGTCATTTTTAAAACGTTAGGTCCAACTATAATAGGCATAAGGGAACTTAAGTTTATGTCAAAATCCCAACGAAAATTTGCTTATGTTAGCAAAAGATCCACGTATAGCCATAATCGACTTATGCACGCATATAGCCATCTGTTATCATTTATGTATGTACATACATACATCTTTTTCATGAACAAAAACCAACTTGGTTTATTACAAGCTTTGGCAATTTGATATCCCATACTTTTATGCATTGCATTCTGTTGACATAAAATATTAAAAAATGCGTGAAAAGCATTTCGTCCCTATTTGTATCCTTTTTTTTTTGTTATTTTGTTTCTCCTTTTTGTAGCCTTTTGTCAAACTTACTTATGCGCCGAGCGACTGGGATCACTCTTATTTGAATTTGCTTAACTGAACGAAACTTAACCAATCGGAGCTAGACTCCATTATATTTATTGAATAAGGGTTTCTATGCATGCGGTCGTTTACTTATGCACGCATAACTGGCTGAACACATAAGAAGCGCGTTCGAACCTTAGAGGATATATAATAGCCATGTTTTTTTTGCGTGCCCCGAGAAAATCGATCGAAAAAAACGACGTCCTGTCCTGCAATTTACATGTTCAATGTAACAACAACTTATCCCCTTGGGGCTTAGCTAAGCGCGGAGAATTCTCGGGTCTTATCTTAAGCATGGAGAAAAGCTGTGTTACCGGCGTAAATTGCATACTTGTTATCGATAGTTTGTATGGAAACCCCACTTTGTTTCTGTAATGGCGTTGCTAATCCCCGATGTCGTTTTTTTTCAACCAAATCTCTCCGGGCTAGCGAAAAAACACGGCTATAATTTGGAGTTCTACTCTCGTGTGGTGTTTTGTGGAGTAGTTAGTCGCTGTCATTCCAATGTATTTCATAGATTTCGACACAAGAGCCTTGTTTTTTTGAAAGCCCCGAGGAAATTGATCGAAAAAAACAACAACTAACCCCCTGGGTTAAGCTAAGCGCGGAGAATCATCGGGGCTTAACTTAAGCACGGAGAAAAACTGTGTTACTGGCGTTAATTGCATACTTGTTATCAATAGTTTGTATGGAAACTCCATTTTGTTTCAGTAATGGCGTCGCTAATCCCCGATCTCGTTTTTTTCAACCAAATCTCCCCGGGCTTGCAAAAAAACACGGCACAAATATGGCTCTACGCATATGAAATACATTAGAGCGACAGCGACAAAAGGCTCCACAACACACCACACGAGAGTATAGTGTGGTTCGGGCTTAATGCATTGTAACGGCTGGGCCCTTGATAGGGGGCGCTATTTCGGTTAATATAAAGTCTTAGAATATCGTACATATACAGCCTAGTTTATTAGAATTCGCTAAACACCTCTAAACGGCTGAATAGTTATGTAGTTCGTAAGCAATTATGAAGCCACTATTCAACGTTGCATAAATCCTAATTCATAAAATATTTCCCTACACATTATAGTTATAATGCGCTTGTGTCAAATAAAGTACCAAGAAGGGAAAATCTATTACGTTTTACTGCCACAATTGATTGACAATACTAAGCTCTGAAAGTGAAAAACAATAAAAGAATTCTGCTGCGCCGATTGGATAATTTAAAATTTCTTTTAATATTGCTTATGTACCTACAGCCGTGTTTTTTTGCAAGCCCAGGGAAAATTGGTCGAAAAAAACGATGTCGGGGCTAAACAATGTACATGTTAAATACAACAACAACTAATCCCCAGCACGCTTAGCTTAAGCGCACAGAATTCTCGGTGCTTAACTCTTGGACGGGCTTAAAACTGTGCTACCAAATTAAACTTTGTATTAGTTATCGATAAATTGTATGTAAATTGACGTAAATCTGTTTTTGTTTTATATAAAACTGGACGATGGCGAAAAAGTAAGGATTTATTTCGTTTTTAATTAATAATTGTTAAATAAAAGTTTGTTTTTCGTATAGGCAGATGCGAATATATCGGTTTTGTATTCAACAAAAAAAAAGAACGAAGAAAAATACCTACCATAATGAGTGCCTTTTGTACTTCAGCTCTGCAGGGGTAAGTTCGAAAGAAACTATTTTAATATGAAAACAAAAATAATTAAGTAACTGACCTCATTAATTTTTGTAAGGACCACAGCATTGGAAATAAAGCAATTAAAGAAACTGGAACTGTGACACGTAAAGATTCTTCGCATATTTCAGTGTGTTTTGGCTTTGAGAAGATTTGAGCCACCTGAAAATTATCCCTCATATCTTGATCTATAATATCTTATAGTTCAAGCAAGTCCATACAAAAATACATATTATGTACATACTTATTATGACCATGAGACCAGCTTTTATTTATTAAATTTCAAATCTGTATTTTTTATATAAAAAGAAGCTATAGTTTTGAACAACATAAAGATATATAAATGTCCTAAATAATATTTTGCTGTTCCAACGTTCCAAGTTATTAAACAGCATTTACCGTCTATTGATCGAAGCACCTGCTGTGCATTTACCGTCTACCTGCTGTGCTATCATTATCATAATTGTAGTACTCCACCAAACTCCTCATCACCATCTGATGCAATAAATGCCCTGACCTCTACTGGGTGCTATATCGACATGTTGTATTGGCATTGAATTCTCACCTCAAAATCGAAAAAAAAAATGTATGACTAATGTATATTTGTTGCAAGGATGGTTGAAACTCACTTGCGTCTAGTTGCAACATTGGCTTCAGCTAAATTTTTAACAGATTTTGACTTGAAACACTGGAACTCTATATGGCGGCTTCTGGCTTTTTCTTTTTTCCACGACATATGAATGAAAGGATGCTGAACGTAGGTAGCTGTAGATAACCTGATAAGACAAAAACTTCGCTAACTTTTCTTAAACGGAGACCAAACTCAGCGCGACCAGCCGGGCGTTTGCGAACTTTTTTCTTAAGTGTGAGATATCCTTCTATTCCACAACGAATCTTCTTCAATCCATGATCTTTCATTAAATGCTTCGCCACATCTATATTCTGAGAGCTCATGCAGAATACCTCCTGTCGATCAATACACAAAATAATTGAAAATACCATGTACATTATTGCAGCGCACTATTGTGGCATCAAAAAGGATCAGTAAATAGTCTCAAGCTTCCTTGAGCTCGGGCACTGAAACCGCCGGTGGACACTTAATAATGCCATTTTTATTATATTCCAAAATCGCACGGAACACAGATTGTGATGAAATTTCGATTTTTCTTTGTGAATGTTGAATTTTATTTTGTTTATGTGTCAGCTGTTTTTGAAATGTCATTGTACAGTACACAGTGCTGCCAAATATTTTGTTAAGCCCCGACGTCGTTTTTTTCGACCAAATTCCCCCGTGCTTGCAAAAAAACACGACTTATTCTTATTACTGTTTCTTTTGTGCCGTGTTAGCAAATATAGTTTAATATTTTAGAACAAAAAATTCAGTGTTTTTATTGAAATAATTGTTCCATTCACTGACAGTGCGATCAAATTGAGAAGAATATAGCAACATCTATTGGGGTGGCACTTATTTTGGTAGTGTTTTTTTTTTTATTTATTCTGTGTGTCCCACTGAAAATAGTCAATAAAATTTAATTTCGGCATACATCTAAGCACATGTATATTATAAATAAAGAATTTTCATCAAATTTTATACTTTCACCGACATTTTAAGTAAAAGTCGGAAAACTGCGTGCATTTTTAATGAAAAGTTTTAACTTCTCCTAGGGATACATCGCCCTTAGCCGATTTCATAAAAAATTAAAAACATTTTGTAATAATTTTTCATAATAAAGCTTGATCACTTTCAGGAGGGGACAAAAAAGATATTTAAGCATTCCCAAAATAAGCGACACCCTTATGACATTGTATTTTATTCTCGTCTGTGTATGAGTCAAAGTGACATTTCGATACTTAAACATCCTTATGTATGCACTATTCAACCTCCAAACACGTTTACCTTCTAATGCCTCTATTCAACGTTGCATAAGTTTTATGAATAACATTTTTGCGTTTAGTTGAATTATAAGGTGTGAATAGTTCGATGCACTCGCTATGATGCATTTATAAATTCGGCTGATATAGTTTACTTATTTTCTCTCTAAAATGTTCTATTTTGACGTTATTCTTGAAATGAATAAGTGTTTGTTTATTGTTTTTAAGATTTCAATGGGCCTTACTAATAATCAAAAGCTAATGTCGACTATTAGTTAACTGGAAGGTTAAAAAAAAGTGCTAAGCTTTAACAAAATGCTACCAATAAACAATGTAACCTAGTCTCCAGACTTTCCTTGAATCTATTACAAAATCTACTACAAATGAGGAAAAAAATTGAATGAACTGTCAGAATTTCCACGAAAGTCTGTCAAAGTTCCAACCGGAGGCAACCAACTAATTGGGCCTTACTAATAATCAAAAGCTAATGTCGACTATTAGTTAACCGGAAGGTTAAAACAAAGTGCTAAGCTTTAACAAAATGCTACCAATAAACAATTTAACCCTTTCACTAACTAGTCTCCAGACTTTCCTTGAATCTATTACAAAATCTACTACAAATGAGCAAATAAATTGAACGAACTGTCAGAATTTTCACGAAAGTCTGTCAAAGTTCCAACCGGAGGCAACCAACTAATTAGGTCGTTTGCTGAAGGAACAATTAAAACCAAAGTTGGTTTTATATTATTTCTATCAGCAGGTCCAGTAATTTTAAATTAAAATTAAAAAACAATCACAGCGATATTTTAATATTGTAGTCAGATTTTCTTATTTTTTGTTTTGGGGGGTAGGTAAAATAAGTAGGTAGGTTGTAGGTACAATATTTTATGAAGAAGGCGAAGTTTTACTTCTCGGGAACGCTCTTGCCAGCTACCGAAAAAAACATCGTAAGTCCATCGCTCTGCTTAGTTGCGTCCTCCCTTGTCGCCACATTCACACCTCAGATGCCCGCTCTTGCCACAGCTGTAGCATGTCTTGGTTACTTAGAAATGTGACTGGCTCTGTTGCATTTGTAACACGATAAAATGAAGTTGGACGAGCTACGGCTATCGTACATCTGTTCGGGACAGTTGCGGGCCCAGTGGTCGAGTTTGTTGCATTTGTAGCATGTTGAGTTATCCATTTGGGTGCAGGATTTGGAAATGTGACCAATTCCATTGCGACGACTCCTCGGGGCATGCATGAGTGTAATGCCTGGTTTGGTTGCATTTGTAGCATTTCTCCGGGTTGCCTCCATTCCTCCGCCACCGCCCGGAGCCCGGAATTACAGTCACGTGCATAATGGCCGGGACGATGATGAAATTGTTGATTGATGTTTTGTTTGTTAAGTTTTTTTTGGATAACTTTATTTTCTGCAACACTGTCACATAAATAAAAAAAAACAACGGGCCTTACCAATAACCAAACGCTAAACACGCGTTTTGATAAATGCCAGGTTAAACTTTAAGGCCGAGTTAATTTGTGTGTATACCAATAACCAAATTAAACACACCTTTTACTAATTAGCGCTCTATTACAAAATCTACTACAATATTTGTCAAATAGACAGCTGTTGAAATGACATTTGTGTTATTTTGCAAAATAAACAAACATTTTTGGTTCCAAACAGAGATTTACATTTTCTTCACTTATCAAATTAAAAAATTAATGATGACCAGGACATAATTGTGATTTGTATTTTAGAGGATGTGGCACAATCTCGCCGAACAAAAATATATACAAAAAAATAGATCCTTTCAAAGAATATGATATACATTTCTTTCGGCACTACAGGTTAGTCTTTATTGTTGCAGTAATAATCATGATATAAAATAATAGGCGTGTTTTTTTGTAAGTCCATATGGATTTGTCGAAAAAAACGACATCGGGACTTAGGAACTTCTTACTTACAGTACGTAAGTCCCGATAATTATCTGGACTTAGCTAAGTCTATATGGATTTAAGTTGTTGTTGTATTTACGTGTAAAACTATTAGTCCCGATGTCGTTTTTTTCGACAAATCCATATGGACTTGCAAAAAAAACACGGCTAATATTAATTTAAGGTTTGACAAATCCATTGCAAGCTACATCATCAATGGTCTCCCAAGCTTCAAATTTCGACTTCAATGACTTCCCGTAGTTGAGTTTGCTTTCAACTATGTCGGAAAAGGGCTTTTATTTACTGATTCGATTACCAACTCTTCATAGCTGGATTTCAATTCGAGGAACGACTTTTTTTGACGATTTTTCAGTCATTTCACATAATTCAATCTGAAATTGATATTGACAATCAATTAAACAAAAGGAATTAATTTAATTGGATGTTTTACTTACATTTTTCAATTGAAAGCGCACAAATTCGGGTGAAAATAACACAGACGCGACGAAAAATTGTTTTTTTATTGTCTCTTTTGCTTTTAGCTGTCTGATTGACAGCATAAACGAGGTGTTTATGCAATTAAACATGAGTTTCTTCAGTTTAAGTTTAAAGGCACGTTTAGCGTTAAGCTGACTATTAAATTGATTATTGGTATGGTTATTTTTTTAGAGTCCACTTAAATATTTAAGTGATCTCTAAATTTGGTTATTGGTAAGGCCCAACAAAGCAGGAACTGTCATAATTTGCTCTATTTCTTCAAAGTTAAGTATTGCCGTATTATTTTTTTACAGAATGTATTTAAATACTAATAGTACGTCAATTGATTTAAGTGTTGGAGCAATTTTTTTTTTTAAATTAATAACACCATATTTTTTAACAAGGAAATATATTTCTTATACTTTATTTTAATATTTCTCATTCGAGGAAAATCTTAAATTTAAAATATTTTCAAATAAAAATACATAAGTAAACTGGCATATTTTGTCTGAGTATTTAATTGTTTTTTTTTAGGTTTTCTATTGTTAAACAGTAAGGGCCAGTTTTTTCACAGTTTGTTATCTGTTATCCATGATTATTTCCACTTGTATCAAAAAATCCATAGCTTGAGTTGTCAATCATGGATTAAGACAATCAGCTGATTTCGGTTGATTTACACCATTTAACCAGGATTTTGAAAATTGTATGAAAAACTTGACCTATTGTGAACAACTGGCTCTAAGGGTATTCACGCAATGTCGATAAGTCGTCGTAAAATTCGTAAAAGTCGTCAAATGCGTAAGTCTATCAAAATTCGTATGGAAAACCTGAAAGATTTACAAAGCTTACGACTGTTTACGAACGTTTACGATGACTTTTATGCCTTTGTATTTTTAAATTTAGATTATTATCGAAATTCTGATTTCCACAAGTTCACACTGTATGAACAAATAAAACAATCAATTTATGTTGCACACAACTACCTAAAAATACAAACAATAAATAAAGTACTTCTAAATGAAACACTTCTTTTTCGCTTTTAAGAAAAATCTGAAGATTGAAACCAACCCATGAATATACCTATACCTTTTGAAATCGACCTGATAACATGGGAGTAGAATTAAGTATTAAATACAAATTTCGGTACCATAAAACAGCACTAGAGCAGCACTTTTCATTTAGTGTTCGACTTTAAACATGGATTTCCGTGTATTAAATTTTGACATATTGCTAACGACTAAACTGGAGATTAAAGTCGTTATTGGTATGCGGATTTTCTAAAATCTGAAGATTTTCTTTTAACCTCAACACTAAATTTGATTATTAGTAACCCGGAGGCCACACGAGCCAGTACTGGCAAGCAAGTTGCAATACATTCACATTTTTTCACTAATACATATAAACCCAAGCAACTTGCTCGTCAACTGGCTTGCCTTTTTCGAAGCCAGTTGAGCAGCCAGTAGAGAAGCAAGTAGGGCGTTCATTTTTTACACTATAGTCAACAATCATCGTTCCTTTTATTTAAATTTCTGAATTAATTAGATTTTGTGCAAAAAATAAGTTAAAATAAATTTAGTGTGGAATTTGATTGCATTTTAAAAATGTTAAAATTCACTTTCGTACGAAACTTGACAGAATATTTGACATTTGCGAATATTTCGTTACAAATTACCAAAAAGCTCTAAAATTGCCCTTTTCAAAAATAAAATTTCAAATTATTCGGATATTTAGAGGTTTTTTAATCCATTGACATCGTAGACATCCTTTAATGGAATTTGAAAGTTTATGGCTTGACAGATAGGGGACAAATTATATTTGATCCTATCGTGAATATTTCGTTCCAAATGTCAACCGATTGCCCTAAAAATGAATTTTTCCGGAGCAGAAAAAAAATGGAAAAATTTTTGGATTTTCTGAGGTTTTTTAATCCATTGACATCGTAGACGGAATTTGAAAGCTTGTGGCTTGACAGATAGGGGAAAAATTATATTTGATTCTATCGAGAATATTTCGTTCCAAATGTCAACCGATTGCCCTAAAAATCCATTTTTCCAGAGCGGAAAATAAAATGGAAAAAAATTCGGATTTTTAGAGGTTTTTTTATCCATTGACATCGTATACAACCTTCAATGGAATTTGAAAGTTTTGTGCTTAACAGACAGATAGCTAACAAAATGTATTTTGACATCTGTAGTTTTTTTATTTGTTACATGAATTTTAGTTAAAGTATATGTTATTCCCTCTTATGTTTCGTTGTCCAAAATTTCAATTATTAAAGTTTGTTAACCATTTTTGCATTTTTCATTAATATTCTTTCCAAATGTATTTTGATTTTTTCAATCCATTTTGTTTGAAAGATCAACCAAAATAGTAGAGAAAAAGAACGACCTACTTGCAAGCAACTTGCTTGGCAAGTGGAGTGCCAACTACGTCACAGCCAGTACACAGATACGAATTTGGCAGGCAATGTATGAACCCAACTTGCTTGCCAGTACTTGCTCGTGTGGCCTCAGGATAAGGCCCAATATCTTCTTTTTAAGTTTTTTTCTCCAATGGATCTCTACCACCAAATGTCAGAAGTGTCAGTGTGAAATTAAAAAAAAAAAAAAAAACAATCTGACAGCACTCCCTGGTTAGAAAACAAAACCAAATGCCGAAGGCACGAAGGCGAGCCAAAAAATTCGAGTGTTTAATAATAGTGATTAATATGTAATAAAATTAGTTTTTTTGTATCGAACACTTGAATAATAGCCGTGTTTTTTTTGCAAGTCCATATGGATTTGTCGAAAAAAACGACATCGGGACTAATAGTTTTACACGTAAATACAACAACAACTCAAATCCATATAGACTTAGCTAAGTCCAGACAATTATCGGAACTTACGTACTGTAAGTAAGAAGTTCCTAAGTCCCGATGTCGTTTTTTTCGACAAATCCACTAAAATGTTTAAACACTAATTAATACGTAATTTGATCGCAAATTTAAGTTTTCAGTTCCAAATACAAAAAATAATCAAATGACCGGATTTTTAACACTGCCAAGAGCATGTAAATATTTTCCAACCAGGGACTTTTTTTGTTGTTGTTTTTAGATGTCAAATTAGAAAGAGAAAAGACAAAGACAAATCTTGGAAGACCTCTATTTGCAGAAAACTCAAACCGAAACTTCAAACAGCGACCCCTTTGAAAGGTACGCATTCGAATAAAAGCAAGCACTCCATATTATATATCCTCTAAGGTTATAACGCGCTTTTGCACCTGTCAAAGTTTAAATACGTGAAATCTCGTTAAGTGAATACAATGGAGACGAAGCCGCGAACGCGACTCTGGGAGTTAAATAAGTTTTAAAAATCACCGAAAATTGTTTTAAAATGTATGTTAAATTGTTTTAAAAAAATTAAATCGCCAAAAAACTACAAAAAGCAGTGGTGTGGAAAAAATAAAACATCAGTCATATTTGCTTCATGTTTTATTATTTTTATGCCCGATATCATAAAGGACTTTTAAATATTTAAAAGCCCATTTAGAGTTAAAATGGGGTTTTTTGGTTTCACCAAGTGCTTTTAAATTTAAAATGCTTTTAAATTCCCTTATAAACTAAAAGCCCATTTTCGTCTCAATAAATTTTAAAAGTGTGATTTGTGAAGTCTAAAGGCTTAACTACATTCAACTCACTTTTGTACAAAAGCAAACCAAATGTTTTGTCTTTTTTCAACGCACTACTCAATTCTATCTCCTTTCTCAAATTTTACAAAAGTAAAAGTTAAAGCGCTCTTAACTTTTACTTTTGTACAAAAGTAGAACACCAATACGCATAAGCAATTAGTTTTAAAACCGACCAATGGATGTCACTGCGGAGGGGGAAATTTTTAGGGAACAAACCATATCTGGACAGATCACGATTTTGTTTTCGTTTCGGTAAACAAAAATATATGTATATCCTTATATGAATGTATCTTTTATAAAAATTTATTAAAACAAAATTAAATGCAAAGATGATGTCGAATACAAAATGCATTTAAGTGAAAAGGAAACAAAAAACAAAACGCTGCATGTCGTAATCTCACAAGCTTTTATTTCATATAAAAATAATTCTTTGTAAATAAATTGTTTTACCCCCTCCCAGTCCAATCTTCTTCCCAGACTCACTTTAGTTTTATCACAACAGACAGCAAGAGGACGAACAAAACAAAGAGAAATATGTAATATATTGTGTTATTGTTGTTCCCAGAAAGCCGCCCGTTCTGTCCATTTTATCGTGGATTTCGCCCACCAGTTTGTCTTGGTATCGAACTTCATCGTTTCCGATGTCGATCGTCAGCTAATTGAGAGCGGTGATTTTTTGTTGCAGTTCTTCGGCGGCTCATTCGTTTTCTTCCAGAGAATCTTGAATCTTGGGCCGGGATTCTGGGGTATCGGTTGCTAGGAGTAGTTCGGTTGGTTTTTTATGTGAAGTGAGTGTTACGAATTGGATGTTACTCGCTGTAAATGCCCTTGCATTTATTAAGCAATTTTGTAAGATACACGGACGGAGACCAGAGAAGGTCATTTTGTTTTTTTTTTCAAAAAATTGACAGATACTTTTAAGTGCGAAACACAATTAAGGCTTAACTACATTCAAAACTTTTTGCAAAATGTACAAAAGTGAAAAAACACACACATACTCTAGCGACATCTCTTTGCGATAAAGATTACCAAAATTGTGTTTCGCACTTAAAAGTATCTGTCAATTTTTTGAAAAAAAAAACAAAATGACCTTCTCTGGTCTCTGTCCGTGTATCTTACAAAATTGCTTAATAAATGCAAGGGCATTTACAGCGAGTAACATCCAATTCGTAACACTCACTTCACATAAAAAACCAACCGAACTACTCCTAGCAACCGATACCCCAGAATCCCGGCCCAAGATTCAAGATTCTCTGGAAGAAAACGAATGAGCCGCCGAAGAACTGCAACAAAAAATCAGCGCTCTCAATTAGCTGACGATCGACATCGGAAACGATGAAGTTCGATACCAAGACAAACTGGTGGGCGAAATCCACGATAAAATGGACAGAACGGGCGGCTTTCTGGGAACAACAATAACACAATATATTACATATTTCTCTTTGTTTTGTTCGTCCTCTTGCTGTCTGTTGTGATAAAACTAAAGTGAGTATGGGAAGAAGATTGGACTGGGAGGGGGTAAAACAATTTATTTACAAACAATTATTTTTATATGAAATAAAAGCTTGTGAGATTACGACATGCAGCGTTTTGTTTTTTGTTTCCTTTTCACTTAAATGCATTTTGTATTCGACATCATCTTTGCATTTAATTTTGTTTTAATAAATTTTTATAAAAGATACATTCATATAAGGATATACATATATTTTTGTTTACCGAAACGAAAACAAAATCGTGATCTGTCCAGATATGGTTTGTTCCCTAAAAATTTCCCCCTCCGCAGTGACATCCATTGGTCGGTTTTAAAACTAATTGCTTATGCGTATTGGTGTTCTACTTTTGTACAAAAGGAAAAGTTAAGAGCGCTTTAACTTTTACTTTTGTAAAATTTGAGAAAGGAGATAGAATTGAGTAGTGCGTTGAAAAAAGACAAAACATTTGGTTTGCTTTTGTACAAAAGTGAGTTGAATGTAGTTAAGCCTTAAGTCTAGTATGTCAGATATGTCAGCTGACGAGTAAGAAAATTATAGATGATATTTTGCAGTCACTTTTTTATTTAATTTCTTGCAAATATAAATTGTGAATAGGTCGAAACAAAAATATAGTTTGTGTATAAATAATAATCTTTTAAGGCTCTCCCAAGCCAACGCGAATACTTCCGAACGACGACAAGACTTTCGCCTTTCTTAATTTATTTTCATGGAGATAAATGAGAGCACCTACATTGGCGCGATGTGAATCTTCAAACATTGTTCACTCATCGCATATTCGTTCCGAATGTTTAGCGTTGGCTTCGGAAAGCCTTCATAATATGTTTGTTTTTAGAATAATTGATTGTTTATCTGAGGATGATGAGCAACATATAGTAAGGAGGTTTTCATGACCTTTCCTCCTCAAACTAAACTACATCTTTAAAATTCAAATAAATTGTGCGTTATTTATAATATTTTTCAGAAGTAAGGTAGTTCTTACCATAACTCTGTAAACTGGGCGATCGCAAAAATGTAATAATTGTAAAAAATTTATAATTGGTCAATAAACAAACATATTCTAACATATAGTAAGACGTCCAAGAATATTCCGAGTTCATATTGGAATTGGAATCCGTTCTTCAAATATACTTTTTTTCGTAGCATTTTTTTCTACATATAATGCTTTTTCACGTGTATGTCGAATGTGAGAGGGAAACAACCTATTTCCATATCCAGGGATGTGAGGCAAACCCAATTTTAACTAAAATTTCCTTTTTTTAGATGATGAAACTGGAAATATTTAAAGGTCTGATAAAATTTAAGAGGACTTTAGATAAAAAGGATTTTAGTGTATTTTTATGAAATCGGGCATTAGTCTTGTTACTATTAGAAAAACATAAAGCACAATATTTCAAATACATTATAACAAACAATTCACTATAAAAACAAATGTAAGTAGCTTAAACTTCTCGCGCCCCTATATATCTCATACAAATTGAACTAAAAGTCATTCTCTTTTGGCTCGTATTGCGTCATGACGCGTAGTCAAAATTACAACAACAAAGTGAAAAATAGAAGTGGCGTAGTCTTGTATTCTTTAATTCATGGGTTTAAATTATTGTAATCCCTTTTGAAAAAACAGCTGACGCAGCAAAAACTCAAGGTATCTGAAAATTTTGGATAGGTTGACACCCTCTCGCAAGGATTGTGAAATGTGAACAAATGAGTTTTGGAGAGTGAAACGTCCGAAGGAATGGCGACTTTATATAGTGTTTTTGAATTTAATGACTCAGCTTTGTCGTTCTTTCTTGAATCATTGCAAAACGGAGTGTATCACGAAAACCTACAAAAATTCTTGGTATCTACTATTGATTTGATTTTTTAAAAGGGTACACTTCTTATTTCTTACTTTGAAGCCGACTTCTATGCTGGCTTCTTTTGAGGAGCTGGTGCAGGTGCCCTCACAAGTCACAACCTTCACAGGTTTGACTGATTCCTTCTGGTTTTTAAGGCCAGGCGCGCACATGCAACTAAACAGTTTGGTTGCGATTTTGAGCACTATGGGAATATATGTGAGTCCGCGCACATAAACCGGCGGACTCCAATATAATCCCGAGTGCTCAAAATCGAAACCAAACTGTTTAGTTGCATGTGCGCGCCTGGCCTAAGGGCTTAAACAATCTTTTGTTCCTCAATGAGGAAGGCACGGATGATACGCTCGCGTAAGCAACCATGGCAAAGTACACCTCCGTGTATACGACGGGCGGTCTTTTGGCGTTTCGACAACCGGGAACGCTCACATGGGCTGGTTGGCCGGATACCCTTTAGACCTTTAGTTTCTCCAGTCTTGTTCTTCTTGACATATTGGTAAACCAAGCGACTCCCTGGAGTATGAACAATTCACCTCCTGTTGGATTTTGTGTTGTACGACAAACGTCTTCTCAAAGTCAATCGCTGAACCATTTTATCGTCAACTTCAAGAAATAAACTGGTACTAGAGTACCTATATTAATATATGTAGGTTAGGTACTCTATGGTGTCTACAAGCATACATTTTTTAGTTCGTTTCTTCAGAATAATACAAATTTTAATGTTTTGGACGGTTATTTCATCTTTGCTAGTGCAAAAAAAAGTGTGTTGTAAAAGGATCCGTTTGTACTCAGTGAAATAAAAAGGATTCTTTTAATTTAATTAAATATATTATTTATTATTCATACCATACAAAATACGCCAAAATTTAAAAGCCTGTTAAATATTTGTGAAAACGAACATAACAATCCGCGTTGTCTGTGGTCCGTTCTTTTTCTCTAAAAAGTTAACTATTGTAAATGTGTCAAATAAAGATGTTGAAGTGCCATTGTTAAAAATGTTACACATTTTAACATTTCATTTAGGAACGATCAATGTTAACAATATTGTTGATCTGTCAAACGCAATGGGTTGAAAAAAATGAAAATAAATTTAGATTAAATAAATCGAAGAAATCACTTGATTGCATCAAATTTATTTGAAAAAATACTTAAAAAATGTTTACAGTTAATTAATTATATGTTATATAAACTTTATTTTTGCAATAAAAGCGAATCTTCCAGCGAAATATAAGATTTTGTTAATTTCAAAATGGGCACAAATTCACTTGTTAAATATCTATCGAAATATAAACGAAAGAAAATATCAAAAAAAAAAGAAGTTTAATCATAGAAGGACAGAAAACTTTTCCAAAAATCAAAATCGAAAATAAAAATCTATTAAATTGTAAAAGGAAATCCAAGAATTAAAATAGTTTCAACTCCAAGAACGAAAAGTAAACAAAAACAGGCATGTGTGGTGTATGGGCCCTATAACTCTAAGCGCAACTCAACGCTTGGTGCCTGATTACATGGGTCGTTTTACTGAAGAGCGCATCGCATGAGACAGGTAGATTTTATGTGCGTAAAAAAGAGAAGGTAGATTACACCTTCTCTTTTGTACGCACATAAAATCTACCTCTCTCACGCTATGCGCTTTTCAGTATGAGATGACCACTAAAAAAAGGGATAGAGGTTTTTCTTAGAGGGTTAGCGGTGGCGAGAATTGGAGTCGAACATGGGGGTTCAGTTCAAAATATACTGTCGCAGAGCCTGGTCCAGGCATAACGTGGAAGAAAGCTCGGTATGGTTGGCATTTAAATATTTTCTTATTTTATTCTATACTTTTAAATTTTCAATATTCCTATTAACTTGTTGATATATTAGGCGAGCAAGAAAGGATATAGAATTGTAATAAAGGGGAAGCGTGTCGTTGACGCCCTGGTTTGATAGATCGAAGCTGGTTTCTCCCGACTGTATTAGTGGCGATTTTAGCACGACCAATATTGTGCAAAACCCCCTTTAGAGCGCTCTTAGGTAGGTTCGGGTTAATAAGACGGGTTGGTCTTAGTGAATAGGAAGGGCGAGACCGGGCTCGATTCCCGATATTGTCGTTGACGAGTGGCGTAAGGGTACTGGACACCTTGCTGGTTCTCGATTCCTCGGTTTACCAGTGACGTGCCATCCCCAGAGAGGCATAAAGGTCCCGCAACGTTTTTTTGCTACCTTTTGTTGCGTTTTATTGTTTTTCTAATCGTCTGATATCTTTTGTTACCGATGTTTATCTTTTTGTTATATTCTTACGAGTAATTTCATTATTGTTTTATATTTCGAAGTGTCAATTACCGAATAACCTTTTGTTATTTGTTTCTTTTTTTTTTATATTTTTTTATTTTCTATCGGCCTTCCCTTTAGTTCTTTTTGGATGAAGTCCAACGATTGTAATTAAATTTTCGTGTAATGTACAAATAAAAATATTTTCTGAGCCACGCTTACGAATGGTCTTTTCATGGAACTGATAAGTTCTAGTAGCATGAAGTGGTAAGGGGTTGAAATTTTCAGGGGGATGTGAACGGGCGCACGAAATCTGAACGGTATGGAGTGATGTCATAGCCGAAGCTGTCCGTATAAGGGGAATCGGCACTCATATTGGCCTTACCGATTCCAGGAGAGGTGGGGGTAGGCCTGTCTGAATCAACATCGGCAGACGTACAGTAGCAATGGATGTTAGTGGGAGATATTTATTTTTGGCATGAAAGTTTTTTTTTGTAGCGAGGTGAGGTTCAGTGGAGGTGCAAGATCCCCCCCTACGTCCGGCGAGCTAAGCCGTGCCACGCCAGCATGCCACGGCACTGTCCATTGAACATTCGAACCCTTCCATTTCCTTTTTTTTTATCATTTTCCCTTTCATTTTTGCTACCGATTAGTTCCGCTTGGAACAACCGACTACCTTTCCAGCTTCCGGCCTGATTCTAGTTTCCTTTCCTAACCCATTTCCCTTTCCTATTCCCAACTCCTCCTCCTAAGTCCTCATCCTTTTGCCCCGTTACAATCTACATATTAGTTTAAACATTGTCTATTTTTTTTAATTTTTACTCGAAAGTAATTAAACTAATTTTACCTACATCACCTTTAGTTGATTCCACTTGATCAAGTTAACGTTCCATAAAAAATATATTAATACTGAACTAAAACATATAGTTAAATAACCTAAACAAACATTGATTACATTTCGAAGCCCATTCATTTCATCATTCAAGTTTTGTTTACGTGTTTTAATAATTTCCTTTTTCCTACTTCGGTTGTAATTATAGTTTTTTGAGTAACACGGGGTCTCCACCTGAAATATTTCATAGATTACCATCTGACACTTTTGATAGAAAAAAAGAGCAATAGTATGCCATAAAATGTTAGTTGGGCATTTTCATAGCTTACTATTTCATTACAAAACAAACAAAATTCAAACAAACCCACAAACAAACGAAAAATTGCTTGCTCATAGAATACTATCCATAGCTTTATATGAGCCGAGCAATGTGTGGCAAGAATTTTTTTATAGAATACTATAAGTAGCCTCCACGAGCAATTTTTATAGCATGCAATATAAAATTCTATGAAATATTTCTCGTGGAGCCACCATGTAACGTGTAACGTTAACTTAATCAATTGAAATCAACTGAAGGTGATTTTAAATTAATTTAATTGATCTTCGCTGCAAAAAACACTTTCGATCTTACAAGAAAACAAAGATGTTTTTTTCGTATCTAGTATCTACAGCTTAGATACTAGAATCAAGCTTTTCTTTTATGCTATTCTTTCAGAAAATTATGTTTAAAATAAATAAAATGTATAATAGTTAGTGGAATCAACAATAAATAATTATTTACAAACGATTAAATGGTTCACTTGTTTTATCATGATTTTCCCTCCTGTCTTCAAATCAGAAGTGATTTTTAATAAAAGCTTTTATTTAGCTGAATATCACTTTCATTCACGTTTCTTTAATTTAAATCTTGACGAATGACAACCTTACGTCGAGATTTTATTGTAGCAAAATCAGAAGTGTCAGGAGAGAGTGCACTGCTCTCTTCTCGAGAACTTTCTGAGTGAAATGCCTAGTGCTAGGGCACCCATTTTTGAAATACAGACGGCATCAAGGTACAGTCGAGTCCGCCCATATGCTAGTGTTGGATAAACATCGAAAAATTTCACTATCGATAGTATCGATGTTTTTCGGAAAAACTATCGATGGTGTCGATACTATCGATAGTTTTTTTTACTATTTTGTTTCTGAGCAAAATGAGCACAGAGATGAATTTTTAATACGTAAGTGTACTTGTGTGCTCATTTTCCAATCGTTCATGGTTAAAAATTAGTATCCTTACAAAATCGAGTGGCATTTCTTACCAAAAAGTAAATCTTTTTGCTTGTTTGAATAAGTGAAAGTGATCAACTAGTGCAGATCTTTAATAACTTTAATAATGGGAATTATTTCTTTTCAGCTCCAAAATTCTCCAAAAAAAAAAACAGCTCTACATGCCTAATATTCGCACTTATCTCATCATCATCGGCTCGACAACCGGGGTCCGGTCCTGGCCTCCTTCAACAAGTCTCTCCACCCATTCCGGTCTCGAGCCCCCGCCATCCAGTTGCGCACCCCAAGGCTCCGGGCGTCCTGGTCTACGCCATCTCTCCAGCGCAAGTATGGTCTACCACGCTGTCGTCTACCATAGAAAGAACTTTCCGAGCAGGTTCCTCTTCGCTCATGCGAGCTAGGTGCCCTGCCCACCGGAGTCTACCGAGCTTAATATTTGTCACGATATCTGCTTCAAGGTAGATTGCGTACAATTCATGATTGTACCGTCTCGGGAATCGTCCTTCCTCACATATGGGGCCAACAATTCTCCTTAAGACTTTTCTCTCGAACGCGGCTAAGAGGTCGGAGTGCCTTTTGCTAAGCACCCAAGTCTCGGATCCATATGTGAGTACTGGCAAGACCATGGTCCTGTACAGCAGCAGTTTTGAAGTTATGGTGAGATTTCTGGATTTGAAGAGCTTTGATAGACTATAGTAGGCTCTGTTGGATTTGAGAAGCCGCCCGCGTATTTCTTCTTTTATATTGTTATCGGCTGCTACTATTGACCCAAGGTATTTAAAGGATTGCACCACTTCAAATTCGTGGTCCGCTACCTTGATTGTTTGACCAACTGTTCCTCTCGCATTCGACGCCACCATGTACTTTGTTTTACATTCACTAATGTGCAGCCCCATATTTTGTGCCGCCTGCTCGATCTGGATGAAGGAATCATGTACAGCTTGCTTGGTTCTTCCGATGATGTCGATGTCGTCTGCGTTAGCCAGTATCTGGCTGGACCTGTTGACGATGGTCCCTCTTGTTGCCGTGCCAGAGTCACGGATTGCTTTCTCCAACGCAAGGTTGAAGAGGAGGCAGGCCAAACCATCCCCTTGTCGGAGTCCATTAAAGATGTTGATTGGCTTGGATAGCAATCCGGCTATTTTTACTTGGATTGTTACGTTGGTCATGGTCAACCTACATAGTCGTGTCAATTTATTTGGGATGCCAAATTCTCTCATGGCTTTGTAAAGTTCTACCCTGGCTATGCTATCGTAGGCAGCCTTAAAGTCTGTAAACAGATGGTATGTTGGGATGATAGGCATTTTTCCATCGCCTGCCTAAGGGTAAAGATCTGATCAGTTGTTGATTTGCCTGGAATGAAACCACACTGATATTGTCCGATGATTGTTTTAGTGTATGGGGTTTTCCGGTCTTGTAGGATAGAGGAGAGTATCTTATAGGCAGTACTCGACAACGTGATACCTCTATAATTGCTGCACGTTGTGACATCTCCCTTCTTATGTATGGGGCAAATTCGCAGTTATCTGCTAAACTAAAAACAAAAACTAACAGTTCTGTCTTCATTTCAATTTCCATCACCGTGTAAATGGAAACCTAGAGTAGGTTTTAAAGTGAAGTAAACAAATTTCAAGTTAAACACTTAAATAAATTAATCAAAATATAAAACTAAAAATAAGCTAACATTTTCAACACTAAATAAATAATAATTTTTTCGCTGAAAAAGGTAAAATTTTTAAAAAATACGTATTCTGATTTTAAAGAAAAGGACAAACTAAATGAGAATAGTTTGTTTTCAAAGTATGGCATATTTGTTCGATAGACTATCGATTTTTATCCAACACTACTATATTTACTCCGCTAAAATGAAACTTTCGGCTATGTGCAACGGTTTTTTCAGGGCTTTTTCACACAAATTATTGGTAATACAGGGTGTCCGCCGGGAAGATATAGATACTACTTTGTTTTGCCGCCATTTTGGTAAACATTAGTCTTGACAGTTCATATTTGGCATTCGTGAAGTAGACACGTGGCAAATTTATTATGGAAAAATATTCGATAAACCAACGTGTTTTAATTGTTAAGACATTTTATCGAAATCAATCATCGATTACTGTGAGGACGAGAAAGTTACGTGAAATTTTTGGGAGAAACAACGTGCCAACAAAACGCACTATTTATCGTGTAGTGAATGATTTCTGGGCAATGGAAACCCCTCAAATTATTCATCCATTAAAAGTTACAGTCTGGTGTTTGGAGAATGTAATGAAAAATGTGCTCAAAAGGGCTCTCATTTGTGAGACTAACAGAGGCGAACATTTACTTGATATTGTATTCCATACATAATTGCCGACTTTAAATAAAACATTTATCAATATAATCCATTCTCTTTCATTTAATCAAAAAAAAAAAAAAAACAACAATAACTGCATAAGTTTGCAGTTATAAGAAGTTTGGTAAGTGCAACAAATTTGCATATATCCGAAGTTCGTTTATATGAAAACTCCGCATAATTGCAACAAATTTTCTGCATTTTGTGTTTTGCAAATAAGCGGAGTGGACTGTATATATGTAGAATAACATAATATTGATTCAAAATAGCTTTTAACGACCTTTAGTCCATAAAAATTGGCGATTCGTCCCGGCGACCTCACTTGGACTCATCAGTTGACTAGTGAGGGCCTTGTCAATACGCGATTTTAATTAAGTTCAGTTCAACTTACCTACATGAAGTTTTTGACTATTTTAAATCAATAATTCAACAAGTCCAATTAAATAGTGCTAAGTCTTCTACTTGGCTGATGTATTTCAGTAGTATATAGAATTTGTATTATAAAAACCTTCATATAATAACATATATTATTTTATGATATTCGCATGTCGTTATCCTATATTTTTGTCACTGGGTGGTGTAATTCGCTTTTCATTAGTTTTCGGTCTTTTTTCTTGTAGTGTTTTGTACGCTTTTTTGTCATAAAGTGACGTAGATAAGCACTGAGCTGAGCAGAGCAAACAAGAAATTCAATATGATACCATGTATTGATTCTGCAAATCATGAAATGGCATGAATATCACTTTTTGTTTGTATCTGGTAGAAAAAAATAATTCAAGTGATGACCTTAAAAAAAACTTAGAATTGTGTGGATATTCGATCTTTTGTCTGTTCCTTATGGAAAAAGATTCAAGGAAAACCAAATATGTTTTTTTTTTAATATTTTGACGTTGTCGATTATTGCAATAAAGTTTTTGATGAGAACACTTTTTTATTTCCTCTTTATTTTTTTCTTACAACCACAATCGATGGAGCCTATGGCTAACCCAGCACTGTAAAGGTCAATAATATGGTCTATCAAAATATAAATAACCTCCCTCAAGGAATTATTGCACTGACTGAAACATGGATATATAGGTATATATTTAGTTCTTTTCTAAGCACTGAACTTTTTGATTCGACTTATCAATTATTCAGACGTGACAGACACAACTCAAAAGATTTGGAGACAGTTGATGGAGGAGTTTTAATTGCTGTTAAAAATAACTTTATCTGCACACTGGTTGATGATTTTATGTCTTCAGGCATTGAAATTATATCTATTAAAATTAAATTAAAATCTGGTTACCTTATTTATGATCTGCATCTACCTATATCCCACCAAGATCTAATAAAGATGTGTATGAAATATATATTGATTGTATCGAAATCCTTAATAATCTTCCGGAACCAAATGAAAAACTTCTGATCCTTGGCGACTTTAATCTTCCAAACTTGAATTGGACACATACCGCTGAGGCGCTGATTGCAACTTTGTATCTCCCGTATCTTCAAACGAATTTTCAATCATCGACGCGACGGTCTGGCCTCATGTGGGCTAAGTCAATTCAATGGTATGCGAACAAAATGCATCCATCAATTCTTATGTTAAACTTGAGTTTAATTTAAAAAATGTAATTTTGATCTTCTTGTTTACTTATTGTGCAATGTAAACTGGAATCAATTATTCTTATTTGTATTGTGAATGAAATACTCTTTGAATGCTTATATAAAACAACTCCCTTACAGAATAATTTAAATAAATCAAATAATCCTCCATGGTTTGACCATCACATACAGCATCTGAAAAAATTAAAGAAATAAAGCTTGGCTAATTTTTAGTAAATCCAGAGCTGATTAGTTTTTTTTCAGTTTTAACTCTGAACTAAAAAATATGTTTGCTGCATATTCATTACAATAATCTTCTCAACAGATCTGAACAGCCACTATGTACCTGTTGCCAGAGGCGGATTTAAGTTTTCTGCCGCCCTAGGCCCGGTTGAGTACGCCCCCTTATTTTTTTTTAACTAAATTCATTTAACTCCCTTTATTCTGAATCGTTCTTGCAGAGCCTTTTTTCTGTGCTGCCAGAAAACGCCCGAACATTTTTAACACGCTTTTATTAGATTGACTTACAATATAATATTATGTACCGTCATCAGGGGAGGGAATGAGGGGTCAGATACCCCCATACATTATATGCAGCGTCTTTATTCTAAGACTTAAAAATAAATTATAGTTTTAAAAAACTAAAGCTCTAATAGAGAACCGAACTAAAAAGCAGTGATGCCACATGAAAACAAAAGAAGTACCTACAGCATAGACAAAAAATCCCTACATTTTCCCTACACCCGCACAAAATGCATAAAATAAAATAACAAAATGAAGATATTTTTCTCCTATTTTTATTTTATTTATAGTTTTATGTATGCGCAAATAAATAATTATAAAGTTAACAAATACTTAATAGTATTAAAAAAAATTGTAAAATTGTAAAAATGCACAATTCAATAACAACCTTTGTAGGTGTGTATACCTATTCAGCCAAATTTATTAGAATTTTCTAAACACCTCTAAACGGCTGAATACTTATTCAGTGCATAAGCATTTATGAAGCCTCTATTCAACGTTGCATAAATCCTAATTCATAAAATATTTCCCTACCAATTATAGTTATAATGAGCTTATGTCAAATTAAGTACCAAAAGTTGAAAATCTATTACATTCAGCCGTCATAATACAGCTCAGCTGTTTGTCAAGGGAAAAAAAAAAACATTCTGTCTGCCGGTGAAATTTAATAAACAAATAGGTACCTATAATAAAAAATGGAACAGCCTAAAGCAAAAAGAGTTCGTGCAATAAACTGGGATTCATCGGATAAGGTATGTAAGCATCTTTAGCATAACACTTGTTATGAAATTGATATTCGTTTAATCAAAATTTGCAGATACTCATCAGACAACTGATTGAAGATAAAATTTCAATAGTTGAAAATAAAAATTGCGACACCAACACATCCCGGATGAAGAAGGATGCGTGGAGGGAGATCACCAACAGGTATATTTATCTATATAATTCTAAACAATTGTTAATGGCATTTGTTTTTAATATTGTATACAATTTTAGTTTCAATAATATGAGTGCAACGATATGGGATACAGCACAACTTCAGGCACAATGGCGAGGGGCGAAAATGAAAGCAAAAATGATCGCCTCTGCCTACAAAAAAAGCTTGCATGCAACAGGAGGGGGGCCACCACCTAAATCACCCGATCCAGAGCAAAGTAAATTGATGGCACTCATTCCTTATGAGTTTGAAGAGGACTACAACGAGTTTGACTGTGATTATGAGGTTTGTATAACATAAAGATAACTGTGCTTATGTATAGATATTCAATAATTAAAACAAATCATTATATCTCACTACACAGATAAAAAAGGAAAATATACCTAAGGACACAACCTCAAGAAATACAAAACAAGAGAGTCAAAGCAAGCGGAAAGGCCCACTGGTACAACTTAATATTTTTTTCAAACCTAATGAATTATGATTATTAAAAAAAATTTAATTTAAATTCTTTTAGATTGCCATTCATCAATATGAAGATACTGAAGATGCTGAAAATATTGAAGCTATGGAAGATATCGAGTTTCTTGAGAATGAATTTCCACAAAAAAATCCTCCGCCTCCACCACCAGCTTCGCCTCTACCACCAGCTTCAGCTTCGCGTTTGGATTCAAAAAAAAAATCCAAATCCTTCAAACGGAAGGTAGGTATAGTTTATTAACTAACTTTTCTTCAATGCCATCATTCGTTTAATTTCTAATTATTTTTGTCTCAGATAACCAGCAAAGAGGACGAACTCCTCAAACAGGAATTGTTTGAGTTGGCAATGGACAACCGGAGGAATGAGAAAATATATATGCAGATAGAGCACACGGAAAAAATAAAAACAATATCAATGGAGCGGTCGGAAATGCTCAAAACGTATGAGATGGAAAGAAGGCACAAAGAAGAAATCCATCGAAAGAAAATGAAAATGCTAGAAGAGCAAAACTTCGCTATGTAATGTTTTTTTTTATTAATTTGTTAGTTCCTTCTTTTTTTCAGAATTGTGATTTTTAGTTTGTAATATTTTATGAGTTATCTAAGTATTTTTCTCATGTTTTCTTTTGAAAACCGATATTTTTTTTTAAAGTCCTCATTTCGGAGGCTCATGGGATTGAATCTTTTCTTGTATACTTTTCGCATTCGCGGTTTTGTAAGGACAGCGTTTAAAGAATTCCAATCATTTAAAAAGAATGAGAAATTAAAAGGCATTTTTGTTTCTTTTATTTGATGTCAAATTGAAAGTGACATTTCAATAATAATTTGTCCTTATATAGGTACTATTCAACCTCCAAATGCGTTTAGCTTCTAATGCCTCTATTCAGCGTTGCATAAGTTTTATGAATAACGTTTTTAAGTTTAGTGGCATTAGAGGGAGTGAATAGTTCTATGCACTCGCTATGATGCGTTTATAAATTCGGCTGATTATGTTGTGATTTATGAGTATCTATTTTTTATACAAAGATAATTATGTAGGAAAAGAATAGGGTGATCTTGAATTTTTTTTAAAAATCTAAAATTTCAAATCTGCTAAATAATCTTAAAAAATGTCTGGGTAGTTTAAAAAAAACACATTGAATAATTAATTCTCAACAAAAAATATTTGAATTTAAATAAAAAAAAAATAAAATTTTGGTATACAATTCATTTATACTTTTTTGTAACATTCTCCACAAAAAATGATCAAAATCAGTTGATATGTTTTTGAGAAAATCGGAAATAAAAACACTGATCAATGGAAGGTAACTATTGCATTTTTCGTATATTTTTTTTGTTCATAAAATGGTAAAAAAATTGTAAGAAATCACTGATTTTTTTTTAGTTGTGGTCATGTTTTTAAAAAAAATGAGATTTTTATTATTTGCTTAAACAATTACGGCAGATACCGTTATTTTAGGTTAACAAAAAATGAAAAAAACATGTGGGGGAATGCCCAAAATAACGCAAAACGTTTAAAGAAAATCGACCCATTCGTTAAGGCTGCAATATAAAGGACAGACAGAATTGCGAGACCCATTTTTTTCGACTTTGCTATAATCGTAATGTCGAGTTTGAGCAAAATCTCGAGTTCGATTTTTTTTACGAATCCATAACTTGCCATAATGTACCTTTATATCACTAGTAAAAATATATAAAAGTACATATACCTGCATATTGCGTTTTTTGTTAAAAAATCTAAATTTAAATAGGAAAACCAATGAATATATTATGGTTTTTATTATTGAATCTAATATAAAAAAGCGATCAAAAAAATAATTTAAATAAATAAAAGTAGTGTAGGCTCGCAATACCCATAGCGCACATCTCATTAGATTTTCCTAGTGTCTGTACGCAACGAAATGAAAATTATGGGCCTAGGTTGGTAGGTGGGTAAAATGGCTGTTCTGAGAACACCTGTTCCCGAAGAACCCAATTAGCGCTGTTATGCGCCGTTTCGATACCATAACTGGTTTGACCTGATTTGTTTCTTGATATAGGGGGGTAGTCTGGACAGAGTTACTTAGGGGACTAGGTTATTGTTTTTTCACGCAGCCCTACAAGAGCACCAAGCTCACAACTGTGTGCTAGGTGGTTCCGGTAGGGTTGCGATCCAACCAAATAGCCCTTCACCAGATCCACTCGTGGCTGTGCCTATACTAAGCAAGGTAATACCGACTAGGTATATGTCAGTGCTTTAAGGTTTGCACCAGTAATAGAGTTGGTGATTGTCCGAAAAGTTAATAACGAGTTTGTTGATTGATAGGGACTAGATTTTGGTCTGTGCCCTCGACCTCAAGGGAATGTTTAGCTCACACTGTGTGCCAGGTAGTTCCATTGGGGTTGAGAGCCGTCCGTATAACCTATCACTAGATTTACTTGTGGTTGGGATTTTTCAAAGTCAAGGCAAACCTACCTAGGTTTTGTCAGAACTTCAAGCCCTTCACCAGTTATGGATTAAGTGGTTGTCCGGAGAGTTAGTGACGATGTTTGTATATGAATTTTGTATTTGTTGTGTTTTACCTAACTTATTAGGCCAGCAATAGTCTATCGGGAATCGGCCCGAACCGGAGTCGATAGCGATACAGTCCACTACTACCGATTCACAGAAGCCCGGTAGACCATCGCTAGTCCTTAAACTTCCAATGCAAGAGCTGTGGTGAAGTTATTGTTTGAACTATTAGATCCATGTGGTGCATTTTAGAAAAGAGATACTTATGGGCCTTGTGAATAAAAAAAAGCTAAAGAGCTAAAACTTGGATTTTTAAGTAAAAGCTAGGTTTTTGGTGAATAAAAATGAGCTTAAACTAGCTAGTTAAAGATGTCTTTTACACTGAACCAAATTTGTACATAAAATACTTGAAAAACTTCTTACGGATAATGAAAAACAGCATTCTTTTCGAGCCCATGTAAGCGTTCATACGGATTATGAAATTCGATTCATCAATTGCTGGATAATGAAATTCGTTTATGTAAAATCATACTTTTTATGAAAATTTCATAAAACGATAGAATTCCATTTCCCCTCCAAGAGTATGTAAGCGTTCATATCTATTATGCAAACTTCCATACTAATGATGAAATGAATTCATACATTTTTCAAGCTTTTTGAGGAAAATGTTCATACAGGATATGTCAACATTCATACATTTTATGCACACACTGCATTCGATTAATGTAAGCTTGCATACAGATAATGTAACTTTTCATACAATATCAGAACCTATAAATACCGATTATGAAATTTGTCATACGATTTATGTTTTCTTTCATACAAATTATGAAATTTTTCATAACAAGTTTGAAATTGTTCATAAAAATTATGAAAGTTTACATAAAAATTATGAAATTTTTGAAAAAAATATGAAATTTTTGGAAAAAATTAAGAAATACTTCACACAAATTATGAAATTTTTCATAAAAATTATGAAATATTTCACATATATTATGAAATTTTTCATGAAAATTATGAAACTTTTCATAAAAAATATGAAATTTTTCATTAAAATTATGAAATTTTTCATAAAAAATATGAAATATTTCATAAAAATTATGAAATGTTTCATAAAAAGTATGAAATTTTTCATAAAAAATATGAAATTTTTCATAAAAATTATGAAATATTTCATAAAAATTATGAAATATTTCATAAAAATTATGAAATTTTTCATAAAAAGTATGAAATTTTTCATAAAAAGTATGAAATTTTTCATAAAAATTATGAAATATTTCATAAAAATTATGACATTTTTCATAAAAATTATGAAATATTTCATAAAAATTATGAAATATTTCATAAAAATTATGAAATATTTCATAAAAATTATGAAATTTTTCATAAAAAGTATGAAATTTTCCATAAAAAATATGAAATTTTTCATAAAAATTATGAAATATTTCATAAAAATTATGAAATTTTTCATAAAAAGTATGAAATTTTTCATAAAAAGCATGAAATTTTTCATAAAAATTATGGAATATTTCATAAAAATTATGAAAAATTTCATAAAAATTATGAAATTTTTCATAAAAAGTATGAAATTTTTCATAAAAATTATGAAATTTTTCATAAAAATTATGAAATATTTCATAAAAATTATGAAATTTTTTATAAAAATTATGAAATATTTCATAAAAATTATGAAATTTTTCATAAAAAGTATGAAATTTTTCATAAAAATTATGAAATATTTCATAAAAATTATGAAATATTTCATAAAAATTATGAAATATTTCATAAAAATTATGAAATATTTCATAAAAATTATGAAATTTTTCATAAAAAATTATGAAATTTTTCATAAAAAGTATGAAATTTTTCATAAAAATTATGAAATATTTCATAAAAATTATGAAATTTTTCATAAAAAATATGAAATTTTTCATAAAAATTATGAAATATTTCATAAAAATTATGAAATATTTCATAAAAATTATGAAATATTTCATAAAAATTATGAAATTTTTCATAAAAAGTATGAAATTTTTCATAAAAAATATTAAATTTTTCATAAAAATTATGAAATATTTCATAAAAATTATGAAATTTTTCATAAAAAGTATGAAATTTTTCATAAAAAATATGAAATTTTTCATAAAAATTATGAAATATTTCATAAAAATTATGAAATATTTCATAAAAATTATGAAATATTTCATAAAAATTATGAAATATTTCATAAAAATAATGAAATTTTTCATAAAAAGTATGAAATTTTTCATAAAAAATATGAAATTTTTCATAAAAATTATGAAATATTTCATAAAAATTATGAAATTTTTCATAAAAAGTATGAAATTTTTCATAAAAAGTATGAAATTTTTCATAAAAAATATTTAATTTTTCATAAAAATTATGAAAGTTTTCATAAAAAAATATGTAATTTTTCATAAAAAATATGTAATTTTTCATAAAACCAATGAATTTATTCATACATTTTTATGAAAAATAACATAATTTCTATGTAAGATTACATATTTTTTTTTTGAAAAATTACATAATTGTTATGAAAAATTTAATGATTTTTATGAAAAATTACATAATCTTCATGAAAAGTTATATAAATGTTACTAGAATTTATGCAACTATTTATATTAATTATGAATGTTTTCATATTCATTATGTATTTTTTCATGGATTATCATGCACCTATTCATATAATATATGCAAGAATTCATTGAATGAATATTTTATATATTAAATGAAATGTTTACATATTTTATATGAAAAGATAAATGTATAATATAGTTCATGAAAAACGTTCTTACTCTTTTTTAAGATTCATTCCAGTCCTTTTCTCCGGGTTAGTTTTCTGAAAGTCTTCAATCCTTCATTAAAAACAATACAATCTTTTTTATAAATTTAAAAGTTGTTATTATTTTCTGAAAATTAAATCCATACATTAAAGGCTTTACACTTAGTTTAAGAGACGGGATTATTGATACATGATAATGAGTTTAATTTAAATAAGTATATAAACCAATTTATAAATAATCTTATAAGAAAGTGACTGCGAGTTACTAAGTTTTGGGCACTTACAGAAAGAAACAGTTACCTACAAAGCATGTCGTTTATCGATCAACGAACGAAATTTACGAAGGACTATTTAACTCTTCTGAAAGAACAAACATTTTGGAAGATGTGTTTTTTTTACTTTTCATGTCATAAAAGTGATTTTCTATAAATGCCCAAAACTGAGAGCACGCTAAAGGATATTCTAAATTAAATAAATGGAAAATTTTGAAACAAATATCAACGGCCCTTAAGAAGCTGTTGAAAAGAAACTTAACGCCGTCTAAATATACATAAAAATTTGTAATTTTGTTAAAATTTCTGTCACCTAGACCAAGGATGAACGGTTGAATGTTTTCGGCTCTTGATTTCAAAAATGCAATGTGGTCGTCTAACTCTTGAACTGAGTTTCCAAGAAACAGGAAAGCCTGTTGTGAGCTGTTTACTGTGAATTTCACCACACTTTTCTTCCCTGTGTTGTTCTTTGTTACTGCTTTTTGAGTTGGAATTAAAAAGAAGTGTAAGCACCACATCAATTTTACTGCTGTTGTATCTGTAATTAGAGAAACAAACAAAAATTTATTAATGTTATGATAATAAATTAATAGGTAAAGCTAGTTAAATACTGAGCTACATTAAGTTTATATATACTCAAAATCGAAGTAATATAATAATATAAATATAATTATTTGGTCATTTTGTTTATGTTGACTTGAATTTTTGAGACTCAAAAATGAAGTTTAAATTGACTATATATAAACTAAATGGAGAAGAAAAAATTACCATTATTTATATCTGTTTGCTCAATTTTGTGAAGCATTTCTCTCATTGGCTTATCCTTCAAATGGTTTTCCCTCAAAAGAAAGTCTTTCAAGGCAGTAGCTTGTTCCGGCCATCTTGAAAGTATTCCTGGACGACTTCCAAACATTGTTGAAAAATCCTTGTCAATCTGATGAATTCAAAAATTTATTTATATTAATAATTTTTTATTAAATTCAATGAAATGTTATTATAATAATTGCTGAGTATTCTATTAAATGAGTAAGTGTATTTCTTTTTTCTTATTTTCTATATCTTTGTTATGATGATAATAATATTTATTAAAATGAAACTTACTAAACGATAGCCAGTTGGGTTTTTATATTCCGGCCATTTTGCAAATATGCTTTCCAGAGAACTAGCTTTCTGCATGTTTTGCATCCTATACTGACTGCATGCTTGCCAGCAGCTGTCAAATTCCATAGCCGATAAGTTGTCATATTTTAGGCTTCTAACGCATTCCTCTGCGTCGCCTTCAGGACCTGTTGGGTATACAATGGATTATATACCTAGGTATAATCGAAATGTTGGTGCCTTTATTTTACACCAAAAAAGCATAAATATTTAAAGGTTTTGGGTTTCTAATTGAGAGTTAATTTTTGTGTGATAACACACAGCATTAAGGCCGAAAAGCTTACGCACCATCATATTAATATTGAAGGTTTAGGGTTTCTGTTATTTGATTTCGCTCTTCATTGCGTTCTTTGAACTTTCAACTATGGTTTTTTTTACGAATGTAGCAGTAGCTTTTATAATTATTGCAAATTCATGTACACAAAATACAATAGGTTTTTAGTGTTAACATCAAAAAATGTTTCACGTTAAGAACATGCTATCAAAATTAAGTAAATAAAACAATGGGTCTTCAGTAACTCTATCTTTATATTATCTTTATAATTTTGATTTAATTAATTATGTATATATAATTGATGAGTTTGAAGTTTATACAAATGGAAGTTCTTACAGCAAGCTCAGGTCAGTAAAAAACGAGCTTGTTAAATAAGAACTTCCATTTATATAAAACGAAGAGGTCAATAACAAATTCCTTTAGTTATCGCACTTTTATGCAAAATAAATAGCAAACCCGAACTCCCAAAAGGATGCATAAGTGAAAAGTAAAGTGATCTTAACATAGTCATCTCTAGTTAATTTCATATATAACGACAGTAGAATAACGACAAATAGACCAAAATGTTGGCTGTAAATTAACACTTTTTTCAGTTAATGTCAATAACGTGAGAGCAGGCTAGACAATATTCAAAATTAAATGAATGAAAATTATCAACATCTCTTGAAAAGCTGTTGAAAAGAAACTTTATTTCATTGTCACCTAGACCCAGAAGATACAGTTTAAAGATTTTATCCCTGGATTTGAAAAATGCAATATGGTTCTATCTTTTAAGTTACCAAGAAACAGAAAAAATTTACTGCGAGCTTTTAATTGTGAATTTTACAACACTTTTTTTCATTTTGAGTTGGAATTATGTAGAAGTGCAAGCACCACATCATCGTTTTGATATATTCGCTTGTTTTTGTTTATGCACATATGTACCCGTTAATAAATCCTGGTTCTTGAATGTTTTTCTATCTTATCTATCTATGTATGTATGCTTTGTAAAAATGTTAAGTCAGTTAATCAATTTAAAAGTACATCATACATAAAATCTGAACTGCAACTAGATTTCATAATACAGTTTAAAGATATATACTCACTGAATTCTATATTACGTGGATTTGGTGTGTCGACATCAAAAGCATCCGGATCCCCAACTAAAGCACGTTTCAGGAGTTCCCGAAAGCATTTTTTGGCGTTACAGGCTTTTGTATATATTTTTCCTCTTCTTCCAACACGGTAATATTCCAGTTTTTCTCCGGGAAAGCGATGAAGAATTTCTTTTTCTAACCTATAACTGGTGCCCAAGGACATGTGGTAATTATTTTCTTGATAATAATTGCAAATTGAGCTTATCAATATGGTCCTATGTTCATCCAGTAACTTAGAATATCGCTCGTAGTAATTTGTCACAATTTTTGATTTCTGGCATCCAAGGATTATTTCCGATAATGGTATACAGACATCATTCGATTCTGGTGACTCCAGTCCTCTTGAAGTACTGGGTGAAGAGAAGTTTGACGCGTTTGATTGACAGGTTGATGGAGGCTTTTGATTTCCCCTTTCAAGAATAGATTCGATTTCCTCTTCGTCGACAAACAACGATAAACTTGAACGCCATTCTGTTAAACTCTGTTCAAACAGCACCAGATCACCAATTTTCTGATTTTTGAAAAGCATACTTATGTGTCGTCGTTTAATAATTTTCAAAATTTCGATATTTATTTTTTCTGCTATAAGAAGTAAAAAGTTCAAGAGATGAGGAGATTGATATTTTATAAAAAGTGAAAACTGATAATCTAAATACGGATGTGAGCATTACGGAAATATTATATTTATTTTATGTACATACATATAATAGCCTTACATAATAAGAATTCTGTAAGATGTTCTAAATTCCATGACTTAAGAAGTTGTTTGAATGTTTCATTTGTTGTTTCGGAATGATGTATATCAAAACTTGGAGAAGTCAAATTATGGTAGCTGTGGTCTTCCTCGGAACGTTGATAAAGGTTTATTGCTGGCTGATTTGTGTATTGCAAAGATTGTGAAATATTCTGTAACTCTTCAAGTGATACGTCTTCAACAGCCTGTATTGTGGGTTTTCTATACGCAGGTGAAATTTCTATGTACGAAATGCTAAGAGAGTTATTTTCATCCTCCGAAGTTGCTGTGGCGTCTTCCATCGTTTTTCCCCATAATAATTTTGTTCAAGGCATGCGCTAGAAACTGAAAGTTATTATTTGAAGATATTTTTTTTTAATTTTAAAAGTAAAAGTGGTAAAAAATATTCATTAATGATTTCTGATTTCACAGATTTTTGTATTTATATAAATTATTCACCTCTACGATAAAAAGTATTCTTTTATGTGTATCATTGTTTTTCCTTTCGCAGTTTTTATTACTGTTGATGGAGGTCCTACTAATTCTTCAAAGCGTAAGATAAAATATTCACCAAGAAAAGAGGTATCGACTTCAAATGCCATGTAGTGCGGATCGTAATGAACTTCTTTTAATTGTTGACAAAATAAAACGATGTCATCTATATTTTGCACCACATTGATTACAACATAAATATTATAATCATCAGTTAATTTTGATACATAATATCCAATTTTATATGATATTCCGTTGTATTCAGCCTCGCGAAAGAAATTCAATCGATCTTGCTTGACTTTCATCTTTTTACTTATTAAAGAAACCAACCAATTTGACGTTTCATTTTTTTTCCAGACAACGCATTTAGCCGTATCAAATTTATAGTTAAGGATTCTGTTAACAAACTTAAGTTGAAATTTTTTTGCTAATGTAATGCATATATTTTTCCTGGAAGTTATAGCATGTGAATACAATTTGAAACTTTTGTGCTTTGCTTCATATTTGAAACACCAATATTTTCTTAATGGTCCTGATTTTTGTAATATTGTCGGATAGTGTGTCAAAATATGGAACTTGGGTTTTAAATTATCTTGGAATAGTTGAAGGTATTGTTCATTATGTATTTTTATTTTGCTCCTTAATGTTGAAATTGACTCATCTGTAATTTCAAAGGATAGGACCAAACTAATTATTTCCAGAAGGTTTAAAAGAAAACTCCAAACTTCATCACTTAATGGCACCAAATCTCCTACCATAAGAGGTAAGAACTGAACAAAAGTAAGCATTTCTCTTGCTGACATTCTTAAATGGTGCTTTTGCAAATGAGTTGGATGTATTTCGTTCGAAGCATTTCCTATTTCTGTTGCACCATATTCAAATGTTTGTTTTCGTTTGTTTAATGTTTCCAATGAAAAATATTTTTTTGTTTTGGTGAAATGAATTATTATGTGGCAAAGATCGTAGTGACATATCCCTTCAAAAACATCATGCATAGCATCTACGCTGAAATTGTCTACTACATGGAATGAGGGGATATCATTTAAACAGCTTTCGCTATTAATACCAGTTTCTTTGGGATTATATTTCTGTATATCCAAGTTGTAGTTACATATATTTCTCATTTTATCTGGTTCTTCAACGCATACTTTACAACATTTCTCTTTTTGTAAACGACAAAATCGACAAAATGTTCCAGAAAACGATTTGTTGAAGCCCAGCAGTGTGTTTAAGCCTAAGTTATCACCAAGTACAAGGCCCAAAATAAAATGAACATGGTATACATCACCTTTAGCTGTTTTTACATCGATACCTACTTCTTCAAGAAATCGTAATTCATTTATTAGAGGCTGCAAGCATTTGTCATTCCCGTTCCTTTTTATATCTTTTGATTTGATAACGGCTGCTAAAAATACGTTTTCCAATTTCGCTTCATTAAGAGGCATGCAGGCGAATGAATAATAAAAATTACAGATGGAGTGAACTGTGGAATGAGATCCAAGAGGATTGTTTATTTCAAATTCATCTGCATACAAGAAATATGGAATCACTATTTTGTTTGGATATAATTTAGACTTTGATTTCCATAATTCTCCTTGTATAAAATTAATGAACCTATCATGTGTTTCTAAAAATTTCATATGGTTAACCATATCAAGAAGAAAGTTTTCAGTTTGGAACAATACTTTGAATTGTGAACGAAGTGGTAATAGAACTCCTTTGTCAACAACTTCCTCTAGGTATAACTCTCCAGTACGGTAGTTCGTATTTATTTCTTTATTAATTACAAACTCATCTACATAGTCCATGTATCCAGATCTTCTGAGTTTTTGAGTTAAGAGATAATCTGAACTACACTTCTCAAATGGGTTTTTACAACCGCTTATAATACTAGAAATTTCATTTAAAATCTCTTCATTTTTGTGTAGTTTATATTTGGCAAAGCTATCAAAAATTTCAAGAAGTGGTCCGATAATGAAAGCTGAGGCACCTTTCTGAATTTGGTAAACATCTTTCCTTGAAAAATTATCATTTGAATGTAATGATAAAGACCATTTTAAGGCACTTTCAAAAAGCTTTTCTATCGCTTCTTCAGCTCTAAACTCCCTTCTTTCAATTTGAACTTCTTCTTTTGAAAATCTTTGCAAAGGCGGTGGATCCACTAACAAGTTATTAACATTACTATCATTATGCATCAAGTTTTTATTTAAAAATTTAACATTTGTATCTGCTGTTTGTTTATGTACTTCTTCAGATTTGAAAGATTTGATATGCACACGCATTATGTGTCTCCTGTATTTCGAAGAGTTATTGAACAATAGCGAACATGTTTTGTCAAAACAACGAAAATTACTGCTGGAACGCAAATCATGTTTATTTCTAAGGTGATGCATAAGAAGATCTATGTGGCCAAACTCTTGTTGGCAAACGAAACACAACATTCTATGGGAGGCAAAAATCTGAAAAATAATTTTTTTTTTTAATTCCTACTAGCAAAAAAAACTAAAGTCGTTTGCTTATTGTGTATAAAACAAATAATTTTAACAAATTACCATCACCATTTAACTATCAATAACTAAAACCAGGCATTTTGAATATTTTTCATCCAAAAATTTTCAAATGAAAACAAACATAAAATTTACGACGTGTCCAACAGAAATTCAGAGTTTTTTTTTTAAATAATTGTTTGGACTTCTCCATAAATAATATTAATATGTTAAAATTTATGACAAATTATTTTTTGTATATGAAAACAAAACTTGGCCAAGAGAACGAGTAAAAACATCCCCTACATACTTAAGAATTTAATCAAACCATCTTAAAAGCATAAACAACAGCAATCAGAATTACAAATTGTTTTGAATGTTTCCATTTTGTTATGGAAATTCATGTGAACAATTTTTATGCGAGGTTCAAACACAATTCATTTTAGCCTCAAAAATCGATACCTACTTTTTAATCTTTTAATATTAAAAACTGAAAACTCAAACTTTTTGATTTTAACTCACCACTGCAAGAAACAAAATATGAAATTATTTTCGGAGTTGTTTCAATATTGAAATAGGCGCGTTTTTTTCGAATCTATATAGTCTTAGAAAATAGTCTAACAATATAAAACAACAATATCTGAACTACGAATATTGAATGTATTCTCTATTGAATTTAAAGCAAAAACAACTAACAAATACCATAGCAACTAAACTATACAGCTTGTAGTTAGCCTGGATGTGTATCAGGTCTTATTTTCTTTACTTTGTTTTAAACTGGATAAAATATGTATTAATGTTTAGAACATAAGCATATTTTATACAGGCTTAGGACATAAGCCTTGATAGAAATCAAAATCAACAAGTTTATTACAGACTCAGTAAATTTTGTTTTTTGTAAGTTAATTTTTTGTAACTGTTTTCTAAGACTACTACTATATATATATTGATTAAGAAAACAAACACGCCTAATATCTTTTCAGAAAACAAAGACAAAAAAGGCAGTATTATGGAAACAAGACCGCATTGCTTTAACTGAAATTTACTGAAAATATTATTTTTAATTTATAAAATTGAAGTGTCATATTGAAATTTTCAATAACAAAAATCACGTCTCTAGTTCAAACCTAGTCCAACCTAGATTGTTCGCGCTTAATAATGTAATTAAACAAAATTCAAAAATGATTTATAAATAATTTTTCTCTTTTGAACATACTTTTTTATAAGTTTTTAAGTTTTTGTTCCAACAATAGTATAAAGTAATTCTAGAATTCTTAGAAATAGGCGTGGAGAAGAAAAGAAGATAAATCTAACCGTTAAGGCTTTACATAATAGATGCACGAACACAGATGACACACTGTATACATGTTGTTGTACATATCAGTAAACTTTGTTGGTTTTAACTAAAACTAAGTTTTTTTTTTCTATACCAGGCTAAAACCTACCTGTTCTATTGAGCAGATGAAAAGATTTTAATATAAATAAATATAGAAATATAATAGCATAAGCATTACCAATCGACGTTATTGTTTTAAAAGATTTAGTTTAATGTCAAATTCCTTTAAACAAATGTTTTTTACTGAATACTGGTAAAAAATAGATAATAAAATATTATTATCTAAATAATAATAATTTTTTAAAGAGAATTTTATACTTATAACTATATTTAAATAAAGTTTAAACTTACCTTCACACCGATACAGGAAGAATTCAAATTCACTTTTTGATTGTTTTTTTTGCTTGGCCACTGAATGGGACACGACACTATCACGTCTGGTTTTCTTGACTTGTAGGTACCCAAAGAAGAAAAATGTAAAACAAAAAAATTCATTAGTTCTTTATTTTAAATAATATTTTAATACATATAGTAAAGATATTATTATAAATCAATCAATTGAATCGATTTCATCTGAAATATGTTTTTTTTAAATCGATACGTTCAACAAACATTCACTGTTCATGTTTATACGAAGTTCATTTTTTTAATTCAAAAATTTAGTTTTTTCAATACGAAAGAAAAAAACATTTAATTTGTGATTGTGATTATGTTTTGAAATTGAATCGTTTATTTTGAAAATGAGATAAGTTCACTTTTCTACAAAATGTGTTACAAACGGTAACATGCTTACTATGTGTTCTTCGTCTGCCTACTCATTGTTTAAAAAATTATCAGATTTATTTGCTGTTTGTTTTTAAAAAGCTTATCAATACTAACTTTAAACATTTTCAAAATTTAAATTCTATTTTTCATAAAATGGACTATTCTCTTTTCAAAATAAAGGATTCATTTAAGAGGACATTTGGAAAAAAAAGAAATTTAAAATTTGATGTTGTCCCCTCTTTTTAAAAAAATTGTAACTCAGCCCGGAGAGCAAAAATAATCTTGGAGCATTATTATTGTTAAAGCCTCAAAACTTAATAATGGACCCTATTTAGAAGTAACCTTTAAACGCGCAAAAAATAGTCATCAAACCGTTTAAGCTAATGGATCTATATAGATACAAAAATATTATTTTATTTTAAACTTGAACTTTTTTTCGAAACAAATATGTGTTTATTCTTTCAAGCAGGTAAAAACTGATTATAAGCAGGTCATTTTCAATTTTCTGTGTTCAAAATTGAGTTTTTTTTTGTCAATACAAAAAAAATAAAACATAAAAGACATAACCGTTCAGAATTAAACCTTAAATTTGGTGATAGTAAACATATTTTTGATAATGTTTTTGAAACTGAAATTGAGCTTGATTGTTCAAATTTATTTGTTTTTAAAAATGTTATGAGTATTTTTATCATAAAATGGAGTATTCTCTTTTCAAAGTAAACCATTAACTTAAAAGGATTTTTGAAAAAAAGTAATTTAAAATTAAATATTGTGCCCTTTTAAAAAAAAATATATTTCAGCCGAGAGAACAACAATGATCTTGGAACAATATTTTTATGAAAGCCTCAAAACTTAATAATGGACAATTTATGGCCTGTCTAGGTAACCTAAGAGCGCGAAAAAATAGGCATCATACCGTTTAGGGTAATAAATCTATATATACACAAAAATATTTTTGTATATAAAATCTGAACTTTCTACCGAAACAAATATGTGTGTTATCTATCAAGCAGATAAAATTTATAAAATATGTAGTTAAATAAAGATAAGCATAAGCAAAGTGACCACAACAAATGCTTTGTTTGATGTCGAATTCCTTTAAAAAAATCGATTTTTTACTGAATCATGGTAAAAATGAACATTTAAGTATGTACACATTTTTATTTTAAAAAGTTATGTTTTTAAAGGAATTGGACAGTAATAATTGTTTTTTTTTTTTTAAATATTTAAACTTACCACGGCAAACACACAGGAACAAATTCAAAGCCACTTCTTTACTTGGTCGTTTTGGTTGATACTTGCTGGTCGATTCACGGGTCACGGCACGATTACGTCTGGTTTTCTTTCTTTGTAGGTACCCAAGGAAGAAAAATGTAAAACCAAAAAATAGTTACTAATATTTATATTTGAAATGATTAAATAAAAAAATCTTAAAATCTTAAAAGCTCAATCAATATCATCGATTTCAGCGTATATGGTTTTTTTTAAGAAAATCGATACCTACAACAAACATTTTTACAAACACCTCTTCTTTTTGTTTCTTGGCTACACAGGTCATGTGGGGATGACAATCATGTTCAGGAATGAAATCAATAAGCCATTCCAGAAATACACTGTTTGTGTTTCTACGAAGTGCATTTTTTTAATTCAAAATTGAGATTTTTTTCAATACGAAAATACGAAAAAAGCGTTCGGAAAAAACATTCAATTTGTGATTATATTTTGAAATTGAATCGTTTATTTTGAAAATGAGATAAGTTCACTTTTCTACAAAACGTGTTAGAAATGGTACCATGTTTACTATGTGTTCTTCCTCTGACCACTCATTACTTACAAAATGATCAGATTTATTTGCTGTTTGTTTCAAAAAGTTATCAGTACTTACTTTAAACATTTTCAAAATTTAAATTTAATTTATCATAGAATGGACTTTTGAAAAAAAGTCATTTAATATTCAATGTTGTCCCTTTTAGTATTTCTGCCGAGAGCAAAAATCGTCTTGAAATTTAACATAAGAACGCAAAAAGAATAGATATCAATCCGTTTAGGCTAGTGTGTCTATGTATATACACAAAAGTATTTTATATCGAAACAATTATGTGTTAAATCTATCGAGCAAGAAAATTATAAAAATATGTAGTTAAGTATAGATAATCATAAGCAAAGTGTATCACCGATATGGGATAAAATTCTTTGTTTAATGTTGAATTCATTCAAATAAATCGATTTCTTACAGAATCTTTGTAAAAATGGACATTTTAGTATTTTTATTTAAAAGATCTGTTTTTTTTTAAGAGAATTTTAGATTAATAATTTTTGTTTAACAGTGCTTAAACTTACCGCCGACAGGAAAAAATTCAAAGCCACTTTTTTGTTTGGTTTTTTGGTTAACACTTGGTGGTCTTTTGACTTGTTATGGCACGTTCACGTCTTGTTTCCTTGGATTGGGTACAGGAAGGTTTTCGCATGAAACAAAACAAAGAAAACTGTTTTAATTATTAAATAAAGAAATTTTTTATCACGGTTCAAAACGAATCGATTTCACATGAAAATTTTTTTTTCTGTTGATACCCACAACGACACGACGCAATGACGACGCTATGATGACGCTATGACGACGCAGGCAAACATTTTCAGAGGTAATCATTTGTTTTGGCTTGGCTTTAAGCAGTAAACGTGACGATCACGTTCAAGAATAAAATTAATAAATTATTTCAGAATGAAATTTTTAAAGTGAGCTGATTTAATACGAAACCAATACACACAGATATATACGCCACCGACGCCGTCAGACAGTGTGATAAAAAAAAAACACCGAGACAAGCCACTGGGAAAGCAAGGAAAAAAAACATGGCTTCACCGTATTCGTGATGTGTTGTTGGTTTTATGTAAATTTTTTCTTAATGAATTTAAATACCTACTTCTTAAATAAAATATAGGAAAATAAAGAAATCATTAACCCGCATCAAAAAATTTTCTTTTAAAAAAGGAATACATTTTTTTGTATTGAATCTTTGTAGGAAGCGTGTTAGGGAAAAAAAGGATTCGTTTCTTTTTTTTAAAGAAATTCTGCATTTATAATATAATATAATAAACTTACCTCCAATCCGATAGTTCTTCATTGAATTATTGAACAAAAGAAAAAAACATAATATTCCACGACCGACGCGACGGCGCGCCACGGAAAAAACGATCACTTTTTTCTATTATTGGGGCACGGGGAACTTTAAATAACGAAGACGAACTTGAACTTATAATTTTAACTCGACTTTATTAATAAATTATTATTTATTTATAATTTATAATTAATATTCCACGACCGACGCGGTAAAAACGATAATTTTTTTTTTAATTGGGCACGGGGAACCAACGAAGACAACTTCACCATAGAAAATTACTTTCAGAATGAAACCAAATGAAAGACGCGAGAAAATAACTGTTAAAATAATTCGTTCACAAGCGGAGTTGAAGTTAGTTTCAACTATACTTTTATCACTTGTAAACCTGCGTTCGACTCGATCCTACCCGCCGATTACACTTCGCCACATTGGTTTTGTTAAGACAAAGTTACAATTGTTATGAAATATTTCATACAAAATATGAAATTTTACATACAGAATATGTATTGATTCTTATGAATTATGAAACGAATCATAAACGAATATTTCGTATGAAATGTTTCATAATTCAAAAGATTAACCACATGAAGTATGAACAAATTCATATTTTTTATGAATTTTGTCATACTCTGCTGGCTTGGTTACAAGATTCGAATCTAGTACAGATAGCGTCTTTTCGAAAGGAAGCCAATCACATTGGACTTGCAGCGTGGGTTTACACTGCGTGTTGTTGCTTTTGTTCAGACACAGAGGAAACCTGAAAAGATGATAGCAAAATCGCACGATTTCTACCTTAATACTTTGCGAGTTTTTCAATTGGAATTTTGATGTTTAGTCTTGAAAGCAGTAAATATCAACCTAGAAATAGTTGGTTTCAAGATTTGTTTGCAAAACCGATAACTACTGTTCAATAAAAATCGCGCGATTTCTATTTCAGTATTTTATTAGTTTCGCAATTGAAATTTGGATGTTCAGTCTTGAAAGTAGCAGTAAACAGTAGCCTAAAAATAGTTCAATTCAAGATTAGTCTTGCAAAACCGATTCTGTTGAATAAAAATCGCACGATTTCTTTTTCAGTATTTATGAGTTTCGCAATTGGAATATAGATGTTCAGCCTTGAAAGCAGTTAATATCAGCCTAAATATAGTTCTTTTCAAGATTTATCTTGCAAAACCCAAACAGTTGAATAAAAATCGCACGATTTATTTTTCAGTATTTATGAGTTTCGCAATTGGAATTTTGAAGTTAAGACTTAAAAGCAGTAAATAGCAGCCTAAATATAGTTCTTTTCAAGATTTATCTTGCAAAACCAAAACTGTGGAATAAAAATCGCGCGATTTCTTTTTCAGTATTTATGAGTTTCGCAATTGGAATTTTGAAGTTTAGACTTAAAAGCAGTAAATATCAGCCTAAATATAGTTCTTTTCAAGATTTATCTTGCAAAACCAAAACTGTGGAATAAAAATCGCGCGATTTTTTTTTCAGTATTTATGAGTTTCGCAATTGGAATTTTGAAGTTTAGACTTAAAAGCAGTAAATAGCAGCCTAAATATAGTTCTTTTCAAGATTTATCTTGCAAAACCAAAACTGTGGAATAAAAATCGCGCGATTTCTTTTTCAGTATTTATGAGTTTCGCAATTGGAATTTTGAAGTTTAGACTTAAAAGCAGTAAATAGCAGCCTAAATATAGTTCTTTTCAAGATTTATCTTGCAAAACCAAAACTGTGGAATAAAAATCGCGCGATTTCTTTTTCAGTATTTATGAGTTTCGCAATTGGAATTTTGAAGTTTAGATTTAAAAGCAGTTAATATCAGCCTAAATAAAGTTCTTTTCAAGATTTATCTTGCAAAACCGAAACAGTTGAATAAAAATCGCACGATTTCTTTTTCAGTATTTTATGAGTTTCGCAATTGGAATTTGGATGTTCAGTCTTGAAAGCAGTTAATATCAGCCTAAATATAGTTCTTTTCAAGATTTATCTTGCAAAACCAAAACTGTGGAATAAAAATCGCGCGATTTTTTTTTCAGTATTTATGAGTTTCGCAATTGGAATTTTGAAGTTTAGACTTAAAAGCAGGAAATATCAGCCTAAAAAAAGTTCAATTCAAGATAAGTCTTGCAAAACCGATTCTGTTGAATAAAAATCGCGCGATTTCTTTTTCAGTTTTTATGAGTTTCGCAATTGGAATTTTGAAGTTTAGACTTAAAAGCAGTAAATATCAGCCTAAAAATAGTTCTTTTCAAGATTTATTTTCTAAAACTGAGAATACTGATTAAAAATCGCGCGATTGGATACATGATTCGAGTCTAGTCCCGATAGCGTCTTTTCGAATGGTAGTTACAATTGTTATGAAATTTTTCATACAAAATATGGAATTTTGCATCCAGAATATGTATTGATTCTTATGAATTATGAAACAAGTCATAAACGAATATTTCGTATGAAATGTTTCATAATTCAAAAGATTAACCACATGAAGTATGAACAAATTCATATTTTTTATGAATTTTGTCATACTCTGCTGACTTGGTTACAAGATTCGAATCTAGTACAGATAGCGTCTTTTCGAAAGGAAGCCAATCACATTGGACTTGCAGCGTGGGTTTACACTGCGTGTTGTTGCTTTTGTTCAGACACAGAGGAAACCTGAAAAGATGATAGCAAAATCGCACGATTTCTACCTTAATACTTTGCGAGTTTTTCAATTGGAATTTTGATGTTTAGTCTTGAAAGCAGTAAATATCAACCTAGAAATAGTTGGTTTCAAGATTTGTTTGCAAAACCGATAACTACTGTTCAATAAAAATCGCGCGATTTCTATTTCAGTATTTTATTAGTTTCGCAATTGGAATTTGGATGTTCAGTCTTGAAAGTAGCAGTAAATAGTAGCCTAAAAATAGTTCAATTCAAGATTAGTCTTGCAAAACCGATTCTGTTGAATAAAAATCGCACGATTTCTTTTTCAGTATTTATGAGTTTCGCAATTGGAATATAGATGTTCAGCCTTGAAAGCAGTTAATATCAGCCTAAATATAGTTCTTTTCAAGATATCTTGCAAAACCCAAACAGTTGAATAAAAATCGCGCGATTTCTTTTTCAGTATTTATGAGTTTCGCAATTGGAGTTTTGAAGTTAAGACTTAAAAGCAGTTAATATCAGCCTTAATATAGTTCTTTTCAAGATTTATCTTGCAAAACCAAAACTGTGGAATAAATATCGCGCGATTTCTTTTTCAGTATTTATGAGTTTCGCAATTGGAATTTTGAAGTTTAGACTTAAAAGCAGTAAATAGCAGCCTAAATATAGTTCTTTTCAAGATTTATCTTGCAAAACCAAAACTGTGGAATAAAAATTGCGCGATTTCTTTTTCAGTATTTTATGAGTTTCGCAATTGGAATTTGGATGCTCAGTCTTGAAAGCAGTTAATATCAGCCTAAATATAGTTCTTTTCAAGATTTATCTTGCAAAACTAAAACTGTGGAATAAAAATCGCGCGATTTCTTTTTCAGTATTTATGAGTTTCGCAATTGGAATTTTGAAGTTTAGATTTAAAAGCAGTTAATATCAGCCTAAATAAAGTTCTTTTCAAGATTTATCTTGCAAAACCCAAACAGTTGAATAAAAATCGCACGATTTCTTTTTCAGTATTTTATGAGTTTCGCAATTGGAATTTGGATGCTCAGTCTTGAAAGCAGTTAATATCAGCCTAAATATAGTTCTTTTCAAGATTTATCTTGCAAAACTAAAACTGTGGAATAAAAATCGCGCGATTTTTTTTCAGTATTTATGAGTTTCGCAATTGGAATTTTGAAGTTTAGACTTAAAAGCAGTTAATATCAGCCTAAATATAGTTCTTTTCAAGATTTATCTTGAAAAACCGAAACAGTTGAATAAAAATCGCACGATTTCTTTTTCAGTATTTTATGAGTTTCGCAATTGTAATTTGGATGTTCAGTCTTGAAAGCAGTTAATATCAGCCTAAATATAGTTCTTTTCAAGATTTATCTTGCACAACCAAAACTGTGGAATAAAAATCGCGCGATTTCTTTTTCAGTATTTATGAGTTTCGCAATTGGAATTTTGAAGTTTAGACTTAAAAGCAGTTAATATCAGCCTAAATATAGTTCTTTTCAAGATTTATCTTGAAAAACCGAAACAGTTGAATAAAAATCGCACGATTTCTTTTTCAGTATTTTATGAGTTTCGCAATTGTAATTTGGATGTTCAGTCTTGAAAGCAGTTAATATCAGCCTAAATATAGTTCTTTTCAAGATTTATCTTGCAAAACCAAAACTGTGGAATAAAAATCGCGCGATTTCTTTTTCAGTATTTATGAGTTTCGCAATTGGACTTTTGAAGTTTAGACTTAAAAGCAGTAAATATCAGCCTAAAAAAAGTTCAATTCAAGATAAGTCTTGCAAAACCGATTCTGTTGAATAAAAATCGCGCGATTTCTTTTTCAGTTTTTATGAGTTTCGCAATTGGAATTTTGAAGTTTAGACTTAAAAGCAGTAAATATCAGCCTAAAAATAGTTCTTTTCAAGATTTATTTTCTAAAACTGAGAATACTGATTAAAAATCGCGCGATTGGATACATGATTCGAGTCTAGTCCCGATAGCGTCTTTTCGAATGGTAGTTACAATTGTTATGAAATTTTTCATACAAAATATGGAATTTTGCATCCAGAATATGTATTGATTCTTATGAATTATGAAACAAATCATAAACGAATATTTCGTATGAAATGTTTCATAATTCAAAAGATTAACCACATGAAGTATGAACAAATTCATATTTTTTATGAATTTTGTCATACTCTGCTGGCTTGGTTACAAGATTCGAATATAGTACAGATAGCGTCTTTTCGAATGGTACCGTTACAATTGTTATGAAATTTTTCATACAAAATATGGAATTTTACATCCAAAATATGTATTGATTCTTATGAATTATGAAACAAATCATAAACGAATATTTCGTATGAAATGTTTCATAATTCAAAAGATTAACCACATGAAGTATGAACAAATTCATATTTTTTATGAATTTTGTCATACTCTGCTGGCTTGGTTACAAGATTCGAATATAGTACAGATAGCGTCTTTTCGAATGGTACCGTTACAATTGTTATGAAATTTTTCATACAAAATATGGAATTTTACATCCAGAATATGTATTGATTCTTATGAATTATGAAACAAATCATAAACGAATATTTCGTATGAAATGTTTCATAATTCAAAAGATTAACCACATGAAGTATGAACAAATTCATATTTTTTATGAATTTTGTCATACTCTGCTGGCTTGGTAACATGATTCGAGTTTAGTCGAGATAGCGTCTTTTCGAATGGTACCGTTACAATTGTTAGGAAATTTTTCATACAAAATATGGAATTTTACATCCAGAGTATGTATTGATTCTTATGAATTATGGAACAAATCATAAACGAATATCCGTATGAAATGGAATTTTGATGTTATGTCTTGAAAGCAGTAAATAACATCCTAAAATTAGTTATTTTCAAGATCTGTATGTTTAATCGAACGGTTTTGATTATATTTTTGATAATGAATAGTTGTGTTAATTTTAAGCAATCTTTCCATGAGCGAAATGTTCATATTTCTTATGAAAATGTTCATAGCTTCTAGACTTTGATTTCCCAACAACAATTTACGTGCAAACATTTTTTGAAAGATAAATGCAATGTTTTTTCATACAAAGTATGAAAAGTTTCAAGCATTTTATGAAATCTTTCATCAAGCGCCGCATTGAAATTTTTATGTAATTTTCATATTTCAAATGAAAACGTTCATAATCTTCTAGACTTTGATTTCCCAACAACAATTTACGTGCAAACATTTTTTGAAAGATAAATGCAATGTTTTTTCATACAAAGTATGAAAAGTTTCAAGCATTTTATGAAATCTTTCATCAAGCGCCGCATTGAAATTTTTATGTAATTTTCATATTTCAAATGCAAACGTTCATAAACTTCTAGACTTTGATTTCCCAACAACAATTTACGTGCAAACATTTTTTGAAAGATAAATGCAATGTTTTTTCATACAGAGTATGAAAAGTTTCAAGCATTATATGAAATCTTTCATCAAGCGCCGCATTGAAATTTTTATGTAATTTTCATATTTCAAATGAAAACGTTCATAATCTTCTAGACTTTGATTTCCCAACAACAATTTACTTGCAAACATTTTTTGAAAGATAAATGCAATGTTTTTTCATACAAAGTATGAAAAGTTTCAAGCATTTTATGAAATCTTTCATCAAGCGCCGCATTGAAATTTTTATGTAATTTTCATATTTCAAATGAAAACGTTCATAATCTTCTAGACTTTGATTTCCCAACAACAATTTACGTGCAAACATTTTTTGAAAGATAAATGCAATGTTTTTTCATACAAAGTATGAAAAGTTTCAAGCATTTTATGAAATCTTTCATCAAGCGCCGCATTGAAATTTTTATGTAATTTTCATATTTCAAATGAAAACGTTCATAATCTTCTAGACTTTGATTTCCCAACAACAATTTACGTGCAAACATTTTTTGAAAGATAAATGCAATGTTTTTTCATACAAAGTATGAAAAGTTTCAAGCATTTTATGAAATCTTTCATCAAGCGCCGCATTGAAATTTTTATGTAATTTTCATATTTCAAATGAAAACGTTCATAAACTTCTAGACTTTGATTTCCCAACAACAAATTACGTGCAAACATTTTTTGAAAGATAAATGCAATGTTTTTTCATACAAAGTATGAAAAGTTTCAAGCATTTTATGAATTCTTTCATCAAGCGCCGCATTGAAATTTTTATGTAATTTTCATATTTCAAATGAAAACGTTCATAAACTTCTAGACTTTGATTTCCCAACAACAATTTACGTGCAAACATTTTTTGAAAGATAAATGCAATGTTTTTTCATACAAAGTATGAAAAGTTTCAAGCATTTTATGAAATCTTTCATCAAGCGCCGCATTGAAATTTTTATGTAATTTTCATATTTCAAATGAAAACGTTCATAATCTTCTAGACTTTGATTTCCCAACAACAATTTACGTGCAAACATTTTTTGAAAGATAAATGCAATGTTTTTTCATACAAAGTATGAAAAGTTTCAAGCATTTTATGAAATCTTTCATCAAGCGCCGCATTGAAATTTTTATGTAATTTTCATATTTCAAATGAAAACGTTCATAATCTTCTAGACTTTGATTTCCCAACAACAATTTACGTGCAAACATTTTTTGAAAGATAAATGCAATGTTTTTTCATACAAACTATGAAAAGTTTCAAGCATTTTAAGTAATATTACATCAAACTTCACCTTAAATGTGTATGATTTTTTTCATATTTATAATGATTAAGATCATAAACCTTTGGATTCCGAATTTCCCCTGACAATTTGGAAGCAAACATCTTTATGATTGCGGTTTCATAAATCCAATGCCATGTTTCATGCCGGGTTTGAAATGTTTCATCACTTTCATGAAATGTGGCATAAAATGTGTATGAAGTATTCATATTTTATATGATTGCGGTCATAAACTTTTAGATTCTGGCTTTCCCAACAACAATTCTACAGCAAAATAAATTTATGAAAGTGGTTTCATACTTGGAATGAAATTTTCATACCGGTTATGCAAAAAGCACCTATGAAATGTTTATGATTTGTTCATACTCTTCTGAAAAGTTACATAAAATTTTGGATTTTCGATTTTGCAACAACAACTTACACGTAAACATTTTTATGATCGTGAAATCATACAGATAATGAATTTGTCATAAAAATCAAGATTTATGAAGTCAAATTCTTACATAATATTAATGAATATTGCATAAAAATTAATGATTTTAGGTTTATGATCGCCGTTCATTAATATTATGTAACATATTATTTTCAGTGTAGTATAGCCAACGCTAAATTCATTTAGTTTTAACTTGTTTTTCCAGCCTAAGCTTCAATTTGTGTGAATAAAAATAGCTTTAACTAGAATTATATTATATCTAGTTAAAGCTACGCAAAAAGCAAGATTTTTTTTTACCTGTCTAGAAACCTTTGACTAGTTCTTATTTTTGGTATTGGCCGCATTCACTAATGTAGTTTCTACGTAGTCAACTAAATCTCATTGGCTAATAACAACTAAGAACTTAGTTGAAATTTCCCCTCCGACCTAGTGTAAAATTTTCGGCTACAAAGTTAGTGGATAATGATTTTGACATTTCACGATCAGCTGTTCGATGAAAACACAAGTTTAATTTTTGGTAGAAGATATTTTCAAAACGAAATTAATGGTGCAATATGAAAATATACATTTTGTTTAGTTTAAACTGTAAAAAAAGTTTATTAAAAGTTCTCAAAACACAAATGTTTCTTATTTAACATCTCTACATCTGTCATTAATATGACCGTTTAGGATTGACTAGCTTTGTAGTGCAATTTTGCATTCACAAACCTAGTTGATTTTGGACTACGTAGAAACTACATTAGTGAATGCGCCCATTGTGTTTAGATATAGTACGAATATGGCCAAGTTTATACGCGAAAAAAAAACCAAAATTGTATAAGAAACGCTTGAAAATTAGTGATGAGGATTTTCAGAGCTTATTTCGGGTTTCAAAAGAAAATGTAAAGTAGCTTTCTGATTACTTTTTAGGAGATTCAACAAAGCGTAGAGGAGGTGCACTGACCTCTGAGCAGAGAATGCAGATTTTTTTGAGATATCTGAGTGAACATGGATTTCAGTGCGGTGTAGGACAAGATCTTGGAGTTGAACGCTCTTCTGTATGCAAGACTGTTAAGCACGTGGCCAACACGATTATGGAAAAAGAGTCACAATCATATTAGATTTCTGTCAAATCGAGGAGAAATCGAAACAAAAAAAGGAAAATGGGCAGAAAAATATACGTTTCCCGGAGATTTTGGGGCAATAGACTGCACCCATATTACTATCTCCAAACCCCTAAGATTTTCTGAGGAATACATTTAACAGAAAAGCTTCCACAGCCTTAATGTAAATACAAGCGAAATGCAATGCAGCCAAGGAATTCACAAGTGTGGATGCCCAGTGGCCAGGGTCAGTTCATGAATGAAATTTACGATTCAATCGCACGAACTTGCTCTTGCTTAATGTAAAAGTATGAAGCAGATACTAAGAACTTGTGCGAGGTATTAATAAAATATTAGAGAATACCTCAACAATAAGACAATTTTTTGCGAAACTTTTTAAAATATCAGAACTGTTTTATTAGACCTAGCCGGCCTAGATGAATTATAAAATCAAATTTCTCTTTTAGGGCATTACGCACGAATTTGAAACAAATTGGTCCACAGTGAACGCATAGAAGCAGAGATTGACGGACAATATGAGAAAAAGATTTTTTATCCGCAACCAATACTTCCCCTATAGAACAGGTAAAAAGTTATGGCAAAACAACCTTCCTTTCCATTCCGGTCTATATAAAAACAGTTCTAAATAAAGCTAGCTAAGTCAAAACATTGGGAATAAAAAACCGAGATCTTAAATATCGAAGCTAAAGCTAGAATTTTCCAGCTCAAGCTATTTTGCGTTATCATTTTTGTATTCACATAAAACAAAGCTTAAGCTAGAACTGTCTAGCTTTAGCTGCTAGTAAAACCTATGACTAGTTGGCTTTAGCTTCCTTCAAAAAAAGTTTTTACTTATTTTGTATTCACAAGACCCTATGGTGTGAAATTGAATACTAACCGGTTCATATTCCACTTTCACATTAGGGTACACACTTCTCTTTGGGAATTACACCGTTGTGAACTAACCATCAGTTTTATATGGAAATTTCATTTCCACTCGAACTGAGTGCTAGGCTTTAATTAATAAAAAAATAATAAAAAAATAACGATTACTCAGTTATTTTTCCACAAACTATAGATTTTTGACAGTTTCAAAAAATGGAGTGTCCGTCCCTTTTAAAAATATAAACTTTTATGTTCATAGATTATAAATTGTGTGTAGATTTTTTGAATTGAATCCTTTTTTTCACGTTTTTTGACTTTGAAGACCGTTTTAACTGCATTTTGAATTTGAAAATTTTTTTTGGGATCTTCAATTTCTTTTTTTTCCCGAATCGAAGAAGCTATCAATTATCAAAATCGGTCAGAAATTGTGGAGGCTATGACCTATGAGGTCACTTCAGAAGTAATAAGTTTCAGTGTTATATACTCTGTTCAACAAAAAATGTCAGTACACGGCTCATGGGCGAGCCTTTTCCAAGGCCCTGAATTGGGAAAAATGTCACTAAAAAGTTAGCAAGCAACAGAGTTACGTATACGAATTGTTGTTGTAATTCTGGGCAAAAAGTCGTATATTCCACCATGATCGTTGTATCCCACTGCTGAAGGGATCCTTATGAACGATCGGGCACTCGTCACTGGATTGTGATGTGTTATTTGTAATTTAAACTACGCAAACCCTGTGAGAGCTTTAAAGAGGGAAAGGTTTATGCAAGCCAATGCAACCAGACTGAGAGGCTAACGTCCTATCTTCCCTGTACTGACAATTTTGAACAGAGTACAGTATCGTAGATACAAGATGAACATAATTGTCCTACTTTTAAGCTCATATCTTAAATCTTGATATACAGAAATATAAAAATTTAGTGGTCTTCAAGAATTATATTAATTATTGTTTCAGTCAGATCAACGAAACACAAGATAAACGGTAAAAACCGTTTTCAAGTACGGAAATTTGACAGATTTTTGACAATAATATCAAAAAAGTTTGTAAGCAAAAGATTTAGATAATATTTTTTTCCTTCAAATCCATATTAAAATCCGTTGTAGGATTAAAAGGGAAAAATCGTAAAAACTTTTTTTTTTCAAAAATGCCGACTGAGATTTCGGTTAGTCTCGATATACTCTATACATAATTTGAATTACAAATGTACAGATTTTTCTCTATATTGACTGACTCAACAGTACAGTCATTAAACGATATATTTGACAAGTCATGAAGATTCAATAGTAAAAAAAAATGTCCTGATGGTATACCATCATGTGTTTTAAAAAAAATATGTATCGCAATTATCTTACCCTCTTTGTTTATTATTATTTAATGAATCTCTTAAGTACTCAGTCATTCCCGCCTTGTGGAAAGTGCTTTTATAACACTAATTAAAAATAAATGACATCGCCAACTACTGTCCCATTGCTAAACTTTCTGTTATTCCGAAAATATTTGAGTCTCTTCTACACTGACGGTCAATAGAATAGATTTACACATTGTTTCTTACAAATGTAACTATCTCTTAATATTTAGTGCAATCGCCCAATTTTAATTAATGTATATTGCAAGACTACTAGTTAACACTTAGTTTAAGAAAGAAAACTAACTCAAAAAATGCACCGTTATAATGGTATTCTAATTGGTTCATATTATTTGACAAAATCATGCGAATTTTGTAGGTCAATAGAATAGGTTTACTAACAATAGTTTAAGTTTACGTTAAACTGTGCAATCTTATCGCCCAGTTTTGTTTGCCAATCGATAGTTGTGATTGTTTTTCACAATCGATTTTGATATTGGGTGGCGAAAAGTCTTTAACGGGAAAAGAAAACGTTAAAATCTAAGCGTTCAGTGAATCGGGTTTAAAACGTGGGTAGGTATATCGAAATCAAAAATTGGTAGAAGCCAAAATAGTAAGCAGTTATCGGCGAAATGAGTTGGACTATGAAAAAAAAACATGAAATAGGCACTTACGCAGCTTCTACAAAGGCTAATAGGCAAGCATTCATCGAGCTACATTAAATTTTCATGACTTTGCTTCAAAGATAATACTAAAAATCGGTGTTAAGTAAAGCGTGTTATTCAAAGTGCTTAATATTATTAAGAACGAAGATTAAAAACAAGTACCGTTTAGTACCACTCACAACGAAGCGCGCCTTCACCTAATGGTCTTGCAATATATATTTAGCAAAGTTGGGTAACTATCCCAAGCAACAATTTGTGGTTTAAATACCGTTAATAAACCGGATTAAAACGTAGGGGTAATTACCTAACTTGTTGGAAATTGGCTCGAAAGACCGTTTATAGTCGTTCCAAAAGCCTCTTCATTACCCGAAATGGTCAGTAACTCTGTAACTAAAGTTATATCGTAGTAACAAAAAACCGATTTTAAACAGTCACCTTGAAACCTCTTATTTGAGTTAAAAAGTGACCACATTGAAACGGTTTGTATTTAACGCATCGTAAACGTTTTCTCAAAGCGTCATTGTGACGTCTTTTCAAAGCCGTTTTTAACGGGTTTTTTGGAAGCCAATTTAAAAGGCTTTTTAATAGCCGGTTTCTGTGCAGCTCTAATAATACCTATTTTCACGGCTTTCATTATACCGAGTTCAAACGTTTCGAATGGGTTTCTAAAAACCCCGTATTATTCAAATGCGTTTGAAATAGGTTCGAAAAAAAACCTAGTATTTTGATCCAAAAGAAGTTATTTAAGAACTCTTTTTCAGCTGAAATTATAATTCCCTTTAAATAAAAAAAGGTTAAAAAATTACTTTTGTTCTTTTTTTATTTTGAAACGTTATAAAGATAAAAAATACATAAACTTAACTATATGTACATATATGGGCAAGTCCAAGGATACTAATAGCCACATTTGGGCACAATTTTTGCTCATAGTTTTCCAAGTTATGAGCAAAGTTTGTGTACAAATGTGGCTATTGGAATCCTTGTTCTGGCCCATGTTGAAACGGCTTAATATACATATTATAATGTAAGATATATAGGGTTAATTTTTTTTTAAATATATACTTAAATGTAGACATTAAATGTTATCAATCTGGTCCCGGTGGGTTGATGATTGGTTTGCTCTTGTTGTTGTTGATTCATTTGCTGCTGTTGTTGTTTTTCTTGTTTGTGTTGTTGTTGTTGTTGATGATTCAATTGCTGTTGTTGTTGTTGATGAGTCGGCTGCTGTAGTTTCGTCTCTGAAAATAAAGTTAAACAAAAATTTTGTAAATATTTTGCTATTTTATTTATCTACATAAATTAGTTAAAAACTTTTTAAGCAAAAGGTGGATAAAAATGAAACTAGTAAATTTCCAAAACTAATTCAATTAAAATCAACAATAGATCAATAAAAAATAAATACAATAAGTTATACTTACAATGAAGTTTTACCCAGCCTGAAGCGGGCCTGCTTCAAGTATGTTTTGAAGAAGGTTGACCCCTCGTTGTCAGTATATGATGGGAATCGCACCCTTACAGCCTCGACAATGGCTGCAAATATTTTTCGGTACCGGTCGAAATTGTTTTTTTTCCCGGTGCCGAACCAGGAATATTCCATGAGGAGGGTTTCGGCAAACATGCACTTTGAAATCGTGCGGATGGTTTTGCCGGAGCTGATTCCCCCATAAGTGCTGAGCTTGTGGATCTATAAAAGAAAAACAGAACAGAACGAATATTTTAGAAATAAATTTATAGTTTTTTGATCAAGGAGGAAACAATAAGGTGATATCTATGAGGGATATTAATTTCGTTTTTTTGTATTTTTAGGTCACTTTGTTTGAGGCCAAATTTGGGAGTGACAATGCCAAATTTTAAGAAATGCCAAAAGTTTAAGGCCAAACTCCCAAATTCGGTACATGGACACTTATAGCCTTATGTCACGGCAACTATATTTTTTATATTTACCAGGCATCGTCTAAACTCGGGATCAGTCCCAATTTTTTCTTCGAGGTCATCGATTTGCCCCTGGGTGGATATGGGCAACAAGTCGTCCGGAATTTTTTTTTCGGGTATTTCCATTCGTCCCACACCCACGCAGACTTTTTCGATGAGCAAGTTGAAAGTAACCTCCGTTTTAGCTATGAACTGCTCCAAGAGTTTTTTGTGGCTCTCACACTCGGGTTTCAGCTCCGCCACCACCATTCGCAAAGACTCCAAAGCCATTTTGTCTGCCGCCTGCTGTTTAACAATTATCTGCAAGGTTTCGTACTGCTCGCTAATCTTCTCCAATATTGACTTCAATACAGCTTGGTGTTCACACTTGTTGATGGTGGAGTCTGAAATGTTCAATATAATAATAGCTTTTTAATGCATTGAAACAAATGGATTTAAATTTTTTTTTTTCCTGTGACAAAACATGAAAACTTTTGTATTCAAATAGATTTTTTTTCAAAATTTTACGCTAGCAAGTATTATTTTTGTTTTCAATATTTTATCAATTTAAAGTCAAAAACTGAAAATCAGATGGCCTAGGACATATAATTTTGAAAATATAAGTAAATATATATTTATATATAATAAAAAAAAAACAAACCCATTCTTTTGAATGATTTGATTTTATCTTACCGTCAGTTAAAGCTGTTTCGCAGCGTATTGGTCCAGGAGTGTACATTTCATCAGAAATAATTTCTGACATCAAAGAGTTTAACTCTCTGATGGAAATATCTGGGGATTTTAATGATTCCATTAATTCATTTTCATCTGATGAAAGAACCTCGGCTTCTTTTTCTTTCTTCAGCGCTTCTTCCCATGATCCTTAAAATAAAGAAAAGAAAAACAGGAAAAGGTTTTTTATTAAAAAAATGTTTGTTAAATAGTTATAAGCTTGGAATTAAATAAAAAAATTGAAATTGAATTGTGGAATTCGAAGATAAAAGAATCAAGTCATATAAAAGTATCCACTCACCGATATCATCAAAAATTACTTTACATTGTAAAGTCTCCCAGTTTTCCGACGGTGGGATGCATTGCTTGCGCCCAGTGAGACAGTCCTTCTTCGACTTTGGCCAAAATAGTGTTTTATCATGCACCCAACTTCTCGGAACAGCAGTAACGAATTTTTCATCACCCTCCACGGTTTCCACAACTCTATACATTTTCGTCTGACAATGAATGTAATAATGGAAAAAAAACTGATTCTTTATTAGAAGTAAGTTTAAAAAATTTGGACACAATATCATCAATTTTCCAAAACTTAATGGCATGTTTTTCTTCATTTGATTTGTATATATTTATAAATTGAGAATCAAATGGTTTTTCGAAAAAGTTATCTTTTTGTTTCAAGCTTGAACCATAAATTACTGCGATGTCATTTCGAAATGTCGCGAATTCCATTCGGACAATTTCATTCGTTTTGGTCAAGAAATAGCAATCTGCGTCGGAAGATTTCAAAACAAACTGTTTAAGTTCGACAGCTCTATAAATTCCATTGCAACCTTCAATTGCACAGGTTTTTTTATCTGGATTATAGAGCTTTGGAAACATTTTTGCATCTACATGGGTTACTGTGTTTTCAAAATCTTCTGAAATTCTATTTGCAATTTGTTCAAGTGGCCTATTTCCAGATCATATTTTACGTTTAAAATATTGTAAGCGATTTTCGTATTTGAATGCACTTATGTTATCAAGAGGACCATGGAGTTTAACATCATCTACAATATGGTATAAATTATGAACGTTGTAACTTATATTTTCAGATCCATAGATTTTAGCGAAACGTTGTATGAATGATTTGAACAATATCTGTGCGACATCAATAAATTTTTGCGAATTTTTACTGAGACATATTGAAACAGCACAGTGTAACTGCATAAAATTCTCATATACTTCTTCATGAATTTCATTTTTCAAAACAACCGGACCTAAGTATAACATAAACGTTCGAAATTCCGTTGCCTTCCAAAAGCTAATAACATCAAGTCCGCGTGCAGTTCGGTTGAATTCACATGGAGTAAATTTTCGCATTGATACTAACAAATCAGAGATTCTTTCAATGTTTTTTGAAGAGAGTTTTGTTTTCAGGGATCTGTTCTTGATCCAAATAAGCAGTAACTTTTTCATAATGCCTAAGCACAGCAAATGCATGTAATCAAGGGGAAAATTGTTTATCATATCGATTGGGAGGCTTTCTAATGGAGATGATTTGATGTGGTGATCTTCGTGGATCCTAGACCGAAAAGAAAAATTCGTCCGAACTGATTTTGACAAGGTTGGGAAGCACATTTGGTGAGTATTGTAGTTGTAAACACCTTCTACATTACACCTTTCACAAGCAAAATATCCATTATGTCCTTTGACACCTTTTAAAAAAGACCGAGCAGGGGCATCACAAATAAAATTTCTTATTTTAAATTTAATTGTTTTGGAACCAATATTAACAGCACTAATAGTTTTAGCTTCCTCAAGAAATAATTGCAAAAATTCATCAACTTTGAAAGGTATTGCCATTCCGTAATAAACACCTATTACAAGTGGCGGCACACAAGAACCTTCTGGAGAGCACAAAATTGGCCAAAATTGGCCTTTTGAACTTTTGCTCACAGGAATTCCGTCAATGTTAAAGTCTAAGCATATTTCTGATGGATATTCATCAACACTTTCGAAAATCTTTGTTAAACCACGAACTAAACCAAAATGCCAGTATCTACCAGGTGGAACATCAATAAAATGCTTTGGCGCTAAGGAAGTATGTAATAATGTTCGAGGGTCTACTGGCAAATAAGGATGGGAACGATGTAAGATAGTAAGTAAATCACGTAAGCACACATGGGCTACATTATAACCAATAGCCCAGTTTTTTAAGTCTTTCGAAATATTTTCTGGATTTTTTTTTAAAGAACTAGTGAAGGGATATAATTTATTTTTTGACGAACTGTCACTATCACTTTCAATACCGGGAAAAAACACATTATTTGAAGAACTACATTGTGGCTCATGGTCTTCATGAGCCACAATCGTCATCTTGAAAAGATTCACCGGACAAGACTTTTTCATTTTCACGCAGCTTTGTCAATATTCTTTTGACTTTTCTTTTAAAAGTTGACCGACTGCACACTTTATTTTTAATTATTGAGTTCATATTTATAAATAAATTTTTCAGTATACAAGTATAAATTTTTTTTTCTTAAAGCAAACGAACAGACACCTCGGGCTAGCGGCTACGTGGAATGAAAAAATATATACTAGAGATGAAGTATATGAAGACTTCCAACCGGAGTATCTCTCTGTCGCCGGCATCTATCTCTCTCAGTTTCTCGAAAAAAAGATCAAAAAGGGTTATAAAAGTAAAAATGCAACTCCACTTGAACAGAAACGAGTTATGTTTCTACTTTTTCTTTATATAAACAAGTTATTCAAAATGACTCGCAGTCGCCCGCATCGATCTCTCTCAGTTTCCCTCTCAGTAACCCTCGTTGATTTTTTTTTTTTTTTTTTGGAAACTGAGAGAGATAGATGCTGGCGACTGCGAGTCATATTGAATAACTTGTTTACATAAAGCAAAAGTAGAAACATAACTCGTTTTCGTTCAAGTGGAGTAGCCATAAAAAGTAAAAATACTACTCCACTTGAACAAAAACGAGTTATGTTTCTACTTATTAGTTATGAATAAGTAATTAATGAGTAGCAGAACTACCCATAACATTAAGAATTAAAATAAACAATTGATGGAATAAAAGAATGGTCAAGTCTAATAAGCTAACATCTAGTATGAATAGTAGAATAAATAGTAATAATATAATTATAAAAATAACACTTTTTGTCTTAAACATATACCTTTTAGAACTCCCATTATAAATTGATTATAGATAAATCATTCACGTTGATCGTCACTTTTTCCTTTTTTATTTTATTAGATAGTTTTTTTTTTTTAACGCGCACAAAACAATTTCAATTATTATTTCGTTTTATTACTTTTTTTTTAATGCACACAAAACAAATAAAACACCTACTGGCGGCAGCAACACACGAGATAACGTACGACTCAATCGAAACAGATCCAAATAACTACTGAATAGGAATAGGAACTGCATGATTGATGAGTATGCAAATAAGAAAAAGATATAGGCTGACAACTATTTTTGATGTGAGAGAGTGAGAGAATGAGAATATTCTTGTTATGGTATATGGCATGGCACATGGGTGATGGTTTTTTTTTAATAGGTTGAGTTGTGCGGCTGCTATAGTGATGGTATTTATTGAAGCGAACGAATAAAATTGGTAGCATTCGAACCAGTAAAAAAAGTTATTCAAAAGCCAATTTCATATCAGAAATAAAATTCTCTGTATTTAAACCAAATAAAAAACACTATTTTGAAGCGAATTTTATTTTTATTTCTTTTCAACCAAGAAAGAAAATACGATATTAACTTACCAATTAAAGCGGTTTTTATCCAACCTATAAAATTAGCTAGTTCAAAGCTAGTTTTAAACTTCGTTTCAAAATTATAAAACTGGTAGTATTGAAACCGGCAAAAAGAGTTTTTTAAAAACCGATTTCACATCTGAAATAATATTGGCTACATAAGAACCAATAAAATAAGGTATTTTATTACTAATTTAATATCTATAAAAAAATTGGTTTGTTTTCAACCTACAAAATAAGATATTCAGTTACCGATTTCAGAAGTGGTTTCTCTCTAACCTATATAATTGGTTCATTTAAAGCTAGTTTTGAGCTTGATGGCTAGAATTGGTTTTTATTTTACCAGAAAATTGAAAAAAAGCTACTAAATGGTAAAAATAAACCTCTTCTTAAACCTAGGTTGTCCAAAGGATTTTTTTGCCCAAATTTGAGCTCACGCTTTTAAATTACCGATAAATGAGGAAACAAATTTACCAAAAATTAACTTATGTATAATATAAGTTTTATTTTTACCAAAAAATGACCTTCAGTTACAAAATAACTGATTTATAGCCCTTTCATAACCGAGGTTATTTCTAGTAAAAATATTACCGAGGTAATTTTTTAACTGAGGTATCAAATTGTTGCTTGGGATACTCAATATAAAGTGACTAAAATTTGTAAGAGACAATGTGTAAACCTATTCTATTGACCGGCAGTGTTTGTATGTATGTAACGTATTATGCTGCATTTAAACCACAGTACACAAATCTAAGGTAATATATTGCGCAGGTTGTCAGTCAGAAATTAAACATGGCGGCTCGAGTGTCTACGAAAACTGCACATGGCATTACTAGAAACAACAAAAAATATAAGCATTTTGACAAGAAAAGAGACACTGGATCCGCCATTTTCACAGATGCGCAGAACTGAACAAAAATTTAAACGCTAATGATATTACCTTTAATATATGTACCTTGCATTTAAACGTCTACTGACAAATTGGCATTTTTCTGTCACTATACTGCCAAAAGAATGAATTTTTCCATTGTTCTGCCTTTTTTTTGACAGTTAAATGCCAGAATACTGCCAGTCGTCTTGTATCCCCAGCATTATCGTTCAACTGTAGATTTATTATTTTTATTATTTACCAATTACTTCTGCTATACTTTAATGAATAAAACACTTTTATTCTTTCTTATATGTTTTAATTCAATTATATTTGTCATACAAATTTACAGGAAGAGAAAAAAACCACGAGGAACCTCAATCAATGCTTTCTGTGGAATGTTCTCGGCAATAGAAAAAAAGGAAGAAAAGAATTCATAGATAAAAGTGTTGCCAAATACCACAGACATTTTGATTGTGATTGGTCGCGTTCACATTCTGTTTTAATTATTAGTGATAGTCAACATGGTTTTGTGCAAAATAAGTCTACCGTTACAAAAATGTTTCCTTTCACGTCTTTTTGTATTGATTCCTTTGAAGAGCGGAAGCATTAGATTGTGTGTTTACTGATTTTAGGCTTTTGACAAATTGTGTCACAGAACTCTATTTATTAAACTGATGGCCTTGTGCTTCAGTGAACGTTTTTTAATGTGAATCGCTTCTTACCTATGCTATTATTTTCAGTAATGAGGCTTCCGAACGATTTTATGTAAATTCTGGTGTTCCACAAGGAAGTCATTTAGGTCCTTTGTTATTCACTATATACATAAACGATGTGACCATGCTCATTGAAAATTCTTTTAACACATGTTTACAACTGCAAGCAGATCTTCATAATTTCATGTTGCAATAAAAACCGCTTATTTTTAAATAAAGACAAATCTAAAACAATGGCGCAAAATTTTAAACATTTAAAACCTACTCTATATCATTTTTAAATTCGACGCCGACTCTAAAAATGAGTTTTGGAATGAGAGTCGACTCTTTGATAATTTTAAACGATATAAAGTATACTTTAACGCTAAAGCACACGTCTAACTTTAAAAGCAGCAAAATGCTTCTCTATCTTTTTTAAAGTATACTTTATCCATTCAACGTTTGTAATTTCATAAGAAAAATTTTAAGAAAAATGTTTGATGAAGATTTAAAGCATGTAAATCAAGAATCACGAAAACTGTCTTAGCTTTAATTTGTGGTGCATGCACCCAGTAAACATTACCACGACAAAACAACACCATCTCCACCCCCCGATTCAATAGACTACGACACCAAACAATATACAATACAAACTTGTATTCGGTCGACCGCCCCAACAATAACAAAAAAGAATTTGGTACATAGTGTTGGACTACCATACCGCGGCAAATCATTTTCTGCTCACAAAATCGCCCGTCATCTTAGCTGGAAAGGTGAAATAGCTAAAGGGTAGTTAATAAAAAAGAAAAAAATTACAAAAAAATTTAATTTTCAAAGGGGACACCCGGATTTGAACCGGGGACCTTTCGATCTGCAGTCGAATGCTCTACCACAAATCATAAAAAAAACCCTACAAATGCGCTAAAAACCTTCATTAGTTAGAAGAGTTGTTTAAAGTGTTTAAAATTAAGAAAAGGTTGGACAAGGGCTCGCAACTAAACGTTTTATTCCTTAAACGAGGACTGTTTAAAAATTTGCGCAAATGAGTTTAACACGCAAACAGATAATAATTACGCAGTATGATTATATATTTGATACAAGTCCTTTAACTAGACTATCTGTTTTTTTTTAACTTGGGGATTATCCTTGACTCAAACTTGCATTGTGAAGTTAGCGGTACATGAGTTTTTTTAAGCAACGGGACGAGCTATATTATAATAACAACAACATTTGCGATCACATTTGCGGACGCATGATGTGCGAGTGCCTTGATCGGAAATGCAACTGCGACTTTGGTGACAGGTTTAGCATATCATGTGAACACGATACGCAAACCACATTTGCGACTTTTTACATGACGTTAGAGTCGCAAGCGTTTGCGACTTTTATATGCTAACTGCTCGTAGCTTAAACCTTGAATTTGCATTTATTTTAATTTTTGTCAAAGCACTATTTTTGAAGTCGAATAAGTTAATAAGCTTCTATTTTAATAAATACAGAAATGGGAGTGGAAGAACTTGTATTAATTGATCTTATTTAAACTGTAATAAAGTAAAACATGAGTTTAGCGAACCACTATGAATACGCCCCAATAAAAATTCGTTTTACAGGATTTCCTTTGAAAAACCTTACTTTATTTTTGTTTCATTCTGTTAGCTACTGCTTGCGCTACTTTAAATTATAGTTACAACACTTATAACTCAAGAACAGCTGGACCGATTTTATTGATCTTTGATTTGTTGGATTCGTCTCCGCTCAGAATAGCAGAATAACTATAAAAATATCGGAAACAAAATTTATTTTGAAGAGTGAAATGGGGTAAAATGAAAAAGACGTTCCTATTAAAAAAAAGTTAATCTGCGTTTGGCTTCAAGGATATTTTTTATATAATTTGCAATTTCTAGGGTTTTATTAAAAATAAAAAAAATTGTCCGATTTAAGAAATTCTTTTTGTGTTTGAAAGGGTATGTTGAGTGGATGGCCTTAAGAATATTTTTTTTTTCAAAAATTTGGTATTTATAAGGTGAAATGAAATTAAAAAGGAAAAGAGGTATCCGATTTCAAAAATTCTGTTTGTCTTTGAAAGGTTATTTAAAAAAAATATAAATATAGTTTTATTCATCAAAAACAGCTGTGGTAAGCGATTAAACATCAGTGAAAGCGGTCACGCGATATTTAGATATTGAAACAAATGTAGAAGGATGAAACCGAAATAACTATACCAGAAACAGTTTTAGCTTCGCTTGCTTCCGTTTTACAAGCCGGATTTATATTCTTATTAATTTGAGAAAGGAAGTTAAAGTTCTCTGTGGGCTACCAATGACATGTGCAGAGCCAGAACGTTCGTTATCCACTTTGAGTTAAAAACGTGACTGAGGACCACAACAACGGAGACGAGGCTTATCGGAATATTCACAAAGAAATCGATATAATCCCTAAAGATGTGGTGAATCAATTTGCAAAAAAATACGAATAAAAATCATTTTAAAACGAGGGGTTTTTGTTTGCGTTTTTACTCTGTACCCCCCCTAAATAAAATCAACTAGGTACTCAATAACGGGTGAACCAAAACCATCATCTATAAAACTGTAATTGGTGGATGGCATCGATCAGTTCTGAGAAATGCTGGGAGTTGTATAAACCGGATTAAATGCATGTTTTGCTGCTGCTGCCCTTCCTTAAATTCAACTGTGGCTATGGCCTTGCATCCCCGCCGAGTGTGATATTGCACTAAGGAAATATCTTGCTTGATATTTTTTTGTTGTAATCTCTGAAATCTTAAGTTACTTACTTTATTATCTGAATTAATAGGTCTTTGCGTTTGTATATAACTAAATATAGATGTTTAAAATAGAATTAAGTATGAAGCCACAACTTCCAACCTCCCGGATAACTACGTAGATATATTCTTTCTTAGTATGTTAGTAAGTAAATATGCAGAATTACATACATGTAATTATGTATTTGTTGTATAATAAAGTTCAAATGTAAATTTTATTGTTTCATTAATTTTACTGATGCTTATTTTTTGAAAAAAAAAAAAAAATTTCAATTGCAATTTGAAAGATCAAAGAAAAAAGATATTTTTGATTAGACTTCAATATCACCTATGAATTTTTGGCAAAATTTACTTATTTAAATGTTAAGTTTTTGTAATACCAAAAAAAAAATATTATTCGATATAATTTGCGTTTTGTTTAAATAATTGCATTTAATGATTTATTAATATTAATAATATATTTACAAAGGTTAACAATTTCTTTTACTATACAATGATATGTTAAAACACTTTAATGATATTTGAAATACTATAATGTGCATAGTTTTTACAAAATATGTTTAATATAACATACGAAATTTTTAAATGTGCAATTTTGTGTTTTTCGTATACATACAAATATTTTAATCAATTTAAATATAAGCTAGCTACTTAAGTTAAAGGAAAAAGGAATATCGTATAAGCAATTTTGCATTGCTTGGATAATATATATATGATACAAATATTCGATATGATTTATTTAAATTTATCAATAAATTCTTTTAATATTGCGCTCCTTTTCTCCCTTTGTGTGATACACCCGAGTCATACAATTGCGTATGCATGCAGATATGTTTCATTAATAATATTATTTTGACGAAGTTACTAACTGGCTCGTACTATAACCTTGTGTGCTGCATGTAGGTAAGGCAAATGGGTTGAATCCTAATCCACCGACTCCTGGAATATGAGAAGAATTTATTTTTGTGTAATAAAACATGTCAACAAATAACCAATTTTTTAAAAAAAAATTATTTTAATGCAATTTAACTTGAAAGCAAAAACATAAATGTAAAATATACCTGAACAATGAGAATTATTAGAAAAGTTCAAGATCTTAAAGGAGCTGTAAAAAAATTAATTCAGGGGTCGAATCGCCGCACCCGTTCACGAAATGGCATTCGTTTTCTTTTTAATGCGGTTTGTTTGCGGATACAAATGCCTCAAACTAATCGATTGATAATTCGTTCTGCGAACGTTTAAAGTAATGCCAAATACGTATTATGGCTTTCGTTCACTTAAGGCATCATGCCAAATGCATAGTTTCTACACGTTAACTTATGCAAGAACAAGAACTTTGGGAAACTAGGTACCATTTTCTTAAAGGGTTTTTCAATAAGGTTTACTAATTATCCGATTGACCAAATACTTGAACAATACATTTCACATGAAGTTTACATATAACAAAAGTTTTAATCTGATCGTTCAGATCATCGTCCCATTTTAATTCATGCGGCCATATTTTAATCAAACAAATTTATGGTGTTGACTTTAGGAAACAACTAAAATATCGCAATGTGGCGAGGAAACGAGACGTGAGCGGGACGAGAACTCGTTGTAGTTGTCAAACCAACTTCAAACAATGAAAGCATACCTGGGTATACACAATGCGGCGTTTCTCGTCATCACGTCATGCCAAGAACTCGAAAAATTGAAAAAAAGACGCGACGTGACGACGATTTTCGTTTTTCTTAAGTAATTTACAGATTTTTCACAAAAGATGTAATCAAATTGTGTCTAACAAATAAAGTTATTGATAAATCTATTGTTTTGTAAGTTATTTTGATTTTTTTTGTTTTTAATGGATTTTTGTCGTAAAAACGCTCGCTGCATTGTGAATTGGGCGACGATTTTGTAACTAGAAAAAGATGACAGCGGTTCTCGTCACGCTCACGTCCCGTTTCCTCGTCGCATTGTGAATCAGGCATGAAAAAAAAGACGCGTCGTCACGACGATTTTCATGGAATGATAAAATGTACTTATTTTGAAAATGTGTTACTACATTTTTTAAATTACGTTTTAAGGTGTATTAAATACTTAAAAATGGAATCCCATTTTTTCCAATATTTGAAGCAACTTGAACTCGAGGAGTTTTCGTTGTGCATATTATGTATGTATGTTTATTTATTACGATGTCAGTATTAAATTTGCCCCTTTTTAGATATAAGTAACCTACGTCAATTCTTTTCCACAATTGAAAATCGAAAACGTTCTTTTAACTAGCTCTTAATTTAGACAAGCATTGCAATGCATCAGATTGGCTGAGTAGGTAGCGCACAGGAACGGCATGCAAAGGAACTCGAGTTCGAATCCTGGTGGGAAGCACGGGTAAATACAAAAATTGACTTCAACTACGGTGTAAAATAATAATAATATTATAGGAAAAGGCAAAAATAGTTGAAAGACCAACGAAATATGTTATAAATAATACAAAATAATAAAATCAAATAAAACAACAAATAAATTTTATTTTTTTTCATAAGAAATGTTACACCTCCTAAAGAAGGAGTAAAGAATTATTAAAGTAAGGCAGTATATAAAACAAATGTAATTCCGAATTAAAAAGATTTTAAGAATCAATTAAGCTTCTTAATTCCTTCTATCGGACCGCCCATTTGGGCCTTTTCTCTACTTAATACGAACTCAAATCCGTTTTAAAGAAGAATGCTGGCTGAAAATTCGAGTTAGATTAAGATCGCAGGCAGTGGTATCGAGTCGAACCAACCCCAAATAAATAGTCCTCTTCCACCAAATGTCACAAGTGTCAGTTTCAAATTTATAAAAAAAAATAACATTCTGACAGCACTCCCTGGTTGGAAAACAAAACCAAATGTCAAATGCACGAAGGCGAGCCAAAAAAGTGGGGTGTTCAATAATAGTGATTAATATGTATTAAAATTAGTTTTTTTTTGTCAAACACTTGAAAGAATTATTCCTATTTCTTGACCGTTATTAAGTTATTAATAGGTATTATAATATTTATTTAAAATTAATTGTTCAAATAAAAGAAGTGTAAGCTAAACCAAAATAAATTTATAAAATACTGTTTATAACCTAATGAATTTAAAATATATATTATTGATTGCTTAGACAAATAAAAAACCCTATTATTGGTTGCTTAGACAAATAAAACCCCTGATGAAGCCGGAAAAAAGCCAGCGAAACGAAGGGTGACAAAACTTTAAATGTAATATTACTTGAAGCATTTAGAAGCACCAGATTAAAAAATTATAACAAAATCGGTTCAACCATCGAAGAGGTTTACGCAAATAACCTAAAAATATCACCTACCATTAAAAAAACAAACATGAAATACCTTCATACATATTTCTGTTATGTGATTATTCCCTGAAAACTAAAATGCAATTTTCTTACAATCACCTTGCTCCTTCCAAGTTTAAAGTTTAATCGAAATTCTTAGAGCCGTTTTTGAAAAAAAAAAATGATTGTCCTAGGCCTAGTTTTTAAGTGCGGGATAAAACACGATTAAATAAAACATATTTTTAATTCAAATTATGTCTCTAGTTAACCCACCTAACTTTATGAGTTAACTCTGTAATAACTGCGAAGAGCTATTTCGTAAGTACATATATATGTAGGTATGTATAAAATACTGACCGGCCGAGGGCCTGGCCCTGTGAGCCCGCATAAACAGTACCTTTATAAACAAAAACTGTTGTAATTGGCATGTCTAGAGTCACATCCTTAATATATTATAGGTATACAAAATATACATGATGGGGCGTGTTCATAGTGATTTGCTAAACTCATGTTTTACTTAACCACTGGTTAAAAGCAAATGCATAAGCGAATACAGCTCCTTTTTGTAATCGAATTGCCTTCTATTTTGATCAAAATATAAGTTTATTGGATTTATTCGACTTCAAGTATAGAAAGAGTAAAACAAATGAACCAAAATTGCTCACAGAAAATTCAAATTAACTCCATCTAACTATGTAACAGTTTGAAATTGACTATTAATACGACTCAATATGTACAGAGGTTTAGCCAGTCTAACTCAGTATACTCAGAACTGAAAAAAAAAACTGGACATATGAATAAACTTAAAATTGATACATACAAGCAAAATTAAAATGTCCATATACCATTGTGAGCTGTGCATCTGCTCCAATCCTTAGAACATGTTTAATTTTATTAAATTTTTCATTGTTAAATGTGTGAAGATATTTAAGACGATATTGACGAATGAAAACGCATCACGCAGATCTCTCTCCTTTATCCACTAAACGGCTGCTGTTGCAGACACCGTTGTTGGATTATGCCAAAGCTGATGTGGGTGATGCGAAAGATGGTGATGATGCGGATGCGAGTGATGATGGTGGTGATGTTGTGCAAGAGCTTGATGCCACGGGGATGTCACTGTTGAAATTAATGGCGAAAAGGCACTAGCTGAGCAGATTGTTTCGTTTTTTTTTTGATTTATTTGTGTTTTGTGTCGGTGCAGATGCAAACAATAAAATTCGAAATAAAACATGCAATAGAAAATAACAAAAAGCAAAATAAAAAAAAAACTTCAAAATAAAAATACAACCAAATTAATCCACTCACTGGATGTAGAATTGAACACACTCCCGGGTGACGATGATAATGCTCCCATGTTTGGTGCTGGTCCATAACCGTTGGCAGTTGCCCCGTAGGACCCCCCTCCTGACGAGTGCGGCGTTGATGTGCTGCTACAATACCCTCCACGAGGACTCACACTGCTACTTTGCGCTCGTTGGTATTCATCTTCGGTCCATTGGCCAGTCCCGTCCTGGACACTGACGGCTAACTGGCCTGCGTATGAATTGAATCCTGTTGTTCCGCCGGGAGATCTAAATCCAAGTATATTCAAAGTTATGTTTCAGAGAACGTTTTGAATATAAACTTACCTAGGCATTGAATAGAGAGCTTCAACTAAATCGGCGGCACGTTTTAGGATAATTTCTTTTTGTAACTTTTCTGGATCACCTGGGTGGCGGGGAATGAGCTTTTGCAAACGCTGAAAGCCGTAATCTATTGTTGGTTCATTGAGTGCTGCTTAAAACAAACAAATAGTTGTACACCATCATATATTAAAAATAAATGTTTTTTTTTTTTCATTTTTAATACTTACAAACATAGACAAATCTTCCTGGGGAACCTTTGCAGAATTGTTTGCTCTTATATGAAAGTGTTACTTCTACAACACCTGGTATGTGTCGCGGTGGAGTTTGAACTCGAATAGCATGCGATGTTATCAGCTCACTCCAAACTAACATGGTTCCGAAAACTACTTGAAGACCGTCAAAGAAATTGTCACCAACAATGATGACGGTGGCTCCCCCAGTGGTCCAACCTTCACTGGGCGATATGGCTTTTATACAAGGTGTTGCAACAGGCAGCGGTGGATAGAGTCCTACTAAAAGTAAAGGAAGCTTTTAATTTATGCCTAACTTTTGTCTTTCTTGGGTTGTATATAAGCTTGGAATTTGAATCTAGGGATTGAAAAATACTCATGGGTTTTTTATATTAACATGAATAAATAAACAAATATGAATTTTGAATACTCAACGCTTTACATACCTACATATAGCTATTTTTAAATCTTAATATCTTAATCTTATTCTTAATAACATAAGTATAAAACAAAGTCGTTTTAGTTACAATACATAACTCAAGAACGGCTGGACCGATTTTAATAAACTTTAATTTGTTGGATTCCCTAATAGCAGAATAACTATACATATATCGGAAAAATTCACTTTGTAGGGTGAAATTCTACCTGTGTTTCAAAGATTATTCTTAGCAAATTGCTTCAAGGATTTTTTTTTTCAATTTGCAATTTGTAGGGTGAAATGGAGTAAAAATAAAAAAAATGTCTGATTTAAGAAGTTCTTCTTCTTTGAAAGGTGAAATGAGGAAGAAATAAAAAATTGCCCAATCTAAGAAACCCTTTTTTTAATTGAAAGGTTTTTTTAAGGACATGGCTTTTGTGTTTTTTTTCAATTGTTTTTATTTGGAGGGTGAACGGGGGTAACAATAAAAAACTCTAATTTCTAAATTCTATTCCTTGTTAAGTATAAGCTTTAGTTCACATAATAGATACCTAAATAATTTATATTTTGTAAAACATTTACAAATAAACGTATTAGCACGGTCATAGGTCATAGGGTGTCCCATAATCAATTATTGTCCAAACTAAAACTTTCGATAGGCCAGATCATGACCCCTCTGAATTTGGTAATTTGTCCATAAGGTGTAGCTATGGCGCAGTGGTTGTAGTGCTTGACTGCTAACTTAGAGGTATGGGTTCGAGTCCCAGTCTATAGGTAGCACTCTTTTCTATATTCCCCAGTTACAACAGGACTGGATTCCATGAGATACCTAATCAATACCACTATGCCAGCGAAAATTCTTTCCTATCCTTCTATTCCTTCTAACTAGTACTAGACCTTAGATCTTACAGGCATATAAAACAAAAAAAATATTTGTTTCTATAAGCGATAAATATAAAATTTCATATACATATAAAAGTATATTAAAACATTTGATGTACATACGAAAGTACTTAGCGGGCCTAGTACCAAGTCTAATAAGACCATGAGGTATTACCTCTGGTACTCGGCCCTAACAAAAAGCATTTCTTCCTTCATCCCTAGTACCGGATCTAAAATCACAAAGCGTTACGTCTTAACATGGTTAAATTTTTATTTTGACATTATTTTTTATTTCAAATATTATTTTGATGTTAAGCTTAAAATTAATTCCAACTGCAAATGCTTCAAAATCTCGAATGCAAATTTCATTGCAAGTTTCTTCTTAGTACGGCAACGGCATTCTTTTTATTATTTCGACCATACAAGTTTTTTGTCCCGCCTACTTTTGGGTATTGTTATGATTTATGAATAATCAAAAAATGTCTATCACCAAGCGTGTTTTTGATAGTTGGTTACAATACTTTGGTTTGGAATTTCATTCTTTGAAATCTTAGTCAATTATCCTTTACGAATACAATGAGATGCTTTTCCTTAAAGTTCTTTGAAAGTAACCTTTACTTTCTTTGCATTCGTGTAAACCCATTAACAATCTTTGCGTTTCACAATTATCGAAAAAAAATGTGTTCGGCAATTAGCTATTCTTTAGTTATTCCATATGTACAGACTTAAGAGTTTACACTAATGAAAAAATCAAAAAATGACAATCATCTTTTTATTTGTAAATTTTTAGGTGCTGTTCAAGTATTAAAATATTTTTCAATATTTTACTTGCTCTGTAGGGCAAGTATTGGTTTCGTGTAAAGATTTCTTACAGCCCTTTTCTTATATTCATTTGAATTAATCAATTTTTGTATTTGAGTTTTTAAAGCGTAAATATAAATCAAAAACAAACTTAATCATTCCGTATTGTAAATGAAATTTGGAAAATTTATTAAAACAAAATAACCAAACAGAAACTATCTACAGACCATCGTAGGTACTGTCAGGTGCAAGGGGGTGACCCGAAATGGACAGTGGGGGATTTCCTGTACCTTCCGTGGCGTCCATCCGCTTTGCTCGACGTCCATGTTTAGAATTATTGTGCACAAACATGTTATCAGATATGGCTAAAAGTGGTCCATCAACTGTCACTTGTGTTGAGATTACAACCTGAAATGAAAAATATTTCTTTTATAGATTTACAAATTTTATGAAAATTAAACTTCAACATTTTTACTATAATAATAATAAGTACCTGGGAGACCGAGCTTTGCTCGGGATCTCAGGAATTTGCCATGGGAATGTAACTTTAAGCGAAGAAATAAAAAAATAAATAAAGAGTTCTGCAATGAAAATGTGTTTTTTTTTTATTTTTCGAAAACTTGATCCATACAATTTTTGTTTGTATCTCACTACCAGTGAAAACTTTAGTATTTGGCTGGTTGTCTGCACAAATTTCTGATATTTCTTTGTTGAAATTCTTAGTTTTTTGTGTCGGTGAGGCTTATATGTGTTACTTGAGTTACGGAATGAATTTTTTGTTTAAATACACTAGTGACAACGGGCAATTTACATCTTAGTTACGGCCTGAGGCATTGTTCGTGAGAATAGTTTCCAAAAATATACCGAAATATGCTGGCACAAAAGCGTTAAATTTTTATGTTATAAGTAGGTAGATACAATGAACATTTAAATTTGTAGGGTTTCTGATTTGTATCTTTATTAAGGGGACAGATTGAAATTTCGGGGGATGATGGTTTAAAATTATCAAAATTACCTTTTTAATCGATTATCATTCAAATTTTTTGAATCGTTTCCGTAACCGAATTAGTCATGTATTCTTAATTTTGTTCATACATTTGCTTAACATACATTTTTATTTTTTTAACAGGTTGAGAAATGTTTGAAAATGTAATGTAACCATTTCTTCTTCCAAGGAGGTAAGTCTAATGTATACGTAATAATACAAACAAAATCGAATATATCTAGTGTATTTACTCAAGATTTCTATGCGAATTTAATATATCATTGGGGGAGAAATGTTTGTTTTGACATCGTAAGAGTGGTTCAGTCCCAGTATCGACCATGAAAGCCTTTTCTTGATTTAAAAAGTGAACAAATACTCTATTCGTGAATCCGCCGATAAAATATTCCACAAATGTCAGTAACTTGACCTGCACCACTGACATATTGTTCAACTAAATTGGTATTGGATGTCCAGCGGGAATTTTTAACTTTAAATTGCGATTATGGAAATACTAGCGGCTTGCCCCACCGCAAAAGCGCGGTGCACTCCCGACCAGTGGCTCATGGCAACTAACAATTCCGCAAATCGTGCGCTTTGAATGATACTCCTCCTGCTTACCACAACCTGCTAGTATTCCAATAATCGCAATTTAAAGTTGAAAAATTCCCACTGGACACCCAATAGCAATTTAGTTGAACAATATGTCGGTGGTGCAAGTCCGCTGAACACCCTATATTCCTTTATAATAATATTGATAACGAGGAAATAAGAAAAAAAAGTAATTATACTCTGTTCAACAAAAATTGTCAGTACAGGGCTTATGGGAGAGCTTTTTCCAAAGCAGTGGCGACTGATGCACGCTCACGACACTGAATTGGGAAAAAATCCACTGAAAAACTTAGCAAGCCACTGACTTACGTATGCGAATTGTTGTTGTAATCCTCCGTAAAAAGTCGTACATTCCACCATGACCGTTGTATCCCACTGCTGTAGGGATGTTTGTGCTCACCCAAACAGAGTTACCTTTCCAAATTGTAAGCAAATTCAAGAGCTTTTTCTGTGTATTTTGTTATGGAACTTTTGGGATTTGAAGCTTTTGAGAACAAATTTATGAAGTGAGTATTTGAAAGGTGAAGTATCATTTATAATTTAAAAAACGGCAACCCTGTGGGAGCTTTAAAGAGGGACAAATTTATGCAAGCCATTGTAACCAGACTGAGAGGCAAACGTCCTATATTCCCTGTACTGACAATTTTTATTGAACAGAGTATAATACTGAGAAAATAGAGTTTGTCTTTGATTTCCGTAAACATTTTAAATGATAAATTATTTAAACTACTTGGAAAAACTTTATTGCTAAATTTCAAAGCGGTTGAGCTATGGGTAGGAACGGGTTAGCCCTATTCTTTTTATTATCAGAGATGATCTAGATCATCAAAATAGGTACATGGATTACATTACACCAACAACACGAGATCCAGCTCTCTATCGGGATCACGTTTCATGAATCCAAAGTTCAGTGTTTGCTCTTGCTTTTCAATTTTGCAAATTGTTAACGAATATAATTATGAAAAATAAACAAACATAATAAAAAGGGATAGGTATACACTACAGTTGTCACTAAGATCCGTATTTTTTCATTTTCATGAGATGATCTACAGGGTGATTCGCATAAGGTGTGACAAAAAGCCAGAGCGCGAAGGTTGAGTCAAGGAAAGAAAAAAATCGTATGGGATATGAGGTGCTTTCCCCCCGTTTAGCGAGGAGGGGCAATTTTCTAAAAAAAAAAATGACTTAAAACAGAAAAAAAAAATATTAAAAAAACAACGGTTACACTTAAAATGCAACTGTTTAGACAATGGCTAGCTCTCTAAGTGTTTAAGAAAATTTATTAAATATGACTGTGTTCATCCTTTTCTCTGTGCTTATGGGGGTCATTGACCTTTAACGAACACCTAAAAAAGCTAACAGGGTTTTAGGATTCGTAAAACGATTTTCCCGTAATTTTTGCGATCTTAAGCTATTCGTTTCATTTGTGAGACCCATTTTTCAGGACGGGTGTGTGGTACACGTCACTATTCTGTTCATATTAATAGATCAGAGAAGATACATATATGCTTTTCTGCCTTCGATTTCTTCCCTGGTCACAAGGGGTAATTCTTCTCCCTTATTCCGAAATATATAATTTTTTATTATTGGTCAGCGCTGACAGAATTTTAGGCAGTTTACAATAAAAAAAAACATGCTTGGCATATTTACTCTTACTTATTTTTGGGTAAATTCTTTATTAATTATTTTTTTTTGTTAAAATTTGTCGCCGCCTTTAGAGTTTGGAAAATTTAATTTTTCGATGTCCTTTGTTTTGCCTACCATTCGTCAATCCGAAGTTACAACAGTACAAACTTTTTGTATTTCTTTTAAAGTTTCATAGTTAAAAAGGCTAAATAAATTAAGAAAAAAAAACTAAGGAACATCGCCCCTAGAGAAAGGTATGTTCTACCTATAGTGTAATTTTTATTTTGTGTATACAACATTTATTGTCGCCTATATCCTCTCCTAAAAAGTATTAATTTTTAAAAATTAGAAACTCATTGAAAAAACTACAAGGATATCAATTTTAAAAAAGTGATGGATATCGTCCCTAGAAAAAATCGTGTTCAACATTTTGATGTTTAAAATTTCAATATCATTGATACTTATCGAGGTATCCTCTCCTAAAATAAAACACAACTTTGGATATATTAATATTAAGAAGAATATTTACTCTACATCGTTTTAAGTTTTTTCTTACCTGAAATCTTCTCATGTCCCTTGGATTTCCAGCGTTCTTCAAACAATTTTGGTTGCACTTCAAAAAAAATTTTAAGAAAAATCTGTAAAATAAATTGAAAACTATTTAAAATTGAAGTATAATCTTTAATTTGTAAGCTTAAGAATAAATGAGGAGTGGATCAAAAGTGGATATTAACACTACTTATTTTTCAGAAAATTGAACAAAATTTAAATTCCACATGAAATATAAGCCTGTATTTATAGAGTCTAATTGCTAGGGTTATATTTGAGTTTAATTAGAAATGGTTACCAAGTATATTGTTAGAAAAAAATTGTCAAAGTTTATAACTATATAAGTGAACTTAATGTTAAAATATATTTGTGTATTTGTCTCCATGTTGTGTTATTTAATTATAATATAAGAAAATGAAAGAATTTATTTTAAATTTTAACATAAAACATAAATTAGGAGTTCCCGTTTCTAACACTTTTCTAACAAAAGTTATGATTTTTTTTTCTAATTACAGCGACTTTTCGCGTATTTTGGTAAACGACCTTGATATGCTAGCATTTTTTTACGAGTTCCAGCTCATTTATCGACCTAAACATATAGATATAATGTGGAACTCCTCGGATTATATTGTAAACACATTATATCTATATGTTTAGGTCGATAAATGAGCTGGAACTCGTAAAAAAATGCTAGCATATCAAGGTCGTTTACCAAAATACGCGAAAAGTCGCTGTAATTAGAAAAAAAATCATAACTTTTGTTAGAAAAGTGTTAGAAACGGGAACTCCTCGGATTATATTGTAAACAAATTAGATCTATGCCAGTAGATGGATGAAGACATTGAAACTTTTTTATTTGCAAAATTGAGTTGTTTTTTAGTTAAAATTATTTTTTTGGTTTTATTTTTTTCTATGGCCGAGTATAACGGAACTATTTTTTTAAGGTATGAGGAACTCTTAAGGCATGTTCCTTACGTCTAAAAAAAATATTTTTATTTTAGATTTCAACAATTGATATGCTACGAGAAGTTAGCATCTCATTTTTTAAAATCCATTTTTTCGATGTAATCGAACAGAACTATTTTTGAAAAGTATCAGGAACTATAGAACTATGGTGCATGCGATCAGAACTCCAAAAAAAATTGATATGCTCATACTTGATATGCTAACTTCACACACACTCCATCTTCAGGCTTTTTCAAGTTTAAACTTTAATTTATTTATTTTAATTAATATTGTATAAAATTGGTTTTTTAAATAAAGTAATTATGTAAAGTAGTTTATGTTAAAATTTAAAATAATTTATTTCATTTTCTTATATTATAAATAATATTAAAACCTTCGCTTTTTTAAATACAGACATAACTCGAAGAATTTCCTTGATGGAATCATCGATGGGGTCTACAGTTCCAATAAGGTTGAACTAGGTAGGTAGGTACTTCTTGAAAACATGAAATATTCTACAACGACATTCAGGTATATAAGGAGCTTTTTATCCGGCTCCTCGCCCTGGCTCTTCAGTTCTCAGGATAGGAATATTTGGTGTAAATGATCTTGTGAGCTTGCAATGTCTCTGGGGAAATGGAGAACCATGTTGAATCGAGATCATGACAACGACACTACCTACTGTTTCTTTTTCCTTCAAATCAAATCGAGTGTGATTTATTGTGGAGATACCCCAAGAAAATTATGAACTTACCCGTACATTTTTTTATTTCAAAGATTATAGCTCCATAGGCTAAGAGAGCGACATGGTATTGAATCGAGCCTTCGCTGAGTAAGTTGGAATGCCGGGCGGAATGGGGTCAGTTAAAAGTTGAGTGGAAGAAGGGGTGTAATGAGGGATTTCGAATTATTCCTTTTTAAGAAAATGTTAACCGGGATTTTGACAAGCTGACATTACCATGATAGTAAAGTAGACAAAATTCTATCTTATTTTAATGAAACTTGCGGCAAATACAATGTTTATAAACGGTACCTAATTTTTTTTTGTAAACAGCTTGATTAGAGTTTTCAGAAAGTTAAAATAAGATAGCAAATCAAAAATATTTTTTTTTTAATTCAAAAACTAGTTGATGATTGTTTAAATTAAGTTTATAAGTTACTAGATTCTTAAGAAGTTTGTATATTAAGGTTTACATAATTTTATATCATACCAATATTTTTTAAACCATTCCATTTTTTTTTTAATTTTTCGCTTCATCAGTTTAAATTTTTTGAGATTCAATGAATGATTACCTACATATGTAGATAGATTTTATTTCGCAAAATAATTTTTAAGTAGGTACCTAATTATGTAACTTTACCTACAATTTAAAATTCAAAGATTTAAATTATTTGAATTTTATGCTTTTCTACATTTTTAAATAAATTCTTGACCTTTACTTAACGAGTGCAACCTATTCGAACATTTTGTTTATTTTAATTCATTCTTCATTTTTTAAAAACAACATATTTTTACTTTATGACAAATTAAATATTGCCTCTATAATGAGAAGGGTATGATCTTCCTGACAAAGGATATTAGGGATGCCTTATTGTGTATACTTACTTATTATTTATCGAAGGGTGGGTTGGGTATGCACAAAATATAAAATATACAACACTCTAGAAAAAAGCCTATCAGACTCTTATGTTGTTTTAGTGCATCAGAAACAAAAAAATTCATGCCTCCGGCAAAACATCTGTTCAATAGCCAAACATTTTGAGACTAATTCAACCACATGCAGTAAATTATTATTGACATCTCGATTTACAAACTTTTGTGAACGACCAATTAGGGGTTGAATAACGAAAACAAACCGAATAGCTGCGAGTATACGTAGTACAAAAACAATAAAACATGAATTAATTAAGTTTAGAAATGAATTCGAGAAAAAAATGAGTTGGCAAATATCACAAACCAAAACAACAATACCTTCAAGAATAGCTTTTAAATAACACTCCAATCCACCAAGTTGAACAAAATGATACAGTAAGTAATATAACAAGTACCCTACCTAATAACACTAATTTACACAAATTTTTAGTTGTCTGGCCATGCGAAATACACAGATCCATACATAAACGTTTTCGAGATCTTACAGTTAGTTGCTCTTCTGTGGCTATCAGTTGGCTTGGGAAAAATGCTTCAAAACGCTAATTGAACTTAATCCCCGCAACAAAAAAGAAAACTCTTCATACAAACATGTCAATACCATATAAGTAGGTTTTTTTCTTCTTTTCATTCAAATTAAATTCCGTAACTCAATAATATTCCTTAAAATTATGCATGTAAATTAAGAATCGAATGTTCGCTTGGACTTGGGGTTGTTGTTAACCTTGTGCTACATATTTCGTATGAGGGTTTGCGAGTTATTTATGACAAATTAGTTTTTTTTGGTTGGTCGGAATGAGTTTTATGGCCTTACACAGTTTGTCAAGCGAACCAAAATCAACGCCCTTCACACGGTTTGGAAAAAAACTCTGGGTACCCAAAGTGTGCCCAGCCCAAGCCCAACGGCCAGCGGAGAGCCCTGGACCTACGGGCGGCATATACAATATTTTTATTGGAAGTGAAATTAGACATGCCAATTACAACAGTTTTGGTTTATAAAAGTACTGTTTATGCGCCCCCGCAGGCCCGGTGGGCATACTTAAGGCAACTAGAGGTTTTTTCAAGTCGCGCGAAGCGCGTTTACGTACGCCCACTTTCAATGGAGAAAAACGGTTATAAATTGGCATGTCTCTAGTCTCGTCTATTTTTATATGACAAGACTAGAGAAATAAACCAATTTATAACAATTTCTATTTATTAATTTATATCTCAACTGCAGATGACAAACATATACATACATACATGAGCAAAAATATAGATTAACAACAACATTTTTCTGTTCATTTTATACATTTTTAAGGCTATATTTAGACAGATTAAAATCAATATGACTATAAAACAATTAAAAATGTATACACATTGCTTGCTTTAAAGTTCTTTACTATAACGTTCTTCTATTGTACTAAATCGTCTACAATTTTTCGCCATTAAATTAAATTTCGCGAGAAATATATAAGTAGATGTGCATGTGCAATTGCGCATCACGGCGCTTCGCGTGACTTGAAAAAAACTGGATGCCCGAAGTATCCTAACCTAATAAAACTGTTATATATTTGCATCCTTTAAGGTTGTATCAAACTTTTTATAACTGTTATAAATTGGCATTTTTTTAGTCTCACCCAATTTTAAATTACGAATAAATTAAAAAAACTTCTTAACTCGTATCAAATTTTACACTTGAGAAGAAGTAATTTTTTACGCAGAGTAGATATACAATTCTTTAAAATATATATATATATATTTTTTTTTAAAGTAGGTACCTTCTTACATACATAATAACTATACGCACATGCACTCACACATATTCTATGAATCAGAGGAATAGGTATTAGCTTTAAAAAAGATTGCTATACTTTTAATGGATTAATTCAAGACTATTACGTTTATCAATTTAAAAATAATCGACCAGATGGTTTAACACACAACAAATTGAAATTTCCATAATGGATTTCTATTTTTATTAATGAGAAAACACTTATCGCGTAGTTCCACTTATTTTGTGTGTCATTGTTTAAGTGTCACATTACATTCTCTCAAGTATCTTTTGCAGATACGGTGACAGAGATAAAAACATTCTAAAGAAATATATGTAAGACCTTTTTTTGGGGAACATCACTTTTTATTTTCAACTAGTGCTATTAATTACAAATTAGTTTCATGGTTCTCAATTGTATAATATACTCGTACATTATGAGCCGGGGATGTTTCCAGACAAGCAGGACAACAGGATATTATGATGTTTATGTTTGTGTTAATGATTTTAATGGGTATTACTAAATCTGGTGTTGACATCCTGTCCTCTATCCATTAAAAGAAATTTGTTTAATATGTACATGAACATAATATGTATACATAAATGTTTATCAGTGGCGTTTCGTGGATTATTTAGACGGGTGTGCGATTCTAGAAAATATTTGTTTAATATCAGTAAATTGTGATTTTGCAATGAATTTCCTGAAAAATTCTATTTAGGGTTATCTTTTAGAAATAAAATCAAAATAAAACACAAACAGTGTCATGAAATTGTTTTTTTTTTTTATTATAAAAAGACTCCAATAAAAACTGTGTGAAATGGAAAATTCATGCTTTGGGATCTTCTCATGCAAATGGTTAAGATCCGTGTAACCAATAGTGCTCCACACTTTTTCTTTTTCATTACTTTGACTTCTAAAAATTAAACACGGCCAAAAAAAAGTTTATTTCGCTTAACAGACCCCGTTAACCAATCATGTTGTTTATACAAATCGAAATTAAAATTTCGCGCATATTCTTTGCCACTTTTTTTGTACGTTGATTTTAAGTTTTTTTAAGTTTGGTGTGCCTGCCCGCATCAATAATGGTTTTTTTTTCGTCATACTTATAAGAACTAAACGCTTTTTCCAATAACTCATTCACGCGATCTCCGACTCCACTTTCACTCATTGTTCTAATGTTATAACTAATTCTTTTTGTCTTCAAAATTGCATTCAAAAGCAAAACCACAGCACGAAACTGTAACCACTTGAAAACTAATACACGAAAAGCAAAGTAATTTATTTTTTTAACGAAACTTGGTGCATTGGACGGATACAACAAAAAACGGAATAGCAGCTCAGGCTCAAGTGCGAAGATATCTTTCGCACGAGTTCACGTAAACTTCATCAAATTAATAGTCGTAAGAGTGACAAAGACAGTGCGAAGATCGTCGATTTAATGTTCATTGAATTTTTGACCTTCTTTGATGCTTTAAGGAAACGGAACAGATACAAAAGAAAATAGAATAGAATAAGAGCAAAGTCCCCTTTCACACGAGGAAACTGAGTTGCCAGCAACATTCAGTTTGTTGGTGAGAAGGGCAAGAAGTAAGAGGGGAAAATGAAATCTCCCCGGTCAACGATTTGAGGAGATTTTTTTGACATTCCTCTTCACACACACAGTAGAGCACAGATTAGCCACATGAAGATGAGAATCCCCGGTAGCCATTTTAATTTGCCTACAAGCTTGAACTGTCAGATGTCAGATAAAAAATGAGAATGTGTGTATAAAAACCTCACACATAGACAGTAGGGATTTTCAGACACCGGTTTAATTGTTGTTGCAATTCACATCTATTCATCGACGCGGCAAGAAATTACAAATAGAACAATGTAAACAAATGGGTTTTGGAGGGTGAAACGTACGAAACATTCTCATCTTTATATGGCTAATCTGTGCAATAGAGTGTGTTCAACCAAGCTATTTTAAAGGAAACTACAAAAAGTTTCCACGATTTTGTTTCTTCGTGTGAAAGGTACAGGAGATTTTTAAGGAAATTAAAAGAAAACGTCAAAAAAATCTCCAGCAACTTGTTTCTTCGTGTGAAAGGGGACAAAGACTGAAGTGCACGCAAAACTTTCGCACGAGTTCACTACAAATTCATCAAAATATATATCATTATTATGTGTGTATGTAGAGCGGGCGATGAATAACGATGGGATGGGGATGGCTGCTGGGGAAATCTAGTAGGCGTAGTTGGAAGTTTGAAAATCTTGGATGAGTTTATGTGACGAATACAAGAATACAACAGAATAAGTGCACAGTGTGGTTTCGTACGAGTAACGAGTTTACTTTATTTTTTTCTCTAATTTCACTAAACGGTGAAGGAATTTTGGAAGAGCAATTATGAAAGATGAATATTATGTCCCTGTGTAGGCTGTGTCTTAGGCGGTATTATGGTTTGTGTTATAGTGTATGTTTGTGTGTATTATGAGGGATTCGATGAGGATTTTTTCGCCGTTAGATCAGGGTGTGCAATGCACACCTTGCACACCCTGACGAGACGCCACTGATGTTTATGTTTGTATATTGTATATCGTAAACCTCCCTTAGTTTAATAACTATTCAAGAATTCCGATATGTAGAGTGGTTTGGTTTGTTAAACCAGATGCAAAACCTCCAAAATCAACCGATATGCTTGTATCTAATGGTCAGATAATCAATGTTAAGAATTTTTAGTAATGTTAAAATGTAGGGATATATTTTTATATACAAATTATTGAGGATGAAAAACTTAATACTAAAGGGGTAAAATGCAAAACTTGAAGGAAAATTCCAAAACTTTGAAAAATAATTATAAAACTCTTTACTAAATTGTTCTTAGTTTTAAACAGATATCCCAGAGAAATTCAAATTATTCTCTAAAGACTAGTGCTCACATCCCGTGGAATGAATAATAAAAACGTTTCAAAACACAAGTGGAAAATCATTATGAAGTTATTTCTTAACATGAATTTTTGATACTCAGATTGGAATTCTTAATACTCACTTTGAATGAAAAAAATAATGCACACATGTTTGACAGTCATCAGAATCTTAGATAGATCAAAAAAACCTTCATTCGAATTTTGTTTATATAGTAATAACACAGAATATGCTTACAACTAGTTTAATATATAGGAAGATAAATAAAAAAAAATAAATATAGTAGATAATGTATAATAAAATATAAAATTAATAAATAACTAAATAAATAAGTGAATAAATATTTAAATAAAAAAAGAAACAAATAAATAAATAAATTAATTAATAAATGAATAATGAAATATGCAAATAAATTAAAACAACATAAAAATATGTATCCACACATAAATAAATAAAAATAAATAAATAGATATAATTAAATTAATAAATAAATACATACATCATACAGTAGGTAATAGATAGGTACAGTAATAAGATACTTTTTTGTGATATGAGATTTTTTGTGAGATAATTTTCACTATATTCACATTTTTTAATGAGAACTTGAATTTTATTTTCAATAGTTAATACCTACTTTCGTTAATTCATTTAATTCTTGAGTTGAAAAATGCCATGAGACTCGAAGGGTCATTTTTAAAATTTTGTTTTGCGATACCTGTAGTTTTTTCTTATGCATTTAAGCACAATCTCCCCAAACAGGAAATCCATAAAGTAATATCGCTTAAGAACCACTTTCAAAATTATTAATTTGTTGTGTTTACTAATTGAAAGTAATGACTTGTGGTTAATATGCGGATATAATAATCTAATTCCAACATTTAGTAAGAATCTTAAAAAAGTTTTTAAAAGGTTGTTTAGAATTTATGTTTTGTTGGTTTTTCCTTGGCATGAATAAATATGCCAGAACAGATTATCGGCAATTTTTTTTTTTAATTTCAGAATTTATATTTTGAGCAAAACAATTTGTTTGACAATTATAGTATCACACCAGAACCATAGATTTTTTCCTAGTGGAAATGAAAATTGTTGTGTGAATTTGAATAAGAACCGGCTCATATTTTACTTTCATAGTTCGGTACTCACTTCTTGCTGTACCTACATAATAAAGCAAAGGCAACACTCATAATTCTAGTCCCAAATTAGTTTTCTCAGAGATTAAGGCATTTCTTTTTCCCAAAAATGGATAATGTGTTTTCTTATTTTAATAGGCTTGATGTTTATACATTGGGCTCTAGTTTACATGCATCAATCTAATGGAGGTACCTACAAACTGAGAGACTGACGACTGAAAATACAAAATCGGAACATATAGGTATTAGGGAATAATCTTTTACATTTCAAGTTGACCATATAACTGATGTTTAACGAAGCCATTACATTTTGAAAATAATGTTAAAGCACAATAAAGATCGAACTGGCTCATGCTCACATAGTAAGATTGCATATAAATATATTACACATACCATAGATTAATTTATTTCTTACGTTTCTTCAATTTTTTTTTGCACTTGGTCCTTACTGAAATGCAAAAGCCTGGCCATGTCCACTTAGAAAAAACAAAAAACACACCAGCCAGCTATCTCTGATTGTAAGTTTAGATAAAAGCATCCCCTCTTGACTTAATAGCAGGTGACTTCTATTGATTATATCACTGTATGTATGTATATTATTTTTCATAATATTTCCATCCCTTCTATTTGTCGTCTCAGACGCGACGCCATTCTTGTTTTTTTATTCGGAAGCCACCATTTTCTAAGCAGTTTCATTGAGTTCAGCGACAGTATTCCATTCGATCTTATAGCATTACAATTTACAAGGGGATGAATCAGAGAACTTTGGAAGAGCTTTCCCTAAACCACTTTCCTTTTTCAACTCTTGTCTTAAATGAAACATATTTTAAGAGAAATCGAAAGTGGTCTATAGAAAGTGAAAGCTTACTACTTTTACAAAATTATTCCTTTCTCTAAAATTTCGGCTTGTGCATGTGCTGTGCATGCTCTTTATCCTTAATCTTAAATTGACGGGAAATGCGAGAAAAATAAAACTTTATCAGCCCTCTTCTGTTTGCAGAGAGCCAGATATATTTAACTGGGTTGGAGACTGAGTCTAGTACATCTATTAAAGCCATTAAACTCTTTACGCCGCCATTTGTTTATGTAATACATAACAAAACAAAAATGAGGGGTGTTTTACGCTTTCAAGTATCTGTATTTATTTACTCTGAGAGAGGGTTGTCGGGCCGAAGTAAGTTGTTGCTTTGGGATTCAAGTCACGCTGCTGGGACCAGGGAAAGCCTTATTTCCGTCTACTACAGGTAGATATATACAAAATGTTTTGTTCAAAACTTATGGTGTCTTGTGTTTACATTGGATTTTTGTATTTTTGTGCCGCGCGGATTAAAGTTGAGAAAGTAGGTAGGTATGTTATTTCATAAGTTATACGTTGCCAGGTTATAAATAACTACTGGAAGAACAGGTGATTTGTGACATTTTAGTTTTGCTACTAAATCTTTTAAGGGATAAAAGCCCTTAGTACCATCTAAATTGTCTTACATTATTATAATTTAAACAAATACCGATGGATGTTTTTTTTGATATATACCTACATTAAAAACGCATTGTTACACAGCCGGCTTAAAAAATCTTACTATTGTAATACATAATAATATAATTATCGTGAGAACTCATGAAACATTTTCTACAGACTATTAAAAATAGAAAAAAAATCGATAACCGACATAAATAGAAAAACAAATTTTGAAACACTAAAAAGACGCGTTTTATAATTAACCGATCCGTTTCGGGGATTAGGGCAACCAAACGTCAAGATTTAGCCTGACGCGTTAGGCATTTTACGTCTCTGTCAGGGTCAGGGTCAGGCCAGGCTTCGTGCTTTGTTAGGCTTTTTCGTTTTTGGCTAGCTAACATACTTTACCGATTTACAAATCAATTCAATTAAAAAATTCACCACGACAAATTTTTACTAAATGCATCCAAATATGAATATGAATGCATCCAATGTGAATGCATTCATTAATTTTTATTCAGTAAAAAATTATGAGAAAGAGGCGATGAACAAAATGACAACAACAAAAGCAAATTAAAAACTCAATCTGTATTTACTGTAACTGCTATCAAGCCGCGTCATGAACTGAAAAATTAAAGTAAAGGCGATATTACACTGTCATATATGTATATGTATATGTCCCATATTGTCATATAAAATATGACACAATATTTGCTGTATGACAAATTAGTAGATATTAGGGCCCATGTATTGTCATATAAATTTGACTATCACACTTATATGACACTTTTGAGACATATTTATTTGTCCAACTTGTCATATTTATATTATAATGTCTTATAATATGTTCCCACCGAAATTTTATCTCAATTTAGATTAAATAAATCTATGTTTCATTTTTTCGAATGAAGTGAGACAGAAAGTTTCATGTTTGTCAAAAGGAGCAAAAAGGTTAAATTTGCCAATGAATGAGTTCAGCGCGGGATAAAAAGGTTTGTTAGATTTGTAAAACTATTGGACCTATTTTGATTTAACAAGATTTAGGTATTTGAAATAAATTTGTATGGTATACTTCGAGATTTGAAGAAATTTGTGGAAAAATCTTATCAAATCTCGGTTTAGTTTTCGGTGGAAACGTAATATTAAGACACAAAATAAATATTATTTTTAATTAATTATTTTAATATATGCAGATACATATATCAACAATACATTAAAACAGACGTCTGTGGAGTTGGCATATCGATTTTCACCTAGCCTAACAGGACCACAACAGGAATTTGCAGTTTTTTGCATTTCTATTCCGTATTTTGCAGTTCCTCAAATAGTGGGTGTATAAGGTGTAAGCCCATGTACTGCTTACTTCACTGTGAAGTTATAGGCTCCAAATTTGCAGTTCCTTTGGCAGTTCCAGAAAAAAATTACCCACAATTTTGAAAAAAAAAATCATACTGTAATTACCTACTGCTAATTTCACCACTGTGAAATTTGAAGTCCTCACTTAAAAAAATCCATACTGTACTGCTAATGCGGCATTTGGGTGATTCTACAAACAATGTAATAAAATGGTGAACATTTCGGCACGACATTTTTAGAAGCTGAAAGACGTACAAAGTAGTTCTAGTTAAACGTTAGAACGTCTCTTTACGTTGTTGAAAATGGCCAGTCAAAAAAATGAAAATGAAAATTTTAAGGACATTTTTGAAGAAGATGTTCAGGGGACTGAGTTTTTTTTTCCAGGGGACTTAGGCCAGGGGACTGAGTATTTTCATAGTTTTTGGGCAAGAAAACATATTTAGGGTTTACGTAAGAAATGTTATATATTCAATATTAATATAGTTTTATCTAGCCTATACCTTAATACTAACAAATATGCTAATATACAAATTTGTTTTGTAAATGATTACCAACGAACTGATAAACTAAAAGGACAGTCCAGCACCTCTCGCACAAATGTCTGCTTCACAACTGACATAACAAACAGAACCGCGTCACAGACAAGCCTTTATTTTAACGAGACCTAATACTTAACATTGTTAGCGCTGGAAATTCGATCGACATCGTACACATCGATTTTGTTCACTGTTTCAATATTCCAGGGGACTGATTAGAAATGCGGGGGACAAAGTTTAATTATTTTTTTTTTGCAATAAAATCAATTGTTGAAAAATATTTATCTAATTTATAACTAGGATTTATTTTTTAAGGTCACAACGGTGAGATTCATTTTAATGTGGTACCTGAAATAAAAGAATGGTAATGATTGTTCGTTGCAAAAACGGGAAGGAGACACGGGAGGGGACTGAGAATTAAACACTTTGAAGAATTTTTTAAGCCAGAAAAAAATATTGTGGACATGTGGATATCAATCAGATTAAATTTAGTAAAAACAAATCAGATTAAATAATTGAACGGATTTTAAAATATCTTCGGGGCCACCAAAAATTCCATTGTTTGTAGAATCACCCATATACACTGTTCAAATGTATGTCATGCAAGTGAGAGTGTATTAGTTGAAAATGACACGTATACATTAAGTGTGCTTGAAGCAAAATCAAAATGTTTGGATTTTTATTTAATCAGAAATACACTTTTACATGCATTTGAACAGTGTATAGGCCGCAGAAGTTCACATGGGATTACACCTACTATTTTATGAGCTGCAAAATCCGGAATAGACATGAAAACCAATGAACAAAACTCAAAATTCTTATTGTGATTCCGTTAGTCTATGAGATATCAAAGTTTTCAATGTTAAAAGTTTCAATTTGGATTTTGTTATATTTATTATGTTATATTATATGTACATATATTCTAATTTACTAACTCAATTATACTTCAAAAAGAACTTAATGCTATAAACTTTTATGTAAACATTTTTTTTCATGAGAAGTTAAATTATATTTAAAATGAAAACTTTAATCCTTTTAAAACTTCATGAGGTGCATAAGGCATTTGCTGCTATATTTCCTCTCTATAATTAAGCAAATATTTTCGCTTTCTCGTCGGCGTCGTATAGCTGATTATGTAACTGACCTTCTCAGTTGCAACTTGTTCCTCCGTTTAAACTTTAAAATATTTAATAGAATTAAAATCCAGATTTACAAGACGGACTTAGGTATTTTAATTATTTCTCCACTTTTTATTTTACTGGATAAACGTTTCAAAATCTTCCAGTAGGCCTTGCCATAAAAAAAGTTTATTCGAATGTTTAATAACTTTCAAAAAAAAAGAAAAGAAAAAATAACAATAGAAAAATAGTTCAATGATGGCCGATGGTCATTCTTATTCTTCCTGACAGATTACTGGAAATCTGACAGGCGATAACAGTGCAACCGTGTTAATAGGTGCGTTTAATGAATCTGTTCTGCTCATAAAAGAACTCAAAAGTTTAGAGAAGTACAGGATTGTGTGTTCCATGAGTAAAAAGCTTGTCATAAACTGTTCTGTATTCGAGAACAATTAAGTACGAATACAACATTTTCTTCAGACAGATTGATTCTCTTTTGTGATTTTCTATTCTTATATCCGTTTGTTTCATTCTGTGTTCTGCTCTGGTCGTGTTTGTTTCGTACTGGACAGAAAAAGGATTTTTTATGCGGCCCCCAGGACCAGGGCTCTACCATCATCTTCTCAATAATCACTATGCAAGTTATCATGACATAATGTTCGCAGACATAATGTTTAATTGTATAAGGACCTTTATCGGACAAAGGTGCAGGGACTTTATTTCCGGGTAAATTGTGTCAACCCATCACCGCAGCAAAATCGTATCAAGAATCATGATATGTAAGTTCCTTGCTTACTGATAATAATTTATTGGTGCAATAGGGAGTTGGGTGGAAACTATTATAAATTGGCTCTTGTCTTGTCCTCTAAATAAATTACGCTAGTGAAATTGGACGAGACTAGTTTTGGTGGCGTGCATTAACGCGCTCCACGTGACTTGAATTCAAAACTCATAAATTGGAAATGGGATACATATATGTATTATAAAAGAGTGGATTGAGTCATTGAGCGTATAAAGTATAAATATAACTTCTGAAAGAAAATTGATAAATATCGTAATCGTAAGCAATATCACTGAACTTATAAATCCTGACTTAAACTAAAAACATTAATCAGTTTCCCCCATCAACAATAGATACCGAAATATTTTGTCCAAGTCCACATAAAGCACACAAAAATATTTACAATCATATGAGTTTATCTTAAACATTCCATCGTGTAAAGGTAAACTCTATGCAGTTTTCTTTGGAGGTAAGAATTTTTGTAATCCAAAAATTTGTATGCGCGTGCGTTCAGTAAGTGACGCACGGACTCACGGCGAACGATGGCGGTACTATGTCGCACAACAAACAAAAATGATGACGCGTCGGCATACATCAATGTGCCGCACACTGAAAGATGCCAAATTGCCAACTACTGGCAATGGCAACTGGCACTGAGGTATTCTCAGCTATCGTGGAGGTCCCTGTCATAAAATCACTCTACGTTCTGGTGCCGCATCGTGGTTGCCTAACAGCACAACTTATCAAATCGAAGCTACGCGACGTATGATGCTGGCTGATGATCATGTTTGATGACGATCGTCTATCGATCGTTCGGGTGGGGATTTTATAATTCAGAAATTTTCTCGTGTTTTTGATGGTGATGATTCGGATGCAATGGGTTCTTCGTTTATTCCAGATATATGTGAAAATGTGAGTTTGTTTTGTTTTCTCGAAGAACAATGTGCCATGTTTTATTGATGAACTTCGCGAGCACAGTCGCCTTTAGGCCGGTTGGACCCACAATTTAAAGTGCACGTATATCTAAAAATGAATTTCTGGTACTAACTTGTTAACGATTTTTAAACTGATTGTTTTAAGGAAATAACTGAACCATAAATATTTTTTGACTTATTTACGGGATAAAGGCGTCTGGTTGAATGCCCGTTTTTAATCTAGAAGGTTTATAAAGTGTGATGTTATTTAAATTAAGAAAAAAAATAATACACCACTTGCATTTTGAAAGGCACTGTCAAGGTCAATATAAATCCACTTTTTAATCTGTTTTTGCGGTGGAAATATTAGATGTATTTAATCTAAACTGAGATAAACTATCGGTAGAAACATAGTATAAGTCGTTGGACAACTGTTGTTAGCTGCAACATGCAACATCATTCGGACCAAGTTTACCAAAAGACGAATGGATATAGACCCCGTCGACACGTCTTCAATACCACTTAATACTTTAGATCGGGTTTCGTTGATCCGGATCGTTAAAATTTCGATGGGCATAGTCGGTATGCAACCTTGAAAGTTTGCCGCCCTAGGCAAAAATTCATATTTGGCCGCCTCAAATAAAAAAAGAAGGTAACGACAAGAATATAACATTTAAATACATAGGGTTACATTTTTTTTATATTGACAGCTTACACCATTTTGAAACTAAAAGAATATAATTATGTAGGTTTTTATAAGCTTGAGTTTCGAGAAACTATCTTTCCCTGATGCAACACTTAAACTTACTTATCTTGAAAGACGCAAATACAAAATTCTTCAACGTGTTGAATTCAACAAATGGGATGACCTCGAATTCATCTTTCATTTTTTGGTGCTATTGTTCGCTTTTTGTGATCGAATCCAGTATAGAAAGTGGCCAAATGAATGCAATGGAACTCCTTATCATGTACAAGTTGATTTTTTGCCCACTGTAACTCAATTGCAGCCCCTTTGAATTCTAAGACAGCTCATTCGTGTTCAAATTTGTAGCGTTCTTTCTCACTTTCTAAAATCTCTATTTCAATTTAGTGTTTGCTCACGGACTGTTGCTGCTGTTCTTCACACAATTTAAGTACGGTCAACAACTGCTCCTTCGTTCGATAAAATTGACTACATTTTGGTAATTTGTCGTTTTGAACTCGTCTACTAGACTTTCAATTTCAACCGTCTGCATTTGGGCAGTTGCCTCACTGCTTGAAATTGAGTTGGGACTGAAAAATTATCTTGTCATGATATTCTAGGGAAATTTTCAAAACTAAGTAAACTAACTTTTAAATTTCAACTTCTAAATTGAGAGTTGAAGTAGTCGTTGCCGATCAAATCTCGAGTTGATACCAACTCCGAAGTTTGCCAACATTGGATTTTCCGGCAAGTTGGACAGTAAAAGTAAAAGAATTTGGTATTATGTTCACTTTAAATAACTGACATTGTGATTCGTGTTTGTAAATATTTCAATACAAATTTCTGTGTATTTCGGGGTCCCATATCATTGATACCCCTGATACCGCGGTAGCTACGCCCCTGGTTAATAGTATCTTAAATACCATTAATAATTTTGGATACAATTCAAGTAAGAAGTGATAAGCTAAATAGTGTTTTGAAATTAACAACAGCAGATGTTTGGTTAAATACATATATTAATTTCATTGAAGAGATCTTTAGCTATAATATCCTCTTGATCTACCTTAAATATAGTAAAGGAATCCGGAATTTTGGCTGAAAAATTGATACTCCGCAAAGCGCTCATCGAGAGAATTTAGCGTAACATCGATATACCTACTTTATGAGCTTTCAATTTTAATTTTGGATCGATTGTTTCAAGAGATTGTTCAGATTGATAACTAGATAGATATAAAAGAGTAAAGATATTTAATATGCATCTGCAATAATCCTACAGAGAACAGAGAACAAATAAGAACAACAAAATACAGGAAAATAGTAACTGAAGTAGACGGGTGTGAAGTGTAACCTTTTTTCCGCTTTGAAATTATTGTACTGATTTTGCCACCCTAGTTAAGGTGCTGCTCTAGGTAATTGCCTGTTTTGCCTACAGGCAGGTTCGACACCGGGCATAGTGAATTCTTGCCTTAAGACACGAACAGTTTAACGCGATAAGATTCTATTAACATCAACTTTGTTTGTGATTTTTATTTGCGATATATAGGTAGATACTAAAGGGTTTTCCAATAAGAGGTGTTATTTTGAATAGCCCGCTATTTCGGTAGCTGTCACTTTTGAAGCTGTCATTTTTTGACATTTGACAAGTAGAAACTACGCCATTAATAAAAATGGAACGATACACGCTTCAAAAACGCATTGAAATTATTAAAATTCACTATAAAAGTGGTGAAAATTTGGCAGAGACGGTTCGTAAAACTAAAACTTTTTTGGGTCGTCGTGAAGCACCTTGTCGGACCGCAATACAGAAATTGGTGGACAAATTCGAGCTGTTGGGACAAGTTAGTGATGTGAAGAATAAAACCCGTGCACGTCACTCAAGAACAACTGAGAATATTGCTGTTGTAGCCCAAAGTGTTGAAGAAAACCCAGGTTTGTCCATTCCTCGTCGTTCTTTGGAATTAGGCATTCCACAAACGTCATTACACCGTATTTTGCATAAAGACTTGGGTCTTAAGGCTTATAAAGTTCAGTTAACAAAAGAACTCAAGCCGGCTGATCATCAACAACGTCGTTTCTTTGCTGATTGGGTCCTTGAAATGCATGAAAATGATCCGGAATTTCATCGAAAAATCATCTTGTTTGATGAGGCCCATTTCCACCTCGGAGGCTACGTCAACAAGCAAAACTGTAGCATCTGGGGCTCGGAAAACCCAAGAGTTATTGTTGAAAAGCCTCTCCATCCTCAACGCGTGACTGTTTGGTGCGGTTTATGGTCCGGCGGGGTCATTGGACCTTACTTTTTCGAAAATGAGGCTGGAGCAACAGTTACGGTATATGGATTGCGCTATCGAGAGATGATTAATGATTTTTTATGGCTGGAATTGGATGGTATTGATCTGGACAACGTTTACTTTCAACAAGACGGCGCTACGTACCACACAAGCAATGAAACCATCGATCTTTTACGGGAAAAGTTTCCGGACCGTGTTATCTCTCGAAGAGGTGATCACAATTGGCCACCGAGATCTTGTGATTTAACACCTTGCGACGTCTTCCTTTGGGGCCACGTGAAAGATAAGGTCTACGCCAACAGCCCATCGTCGATTCAAGACCTCAAAGATGGAATTCGTGAGGCTATCGAGGACATAGGGCAGCCACTTTGCGATTTGGTTATGGAAAATTTCATGAAAAGGATATGGTCCTGTAAGCGTGGTCGTGGCGGCCATTTGGCTGATGTTGTGTTCCATTATTAACGGCATACCTTCCTCTTTGTAATGAAATAAACATCCGATCATTTTTCTCAAAAAATGCCATTTTTCTTTGAATATCAAAATAACACCTCTTATTGGAAAACCTTTTATATGGCAAGTTATGCATTCTTATACAAAAAATCGAACTAGAGATGTTGATCAAACTCGACATTACGATGATAGGAAAGTCGAAAAAAGTGGGTCTCGCAAAAACGTCCGTCTGCATTTTTTGCACATTCCCCCCACCCGTTTTTTTCTCTTTTTGTTTTAGGACCAAAACTAACAGTAGCTGTCAAAAAACAAAATTTCTTGGGCAAAAAGGAAAAACTTATTTTTCTCAAATTCAGCGCTACAGATTTTTTTTTTAAGAACTCGATAAATTTAAATAGTTATAAGTTGCCGTTTGATAAAAAAATGGTTATTAATGGAACATCCCAAAGAACCATTTTTTTTTTTGATTTTCGCTTTTATCGAAAACTGTTCAACAGATTTTGATGAATTTGAAATAAAATTGTGTATCGAAATTCTCAAAAAAATATTTTTTGGATTTTTAAAAAAAGTTTTAAAAGTTTTTTTTTTTTTTAAATTAATATTTTGATAACAACTTAGTCGGTTTTTACTAAACTTGGTAGAAAGCATTTTTTTAACTTTATATAGAAGATTTTTGACAGACATTATTCTAATACTCAAAAATAACGATACCTCCCATACAAATGTTTAAAAATCATTAAGAAAGGTATTTTTTCTCAAAAACGACTACTACGATTTTGACAAAATTTTGTTTGTGTATTAAAATTAGTACGGTATACCGTTTTTAAATTTTATATTTTACGTTTATTAACAGTGCCACTCATAGAACGGTTTCTTTGATTCCCAATATCTGATTAATTGAATAAAACTAGATTTTTCATACAGAAGCTTATAACAAATATAAATAAAAGTTATATAAAAAAATTAATTATTTTTAAAACCGCTCTTACAATTTAAAAAAAAATTGTTCTCATAAATTAAGATCTATATAACAAATTGGATGGTGTACATCGCGTTGGGTTAAAACAGATTCAAAGTATTTTAATCAATTTCTTTCTAATTTTGTTGATTTAAAACAATTTTCCAGTTTAAAATAATATAATTTCCTTGCATGCGTATTGCATATGTGCAACACTGGGCTATATTGTTAATTTTTGTATACTCACATAGTACCACCTGCAACTAAACTAAGTTTTGGCAAATGAATAAAATAAAGACTCCCATAGCTAATTTATTTCAGCTATAGAACCATAATGATCGCACATTTGAGCAAGTTTGTGCGACCCAGTCGTGCATATTTTTTCTTGTGATAATATAGGAACTATTTATAGGAAATGTTTTGGATTCATAAACAAAATAAGCTCGGGATTTCAATCTATTATGAACAAATAAGTTATCTCGGAAACGGCTCTATCGGTTTTTATAAATAAAAAATTATATTATACATATATATCAAATAAAAAAAATATTTTTTAAGAAAATCGCTCCACCGATTTTTGAAATTTTGTTTGCAATATAAAGGGTCCGCCATCTAACGTTTTTTTTTTTCAATTAGTGCTTATTTCGTGAATGGTAACACTTAGCTCATGTCTGATTTGACAGATAATTAGTTTTATCCTTCCGCTGAACGAATATGGTTGTGTATACCCTTCGCTAAGTGGGCCTGCGATCGACTTAGAGAAGATGCCGATTTTGCCAAAAAAAATCATCTTTTCAGATGAAGCTCATTTTGATCTTGGCGGTTAGTAAACAAGCAAAATTGTCGCATTTGGGGCACAGAAAACCCGCACGCATACACTGAAAAGCCGATACACCCTAAACGATTCACTGTTTAGTGCGGATTTTGGTCCAGAGGCATAATTGGGCCATTTTTCGAAAATGAGCAAGGAGTGGCCGTTACAGTCAATGGCGATCGTTATCGGGCCGTGTTGAACTAATTTTGTTCACAAAAATTGAAGAGGAGGATATTGGCAACATTTGGTTTCAACAGGACGGCGCTACGTGCCACACAGCCGAAGCTACAATCGATGTTTTGCGCCATTTTCAAAAAAAAAAAAGTTATTTGGCGGACCCTTTATTATGTAATATAATTATATTATACATTAATTTGTATGGGAAACTGAAAAAGAAACTCCTTATAAGTTGGTTAACCAACGCTTAAAAATGTTATAAATACAAAAAAGAAAGCCGGCGCCGCACCGTTTAAATGATTGATAAAATTTCCATTACCCTTCTGAGGAATCAAAATTTAAAGAACATCGTTTCAGTTTTTTAGCTTATAGGTTGGGGTACAGACAGACAAAACTGCGGGACCCACTTTTGTTATGTTCTCTATAGCATCGTTATGTCATGTTTGATTGAAACCTCGAGTTTATTTTTTTACGAATAAAAAACTTGCTTTATAGAGCCTATACATACCTATGTATGTATATATGTATGTACATGTATGTATATCGCAATTAAAAATATGGAAGTCGAAAAAAATTCAAACTAAAACGTTTAAAACCTATTTTTCCAATGAATTTGCAATTCGTGTTTCTGAAATATCACGATTTTTTGCCGAGTGTATTTCACACTTCAGAGTCAGAACTCAAAGATCTCATTATTATAAACTAAGTAAGTAAAATAATTCATATGTAAAAAAAACCAAAAAATCACTACTGAATTATGTTTTTTAGGCCACGACAATAAAAACAATACTTCGAAATAAGCTGAATTCTGCAATTTGTAAATTGTTTCCAAAAAAATGTTTGTCCTTTTTTGCTGTCCGATAGAACTCCTATTTTATTCAAATTCAAGTGCGATTTCAAGGCATTGAACTACTGAGAATCAACAATTTTTGTGTTGCTTTGCTTTTCATTTACAAAAGAAAAACTTGCTTTGATCTCAAGATTAACGGGACTTGGAATCATGCATACAGATTTTTTTTTTTGCTGGAAAACTCACAAAATGGTGTCATTTGTTGAAGATCGAAAAGTTAATTGTTTTCGAGCTGAAGAAAACGGCAGATTCTGGTATATTTAATAATTTTGCAAAAGTGACTCTGACTCCCGCTGCCGGATTCTGTAATCGAGGTTAATGTTTGCTGTAAAGCCATGAAGTGAATGAATACATTATGTTTTATTATTTCAGCAGAAAATAGGGTTCTTTCTTTGTTTGTCTCTAAATTGACAATCAAATTGGATATTGAATAGCAAAACAAGGTTTTTTTCTCTATTATTTTTTGTTTCATAAAGAATTTTCTGCACTATATTCAGTCATTCATGACCAATTCCTTACATCTTATCATAGGAACAAGAAATAATTTTTCTTCAAAATCTCTAATTTTCTTAAAAGTCAAACTGCAATTCTATACTTAAACATCCTTATATAAACACTATTCATTGTTCAACTCTTAAACGCACTTAGCTTATAATGCCTCTATTCAAATTCATTAAATAACATATTCGCGTTTAAAGGCATTATAAGGAGTGTATAACGCTATGCACTCGCAGTAATGCGATAATTAATTAGGCTGTAAGTATGTATTTAACTTTTCCTGATTGAATAAGAATTGATAATAAAGAATTAAGGCGGCACGGGTTAAAATTAAGAGAGTGATTTGTATTTGGAGAATATTTTGTCTGCAAAACAAAATATCAAAGATTAAAATTAGGTACATACATATTATAATAATGAATATTTTTCTTCTAAAATTCTATCCAAAAGAAAGATTGTATGTCCTTGAGATTGTATTTTACTACCGAAATTCGTAAAAGAATCGACGACTTCAATGGTTATGTACATTCCAGATGGTTGTTCAAAGCCTAAAAAAATAAATTGAACTTTTAAAGTGCTCCATCCATCAATTCACCTCCTCTCACATGAAGACCACCCAAGTGTCTTAATTTGTTCCGCCAACTAAGGAAATCAGTGGCTGCCTAAAGTTGGCCGTTCTAACCATTGACAAACCAGTAGATAATTAAAATTCAGTGCGCACAGATTCGGAATAAATTCAGTTCACTTGCCTGTTCAAAAGAAACAGCACAAGAGATGTAAACATAGCAAAAATGCCGCCACAAAAAAGCACACTTCGTTTGTATAAGGAAGGTATGTTCCTACTAGTATTCTACAAGAAATGGACAGAAAGACTTCTCGAACCATTGAAAATCAGCGAGAAAAATTCTGTTCGTTTATACAAATGGGCAATGTAGAGGATCGATGCCGCGGTGATTGAAAATGTATGCATATCTATTAAGCTCATAGTGCGTTTATGGATGTACGTAACACTGGAGGCCTTTTGTTTGACTGATTCCGACAAAGCCACACAATCAATATATCTGCAACAAAAATTCGAGCCATACTTCGATTTTGCCATATTTGGTCACAAGTTATACAATCGCAATTTCTACTCAAATAAAAAGCCACCTCTTCCTCTCTTTACGGATAGAATTGGAATTGGAAACTCCAACTCCAAACCCCAACAACACATCAATGACAAAAAAAAACAACATAACATTGAAAAGTGAAGAAGAAGTATTTAAGCGGCTCTTCTTGGGGTCCAACTTGACAGAAGGTGGATTTCGCGAAGAGAATTAATATAACTTAACATTAATCCTTATTGGCTTTACGCTTATTATATTCAATGCCAAATACTTAAGTTTATACATCTTGTTCTCTACTGAAATTGTAAAATAAATTTGGATCTAATCTTTATTTATTTAATTGGAAGTTAATGAATCTTCCATTCATAAGAACAATGTTAAAACTGATATCGGTTTCTTTTTTGCTCTAATATGAGCATTTTTAACTCTTAAAAGGAGTACGTACGACTTTCTTAAAGTCTCTTTTAAACTCCAGTTTATCTTAGACTGGGGTTTATTCAATGTTATTTAGATAGGATAAACCCAGGTCTAAGATAAACTGGAGTTTAAAAGTGACTATGAATATGCCCCATAAAATTTAATGTTATAAATAAAAGAATTTGCCATTATGTTTTAAAAATGATTTCGGACAAGTGACCACCGCGGCTGGCTCGAATAAATTCCACTTTTGGAGCACTTTGGCCCGTATGTCAGCAATAAAGCGCCGAATATTCTCTTCCAAGGCGTCAATCGTCTCGGGCTTACTTGCGTAGACAAGCGATTTCACATAACCCCACAAAAAATACTCCAGTAGTGTTAAATCGCACGATCTTGGAGGCCACGCCACAGATAAGATAATGCACTCACCAAAAGTTTCCTTCAATAAATTAATTGTTTCGTTGGCTGTATGGCATGTAGCGCCGTCTTGTTGGAACCAAAGGTCAACATCAACATCCTCCAATTCATGCACGAAAAAGTTATTAATCATGGCTCTATAGCGTTCCCCATTGACTGTAACATTATGGCCGGCTTCATTTTTGAAGAAATATGGACCAATGATTCCCTCTGCCCATAGAGCGCGCCAAACAGTGACTTTTTGAGGATGTAACGGCGCGCCTCAACAATGGCTTGTGGGTTATGATCACTGCAAATACGACAATTATGCTTATTAACGTACCCATTCAACCAAAAACGAGCTTCTTTGCCCTGGGCAAAAATTTAATTTGCCGCCCTTTGCAATGACAACATTTAAGTTATAAACATGTTTTTGCAGAGATGGTGCGATTTTTAACCGGCTTTTAAAAATGGAGGTTATCATTTCGACAAGATTATATTCACATCCATATGTTAGTCTGAAATGGCTTCTAAACGAGTAGATCAAATTACATGAGTGTATGTGTCATGTTTGTTTAGAAATTTCTCAGAAATTACTGATAGGATCGGTGCAGTAGCTTAAAAGATATACACCAAAATGTTTTAATAAGTAAGTTTATATTTATGAATATTTTGTTACATTTACCTATTTTTTGTCATCAGTTTAAAACATTGAAAAAAAAACACAAGAAATAATATTTTTTTCTTATTTTATTCAAATAAAAATACACAGTAATGAAAATTATGTAAAGCAACAAGTTAGTCATTTAAAAAAATAAATAAATTAGGAACATATATTATTTAATTAATTAATGTCATTAATTTTTTTTTTGATAATATTTAAATGTGCCTAGTAATGATTAATGATTAATAGTAAATGATTTTCTTGGAAATTTCTGTTTTGTAATTTTTTCAGTAATTTCCAATAAATTCATAATTTCGCAAACATTGTTTTCTATAGAAAACATAGCCAAACGAGATAATCTCTGCTGTGGCATGGTAGACCGAAAATATTTTGTCATTATTTTTAATTTAGAAAAGCTTCTTTCACCACTTTCAACTGTAACTGGTGAAGTCAAAAGAATTCTAAAAACAATATTGATCTTTGCACCAAATCTTAATTCTGTAATAAATTTTAAAATGTCTTGACGAGACAGTTCTAGTCCATTTATGTCAGATGAGTCCTCGTTGGTTAAAATAGTCTCGAGGTTCTTACAATTTTCTTACAATACATCTTTCGTCAATTATTCTCTTAGCGCATAATATATGTTATACAAAAAAGAAAAATTTTATATAATGCTCATTAATCTGAGAAACCCTAAGCTTCAAGGAGTTTATAGTTGTATCTATTATGTGGAAAAATACTTCGACTTTATATATCTGACGGGGATCAATGATTGGTTCATCATCACACTCGTAACCAAACTGCCTCCTTTTGGAGCGAACGCGATGCTAAGGTTATGGCATCTTTAAGAACTTGAATGTCGGACACAAGTGTGCATCGTGTGTATTGATTAGAATATTATTTCCAGAAGGTATTTTAGAAGTTCATTTTTTGAGATTACCCTCGTACCTAATAAATTTAAATACTTTCGCCCTGATGTTGTTTATTAGAAGGAAACCAATAAAAATAACTTGAAAATATTTACGCATAGTTATATTTTAAGTAGGCAACAACCGCCCTCAATTTTCAAATTTTGCCGCCCTCAAATATTGCCGCCCCCGGCAAATGCCCGGCGCGCCCCCCCTGGATCGGGCCCTGCCTCTACATCATAAGATAGGAGCCTACTGTGATTTTGGTAGTTAGAACTTTGACCCGAAACGTATATCTAACACAAACATTTAATGGTTGACCATGGCTGTTGGTTTTTCTAAGTACCGGCTTACGCTTTCAATAGCAAAGCTTGTATCTGATCTTGTTGCAATCGCTAGGTACCTACACTTGCTTGCAACTAACTCTCGATGTCGATATGGAAATTGACTTCTTTTCGAACCATAGAAAACTGAAAGTACGTAAACTAGATTGTCTTTATTTAAATGAAATTGTTATAAAACCTTCTTGGCAAAAGATGTTTGATGCATGAAAATTGAATCATCATCTCCAGGAATGATTTCAAAACAATAAAAGAACCATGTTTTTATTTCCAATTGCTTCTGAATATCGTCTATACCATTTCCCATCGTCCACATAGACAGTCAAAATTATAATTAGCTTAATGAAAACACGGAATCGGAATCACAAACTTTGAAGTTTGAAAACCCGAAGATCTCGATTCATGATTCCAGCAACGAATATTGCTTCAGGCCATATAGAAACTTGAATGTAATCTTCAAATTCGTCAACTTGGTTTCAAACCAATTGATTGCTTCATAAATACGATTTCTTCTATGTAGGTCACCATCGTGAATTGCGGTTTCTATGTCAAAATGTATCACAAAGGCGTACGCAGGATTTTTAGCAGGGGGGGTTGGGCTGCCAACTCATTTAAGAAACAATTTAGGTGAGTTTCTTATATGATTTTTGTTCGTTGTTATTAATCTAAAAAAAACAATTTTCAGTATGAACAAATAAATAAATAAGTTTAGGAAGTTTCTGGTGACTTAGATTTTTAAAATAGGTAATTCTTTTTTACTTTGTATTATAAAAATGTAGGTACCTAATACCAGCACAATTTTTTTTGTTTAAATCTTAGGCTTCAGTTTAGTTTAGTTTAATACAGGGCATACATAGTTGATAGGAAAGAGCCTGATATGTCAGCTTCTTTTTTAGCTCAGAGACTCAGAGCTCCAATTTTGTGTTTCTTTTTTCGCTCTGAGCCCATATGCTTAGAATAAATTGACAAGTGGAAAAAAAATCAAAGCGGTAAAATGGCGGACGAAAATAGTCGAAAGGTAAAATAATTTAATAAATCTACTTATAATAGTAAAATTATTGTTTTCAATCGCTTGAAATGACGAAAATGCTGACAAATGAAAACGTGACAGCTGCTGAACTCTCAGAGCAGAGCACGCTCAGTTCAGAGATCGCTCGATGTCTTGGAGTGTTCTTCGACGTCGTCGTACGTGTCGTTGAAAATCTGCCAACTATTGACGCTAACCATTCTGATTGTCATTATGTTTAGCACCATAATTTGTTGTTTGCTCATAGTCGGTGTTATCAATTATCATCAACAAAAAAATTTCAGCAGCAGGGAGTTAAAATCCTTAGAACCCGCGAAGCCAGCGCGCCAATCAAGGTACTGTTGTCCTTGAAAACTGTTGATGTTGAAATTAGCGCCAGCCTGGTGATTATATTTACATACCCTAGGCGGATCAATGGAGTTGGGTGAGCGGGTTGAACACCCGAAAAAAGAGATGTCCTTGGAACCCACGAAGCGGGCCCCCCAAAGTATTGTTGCTCAAGAAAACTGTTTTTATTATTCATTTATCTCAATAGTATGCAATTTAAGAATTCACTTCCGGATACACTTTTACTTTATACTTTACACTGTCACATTCAAAATTAAACTGTCCCTACTCGCTCGAAAACATCTCCTTATATAGGGAAGTTAATAGTTCTAGTCTTCACTAGTATCCACTGGAATATTCGAGTATATTTCCTTCTAGAAGTTTCCTTTCCAGTCGGTGACAGATGGAACATTGGAATTGATACTCAGCTGAATCACAAGATGGCGCTGTGAACGGTTGAAGGTTTGATGTTTAGTTTTTCCGAGAGATGGGGCTACAAACAGTTAGAGGATTTTCTCTTGTTTCAAATTCAAAGTAGTTGGGTAATTATTAAATCGTTACAATATATTCAATTATTAACCCTGAGGGACGACGCAGTAGAGGAAGACCGCGACTCAGGTGGCGCACGCAAGTGGAAGAGGAGACAACTAGCTAGGGACCAAGCTTGTTGATTGGGGCACTAGTCCACCGGACCGTAGCGCCACCTTAAGTAAGTAAGTAACCTCAAAGTATGATTACGTTAATACCCAACAAAATCAAATAAAAAAGTAGTTTTCGTAATTTTCTTAAAAACTAGAGAAAATACAACCATCTATTGTTCTTAGTTTTCGATACAAAATTAATAGGAGCAGTAAATAATGAAAGCCATTTTAGTACTCGTAGTTTCACAATTTTGAAAAAAACATCAATTTTTTCTGAATTTTAAACTTGAAAGCAATTTTTTCCAAAATTGCAAACATTGATGCAAATATCTTGATTTAAAAATCATAAATTGAAGATTGGACTTCATGGCTACAGATTTGGCGTGGTTTTTATTTTTTTTTTCCATTCTAAGTACTGAAAATTGCCCCTCCTGCCTAAATGAGGGCAGGTAGACCCCCTTCACCTAGTAAAAAATGCTTGTTTCTTACCCCTCTAAAAAAAACGTTATCAATTTTCAACGCCTTAGTTATCGTGCCTTCGCAAAAAAGTATGCCATCGAAAAGGTCAGTAATAGATAATTGGTCAGTCATAATTTTCTTAAAATTTCACAATTTAAAAAAAAATCAAGGTCAAAGAGGATTTTGGCACCTCACTTCTGGAATTTTCGCAAAAGAGGTATATACATAATCTGAATGAACTTACTGACCTCTTAAAAGGTTATCTTGTTTCAGAAATTGCGGTCAGCCGATAGGAAATTTTCGATCGATGGTTTAAGTTTTTCAAGGTCATAAACGTATTTAAGCACCATAGTTGTGACATATTCGTAAAAAAAGTAGGTAGGTATATGTACCATCTAAAAGGTCTTAGTAACCTAATAAAAGGTCAGCTAAATTAAGTAGTTGGTCAGCCATAGTTATTCTTAAATTAATTTTTAATAGAAATTTTCAAGGTCACATTCTATATGTATGTTCTCGAAACAAAATTCAAAAATCCCGAGCTAAAATCTTGATCCGACGATTAAGCACTTTTGTACAACTTCGCCTTATAGAATTTCGGGAAGGCAGATAAAATATAAAGGTACGTTTAAAATCGAGCAATTATAATTGCATTAAAACTCAATTTATCCTAGCATAGTTATGTCACCTTTTGCTTATAAATATATCTTCGTATAGGTACACTTATCCACCCAATTGTTGTAATGTAAACTCATTTATTTGGGTGCGTGTTAAATGATAACGACTGTCACTGGATAATATTTATAGTTCCTACATTATTAACCTAAGTAGGATAACTATACCTGCTGAAATAAAATGATGTTCATTTTACCCACACATTCGAGTTCAGAGCGCTATTCACATTACCTATGCCACCCCTTTTAATTTCACACAAACACCAACCGCAACAAAGTTTTCAGTTCAATTATCTAAGAAACCGAAGATCAACTAACTAGTAGACCCAGCACAGAAGTGTTGTTAACAAGTTATGAGTTAGCCCGCGCGCCGGCCGCACGGCGAAACTCCTCCTCATATGAGCGCATCCTATTAAATGTATGCACACCCTCTCTAATGTTACATGCACGAGCACCACCCAGTAAGTCGTTATATTACATACAACCATACCATTTATAGCGTGGCACACGACAAACGTCATACAATTTGTATAAGTAATTGAATTGACGCATAGCATCGCGTCGGTCACCAAAATATGATTTTTCAAAAGTCCTGGATGCAGGCTGAAAGATACATACAACATACCTATAACTGGTATCGGGCGGGATATACATTTATATATATATATTTACACTTTCTTGCAACTCAATTAGACAAATATAAAATTGCAGCTCGTGGACATAAATTTTCTACCTTGCTTCGCATAGTTGGAAGTGGGATACTTCCAATTAGCATAATTTGTCTGACACGTGACTGGCTGGGGCTGCTGAATGCAGTTTGAAATACTTCGTTCGGATGCGGCTTGTTTGTAGCTGACATGATTAACTAGGAAATATCAATAAACATATTATTTTTCGGCATCCGTGAAGAGTGATTGATGCTATCCATAACGTTAAAGCGAAACTTTTAAAATGTATTCAATTACAAGAATACATTTTAGAAGCTTTTCCATTTCCACTCTTTGTTTTGGGTAAGTAGGAGGACACAATGGGAATGGATATAAAATAGAAACTCATATTCTTATATTTTTAAAATAAAGAGATTTTAAGGTGAATTGAAGTAAGTGCGGCTCATAAATTTGAAATCGAAACCTTACTTAAAAGTTTTCAAAAAGGCAGCAACAAATGATCCTTATACAATAAAAATAATAAAATAGTGTAGTCCCTAAAGTGTTCGATAATTTGAAACACTTTTTAAATATACATATAGTTCACCATTTCTTGTCGTACGTGGTAGAGATATTAATGTTCGATGATGACAGACGGTAATTTTTGTTTGCGTGGCGAAAATGAATGTCAGAAGCGAATATTATGTATATCTATCCTCTTTGATCTGATAATTTGTATTGAAAATTCAAAATGAATTATTCGCTTTTTTCACTAAATGACGACAAAAATCGGCCCACAAAAATTAAAATAAAAACTTACAACTACGGTGCGCCATCTAAACCATATTTTAAACGAGCTTCAAGGTCTGGTCTTACCCCAGATAGAAGCTCACTCGACTTTACCTTATGAAATGCATTGTTGAAATAAACCGCATTATACGTCAATATAATAACTAAGAAGGAAAAATGAAAACCAACATCTAATAAGCTTAAAATGTCATGTAGCTTACCGATCGATAATAACTGGGTCTGAGGGAGTCTCGTTTCTATTTCCACAGCTCTTTTTATCACAGCATCGACTGAAATAAATAAATTGTAATAAGTATTAAGCACATTCCATGTATTGATTTATATAAATTCAAGTTCTATAAGAAAAATATTTATAAGAAAGTTTATGTTTATAATATAATGGGTGCTTCATTTAGAGGTATTTTCTCCTGTTTTCTAGACGAATTTGGTTTATTGGAACAGCTTCAAATCTTTAAAGTATTTTGGTAATATTTCCTGCTTCGTAACCTTTTTTGGTAAAAACAAATTTTAATTCCTCCTTAGTGGGCTTCAGCTCTTGTTTGTTATTTTTGGTTTGGTATTTTTTGAATAGACGACCGACAGGCGGACGTTTCGAAAGTGGTTTATCTTCAGGTCTCTAAAATTTATAGGATGATTCGCATAAGGTGCTTTTTGTAAAGCCAAAAATCTACTCTTTTATTTTCTTTTTAAATAAAGTTGCTTAAGAGACTATTTTTCAATCACCAGTTAAACATTTATTTAACAATCAGAGGAATAAATAGGGACAAATTTTGGTTATATCTGAAGAATAAGTATACTATCTAATGTTTAACTGACTATTTAAAAATTGGGCCTTAGTGAATTGTTTTGAAAAATTAATTTCAAACACAAAATTTTTAAAAGAAATTTTGTTCAAACCAATTTAGTTCAAAATTTTACGTTATTAAGTATTAATTAAATATAATACAAGCTTCGATAACTCGAACTTCTATTATCCTAAAAAATAGTTCGACTTATCAAGACTTCCAGTTATCCAATTTGTTCATCAAAAAGGCGTGTTAGAAGTTCAATGTCTGAAATAGATACATAAGCACACTACATAAGTTCTTTTACCATAGGTACACACAAGACAAAATTATTGCAGGTATTCAAAAATTTGGGTGTCTGAAAGTAGCTTTTTTGATAGTTAATTTGCCAACAAAGAAATTTATTTAAAACTGCATACCTACATACATTTCATCTTCCTGAACATAAAAATATGTAGGTATCCTCTTTTTAATGGGAATTCCGTTTTTCTCAGAACAGAAATGATGGGGATTTTCCAGTAAAGTTCGCCTTGATTGCTTGATTGATGCATATAATTATGTCATTGTTCAAGTTGTAAAGTAAATCGAGTTATAAAAGTTTGAGCTAACAAGGAAAAGATACATCTATATGGAATTGGAACTCTAAACGCTGCTGCCACATAATTTGGTTTGAGTAATACAAAACTCAAGTTATAACAGTTCGAGTTATCGAAATTAGACGTTATTTCACAAACTCAAAGCCAATTTACTTTATCATAACTATTATCATATATGAGATAATGATATCAACTGCAGTGGAGCGGTGCAACAGTGTTCATTTTTTAGTTATAGCAAGTTAAATAATTTTTTACATATCTAATTACTTTTTATTTCAACGATCATTGATATTTTAAGTTGGATTTGTGTGATAACACACTCGCAGTTAGGCTGCAAGGCTTACGCACTATCATATTAATATTGAAGGTTTGAATGAAACAACAACCACTTGAGTGAGCTACCTCTTTGTCATTATAGGCTGGAGTAAAAGCTATTTTACGACTGCCAGCCATTCATCAGACTCTAATGGTGCTTAGTTTATTACAAATAAAAATTTAAATAACGAAAAGTAAACAAAAGAAACCATTGCAGCCTCAGCTGTGTTTGATAGACTAACCATTTCAACTTATATCAAATACTTAGTTGAGTTGGAAATAATTTCTGACACTTCAACCTTGAGTTGAGGAACGACTTTATGACGTCTTAACTTTCAATTCAATTCAATTCCACTCTGTACTTCCAAGAAATTTGAGCTATGTATATACCATCAGGCATCAGCTATATCGAAATGCAGTTGAAAAAACTTCTCCATCTACTGTTTTTTTTAACGGTGGGTAGGAGTAGGAGATAAGATAGCAGATCTATCAATACAAAAAAAAAAAAAAAAAACAAAAAAAAAATAAAAGAATGAAACAAAAATAATAAAAGTCGCTAGAAGCTTGTAAAATATACGGATTTAGGGGTAGCCTTTCTGGTGCCGTCAAATGCTTGATAAATTCAATAGTAAAAATTTCTTTCCTGCCGATTCAAGGGTTTTTGGCCATACATTTTGGCTTTTGATCCTATTATTGCAGTGAAAAAATGATTCCGTTATGAAGGGTTTTTCATCAGGGATGCTACAAAAGTAGAGCAACAGGGACAGCAAACGACGCCATATATCTTGCCGCTCTTCTGACATTTCTCTTCAGTACGGTTTGCCATTTTACGATGGAAAGATATACGAGCCAACAACGAGTCGAAATTATTAAAATTTACTTCTGAAATTCGGAGTCAGTGGCCTCAACGTTAAGAGCGCTACGTCCAATTTATGGTCGTCATAATCATCATCATCAGCAGATCAACAATTGAGCGTCTAGTGGAAAAATTTGAATCCACAGGCACAGTACAAAATGTTCCCGTGCCAGTGAGGCAAAGAAGTGCCCGTAGTGTCGAGAATATTGCTGCCGCTGAGGCTTCAGTTGCAGAAAGCCCAAATGTGTCTCTCACACATCGTTCTCAAGCGTTGGGCATCTCTGTGACAAGATTAAATTGACGCAAGAACTGAAGCCGCTTGACCACAGTAAGCGTCGTATGTTCGTGAATTGGGCTGAGCAACAACTTGAAAATGATTTTCATCGAAAAATCATCTTCAGCGATGAGGCTCATTTCTGGGCTGAATGGCTTCGTCAATAAACAAAATATGCGGTATTTGTCAGGCAGCAATTCACACGTACTCCATGAGTCATCATTGCATCCCGAAAAAATTACGGTTTGGTGTGGTTTATGGGCCGGCGGCGTCATTGGGCCGTACTTCTTCCGTGATGATCAAGACCGGCACGTTACCGTTCAATGATAACCCAATATTTTTGCCCCAATTGGATGATATGGACTTGGAGGACATGTGGTTCCAACAGGACGGCGCACGCCACAAGCCACACAGCGAATGTCACAATCAGTTTATTGGAAACCAAGTTTGGAGAACATGTTATCTCACGAAGTGGTCCAGTCGCCTGGCCGCCTCGGTCGTGCGATTTGACGCCGTTAGACTATTTCCTGTGGGGCTACGTCAAGTCTATGGTCTATGCCAAGAAGCCAGCGACGATTGATGAACTTCGTACGAATATCGTACGTGAAATTGCAGCAGTATCGGCCGATTTATGCTTGAAAACCGTCGAAAATTGGGTTCAGCGTCTGGACTTCTGCAAGCGTGCGCGTGGTGGCCATGCAAAAGAAATCGAGTTCCATACATAATGACATCGAACGTACTTTCACAGAAATAAAGAATTTTATTGATATCCGAAACCGTTTTTGTTTTATTTAAAAAAAAAACTTTTGTAGCGCTCTTATTGAAAAACCGAAAAAAAACATGAGGAATTTCTGCCATCTACCAATATTCCAATCAATGCGAAAATACTTCTTTTCGGTATTCTTACATCTTTAAAGCTCTTCAAATATTTTTCCAATACAGGAAAAATGCGGTATATTCCCTGACAAATGGTTTTGCTGTAGAAGTTTTAAGAGTTAATAAAGGAAAGGTCACTGTTGGAATTTAATGACTTGTATGAAACCCTAAATTCTTATCAAATTGCCGCCTGATGAATCCCATTTCCCTGTCCCTATTATCACAAATCAATCAATTCTTAGCCGTATACCAACGTAAAAAATACGACTAAACGGTTTTTCGACCTTCATATATTTTATAAGCATATGAGTACAAAAATTAAAACTTCAAGAAAAGTGTGCTGTTTTCGTAAGAATTAATTGATAAATTAAAAATAAATGAATATGAATAGTCGTTGTGTTTAGTTAAACATTTGAAAAACACATTCCGGTTGTGTTTGTTCTTGAAAACATTTTGTTTGCACAATGCCCAAGCAGCAGATCAACTAAGTTTTCTTGTCTTTGGTTTTTGCTTCTTCGTCTTAACAAATAGCACATCTCTGTGCTGGTGAAACAAATCTTGGCCGCTTGACAGTTGGATTGGTATCTTCGCTTCCGATGTCGGTGTCACTAGTAATCGAAGTGGGCCAGCAAGATAGCACTGATGGAAGCGAAAGTGAGCAAGTGGCTCGAGGTGCTCTTGATTTGTTGAACATGCAATCTCTATTGCTCCATTGGACACCTAGATCATCGAGAAATTTTTTTACGACTTTCTTGGATTGTTTTGCATGTAATCGTCCAAGGTATTCAATCCAGAAATTTCGACGATAAAGGAAAACACGCAAATAGGCCAAGGATTTGTTTGTGGTTTTGAACTAAATCCGGAAAGCATTTAATCGGCATTGTCAACACCATATCTTTAGTTTTATTGTAGTATTGGATGATTTCCGGCAACTTCTTTGGCTCAGGCCCAACATCTGCATTTCAGTAAATGAAAATGTTGATTGAAACACTGTTGCTTTTTCTGCAACAAAAGTTTCGGAGATATATGTACTTCTTTTATTTTTTCTTACTGTCCCAACCGTAGCCAAATTCTTTTGGAGTAATTTCTGAATTTTTTCGTCATTGCCCGACGAAAAATTACTTGAAGTACGACTTGATATTTTATCAAAAAAAACTTGTTTCTTTGATTAAAATAGAGAGAATCACAAAGATATTTCCATACAAAATACAAAAGGGTCGAAACGGCAAAATCTGACAAAAAAGACTATGATTTAAAAAAAAAGCACTGCTTTCTTAGAAAAAAGTGAAATCAGCTCTATTTCCATGGATTAGTCATGAAAAAATAGCCATTGATAGTAATTTTTGAAATATGTATTTAATTTTGAATATAAAGATTGTAAACAAAAAATTGACCAACGGTTAAAAAGAAACTATGTTTGAAGTGATCTAAATACTACGGTCGCTTTGCCAGTTTTCCTTTCATGCGAGACAAATTATCTAATTGCAGAGAAAAAGAGAAGAAAAATATTCGCAAAAAAATCATCGAAAGCTTTGCAAAAAAAATCAACAGTTAACCAAATCAAATTTCATTTTTGCACACACAATTGATGTTCCGGCCAAATGATTTTGTGCGAAAAAAGAGTAGAGTGGAGATTTCTTCACATAATCCACTGCAAGCTACAACTATCAATTTTGTTCTTTGAACAGTGTACTACATAACGAAAAGAGGAACGGATTTTTGGTTTATGGTTTCGTTTAGTAATTTTTTATAAGATTGTTCCTTTTCCGGCTTGAATTTCGGTAAATAAAGCTTTGCTGTTGTGATTAAAACAGTAAACGGAAAATTATAACAGTTATAACAGTTTTAGACATTAAAAGTGGGCTTGCGTTTACGAGCTCCGCGCGACTTGAAAAAAAAACTCTATGTGCCTGAAGTATGCCCACTGGCGGAGGGCCCAGGCCCCGTGGGGCCGCATTAACAGTGTTTTTATAAAACAAAACTGTTGTAATTGGCATGTCTAAGGTCACTTCCTATTTCATTACTATTTTCATAATTTATATAGAGCCGCATCTTAAGTTCAAAATTTCTCGTGACACTGTAAGTACCAAGTCAAAGATAGCCCGCAGTAATTATGCTAAACAACTTAGCACCGAACTTGTAGAAATAACGGTGAGGAGAGGAACAAATAAGCGAATAAAAATTGAACAAACGTTTGGTTGTTATACGTACATGATTTATAGGATAGGTTGGTTGATTTTGGAATTCTGAAAATAACACTGTCAATGACAACATAAACAAACAGAATTCACTTCTATGTGGAAGGCGCACATTTATTACCTATACATATGTTCGTAACCAGTAGAAGATTTCGTACTCAACCCTGATACGAAATGAAATTTGTCAGAGGTCTAAGCGAAAAAATGACAATTGAAAGTGTCACCAATTGGAAAAAAAAATCAAATACAAATGCAAAAAAAAGCACAGAAAGCCATGTTGTATGAAATAAACGAGAAGTTCACAAGTAAAATTAAAATGTCACTTTTCCAAAAAATAGCGGAGACTTCTCCAAATAATCTGCTACAATTATTAATTTCGCTCATCGAACAGCTTACTGCAAAACGAATAAGAGGACGAAATTTTTCGTTTGATTACGTTCTGTCACTGAATGGGATTATTCGTTTTGCACCAGCAGCGAACAATGGTTTAAAATGAAAAGGAAAACGACATTTTCCGTTTATTGTTGGCATCAGCAGCGTACTAGCCTTCTATGAGGTGGATAGAAAAACGATTTCATGCGGTTTCTTTTCGCAAGAACTACTATCCTGCTTGTTAATAGAAAAATAAGGCATTTAATCATCATATGAAGATTTTAAGATTATAATTGGCTCAGGAGGGACTAACGCTTGCGAAAATTAAATGACCTTGATTTTTTTTTTCTTGGAACCCTGAGGAAAAAAGTTTGAGAAAATTTTAAAATAGTGGAGAAACAAAAAAAAAATGTATGTGTACGAGTTTTCAATGACTGACGAATATATGTATAGTTACTGTGCTTCAGGAATTTTCTTTGACTGAAATGAAGAAGAAAGTATGTATCTAGTTTTCTACGAAGAAGAGAAAAACGGAACTAATAGAAATGCATTGTTTTTGTTTTAGTGGACTCTAATTAATTAAATTGAAAGCCGGGCAATATCATTTCTAGGTGTCTGAATTTAACCAAATTCTCCTAGAAAAATATTATTTACACCGTATCACTGCTGCTAAATATATGTATTTGTGTGAATAACCATCGCCAAAAATCTTGCTTCTTAGAAGGGTACAACAACATCTAACTGATGAGCCCAACTGTCGTGCGTGTGCCGAACGCAATTGGACTAAAGTAATAGTATCGCAAGAAAAAAGTATCTAGTTTTCTCGGAAAACTGGATAATACTGAGTCCCAGATTAAAGGGAATTCAAGTCAAGTTTCGATAAAAGCAGTCGTTCATACTATTTTAAATGGACTTACACAACATTCAAGCTGAAAAAATTCCTCAATGACACCCTGTAAAAGTTAAATCAAAATAGGAAATAAAGCTGCCGAGAAAACAGAAATGGAAATGGAAGAGTGGAAATTTATTTCGATATCTCTAGGGATTTCACCCTCTTGAGAAAAGGGAAAACACTGGGGAATATTGCTTCCTCAAATAAACCCTCTTTGAATACGGCGCGGACCATTTGTTGGATGTTGGAGCTGCAGCGAGTTGAATTTTTACTTTATACTAAAGGTATCTATAAGAGAAACGAAATATTTTCTCCCCCTTACACATGTTTTGGTAACTTTCGGAGTGAGACACGCACACTGATACGTTAAAGGGTGAAAGAATATACTTATTGTTATATACATGTATAGACGATTGTTTTCTACATTTTTCTGTGCTGAGAGAAAATGGCGCAAAATTTTAACTTTTACAAAATTACATTATATTATGTACGTATAAACAGAGTTTTATTAGTTACACACTCTACAGTCTTTAATGCCAGGTGTCAAAAAATAGGTTAAACTATTGCGTTCTAATTCTAAGAATGATTTAAACGCTATTGTTTTGACAAAAGAAACACAAATCTGTCTGAGTCGCGACATGCAGAGTGGATCCAGGATTTCGTTCAAGGGAGGAGGGTGGGTGGCAGTTTTGGTGTATTTTTGGCTACCTCGATAACATTTTAGCTATGTACTTGTTAATTCCCATTTATTATTACATAGTATTTTTGAATAATATTTTGTTTTTCTGTCTTAAAAATAGTAAATTATGTATGTATAAACAATAGTACTCGTATATACGTACAGAATGATACGTACAGAAGTAAGGAAATTATGTACATAATGTACATAATTATAGTTCTTAAATATTGAATTCCGATCTTTTCTTGTGTCCGGTTTTTGAATATTTTGTAATAACTTTTTCAAAACATCAGAGCAAGACCACGGATGCGGGTTTCGGTCATTGTTGACGTTTTAAGGTGCCGGCCACCGCGACGCAACTAAGCAAAACTCTAATCAAAGATGAATTCAAAAGCAGGGTATGTATTATTTATGTCTCAGAGGAATCTGTACGGTCAAGGAGGGTCTTAACAATTGAATGAAATTAAAATGAAAATTGTTAGCTAAAATACATCCAAATTTCAGGTTGGAATCTTTCTCACAGAACTGTTAGAGCAAAGTGCAGTAACAGTATGCATATATTGATACACTGTGCCTGTAGTATTCATCAGCTGATGTCATCTCATGTTTGTCACGATAAATTTGGCGGTCATCATGATGATGGTTTCGAGGAATTTTCAGCTTAAAAGTTGATCAGCTGAATTTTTTGCACGCTGCCAGACGTTGCATCCATATTCTCCTGGCGATTAGCTATAACTGACATTGTGTTCTTTACTTGCATAGCACTGCGGACTGCCATTAAGATCGAAAGCTGTCGTTTGCAGCAATTTGCTTAAACTGTGTTAGAGATAAAAGCCGTGTTTTTTTGCAAGCCCCGAGGAAATTGGTCGAAAAAAACGACGTCCTGTCCTGCAATTTACGTGTTAAATGCAACAACCACTAATCCCCTTCGGGCTTGGCTAAGCGCGGAAAATTCTCGGGGCTTAACTTAAGCACGGAAAAAAAACTGTGTTACCGGCGTGAATTGCATACTTGTTATCGATAGTTTTTATGGAAACTCCATTTTGTTTCTGTAATGGCGTTGCTAATCCCTGATGTCGTTTTTTTTACCCAAACCCCTCGTGCTTGCAAAAAAACACGGGTAATACATCAGCACTTAAATAAAATATCCGTGTTTTTTGCAAGCCCCGAGGAAAATGGTCGAAAAAAACGACGTCGGGGCTTAGCAATTTACATGTTATATGCAACAACAAATAATCTCTTCGGGCTTAGCTAAGCGCAAATAATTTTTCGGGCTTAGAGAAAACTGTGTTACCAGCGTAAATTACATACTTGCTATCGACAGTTAGTATTGAAACTTCATTTTGATTCTGTAACTGTAATGGCGTCGCTAATACCCGATGTAGTTTTCTTCAACCAAAACCCTCCGTCTTGCAAAACAACACCGCTAATACTGACATACATATAGGTAATGAATTAACTGTGTGTTACATAAAGTTCTTACAAATGAAGAAAGCCTTGCCATCAGCTGTCGGGTCACGCCACTGCGAAATTGTTTCCAGAATTTCTACAATCTTGATAAGGTCTACAGAAAATTAGAGCTCACCTTCATACCGCTCTAAAAACACGTCTCACAAAGCAAAGGTCAGATTTGAAGGTAGCAATTACCCCTTTCATAATTGCCACAATCAGCGTCTCTAAGAGCGGGTGCTTTGAAACTTCGCGAAATGGAAATATTCAGTTTGTGGCTGTAGCACCGTATCTTTACAGCCAATATAATTTGTTCAATGTGAAAGACAACTCATTAGAAGTTCCATAAAACTTTCTCTTCGGTAGTAAGTCGTTTCCTAAGTAAGTTAATAGTAACTGAACTTGATAAACAATATCGATGCATAAAAGATTGAAGTTCTTCAAGAAAATGTGTAGCTACCTCACTATGTATTTGTCTGGTCACTTTCTTCCTTAACATATATTGCAAGAAGCAAGACCATTTGTTAACACTTAGTTTGAAAGAGAAAAATAACTGGAAAATGCACTTTTATTTTGGTATGTTACTTTACAATTATGTTAGTTAGTTTACATTAAACTTCGCTCGCAAACGCTTACCGCCCTAATTTGTTTGCCGATGAATAGGTAGTTGTGAATGGCAATCACGGTTTTCATTTTACGACAATAAAATGACGCGGCTCTTAAAGCAAAAATTAGCTTTTCAGTAAATGGAATATCGTTATATCTAACATATGTAACTTAAATGGGTACGATTGACTACATCTCGCATATTGAAATAGAAATACAATTAGCAGAATGCAATTTATACAAATTTTATTTATTTATTCTTTTGCAGTTACTTTTATATAAGGTAGTAATTTTGATGTAATTTCACAGACTCATTTACTTCGTCCTATTTTCATAGCACTACCTACCGCGTATTTAAAGACGTGCGAACAATACGTGGCAAAGGCATTTTCACGGCTCAAGAGCTGTCACATGCGTACCCGAGCCATTGGATTAGTATTAGGTCTACAAAATTGTTAAAACAAGATTTATTTGATTTATTTATCTTTAAGAGATATTAGTTTGATCTTTGATATACAAAAAAGCATGATGTCTTGTTAACTATTATATGTAGGTAACTCCTTTGGACAAGAATTTAATATAGCTAGTAGTTTGTGACGTATGTAATGTAGGTAGATAATATTGAACTCACCTGCACATAACTTCGTGCGTTAGTAATACTCGGCACATTTCCGGATTTTTATCTTGCCCCTCGTATACAATTGCCTGAAATTAGAAAAAATTATAATGCCTTTTAAGTAAATATGCAAGTGCAAACGTGAAACATTATGTTAGTATTTTCGAGATATCAGAAAATTCAAAAGCTTAGCCTAAACTCACAATCTCACATACGTGTATCTAAATATTGACACATGGCTGTGTAATTCCTTATTTATTTTCCAAGACTTTTTTCCATTATTTGCCCGTTTTGTGTTTGATTGAAATCTTTAACCTCAAAATAAAAACGAGCGTGTGTGGTATCGTATCCACATTACTGTGGACTTTCCTTAAATGCATAGACACGGTGGTGAGATGTAGGAATAGTTTAAACAATGAAAGGACATGTTATTGATGTACGTTTATTATATTTACACAGCGCGGCATAATTAGATACTGGACATATTCACGTCGTCCGTGACTGGCAGAGGTACTCTAGCTCATTTCAGAATATTGTTGTGGGGGTAAAAGAAAAAGGAAAGTGTTCAAATTGAGCATGTGAGCCATTGATATTAACATGTATGTATATTTCATATTATCATTGAGTTTCCAGAGTTTATAACTTTTAATTAAAAATAATGAACGTGACTATAGAGAACTGCCAATTTATAACAGTTATAACAGTTTAGTACCATTTAAAGTAGGTATGCGTTATGATACGGAATGCCTTCATAAACATTTTGTAATTGTTCTTTATAACGGATGTGAAACTAATCGGTTTTGATCAGTAAGCTGCCTCCCAGTTTCGCATCACAAGTTGGTTGAGGTCCCCTTCAACTTTCGTGCTTTACCGGTCTTCCTCTAATGTGAATTGAAATTTAGCAATTAATATATGTAGGTATATGTATAAAGTAAGTGACTCTAGACATGCCAATTATAACAGTTCTAGTTTATAAAGGTACTGTTTATGTGGCCCGCAGGGCCAGGGCCCTCCGCCGGCACCGGTGGGCATACTTCAAGCACCCAGAGTTTTTTTTTTCAAAGCAGCGTGAAGCGCGTTAACGCACGCCCACTTTTAATGGGGAAAAACTGTTATAACTGTTATAAATTGACATGTCTCTTGTAAAGGGTGTTTTCAATCTTTAAATACTTTTTTCGGAGTTGGTCTTTTTGACAAATGTCACTTGATTTATGCTCAGTTTGGTTTGCCATTTCATAATAAAAAGACTTATTCCTGAACAACGCAACGTTTGGAAATCGTACAAATTTATTACCAAAATAATGGTTCGGTTCGCGCGACGCATCGCGGGCTGCGTCCAATATTCGGTCGACATAATCGCCCAGCAGAGTCGGTAATTCGAGCAACCATGGATCGGTTTCGTACCACGTTTACTCTAGTGCATAATGCGCATCCTCAGAGACGCCGTACAGTGCGCACCAAAGACGATATTGCTGCTGTGGAGCAGACGCAGAATATCGAAGAAGACCGGAATGAGTCCATCCGCCATCGCGCGCCATGATTAATGACTTTTTCGTCCATGAATTGGGGGATGTTAATGAAGACGACCTTTGGTTCCAACAGGACAGCGCTACATGCCATATAGCCAACGAAACAATCAATTTATTGAAGGAAACTTTTGGTGAGCGCATTATATCGCGTCGTGGGCCTGTAGCGTGGCCTCCAATATCGTGCGATTTAACACCGCTGGACTATTTTTTGTGGGGTTATGTGAAGTCCCTTGTCTACGCAGATAAGCCCGAGACGATTGACGCCTTGGAAGAGAATATTCGGCGCGTTATTGCTGACATACGGCCCCAAAGGCTGCAAAAAGTGGTCGAAAATTGGGCTTCTAGGCTGGAATTTATTTGAGCCAGCCGCGGCAAACCCTTATCTTTATAATTAAGCTAAATTCTTAGCCATAACATTAAATTATGTGCGTTTTATTTCTTCTTGAAAACTACACGTCTAAAAAAAACACCCTTTTTATATATATATAAACGTGAGCATACATAATTTAACAATTTAAAATTGAGAGAATAGTGAACATATATTTATATAATATAGGGTAATTAATTTTTCGGTTTCGAAAGTAAAGCTAAATAAAACGCACACCGATACATTTTTGATGAAAATTTTATTTCATTAGATATAGTTTTGACTTTGCCATTCAGTGTGAAAAACAATATCATTCAAATGGCCGCCTGGGGAAGATTCTTTTGAGGTAATTTTTAACCACTTTTTCGCACATTTTGGGCGGTACCTCGGCCATAACTTGAGTAATGTTGGTTCTTAAAGTTCGGGGTTTATTCGTGTAAGCACGGTCTTTTGCGTAGCCTCACAGAAAAAAACCTTACGGTGTCAAATCGCATGATCTTGGTGGCCAATTGACGTCGCCAAAACGTGAAATTACGCGACCAGGAAACTTTTCAGGCAATAGAGCCATAATTGGTCGTGTTGTGTGGCTTGTTGCCCCGTCTTGTTGGAACCACACATTTATCGTCCAAGTCATGATCTTCAATAGCCGGCCAAAAAAATCGGTTATCATTCGACCAATTGCATCGAACGCCGGGAAATAATTTCGGATCATCAGCAACACTTGCGCTTGCAGCAGCAATACTTTCGAGTTTCGACTGAACGTATATTACGATGATGCACAGTCCTTGCAAACGACATCAGATTTCCAATTTCTTCACAATTTCACCGAATACTTGCGTAGTCGGTCGATTATGATGACCGTAATCATCGCATAATGCGCGAAAAGTGGCTACTTTAATAATTTTTAAGCGTTGTTCGAATGTTAAGCGATCCATTATCGTAAATGACAAACATTCAACTAATATTATGACACTTCAAATGACAGCTGAGTTTGACTGCAGAACAGGTGAATAGTTAAAAATTAACATTGAAGTAGTTTTACATATTAAAATTTACAAAGCAAAGTACAAAAAGAAATACATATGTATAAGAAAGAACAATTTATATTTTAAAATTATGCCATAAATTTCAATGTAGCCAAAGATTCGAATCCGTAATTTTTAAATCAAGATTTGTTGTTTTTTTAATGATTCGTATATCATCAGGCAGGCTGTCAGATAACTTGCGATACACATTCGTTCGTGTACGAGTTTATGAAAAGTCTTGTCCGAAAAGGCGCAGAGTTCATATTGACCTGAAATTGCTTTTTATACGTTATTTACGCCAGGTAAAGGGATTTGCATATATCCACATCTAATAAAAAAAATGTTAAGTACTTTAAAGCAAAATAGGTGTGGTCTGTGGTACTTGTAAAAGTCCGCTTAGACTTAATAGTTCCATAGAGTGAGCTAAACGTGGGGAACTGCATATTTTTTGTATGATGCACTTTTAAAGGAAGCCCAATTGTTGCAATTTATTTTGTTAGGTACCTCCCCAACAGCATATAGGTATACCATATTGTAGTTGTTTTTAAGATGGTGTTTGAATAAAATTTCCTTAAACGATAAAAACATGCAACTGTTGAAAGGAAAGTTTATGTTCTGCGAACCAAAACCTTAGAAACATCATGATTTACATCGAAGCCAAGTTTAACGGACTTTTGCATTAAATCCGTTATTGCAAGGTCAACAGCGAAAGATTTAACTTTTCATGAAAAAAAGGAGATCAAATTGGAAATGTTTACATGTATTTAGATACATATAAACTTAAAATAGAATGGCGCAAGAACTGACCCTTGAGGCATGCTTATCCTCACACCATTAACCATATTACATGCTTTGGTTATATCAACACCACATTTTGTTCTTGTTTGGGACGCCTTGTTGAATAGAGCACCAGAAATATAGTAAAGCTTAGATCAGACGGTTTGTGTATATATGTACACAAATTTCATTTGTGTATATTATACACAAATTTGAACACAAATGCTATTTATTTATGCCACAAATATTTGTGGTTCAGACGATTTGTGTATTTTTAGAAAAAAACACAAATTTCATTTGTGTAAAGATATACACAAATACGCTATACACAAATCAATTTGTGTATACAAATTTGTGGTTCAGACGATTTGTGTATTTCTTCACAAATGAAATTTGTGTACTCATTTGTGTTTATGTCATTCTGTTTATTTGATAGTGAATTGAAGTGTATCCGGTTAAATTAAATAATTTCAATCAAACAATGTCCCAAAAAAATGTCTTGCCAATAGTTTAGCCGCGTATTTACTCGAAAGTGAAGAAGAAGACGAAAGCCAACAACAGGTCGTAGAAATGGTACGCAAGCGGCGAACTTGTTGGAGAAAAAATTGGCTTGGCCACCGTGAGACGGAGGGCTTTTGCGCAAAATTACTTGTGGAACTACGTGCCGAAGAGCCGCAATTGTATCGAAATTTCGTACGAATGTCGGCCGCTCAGTTCGATCATTCGCTAGCTTTGGTAACGCCATAAATTGAGAAGGCGGATACATTTATGCGCCCCAGTATTCCGCCATCTGTGCGGCTAGTCTTGACGTTGCGCTTTCTGGCATCTGGCGACAGTTTTCGCTCGCTCCAGTATCTTTTCCGCATTTCACAGAATACAATTTCCACCATTATTCCAGAAATGTTGGATGCAATCTACAAAGTTCTTGTAGACGATTTTCTGAAGGTGAGAAAGTGAGTTGGAAACAACTTTATTTAAAAACAAAATAAGAATGGATTTCTGGCGTAAGAGAAGCTTTGTTTTGTACAACTTCCCGTCATTTTTCAATTCTTTGTTTTCTACTTTTATAGAGAAATTCACCTCCTGCTTACACGAAGGGAGCCCAATAGGAGTTTTGTCTCCGTGAGCCGCTCAATTTGGACGCCAACAAATCGAATACCACTCCGATACGATTTTTGGCTTAACGTAAATATGTTCATTTCATCTAAAACAAATCACCCTGTATGTCCTTATGGTGCCATTTTACAAAACAAATCATTAAAATCATAGTTGCACATTAAAATACGAAGAAAAAACCTTTATTGACTCGACTGATATTAAATATTCAGTTGAATTTTCAAAACCATTTGTGTATTCTCATGAAATTTGTGTATGCTTAAATTTTCAGAATACACAAATGATGTGATATACACAAATGGTGCCCAAATATACACAAATAGTCATAAAATGATTTGGGTACCCGATCAGACGATTTGTAAATGTACACAAATTCGATTTGTGTATTGAATACACAAATGATACACAAATCGTTTGTGTACGTCATTTGTGTACATCAAATTTGTGGTTCAGACGATTTGTGTATTTTTTTATCAATAATACACAAATTTATACACAAATATTTGTGTATACACAAATCGTGTGATCTAAGCTTAAGACAACCTGAAAGCAAATTGAAGAGGACTAAACAAAGTACTAGGGACTTTTTGGGCCCAAATTTCCATATTAGCTTATGGGAGTTGGTACCTACTTTATTTCATTATATAGCAGCTTAGTTGAAATCGAGCGCGAAATGGTTTTTTGACGCATTTTATAAAAAAGTATTTAAAAACTTTTGTTGTACCTTTTTTAAAAGCCAGAAGTCTTTTCTTTTATTTTTAAATAAATTTATTTCTTTTCTTGCCATCTTTTTAAATTTTACATAACATTGTGGATGAATACAAGGTCTGTATTATAATACAAATTTAAATTTTTAATTTGAAATAATCATCAAAACCATGGATGATTTGAAGCTATCAAATATAAATTTTATTTTAAAAATTCCAGTATTTCTGCATAAATAAAAGCAACGTGGTGATGAACGTGCATAACTCTAGTCATATATTTTTCAGATTGGTACGTAAAAAACAGTATTTTTTCAGTATCAATATTATTACTCAAAAATAAAACACTAACAGTTGTTGGTTCAAAAGTTATAACTCAAGGTAAAAACTTGTTATTCATTTCCTATACCTACCGAATTTCAATCCACCGTATGCATTGTATTAAAAAAATGTTCACATATGTGATAAACAAGAGAAAAAATCAACCCAGCTTTATAACCACAAGTTTTGTTAGATGCCCTCGTCTTCAATGGGCTGTAATAGACACCAAAAGGTACTGCGTTAGTTTGCCACCCCAATTTAAATGTAATTATTGAGCCCGGTTATTTTGAAGAGAGGTAATCTTATATACGAACACTCATCTGTAATTACAATTTATCTTTTCTGAATATGATAGCGTCATTTTCCTAGTGATGAAAGTAAAATATGTATATAAAAATAAATAGATGGCTTGCATTAGAAACTATGGTTCTCTTTTTTCAGAATCTCTGTTTGGTGCAAGGAGGCTCTTGCAAAGCCTCTTGAAAAGGGCAAAAAACACAGATTTTATACGATGTTGCTTAAAGGGCTGGTATTTTTCTGAATGGTATACACACTGCATATTATGTAAGCAGCAAGAGCACCCATATGTGCAATTTTATCTCCGTACCTCATCCAACCATATAAAAAGATAATAGGAAATTAATTTTTGAGCCAGGAGTGGCAGCAGTTGTTTTTCTTCAGAAGGGATCAGTTAACACAAAATATTTAACTATACAGACAACTCAGGATACAGGACATGAATTCACATATTCACCCCAATAAACAATTATTGAAACCCCTGTGTTAAAATCATTGAAAGCATAGTAACATTTTGACATTAGAAGGAAGAATGTTTACTATTATCCAAGTTATCTACCTACCTGCTAACTAGAGGTATGGCGGGCGTAGGTTTTGAATCCTACATAATATGTACATTTAATGCATTTTTCATGTTTGTTCAGTTTGTTTAAGTTTTTGTCTCAATATTCAAGTTTAGATTAACAATCATATATAGGTACCTACTTTAAGGCCCCTTGTCCTTTTAATACCTATACATATAATTACATAAAAAGGAGACTTTTTTTGTGTGAAGCTTGAGCACAGAGCGTATGTTTACTTAGTGGATATCAAATGAAGCTGACGTTGAAAATATTTAAATGTGTACTGTGAATTTCAGTAAAATAATGTGAAATTCAACCCGACTCCAACATGAAGAATTTTTCACTTTTTAGTGATTTGGAGTGGACATTTTTTGAAATATGTACATACCTATGAACAATATTTTTGAAAAGTTATTTCTGACTACATTTTTATCTTTTTAAGATCACTAAGGCTCATCGGCTGCAGCGAAACTTAAATATTTAAGTTGAACACACAAGCTCTAATGGTGAACTTAAATATTAAAGTTTCAATGCAGCAAATGGCCTAAGTGCTTTGGAATTTTGTGTTTTGATTGCTGAATCTATGATAGTAAATTAGTTTTCTAATGTATCGCTAACCGGAGTTTGGCAAAACTGCTTATACATTTTTTCGTTATGAATCTTTAACGTTGGTAAATATATATTTACAAACTATCTAACTTTTAACACTTGAATTTCAAAAACTACAAAAACTTCAAAAAAGAAGTAAATAGACATGTCCAGGAAAATGAGATCTCAGAGATTTCGCTCAATCGAAAACTGAGAAACCGGAACCAAATTTTTTTCTTCAGTATTTGGCAATAAACCTGAGAATTTTTTTCCTTAAAAATCTTGTTCATGGGGATTAGATTGCTGAGATTTCTGAACACAGAACACTGAACATGCCAAATGTTAATAAACATATTGCATATTGATTAATTTCTACATCCAATAGCATAAAGTGAAATTATTTTCAAAGATTTCATAAATTTCGTTGAGAAAAATCTTAACTATACAATCTTTAAAAATGTCATATATGTAGTTAACATTTTTTAGCATCTATTTTACACTAATTTATAAACAAAATACTAAAGAAAGAAATAAAAAAATGATTCTAAAAACTTTTTATGTCGAAAGTCTTTAATGACAATATGTAGTTTAAAATGTTGCCCAGACATCATATGACAGTAAATCTATCACCAGCACTGGAAGTTATGATTTTATTTAATTTTGCAAATATGTAGGTATGTATTAAATTTGAAAAAAGACTTATAAAATAATTTAAATCTTTTTAATGGATAAACAGATTTTCAGCATTCCCACCTTATTATTGAAAACCCAACGGCCTTCTTGATGTATTAAACATGGAAGTGACTCTAGACATGCCAATTATAACAGTTTTGGTTCATAAAATTTTTTTCAATTGGCGAGGGTAGATTTTGGCGGCCTGTGACGACCATGTTGTTTTGGTGACATCTGTCAAATCTGTTGTTTATTAGTCAGTTACTGATGCCAAACCACCATGACAAGTTAAACGATTAAACAACACTTCCCAATCATAAAACTTTATTATCAAAATCTATTGTGGCAACTATGCGTGCGTTGCGCCCATTTTACGGTTTATATCGTCGATTATTTGGCGGCCAAAATTGAGTCGACCGATTCAGTGAAGCCAACACCCGTGCCGTACGCAAACAAACGCAAGATCTGCCAAAAAATCGCCGATGTTCATGAGAGTCCAGACTTCTTCCAAAACTACGCGACATTCTGCATGAACGATTTGAGAGTAGGGCTAACTCCTACGGAGTTAACGCGATTTGGCCACCGAGATCGTGCAATTTGACCCCGTTAGACTTTTTCCTGTAGGGTTTCCTGAAGTCGCAAGACTTTGCGAATAGACCACAATCGTGAACATAACACGGTGTGGGGAAATAACTTCACATGGGAAAAAACTTCACACCTAGTGGGAAATAATTTCACTTTTTTGGAGTGAGTCCCACTCCGAGTTCCCACTCCGAAGTAAAAAAAAAATTCCCACATTTTTTAAGTATTTTTGATAAACAGCAAATTAATTAATTGATAATTTGAAACAAGGCCAAATTCAAGTATGGAAATAAGATCGCATTTATGAAAAACAGTGAGGTAGTTATGGGGGGGGGGGGGCAAGCTGCCCGCTGCCACGCCCCTGCTTGGCTTCACTACAGGATTTGGAGTAGGTGCGAGGTTGGTTATATGCAAAGTTTTTTTTCGATTTATATGCAAAGTTTTTTTTCGATTTAAAGAAACCTCACTGTTTAAAGCAAATTCAAAACAAAATCTATTACATACTTCAAAATAATAATTTGCTTGAAACAGCGAGGTTTCCAAAAAAAATTGCATATAACCAACCTCGCACCTACCCAAAATCCTTTAGTGAAGCCATATATGCGGCCTTATTTCCATGCTTGAATATCTTTTCACTTTATTGACATTTATATTGATGGTTTCATCATTTTTGTCTTACTTAGAAACAAGAATAACTGCAACAACACTGATCAAATCTAAAATCTACCAAAATTAATCACCCACAAAGTGAATTTATTTCCCAAACAAAAATTAAGTTATTTTTTAAGTAAATTCACTCCAAAAACGTGAAATTACTTCCCACTAGGTGTGAAGTTTTTACCCATGTGAACTAATTTCCCAGTGAAGTTATTTCCCTGCACCACATAACACAGGACATCGCTCAAATTCATCCGTATCTATGCGGAAGAGTCATTGAATATTGGACCACTCGGCCACAGTAAGAAGCGGAGCGGGCATCTCAAAAATGTCATATTCCATACATAATGACAATAAAAAAGAATTTTTTTAATACCTCACACACAGCTTTATTCTATTGCAACATCTACCTGTTCTGTTTATGTGGCCCCGCAAGTCCAGGGCCCTCCACCACCGGTGAGCATACTCCGGGCACCCAGTGTTTTTTTGTCAAGTTAAACCACGCCCACTTTTAATGGTGATAAAATGTTATAACTGTTATAAATTTTTCTAGTCTCGTCCGTAATACATATATGTATTTATATGATATGTATATAGTCTAAGGCCGCGCACATGAAATTTCTTTAGAATAGAATTCACCAAAGTTTCCTCAAAACCGCAGATGATTATGAAAGTATACTTACTTTCCGGGTTTCAAGGAATCTTTGGCCGAATATATCCAGGAAAAAATTTGTCTCTCCTAGTTGGAATCCTAACGGGTCAGCTAGAACTTTATATACCTATATATATAAGTTTAATTTTAATTGTAATCAATACTATGTTTCTATTTAGTTTTTTTTTTCGAAGTTTTTATATGAACCATTGAGTTCGTAAACCAAAATCATATTTTGAGTTTCGTAAAAAGGTTTATTTTAAAGTTCGGTGAACAATATTAGGGCTTTTATTAGTGGAGTGCAAGTGCATTGTCCGATTTTTGATTTGACTGTCTGCTTATTTAATAATGTTAAAATTAATTTCAAACAATAATTAATAAATTAATTATCAAAAAAAGCATTGTATTTTTATGTTTTTTTGAATTTTTGTTTTAATGTTTTGCGACATGTTTGTATACTAACCGATGAAAGAATTATTATTTATATGTTATCTCAAGAAATGTTGCTATCACTATGTGGCAGCTTCTGAGCTTAGGATTTCCTCTCCGGTCTTGGATATAAAATTCTGTATGCGTACGTTCATAGAGACCTTATCTGGCATGTGCATGATATCAGATAATTTAAGACACACGGCGCACCATCCGCCGATCAACGTAATACCCAACCCCAGTATTCTCTGCAAAAAAATACGTACAATACCCCTGTAACAGGAAACCTGCAATTATATTTCCTTTTATTGTTTCAGACCGGACTTGGGATGAAAACGGATTTAAAATCTGTCAAAAATCGAAACCACTGAACATAGTTAAGGTATCTTGCAGCTAAAATGAGATAGGGAAAGACTTTGGCAAATTATGTTATACAGTCAGCCCTAAACCATAATTTATTTTATTTTCCTTTCTAATGTTTCCCCTTATAATATCATTGCTTTATTATTGATATTAACATTTAGGTACATTATGTTGGTATTGTTGCTTCTGAACTGTTAAAATAACTTCTACGACACAAAAGAGGCACTCGACAAACATGAATGCCCAGAAGGGAGGATTTAACGCACATATACAAAATTGAAGTGTGGCTAAAAAAGAACAATTGATCAAGGAATCGGATTACAAGGGCTCTCTGATCATTGTAGGGTTTATCACAGGTTATTTTTGGTGTGCCTTTTGAAAATGTGTTCCCCTTAGATGAATGACTGACAGGAGGTGTATTTTTATTTATTCCTTTGATTATCATAATTTAAAATGCAAAATAGTAGAGATAATATCAATTCTAACATGAACAAATCACCTTTTATATGGAAATCATCGGGAATAGAAAATTATGTAAGAGTTTCATTGTTGTTTCAGAGTATTTCAAGTCTAAAGTGAACTTTACTTTGAATGAAATGAAAAATAAAGATACCTACCTACTCACAAGAATGAATTTATGTGCAACAAATATTTATACCTACCACCTGCTTTTACTACTTTATATAAGATACATGTACCTGTACTTGTTCAATTTTTTAAATTACCTTGAATAATAAAAGGCTAGTGAATTTACCCTTTAGTAAGGAACAATTGCTTTTAAACATAATAAAATTGGATTAAAGCTCAGCACCACTAATAAGGAGGAGACTGATGATAGGCGGCTTGGCACCCCTTGAAACAGCTATATCTCTAGCCAAATAATCGAATTATAAATTAATTCGTAAACAATTGGTGGTAGCACCTTTAAGTTGTTGTTCAAAAAATCAATGAAATTGACGGAATCAATAATGGTCAAGTCTAATAAACTGACATTCTAGTTTGAATAGTACAATAAATAATAAAAATATGTGAGTGACGGGACTCACGGTTAAATATGTGTAAACATCAACGTCTGTCCAAGTGCCTAATATTAGTTACGTCATCAAAAGAAACATATTGAATAATTAACACTACATTACCTATCTGTAGGCAGTGCTTAAAAAGCTTAGTGTTGAAAGAACGGCAGCGAAATACCCAGTGGGGGAACCGCTGTAACGAAATTTCCAAGCACTAAAAGGCTGGTGGTGAAGTGTCCAACGAACGGTGAAGGTTCGGTACTGAAAGGTCATGCTTCGTAGTTCACTCTTAACTTTAAGATGACTTCACATTACACATGGTTATTGTTTATGGTAATCACTCTCTGAGCACCAACTATCAGCGGAGAGCACTTAAATCGTGGTTTCAATTAAATGACACCGTACCCAAATTCCAAAGGAACTTAATGGTTTGACTGACGCCGAATTAAAATATCCAGTTAGAACTGTCAACGAACTTGCAAGTTGCAACCCTTATGAAACTCCATCTTTCCATCGAGTAAAACTTACAAAAAGTTCAGTCTTCATTTTATACTGAACGAACCTCAAAAGAATGTCACTATGGGATAGCCGGCGAATTATATATCTTGAGTTTTTAGAATATTTAGTTGCAGTTCTTGTCAGTGGAAATCACTAAAATCGCAGTTTCAATCGATTGACACCATCAATCGCCTATGGAATTGGACGCTGTGATTTTTAATGAATGTTAAGTTTGTGCAAGAACAAAAGTAGCCTATAACTCTGCAATTTGTTCAACCTCAGCTATTTTGTATATCCCAGCCTCGCCTACGTGCCTAAAAATTGCAAGAAGAAATTGCATCGTTTAAAAGCAGTATAATGTAAACGTAGAATTTAAGTTCAGATTTGTATCACTGAACGCACCCGATATCCTACCATACCTACAGCCATTGACCTACCATACTTACAGTCAATTGTCAATCCCTACAGCTGACTATTATTATTTTTGTTTTGATTTTGTTTCCTTTTTAATTACTAGTGTCGCGTCCATTTTGTTCGGGGAATAATTCAAAATTAAAGAAAAAAAATTTAAAAATATAAGTGTTAAAATGATAAAATCGTCGGCTAAAAACAATTTGCTTTCGTCGTTGGCAAAAACAATATAAATGAGTGGTCGCGATAAAGTATAATCTAATTGTCGGTCGCGTTAAAATCAATTTGTTTTGGTCGGGGCAAATCAGATTTCGTAACGTAACGTGCTACAACGTAAAGTGCACGACGTAACGTTGCACACGAACGTTCACGTTTTTTTTTCACTCTACCGCCAGCATAGATGTTTACACAAAAAAAAATTATTAAAATTCTTTTAAACTATTGTTGCACTGGATTGTACATTTGACAAAAAAACCAACGTACATATGAATACTATTATGGTGTTAATTTTTTTTAATACTGATACTTGTGACAACGACAAGGAGTAATGATTAAGCGATAAAATGAATCCACTTCAATTCACACAATTTTCGATATGTTGAGAACTCCTCATAATTCTACCATCAGGACCACGTCCACCTACTACCCACAATTATGCAAAGCTTACAGATCTTTCAGATACTACTTCATCAGAGTTTGGTATCTGATGGATGCTGGATTCATTTGCGTAATGAATGCATTTATAATGATTTGTTTGTTATTTATTTTCCTGTTTTTTATTATTGTTTATTGCCAAGAATTAACATTGTGCGGTCCTTTTGCTGATGCGAGTGGTGATATGTGGCGTTAATTGCAAAGTTTTCCCCTTGGGTGAATTATTATTGTTTTTCAACGAATTGTATTGATTATACGTATTTCTCTTTATTCTTAACTTTGTCTGTCTACTTTAATTTATATACCTACATGCATATGTATATAACATAAACCTATCTAAAATTTAAAGCCCATCGAACTCAAACAGCTATACATATACGATATGATACCACACTATAATTATGTAAGATAACGTTGTTTTTATACTGGACCGCGGCCGTTATATTAAAACGATAAAATATCTGCCAATAAATAAAAATAAAAATTGATAGGAGAATGTTTTGGATTCTGATGCTGAACGATTTTTGTTCATCCCTTTAACAATATAGAGTCTTTTGCATCAGTTCATTGTTATGAACGTGTTTAAAAAATATGGAGGTTGTGCTCTCATCTGATACTGTTATGGGGTTTTCAATCTTTACCCGTTTTCGTTTTAGGTTTGATGTCTGCGATTAAAATCGTTTTGCATATTTTATATAAATTATTATGTCGAAATTCGTATTCATTCACTTTCAACTAAATTTCTGAAATGTTTAATGGAATTATTATTATGGAGTTCCATTGAAATCTTTTCAAATACCTAAGTACTTATATGTATATACCTACCTATTTTTTTTATTCGTAAAAAAAGAACCGATCTCAAAATTATAATCAAACAGAAAAACAGTGGGCCCTGCAATTCTGTTTGTCTGGCTGTGTCTACCTCGACTTGTAGTCTAAATCTTTGCCACCTAATTTGTTCAAACTTGCGACTTAAGATTTTTAGGTGATTTTTAGAAAGGAAATTAATTTATTTAAAACTTTAAAAATAAAAGTTGGTACCTCCCTACCTGTCATACAAAATTCTATGGATTATATTATAGGATAACTGTCATATAATTCTGAATTCAAATTAGATTTAAGTGAATTTCAAATCCAACCATTAAGTTCTAATTTTTTAAATCCAAAAATTTAAATCTATGTCCTTAATATTTACAACAACATATGCAATAAATTGTCTTTAAACCATACATATGTAAAATTGCAAAATGCTTTAATCCATATGTAAAATCGTTATGTTATGTGTGGTTATGTCAATTTTGTAAAAGGTTACATTTCTTTAGAATGAATAAAATAAATACACCATCTAATGTACCCGGTAAGATCTCTTCTTCAGTCGAATACTTTGGAAAATCAACCTCTTGCAGACCCTGGTAAGCAACTTCCACAAGGTTCGTGATCTCCTGTTCCACGAGTTCTTAAATGACGTCTTCTGATGACAAAGACATCAACATTTCGTGCAATCAAACTGGCCCCTGGAGACCATTAGAGCTAGCTAAATCAAAAATTCGAATTTTTCCTCTAGGGAAACAAATAAAAATGTGCTATATCAAATTTGAAGCAAATCGGTCTAGGCGTTTATGCTAGCTCCGACCGCCGACGGACGGTATGACGAAACCTACTTTTTCGGACTTATCGATCATCATATAGTGTTAGTTTTGATTAAAATACCTTGACATTTTTTTACTATTAAGCAATATTTGGCAAAATTTTAAATGGGAAACAACAACAAATGAATAGTGTGGATAAAAAAATCAGTAAAGAAAGCGCATAGCGCTGATAAGGCATTGAAATAGCTGGCATAGAATAACGTGAAGGTTCAAAGGTTACGATGTGTTTGTTGATGTTTTTTTTTTTTAATTTAGACTTTGTTTTCACTGAAGCCATCATTTTACTCATCTATGGGGCTTCACATCAACTTTCATTTGATACCAAACTCGTTCGTGTATACTCTGGGCCAGAAATGATGTTGTAATGGGTGTTTTTTTAGAGGTAGAGGTACTTTGAGTTAGCAACACTATCTTAACTGGCGGCCATTTTGTCAGCTGTCAAGTGATTTATTTTTAGTTTGGTTTGGCATTTTAACATGAATAAACTGACGCCTGAACAACGCTTCCAAATTGTGCCCAAATGGGCCCAAAAGAAGATTGTCGTTGGTCCCAATTTTCTTAAGCGAATTTTGCTTAGCGATGAAGCTCACTTTTGGTTGAATGGATACGTCAATAAACAAAACTGTCGTATTTGGAGTGATGATAATCCTCAAGTGTATGTTGAGACACCGTTACATCCACAAAAACTGACCGTTTGGTGTGCTTTATGGTTTGGTGGAATAATTGGTCCGTACTTCTTTAAAAACGATGCTTGGCAGAACGTTACAGTCAATGTTGACCGCTATAGAGCCATAATTACTGACCTTTTTCGTTCATCAATTCAACAACCATGATGTGCAGGAGCTGAGGTTTCAACAAGACGGCGCAACATGTCACACAGCTCGTACCACAATTGATTTATTGAATTAAACGTTTGGTAACCGCATAGTTACGAACCCGTGAATTGGCCTCCAAGATCGTGCGATTTAACGCCGCTTGTCTATTTTCTGTGAAGATATGTTAAGTCGCTAGTCTACGCCGATAAGCCCGAAACGATTGACCACTTGGAGGACAACATTCGCCGCGTTACTGCTGATAGCAAGTGTTGGAAAAAGTCATCAAAAATTGGACCTCCACATTAGAATACGTCCGAGCCAGCTGAGGCGGTAATATGCCAGAAATAATATTCAAATTATAATGCCAAAAAATTATCATTCATTTCAATTTAAAAAAATCATCTTTATTTTGTTCCAGCTCAAAGTTCTTTACCTCTAAAAAAAGACATCCTTTACTTGTCTCCATTCTACTCGACCTGCACATACATAAGCATTCATATCAACTATGGATGCTTTCATAAATGCATGGTTTCTTTGTTTACATGCGATCAATTGCAATCATATTAACTTCATACAAAATATTTGCGCATGTGTTTTACGCTGCATTTATGAACACGTTTTTTGATTTGCGTCATATTTCATAGGTCATAGGGAAAGAATTTGACAGATGGAACAATAAAGAAAAGTCGTTTATACTATATATACCTATCTCTTTCTTTAATAAAGAAATTCAGATTGCGTGTGAGTTTTTATAGTTGCACATTTGCGCTGCAAATATTTGCGGTTTGCTTTTATGAAAATCTGACATTTATCATTTGCAAGTTATGCAATCGTCAGACTTTTGCAAACATGCATTTATGAAAGCACCCTATATTTCAACTTGACATACAAAAACCAATGGCGCAAAATTTTAAACGATTTAGTACGATGTTAAATCGTTTTTAGTATGATGATAATGTAAAAAGAGGATTTTCCAAATTTCAAACGAGTTAGCATCGTACTTTTTAAACTTTTTACTAAAGTTAAAATCTCCAAATGGCTATTTTATCTTTTAAGGATCATACTAACTCCATATGTTACTTTGACATAGACAAATTTTAAAAAGGCATGTTTGCCTTTTTTTTTGCACGAAATGTCAGTGTTTTAGGCGCGTTCAGTTTTAGTTTCATATGGTGGCAGGTTGAACGGATCAGCCCAAGGATGACCGTTCAGGGGCCTCATCACGTAAAATAAAAACGATCGAACGATATCGTTTTGAAGATAGCTATCTTTTTTTTTCTTTACTGATATCATAGAGATAGCAATGATGGAAACGAAATCGTTCGATCGTTTTCATTTTACGTGATCAGGCCCCAGAGTAAAGCGAATGAATTTATGTTATGTATTGATTCAATACGACTTTTATGAATTTCATAAAAAGGCGTCCAAATTTGTGAGACATACGCAAGATGGGGTCGTACCTAACAATTGTATAAGGAAAGAGTAACATACTTATGTATACAAAAAATAATTTTATGACAGGTGTACTGGTACACAATATTATTTTAAAAATATCATTTATTCTTCAAAAGAAAATTGATCAAAATCGGTTGAAGCCAATAGCATGAGTGAACTTCAGAAACGGATACAATTGGCTGCTTAAGAGATTCAAAATTCGGGAAGTACAAGACACTTAAAACGACAGTTTTTAAAACGTTGTGAGGCTTGTATAACTGCAGAATGGGGTCATTTTGAGCAAAAACTGTAAGCAAATGAGAAAATATTTGGTCAAAGCGATAACAGTCAAAATAAAAATGAAAATAAACATTTGTCTTAGAACCCTGTCTGATGAAACTTTTATGACTTGTGATCTAAAGCTATCTTTGGGAAGTTTTATACCTTTAAAAAACTTAACAAAAAACATTCAATTTGTTAAAGGTAATAATACCAGTGTTCAGTCATTCGAATTTTTTTTAGGATACTCTTTTAAAAAATGAAGTAAAAATTAGGGTTGATAAAAATATTGACAAGTCACTAAATTTCGACAGGTCATGACCTGGCCTAACACTACTTTCAGTTTGCACCAATGATTATATGGACCACCCTGTATATGTATGTATAATTGAATACTAAAAAAACGGCAGTTGAAAACAAAAATTAACTTTCAATTCATCATGTTGTGTGTTTGGATAGGTAGATAGGTACTCCTATTTTTTCATTTGTAAATTAATTGATGACACAAACTAGACAATCATCTGTTGACCAATTTAGAGCCCGGTGGTATTCAAGGAGAGATAAGGATTGTTTTTTTTTGTTATAAAGTGAGTTGTGCCAACCTTCAGTACGTATATACGAATACCAGAAACACAGTTTATCTTTTTATCGTTAGCACTTGCTCTACAAACAGTCACTGCAGTTGAACAAAAAAATAAAACAAAACAGAAATGAATGACTGTTAAACCTCGCAGATACATTCGAAATGAATTTCATTCCACTCATTGTAAGGACTTGTGCTTGCTTTGGAAGGAACGTATTTCATTTTTAGAAAACATCCTGTGGAGGATTGCTTGAGTTGAAAATAGCCGCTGTAACTATAAAATAAAACGACTGACGCAGAATACCCATATGTATGCTAATAATTCACGGAAGAGTTACAATTTGTTTCCTAATTGGTAAACAAAGCAACAAGGAAATAGAATACAATTGAATGCAGTTTAAAAGTGCTTAATATTGAGAGCTTATTATGAATTAAAATATGCAATTTTTTCTTGTATTTCTAATTTTTTTGTTTGGTGGCTTGAGGGTTGTCGCGTATCGAGGAGGGGACTCAGCGCTCAGGGTGTGAAATTAACCTGACAAAAACGTGTCTATCGAAATGATTTTAAATTAATCGCCAATTTCAACTTTGTCAAACAATTATTCAAATAAGTTAAGTTTGTCAAAACAAAAATTGGTCGGCGTGTGTAGACGTAGAAAAAATATGCACCACTTGATTGCCCGAACTTGCTCTTATGGTTCAAGTTGGTTGGAATTTCAAAGTTTGTATATTAAACATTTAGGTATACATCTCTATGTATATTTAATTAATAATAATTGTATAATTACTATACATATATATATTTATATGTAAAAATGCAACTCTTTCATTAAATTGCTTAACAAAAGGAATTAATGGTAAAAAGTTTCGAAAATCGTTGGAGCGGTTTTTTAAAAGAGAAATAATTTTGTATATATAAAATTTCTGGAACATTTAAAACAAATACGCACGACTGGATCGCACGAACTTGGTCTTGTTGGCCTTGTGGTTAACAACAGTGTGTAACCACACATTGATGATGCATTATGTAGCTATATTTTTAACGAGAAAATATTAAAAGAGTCAAAAATACCTACCTAGTAGTAGTAGTATTTTTTGTTTAATTTTTTAGTGTTTAAAAAAAATTTTTTTTTCAAATTTGTTTAAATGCAATATTGTTTAAACTATTGAGAAGCGCCAGATCTAAAAAATATAAAAATTGTAACAAAACCGGTGGAACTATCAAAGGGATATATTTACATATATCGAATAACGAAAAAAGACCGCATTTTCTCAAAAAAACGTGGAATGCATATTTGAGTTATGCGAAGTTTTTGCCAAAATTCTAAAATGCATAAAATGCTTTCGCTATGACATATACGAAGTTCAATCAAAATCGTTAGAGCCGTTTTCTAGAAAATTTGAAAACACAAAACTTTTGTATGTCAGCTACTCGTTCTAAATAAGCCGAAACAAAAATTCAAATTTGGGAATCCCATACAAATGCTCTGTACTTAACAAATTGGCCCACCCGTTTAGGCTCAAGCGCAAATTGCATGGAACGCACAGACGGACTGCATGACGAAACCCACGTTTTCCGAATTCTCAATCGCAGTAGTGTTAGTTTTGATTACAACAGCACGAGAGGAAAAAGATGGAATGCCATTTTTAAGCATTTAATTACATATCTACTCTTAGAAGCGTAATTTCAAAAAATCATTACCCCTTTTCAAAATAATATTTCCTTTTTCGTGACCTTTTTTATACAAGTTTTGAACCTCTCCTAAGTGGGCTTTAGGTCTTGTTTATTAATATTAAATAAATAAACTAAACTTCGAAAAGTTAATATGAATAAGAAAGACCTAAAGAAGTTCAAAACTTGTATAAAAAAGTCGCGAAAAAAAAAACAAATATTATTACGGAGGGCACGCCGTATTATTTTGCAACAATGACTTTCTATCTTTTCGAAGTTAATATTAATAAATAAATTAATAAAATCCCATTTAAGAGAATTTCAAAACCTTTTCAAAATATTTATTTAAAATAAAAATATATTTATTACATTTTTAACAACTTCCTCCAATAAAATGTTGATCAAAATCGTGGAAGCCGTTAGCGAGAAACTCGAAAATCAAAAAGAACGGTTGTATTACTATGCAGGTACCGTTAATACATTGTTCATAGTAATTTTTACTTATAAGTCAAATATGTATTGGTTTCGCGTAAAAACAATTTCGAGGTTGTAATCAAAATTAATACTACGATGATCAAGAAGTCCAAAAAAGTGGGTTATTTGAGCTAGAGCCTAAATGGGTGGACCGATTTGCTTCAAATTTGGTACAGAGCATTTTCATGTGATCTAGATCTAGAGAAGAAATTCGAATATTTACTTTAGCTCACCTATAACAGGTAGCTCCATACACCAAATTAGCTTTCTTCGAATTTTCTCGAAAACGGCTCTAAAAATTTTCATTAAACTTTTATGTCTGGAATAACTAAAGCAATTATAACAAAACTGCTCTTACGATTTTGATGGGTTATTCGCCTATATCTTTTCAGTGGGTTGATCGATTTTGCCTGATGGCTCTCAATAGGTCAAACCAGGTTTGCGAATTTTTGAATTAAAAAAAACATTCAGTCATAAGCTAGTAGATGACTTAGGAATTACAAATAGTTAATCAAATAGTTAATTAATAATCTAGTTAGTGAATTATGAATTAAAAAAAAATTAATTCATAAGCTAGTTGCTGATTTGGAAATTCGTAACCTTTTTTTATATATATTTTTTTTTAATTCCTAAAGTCACTTACCAGCTTATGATTTTTTTTAATTCATGAGTCATACTAACAAGCTTATGTATTAAATTGTTCTTATTTCCTAAGTCACTAACTAGCTTATGAATTATTTTTTTTTTAATTCACAAATAACTTACTAGCTTATGATTTAAATTTTTTTAAATTCATAAGTGAGCCGCTAGCTTGTGAATTAAAGCCAAGTTTAACCTAGGAAGTGCATTAAGCTTTTCAACCCTGGTTCAAACAATATTGCATTTAAACATTTTCAAAAAATATTTTTGTTAAAAAGAAAAAAATCAATTACTGTAGTTAGCACATCCTTTTGACTTTTTTTTTAACATTTGTGTGAACTGTGTGTGTGTATACGTTATCTGTAAGAAATTAGCTTCTCACTTTTCTTGAATCGTAAAATTTTCAGAAATCTCAGAAAATTCATCTAAACTAACATTTAGCTTGACCCGTTCAGTTTCGTCAAGTTTTTTTTAGTTATACCTGCTACCAGAGGTAAATATGAACAATTTAAATTATATGGAAGTACAGTAGTTCCTCGATAATGTGAACTAATTAAAACAAGGTGTTTTCGGATTTTAGAGGGATTCACATTACTGAAACTTTTTTACAGTGCTTATAAACTGATTAAAACAACTTTCTCATCCATTTAGGTAGGTATAACAACACAAAATAATTTCTTAAAGCACAGTCTCAACATTTAATAAGTTCAGAAATAATTAAAATAAAAAAGTAGGCACCTATTAACTACGAGCACGCTTCATTTCAAAATCCAAAATGTCCAGCATCCAGTTCGCGAACAAATTTGCACCGATCTTTTATCGATAAAAATAGATGCTTTTTTTTGTTTAGGTGCCATTACACAAACTGATCATAAAACATCATAACAATGTTAAGTGTACCTACATAACTGGCCAGGAGACACACTCTGGACTGCAGCTGCATTCAAAACCTTGAAATATGTCTAGACAAATAACGGTTAAGTAGTCCCTAATATGACATACACACCTAGGTATAACAAGAGAAAAAAAAGATAAATACCAATAAAAACTTTTACAAAAAAAATTCACATTTTAGAGTCCGAAAATTTCGGAAATTCACATTGGAAGTGACTTTAGATATGCCAATTATAATAGTTTTGGTTTATAAAAGGGGCGAGACTAGAGACATGCCAATTAATAACAGTTATAATAGTTTTTCGCCATTAAAAGTGGGCGTTCTGGCCCTGGCCCTGCGGAGCCGCATAAACAGTACTTTTATAAAGCAAAACTGTTATAATTGGCATGTCTAGAGTCACTTACTAATAAAAGTGGTGCTGTTTATGCGGCCCGGCTCTCCGCTGCGCCGATGGGCATTTTTCAGGCGCTCCCACTATTAATGGCGAAAAACGTCCGTTCACATTACAGATATGACAATGTAGAGTTTTAGTGTTTCACATTTTAGAGAAATTCACACTATCGGTAATTCACACTATCGAGAGACTACTTCTACAAGTACAAATTTAAAAATTGAGGGATATGAACCTTTGCTGGAAAATATAACGAAGTAAATCTCAATAGTAATGTAATGTGGAATCTTTTAAAAGAAATACCTTCCTATACAAAATTAAAAAAGGTAAATTTCTCCTTTCTTCAAATAATTAATTCACCATCAACGGAGAAAAAATTTATTTGACTATCTTCCGTCCGTCTCTTTTAAAAACTTCAAGCAAAGAGATGGTCATGTAAATGCGAAGTTACTTAAACAGTCATTTGTTCCATCAAGCCATGTTTTCAAACATGCTGGTCCATCTAAACATCACCATTTGTTGCATTGAACTGTAACCAATTTGAATCATTATACCTACAAACACCACAGGTATTATATAGTTCATTCATTTGATGATTGATATACATAGGTACCTAGGTAGGTATAACTCATGTTATTTGTTTTCTTCGTTTTGTGTTATTTCTATCGAAAATCTACACACGTGGCAATTTAACAAATGAATTTTTTTTATTTTACATGAATCCGGTTGTCCCTACACTGGACTTTTCTATCATTGCCGACAATGTGCTTACTCCACACTTAACTTGCGATAAGCTTTTAAACGGTGTCACCATTTAAGGAAAGTACCATTATTTATGTCCTTAGTATCTTACTCCACTATCAATATCATTGTCTCCAGATAGATACACACAACCTACACCAGACCTAAACGCATTCATATGCACCTACACAGCTATAAATCTGTACGCCCTTGGCCAGCAGAATCGGTGGTAAAAAAAATCAGAATGACTTTCATCGTTACATAATAGAGGAAGGATTCTGGGGACCTAGCAAAAAAGTAGGAAACAAGCTTTCAAAAAAAAGATAAAAAAACATTCCTGGAAAAAATTGTTATAAATAACCCGCGAGAATTATCTCATCCGGAAAAGTGGAGCCTTTTTGATTTATTTACTCATCCATTTGTCAGTTGTTTGCTAGTTGTACCACTTTAATGTATGGGTGTGAGTACAACAATGTCAACCTTCCTGTTCTTGTTTCATCTACCTTCAGAAGGAATTAATAGGCATACAAATCTTTTCAGTGTATCCTTACCTAGCTTCAGTTTAAACTCATGTTTGTAAAATCTGTGTTTCGAGCAACAGAAAAAGAATGCATAGTAAAACACAAAACAAAAAGGTGGAAACAACTGCAGACAAGCATTACATCAAAGTTCAGGGCACTGTTTAATGTTCACTTCTTATAATTGAGTAAATAGAAAAAAATATTCACGACTGGATCGCATGAACTTGCTCTTGTGGTTAACAACAACTGTAATGGAGGCACACCGTGAGGATAAATGTAATTTTTCAATAATTGGTGTATTTTTAGTGCATGTAGAGCCGCTTAAAAATCAATTTCCGTGTAAAAAACAACAACAATTCCGCTAAGTTAATAGCGCTAAACCTCTCCGCTTATGAACTAGGAGCATATAAAAAACAGAATATTAAGTATTATAGCTACTGTTATACATGGCGTGTTTTTGTGCACTTTTACAGTTTTATTTGAAGCGAATTAGTGAAGTGTTAAAAAGTTAAAAGTAAAACAAAAAAAAATTTCTGTGTTGCATTTTTTTTTATTTTAAATGCAATATTGTTTGAACTATTGGAAAATTATAACAAAATCGATCTAACCATGGAAAGATATAAGCGAATAACTCAAAATAAGCCAATTTTCACCTGTAAATGCCTATTTCCGTTATGTGAATTTTTCGCCAAATACCTGAAACGCAGTTTTCTTACAGTTACTTTGGGCATTTCAGGTACTAAGTAAATTTAATCAATATAGTTACAACCGTTTTTGACACAATTTAAAAAAAAAATTCCTCAAGGGAATCACATAAAAATACTCTGTACCAAATTTAATGTAAATCAGACCTCCCTTTTAGCCTCTTGCTCAAATTATAGTGGACGCACCGATTGGTGCACAAACCGACGGACGGCATGGCGAACCCACTTTTTTGGATGTCTCGATCATCGTTGTTTTAGTTTTGATTACAAGCTCGAAATTTTTTTTACACGAAACCAATACTTGCCCTTTAGAGCAAGTAATAATTCAAGTCGTAATGCATCAAAATATTCACTGATAAAACTATGCAAATATCTCAAAACTCACAAGTAAAATGTTCAATGATTGCTTTAACTGGCGCCAAATATTTAGGTATCTAATTCTACATAATGTTCATTTATATTTTTTCCATCGAATGTTTTGCTAACTTTTTTCATAAGTCTTATAAAAACTGAAATATATATGGTTGCTTACCCCACCAGGGAGACACAGACTGGCGAATATTTTTCTTATTATTTACTCCACCAAGTTAAAAAAACACTTGACAGCCACCATCCGAAATGATAGGCTTTTGGAAGGAAATTGAAATAATCTTTGATACCAAATTCCGATTCTTCTTCAAATGCCTAACTTACCCTTCTTAATCATAATATTTTGAAAACATAAAAAAGACATTTTCTTAAGTTGCCCATAGGTTATTAGGATAGACTAACACTAACCTTTTTGGATCAAAATTTAAAAAGCAATAATAACACACGGTAAAATTAATTATCCATGAAAATGTCTTCACAAAAGAACATATGGTGTTTTTATGTACTATTTCCACTGGTACCCACCAGCCCACCACTCACTATAAGCAAAATACGAAGGGAGACTGAAAAACCACTTTTACATCTATTAACACCACCCTTGGATTGACCGTCTGTGTTCCTTTTGTAGTTTTATGCCAGATTATCTGACAACTTTATTTTCTGCTGGAACTAAGTCCAATAACTCACTGTAGTTAATTAAGTGTGACAATCGATTTTCAATGGGACTTATGTTCTGTTACAAAATGAATATGTACGAGGATATCACGCCCATTTCACCTTTTTCTTTCCGTACATAGATATTATTGCCTTCTTAACATGTCCTTATTCTTACCTGTTTGGTAACTGAATCGATAAGTCGAACAAAAATATCCTGCTCCTGCCGTGCACCTAGAAAAGATAATTATGTAAGATTTTATATAAAATTAAAAAAAAATCATTTAAAAATAATTTCAAAGGAATTTACCATTTGCATATAGTAGTTGAAGGCGATATTGGATGCCATTATTTGTTTTTGTCGTATCAGACTCAGAATCCTTTTCAATAAAACCGATGAATGCTGTTCTTTCAATTTCAATCGGTTGTCCGGCTCGATCGTAAAGAGCAATCACAAAATGGAAAAAGTTTGACTTACGCAGGTTACTCGGCGGTTGCTTCTCGAAGTGCGCGCGGCCGATTCCCAGGCTAAAGGAAGCAAATATTGAGACTTATTAGTAAATCGGCTAAAAGCTTTTGAATAAAAATATCTGTTATTGAAATATACATATCAAAAATAGAAAATTATTCTTTGAAATATTTAATAAAAAATTGTTATACAGTAAGGGTTGATTTAAAATGTTGACATCATTCATCAGGGATTTATGAAAAAGCTAACTTTGGTGTACCCTGACCCAAGTTAAGGGAAATTTCTCTGTTAATACTGATGCTAGAATCTTCTTCTAGGACTTGATTTTTTAGAATTTTATTATATTTATATTTATATTTATATTTATATTTATATTTATATTTATATTTATATTTATATTTATATTTATATTTATATTTATATTTATATTTATATTTATATTTATATTTATATTTATATTTATATTTATATTTATATTTATATTTATATTTATATTTATATTTATATTTATATTTATATTTATATTTATATTTATATTTATATTTATATTTATATTTATATTTATATTTATATTTATATTTATATTTATATTTATATTTATATTTATATTTATATTTATATTTATATTTATATTTATATTTATATTTATATTTATATTTATATTTATATTTATATTTATATTTATATTTATATTTATATTTATATTTATATTTATATTTATATTTATATTTATATTTATATTTATATTTATATTTATATTTATATTTATATTTATATTTATATTTATATTTATATTTATATTTATATTTATATTTATATTTATATTTATATTTATATTTATATTTATATTTATATTTATATTTATATTTATATTTATATTTATATTTATATTTATATTTATATTTATATTTATATTTATATTTATATTTATATTTATATTTATATTTATATTTATATTTATATTTATATTTATATTTATATTTATATTTATATTTATATTTATATTCTAAATAGGTGGTATTGAAAGCGATGAGAAGGTTGTGGGTGTCGATAGTGTGAATATTTGGTCAATGGTATAGACTTTTTTAACCTAAGGCCACAATGATATGGATCTATAAGTAAAGAACGGAAAATGTTTTTCTTATTGACCGCAAATAATCGATAAAATATAAAAACACTAGATGAAATTTTAGTTTTTAATATTTATTATAATTATCGTATGCATTTCGAACTTAAAATTGAAAGTTCATCTTCAGCGCGAGTTTAAAACAAAATGAAACGAACCTAGCTGAAAATGACATTTAAAGAAAACAACTCGCTTACAAAATTTGCTTACAAAATAACTCGCTTACACAAAAAATATAAACAACAAAAATATATAATTACATTACAAAAATTAAAAAGAGTTAAAAAGGGATGACTCTATTGTCCCAGATTATAAATTCATTAAATTTGTTGTTGTTTGTATAAAAAATGACTCGTAAGCGTCTAACTTAGAGGGGTTATTCACAGTTTTTAACATTTTTATATTGTCAAAAATTGGAGTAACAGAATGAGGCTCTGTGTTGTCAAAATTGAATATATGTGATGGTATAGCTTTTTGAATTTCCTTGTTTTCTATTGTTCTTTCGTGTTCACTTGCTCTTGTCTTCAAAGCCCTTCTCGTCTGCCCTATGTAAGAAGCATTGCAGTCTTTGCAGGTGATTTTATAAACACCACTCCGCTCAAGCATCGGTATAGAGTCTTTAGTGGATCTATAAGGTTGTTGACGAACGGTTCGAGTCAATCACATAATACCACAGAAAGGATCTTGTAGGCGATGTTAAGGACACTTGTGCCTTATTAGTTGGCGCATTTCAGAGTGTTTTCTTTCTTGGTTCTCAATACTTGATGTTGGCGGTACAGGACTTCACAAGAAGTTATAAGAACTGCATTGGAAAAAGACGACGTTCACAGTAAAAATTAGGTTTGCTCGCGAACATGGCCCTACACGGCGAACATCGAAGCCAACGAACACGACAAAATCGAAATTTTTCGCCAATAGCGAGCATGTTCGTCGTTTAGGGCAACTTTTATTTCGCATGTTAAACCTTATAATTTAGCTGCATGTTTGTTTGTATAGGTACATACATATTATGTATTTATATTTAACAATACAATTTTTTTATTTCATCTTTATCTTTTATTTATTAATTATGCATAATTATTTTTATTTTTTTTAATTTGCAAAAATTCGAGAGTTTCTCTTCGTTAACCGTTTATTTAAAAAAATTGAAAATTTATATAGGAAATACAAAATATTTCTAAAATTACTAAGTCTGCACAACAAACAAATAATTTTTTCCAATAATTAAAAAGGGTAACCTTAATCATAACAAAAATTTGATTCCATCAATATTAGAATCAAAATTGTTTGAAAAAATTAGTAAGCCCTAGAAATGTTATTGGCGCAAAATTTTAAACAGCCTCATGTTAAGGTTTTAGCATGATACTATTTAACACTTTACTAACTTTAAAGCTCTTTACTAAAATTTTGTTAGTTCTAAACACTTTTTAACTAGTATCATACTAAACCCATTTTCTTAGGAAACTCAATCTGAACGAAGCAAAAATACCTTTTTAAAATTTATCTATGTCAAAGTGACATATGGATTTAGTAACACGTTAAAAAGATAAAACAGCAATCTGGCGATTTTAACTTTACTAAAGTGTTAAGGTATCATGTTAAACTCGTTTAAAACTAGCAAAATCCTCTTTTTAACCTAGTATTATATTAAAAATGATTTAATACTTTACTTAATCGTTTCGCGCCATTGTCTTTAAAAATTAACATTCATATATTATCACAGTATTTTATTTTATATCACAGATTTAATGTAGTATATATGAGCTTATCCGGCTCGAAGGACCAAATTTTCGTTTCAATAAATGCTCAAATGGAAGACGATGTGTTTCGGTTGCTGGTTGGTAGTATAATAATGCTTATTTTTTTTGGAAATTTACTTTACTTGACATTTAACAATATAAAAACAATGAAATAAGAAGAAATTGAAACATGACTGCAAAGTTAGAACATGACATTAAATAGGATTGACATTTAATAAATTGATAGCAAAAACATGACAGCAACAGGGTGCGTGTTTTCTGACATGCGTTTACACGGTGCTTCAGTAGAATGGTTTAGACTAGAAAACCAGCTTAGTTAAGGTACACTAGAAATGAAAAAAGCACTTAGTTATTTTAAAACTTAGAATTAAGCAAATTTTATTGTTTTCTTTAAAAATTTGTATCAATTTGTTGTATTTTTATATTTGGTTGAGGTTCATCTTTTAAATCAAAATCTACATCATACATATTTGATATGATCATTTTTTTTCTTTAAAAATCATTTTTTTTGTAAATATTCAGCAATTTTTATATATTTTCATTTTCAATTTTTTTTGCATAAATTCACATTTTTTTAAGAATTTAGGAGTTGTTATAATAATTCAAGGAACGAGTTTCATGCTCTATTACCATTTACACTAATTTATTACTACCCATCCTTCATAATATAAAATCTTTAAAATTCTAATAAACTTGAACCACATCAAGAGTTTGAATCAAAGAACACAAGATTTTGGCACTTTTACGTCATAGGAGATAAAATAATAACAACAGATGTAACAGCCAAGAAAATTTCAATGAAGATATTTTCAATGATTAAAAAAGCTTCTCATTTCAAAAGTAAAAAAGTATCACCGGTAATTATTTTTAAACTTATATTAAATTGTTTTAAATTATATTTGTCGCAAAAACAAAAAAACAAAAACCAGAATGCGGTGGAAAAGTGAAAATATCAACGTTGCTTTAATAAATGTTCATCGAGATATAGATCTCGATGTCGGAGAAATAATTACACGATTAGCCCAGAAAACACAAAGACGACTTGATGCTATTTGTTGAAAGTTCTTGGTTCGAAATAAAATCAGCTTCTCAGTTAAGCCCGAACCACACTACTCTCGTGTGGTGTGTTGTGGAGCCTTGTGTCGCTATCGGTCTAGTGTATTTCATATGCGTAGAGCCATATTTCTATCGTGTGATGTAATGTGTCGAAATGTATAAAATACATTGGAATGACAGCGACACACTACTCGCCAACACACCACACGAGAGTAGTGTGGTTCGGGCTTTAGATAACAAATAATATTGTTTATTGAACAAAAGCTTAGAAAGGAATGATATTATAAATCGAGAATGAAAACTTTTGATAACAAAACAAAATTCTAAGTTAACTAAATGTAGATAAGGTAAGTGTTACTTTTTAATCTCAACACTATTATATAAATTCTTAACAAATTAAGGAGATATGTTTTTAAAAAACATATGCACAATGCATATGCACATATTGTATACAATAAATCGTTATTTTTTGTGTAAGTGTTCCTAAAGATTTTCATTTTTTATTAAGTTTATTCTAGGTAGGTACAGCATGTTTATTTTATATGGAAATCTATGCGTTTTTCTACCTCTGCCTCTAAGCACCCTGACCCCCCCCCCCCAAACTGAATTCCTGGATCCACGCCTGAACTGCAGACGCCAGTTGCTAGTATTGATTCTATCTGGGGAATTCTTCCGCTGCCTCTTTCATTTGCTGCCCCGACAAACTTACAGAAGGATTGAAATCCAGTCTCTATAGTGGTAGGTACTGGGCACCCGATGTTCACCACGAGGAGGTTAGCGGAGGAGTTGATAAATAGAGCTTCGTTTTGGACAAAATTTTAAACATCAGAAGATCGGGTTGCTGTAATTCCTTCCTTAAATTTAGTTATTGTTGATTCATTAAAACTTCAATATTGATATGGTTGTGTGATAAAACCTTGCAGTCCATACTGCACGTACCTACATATGTATATGTATATAAGCATACGAAATAAACCTTCATATATTTTTACCACCGTTTCGGGATATTTTGGCAAATTCTAATATATAAAGCTCAGACTTGGGATAACAAATACTTCATAAACATTTGTTTAAGTCCAACAGAACACTAAGGCCCAGTTTTTCAGTGGTAATTTAAACCAGAGTTAGCTTACTCTTGAAGTAAATTAACCCACAGTTAACTAAGGAAGCAGTTTTTGGTGGAAAGTGCATGCGGAACGAATAAACAAACTCGGTGGATAAAATATAAGAAGCATCTGTTTAGTTAATAATGACTTTACTTACCAAATTTGATGAGTTAACTCGGGTTTAATTTTAATCTCGCATTGAAAAACTGGACCTAAGAAACCCACACAGTCATATAAAGAATAAAACAAGGCTATTCATTCATATTTTTCAAAGCTTAAACGTCTAACGAAATAAACCATGCACATCGCATAGTTCCTACCCATATCCCAAACAAAATGCTCTAAAGTCATATCGGTGAATTTAGCACATTTCTCATAGCAATTTGGGGGATATGCAATCGAAATCATCACGGTATCATGGCTGTTACCGCATGCAATGGCCCTCCAAAAAAACCATGTGAATATAAAACATTGAGCGAACACAAATAATAACGATAATTTTTTGTTGACTTGTGTACTGAAAATAGTTTTAAAAAAATGTTCCCCAAAAACGCTATATACGAAAGGGTGGCATTGGCATGCTCTTGCTCTTGTTCAGACACGGACAACAGACCATCACCTTTCAAGTGCCTGCTCCTGTGCCATAGAGAAGCATTTAATTGGGGTGATATCAAAAATGGTTGTGATACGTTTGGGTGTGGGTTTCCACCAATTGACTTCAATACCGTCATGTGGCTAGTGAAACAAACACAGTTGGTCTGCTTGCATGTAATAACAATCGGCTTTTATCAAATTTAACAAGCATCACGGAAAGAATAATGGTTAAATGCCAAAAAAAAAAACAATTTCTTCCTATGGATTTGGGCGATTGGTGGAATTGAGTATGTAGATATACAGTGCGGTTCATTTGGATAGACACATAATTTTTGTTTTCGTTTTCATAAACCATATTTCATTCTTTTTTGTATTAATTAAAAATATAAGCAAACAATTGCATTTACATAAGAGAAATGTTACTTAGCTATTATTGAAAATACATATAAAAATATGTTTGGTGAGGGACACCTTGCGGTTAGTTTTGACTTTTTTCTCGTTTATATCAAAACAATAAATATGTAGTATAGGAAGGTCTTTCGGTCGCTTGAACAGATATACCTTATATTATGAGCTCCCACGTTTAAAAAACATAGCCCAAGGGATTTTTGCCCAATCTTGTTGGTTAAGCCGATAATTTCACACATTCACTTGGAAGAAAAGCTTTTACCACCGTACCGGGGCATTGTTAATTGGCGAGTTTATCTTTCAGTTAAATCTCCTAGAGGCCCAAAAAGATGTCACCTAACATTCTCAAGTTAAGTCGGTGGATTGAGCTCAATTTGATGCAATTTTTACTATTTTTCGCTTCTCATGAGGTGTTAAATCAATCGAAGGCCTTCCTTTACATTTTATTTAATAGCTATAAATAAGCTAATGTGTTTGATGTTATTTCTAAGAAAATTTTTAATTCGCCCAATTTTATGTAATTGAAAGACCTTATGAATTTCAATCATTGCTATTACTTCTGCAATTAACATTTGTTTAAACTATATTTTGCGTTAAATCATAGGCTTGTTTTATGCTTAATCACACTAATAAAATCAAATTTAATTTGCCTAAGCGTCTTTTCAAATGCCATTGTTTTAAAACAAAGAGAACAGTAAGGGCTTTTTCAACGTTAAAATTCCATCCAGAGAGGATTGGAATGATGACTTAGTGACGAGAGACTTCGACACAACTATCTACACTGACGGCTCAAAGATGGAGTGTGGTGTTGGTTCAGGAATCTTCTCGGAGTCCTTAAATATCTCCAAATCTCTTCGACTTCCTGACTATGCTAGCGTTTTCCAGGCGGAATTACTGGCTATACGGGAAGCATGCAAAATACTTAAACAAGACCCAAACCAAAATTGAAATACTGCAATTTTGACAGACAGTCAGGCGGCTGTCAAAGCCATTGCTGCGGTCACATCATCCTCCAAATTGGTCCAGCAATGCCGAGATGAGCTTGCAAGTCTAAGTACCAATCTTAGTGTCACTCTTATCTGGGTACCAGGTCACTGTGGCATCGAAGGTAATGAGCGGGCGGACGAACTAGCTAGGCAAGGATCAGCCCTTCATAGCTCACTTGCGGAAAGCGTTTACATTCCCTCGGAGTTATGAAGGGCAATCTTTATTCACTTTTTCTCATCAAATCCAATCGTAGGTGGAGCAGTCTAAGCAACTGCGTCATATCTAGAAAGATGTGGCCCGCCTGCAATAAAGCCCGAACAAAGGATCTAATGTCCAGACCAAGACAAGACATTGCCAGGGTCGTTGCAACATGCACCGGGCACTGGCCAATAGGAGAGCATGCGGCCAATCAGCAGGAAAAGGAAACATTAGTTCACTTCCTCTGTAGATGCCCTGCCCTAGCCCGTTTTAGGTTGCAATCACTTGGAAAGGCTTTCTTTAACGACCTTGATGAACTTTCCGAACTGAAGATCAAAGACTTGATCTCCTTCTTAAACGAAACTAAATGGCTCAGAGACGATATTCGGCTTTCTGCTGTCTTACTCGGGGCTTTACATTCCTGTTCCACAAACCCATTCCTAAGCCATAGGTTCAAACGAGTTTTGGTATCAAAACGGCGCTTTTTGCGCTAATTGGGTCAGCGAGCTAGTTGGCTCGTTGGCCGCCATTTCTACCTACCTACCTACTTAAGGGCTTTTTCACAGAGAAGTATAACCTTTCTATTAAATACAATTGCTTTCTTAAATCCAAAAAGGAAAGAAAATTACATTTGTGTTTGTGAAAACAAAAATGGTGCGTCTATCCAAATGAACCGCACTGCACCATATGAATGGAAGTGGCGTCTCGTCAGGATGTGGATGGTAGGTATTACACACCCTTATCTTAAGTAATAAAAACCTACACTTTTAAAAGATATATTTCTCGCATTATTTTCGAGCTCCGAGACAGCTTTAACAAGCAGACACATGTATACATATACATATACATAGGTACATAGTACATCATATATATAATTGATTATATTCGTTGAACGGCACAATGTTCGCTGAACATTTATACACTTTAATTTTATATAAACTTCTGCGAAACTGGACTGGGCTTAGTGTCATATTTTCTAATTTAGAATTCGAATCCCCGGTTTTGATAAAATAACTCAAATAATGCATTCACAAAAACTCGGTATAAATTCACTCATATTAAAACCCCAAACCCTTTACAAATATGTGATCAAATTATATATATTATTATAGCGCCAGAAAATGCAACGACACTACAAAATAATACATTACCTATGTTAAAAAAGTCAACATTACAAAAACTTTCTCCTATAGTGATTCCGTACCAAATTTTAAGCACACCGGTCCACTTCGTTTAGGCTCTGGATCAAATTACAGTGGGCGTATTACATTTATTTAGATTACAACTTGGAATTTTTTTTTAAACGAAACCAATAGTTGGCCTATAAGCAAGTATGTTCCATCTACAATTCTATTAAAAATAAGAACAGATGAAGTTGATGCAAAGACTGTTTATGAAATTTGTTCCACTGCAGACCAAAAGTGTGTCTAGATGTGACAAAAAAGCCTACAAATTATAGAAAAACTTTGGCCATCAATTCTGTCCCAATCTTTCACACGGGACAACTTTTGTTATTTCATTGATCTTTGGTAAAGTAGTTCAATCATTGAAATTGTAATATAGTAATTTCATGTGGAAAGTTGGACCAAAATAAAAATGTTTTCTTTTATGTTGGTATCAAAAAAATAATTTATTTTGTTTTCTAAACATCTCAATATTAATAATAAAAATATTCAGTGATGAGTTTTAAGGATGCTATAACTGGCGCCTAAATAGAAAAATATTCACGACTGGATCGCATGAACTTGCTCTTGTGGCTTAAGTTGCTTGGAATTTCTAAGACTGTATTATATAAAACATTTATGCACATATATATAATTAATAACAATTAATCTTGTTTATTTATTTATATGAGAAAATGGTTAAGAAGTATGATCTTTCTTTAAGTTGCTAAAACAATTGACTTTATGGAAAAACATTTCAAAAGACACTGAACTTCGATGGAGCGGTTTTCTGAAACAAATATTTTGTGTATACAAAATCAGTATGTAAAACAAAAATAAAAAAAAATCAATAACTCGTTACCAAAATATTGATTTATTAGAAAAAAATAAATATTTTTTTCTAAAAATACATATTATACAATAAAAAAAATACATATTATAAAATACAAATTATAAAATACAATACAAATTATTTTGTTTCTAACGGTTGTTTGGCAGGTACCTTTTTTTCAGAGCTAAAAAATATTTAAATTTTCCTTTTAGGAAATCACTAAATATCCTTAAGTTCAGACAGACATACATAGAGAATTTCGGGACCCACTTTTTCGTGTTCTCTGTCATCGTAATGTCACGTTTGCTTTAAATTTCGAGTTAAATTTTTTACGAAGCATTAACTTGCCATGAAGTACTTATGTATACCGCAAGTAAGAAACTTCGGTCATATTTCTTATTGATAGCAGTTTTTGATTTTTAAGCTGTTGCAAAGTTATCACCAAATACTTTACATAATTTCATTTTTAGTAAAATTGTGGAGTCCAATATTTATTTCTTCATGTCATCACTCAACTTCGAATCGAATGTTTGTTTTACACTACATACTGCTACCAGTTAGCATAGTGTTTCTTCATTATACGTTTTCAGAATAATTTCTATATTATGTATAATAATATATATAGCCTGGTCGAAAAAAAAACTTTCCAGTTGAATTTAATTCATTATAGTCCACTAATACAAAAACAATGCCTTTCTCTTGTTTTTGTTTTCTTCTTCGTCGTATTAGCTCGACAGGAAAGTCATTGTGCAGGTATTTTGTGTGTTGTCAGAACAGCATACAATATTTTTGTCATTCTGTTTCGTATATGATGTTATACATGTACTATATATACATTAAAATCCGTTATTCAAAAATGGTTTCGCGTTTTTAAGTACATAAACAGATCTTAAATATTTTTTGGTTATTATAGGTACGAAGTTTAATCGAAATCATTAGAGCCGTTTTCGAGAAAATTTGAAGGAACCAAAATATTTGTATAGCAGCTACCCGTTCTAGATGAGCTAAAACAAAAACTCGAATTTCCCCTCTAGGGAATGACATAAAAATGCTCTGTACCAAATTTCATGCAAATCGGTCTACCCGTTTAGGCTCTAGCTCAAATTACAGTGGACGCACCGACGCACAGCCGCACAGACGTACAGACGCACAGGCCGACGGACGGCATGACGAAACCCACTTTTTCGGACTTCTGGATTATCGTAGTGTTAGCTTTGATTATAACCTCGAAATTTTTTTTCACACGAAACCAATACTTGCCCTATAGAGCAAGTAAAAACGAAACGAAAAATATGACTTACTACTCTCAACCATTTCTGTGTGCGTGTGGAGGTAACCTACAATTTTCAGCCGAACGGCTAAGGTGAGAGGCACATTCATGACACTCTTGTCTCGGAAGAGGCAATAACAGTGTCAGCAGTTCAAAGCTGGAAAAGACTGAGAATCGAACCCAGACCTTTGACATGACGGGCCTACGCAGTACGCACTAATCATTATGCCACGGGCTACTATTAAAAAAAGTTTACCATTAATTTAATTTCGAATATTTTAATTTGATTCTAGTTTAGATCATATACCTAAACAGGTTGCCCGATTTTCGATTTAACTGAAGCAGAATAGCCAGCCAAAAATTAAATACAACATTAAAAACCTTTGAAAGTGGCTACTTCACAGTCAATAATACTGACTTTCCTTTCATTAAAAAAGCATTACCTAAATTTGTATATACCTTACATATTAAAATAGTGTTAATTTGTTTCAGAGCCGTATGCATTGCAACTTCCATTAATCATTTTGATAAAGAACATAAATCTACAACTTTTCCAATAAACTTTATCAGACAATGTCATGACCATGCCATAACTTAAAGCTTAGATGTGAAACCATTTCGATATCAACAAACAAAAGGTATCCAATACGGTTTCTCTATTATATTGTCTGTACATTAAGTCAATTCCTTTTTGTTGTGCAGTCAATAGTAGGTACTTTCATTATAATTTATTAGATTTCTCTCCAATGCGTTACCCCCAACTTAAGTCAAACTTTAATTAAATTGGCTAAAATAATAATCAAGATATCTATGTCCTATCTGAATGGACAAATTTTTAATTCATTGAAAAAAAAAAAAAAATCAAGTAACTATACGTAGGTAGCTACAAAGCTGAAATGTATAGGTAATTTTGGTTTAGAGGATATTTTGCACTTCAGCAAATGACAAAACGTCTGGGACACGCGAGGAACAACATCACGCAAATATCGGTATCGGCAAGATACGTATCGCTTCTTGAACCCTTTTTTATTATAAAAATGTTAATTGCCGTGTTTTTTTTTTGCATTTTGTCTTGTTGTCCTTTGTCATTTTGAAATCAATTAGAAAATTAAAAGCGGGTTCCAATTTTGTTTATTAATATTCGTTTGTAAGTTTACAAATTAATGGATGAGGGGGATTTACTTCTTTAAACCTGGTAAAATGAAATAATAGTAATGTATAGAGTTACTAATGAATTATCAAATTCAATCAATACTTTGTTTGGTAGAAGATTCAAAATATGTTAGCTCAGCGTTAAGCTGCTTATAAAATGTGTTTAACCATAATTTTCTATTCCAAATGATGTTATTGAGGTCAAAAAACAATTACAATTAATTGAAAAAAAAACACCTTTAAAAAGAACTAGATACCCGTGAATTTACAAAAAATAAAACCATCATCGACAATGAAATTGAGTTTGTTTTTTTGAGAAAATTCGAATCTATATATAAAGAAAAATATATATGTATGTACGTATGTACCTACATATATACTGAACGAAAATTTGGATTGTTCATGTAAAAAAAGGTTTTGTGGTCCTTAATATTTGTATAAATTAACTTTCACCCTTAAGATTTTAAAAGAAAGACGAAAAGAGGTAATAAAGATTTTTAACGATTTTAAAATCAATTTGCATTCTACACATAATATGTACATATATATGTATGTATGTACGTGTATGTATACACATATGTACATAGCTCAAATTTTGTTAAAACAACTCAAAATCATTGAAATGCCGAAGGACATATTTGGCAGTCACAACCATAAGCAGTCATCTAACTCTTCATTAGGCCCGTCATCCGTGAGGAATAAATCGGCTTTAAAAAATTTTATGCAACAATTGTTTTATTAGAATGGTGAATTAAATTGTTGGTAAGACGGGAAAATGGTAACAAAGGGGAGAAAAAGGTGAGTCAGGGGTGGATTTTGTTTTGGGGATATGCTCTAATACAGAGCGTAGCTAGGAGGAGCAATGTCTTACTGTAGGATAAGAGGTGCCAAGCAGTTTTTTTTTAATCTATTTAAACTATTTTTAATGACATAAAATCTGTCATAAGATATGAAACTTGTTTTGCTCTCTTTGTGTTTTTACTTATTTCTGGCACGAAGTATTTGCATGGGTGAAATTTCTGGAGCAGCAATTACCCCCCAAAATAGATGAGAGTCTTAGAATTTTCCAGAGCAGCGTACTTTGTAAGTAAATCACTACCTTATCCCACTACTCATATAAAACGCGCACGACTAACCTCAAAATCACTCTTGTGTTTGTTTTCTTTTTGACGACGAATAAAAAACCATGTGAAAGAAATGTCAAAATGGACGAATATTCGTTCATTCGGTGGTGGTTGATCGCTCTCATAGGAATAGTCGTTTATAAAATTTTGAAAAATTAATTTTCAAACTAAAAATTTTGAAAAAAAAACTTAAAAAATATTATAGTAAGATGAAGTACACTTTCAAATTATTGGAGCAGATACTAAAGTCGAAATTAGTGTTTTTGATCATTATAGACGAAATAAAACCCACTTTATCGTTACCGGCTCCTGTTAAATTTAATCTTTTTAATATGGGCCTTAATTGAGTCATAAAGTATCTGTCAGTCGCGTGAAAAATGTCTTTAAGTATCTTTTTTTCAAGAAGATAATATTTTTGAGGATTACGAGCTTTTTCGAAAACCCAAGATATAAAAAAACTGGGCGAATCCTTTTGAAGAACTGGATGAAGACTGACTGCGGTAACTGCAGATTCTTCAGGGCTCAGGAGTAATCATCGGTCGGGTACCTGAGGCAGGCAATGGCAGGGCACTGTTTCTATCAATAAAGATGGTATCTTCCACCATTTGTTCAGCTATCATGCCCTGAACTAAGAGATCAATGGGATCAGTTCTTGGAATACTTTGTTTCCCGTAGCCTTGTTGGTTTTTTGGTTGTAGGCACCTACTTTTGTCTTGTTTCGCTGAAACCTTCATACGAGTTCTGCTGTTTGTCCACACCCCTGTGGTACCCCATACAAACCATTCCTATGGCTATGGCTTTTAATGCAAGCACCTTCTCTCTAATCATTTTTGTGTCATTGACCCGGTCCTCCACAACAGCCAAGTGCTCCTGTATCAATTGTTTCATCATTTCTCGCTCATCCTCACTCCAACTTGGATCCCTATCCCGCTTAACCTTTATGTATGGACAAAAATTGCAGATGTTAATTATTTAAGTTATGCATTTTTTCATTTTATAATAAATACGAGTTTTTTTTCGAAAATTTTTTGAATCTTGTTTTTTTTTTTGTTGTTTGCTCCTGTTTGTTTACTTTCGTCTACTGCCATATTTTTATTTCCCAAACTGTTTAGTTTTGGGTTTGTTCGAGGAAAATTAATAGCGATAAGATAGGACTTAAGGGTAATACTAATTGCAAGTAGGTTATAAAATCTTTATAATTGATGACAATTGTAAGTAGCTGCTATAAAATTTAAATGGGTTTTAGTTAGTACGTAAAAAAGCTACTTAATAGGAGCTGACTATAATTTTGCACCTATGTGTTATACCAATTTTATTCCTAAAAGTAGTATATTCATTTTTAAAATTCAATGCTCTTATTTAATTTAAGTCAAACACTAAAAACCAGATCAGTTGCTTAAATCTCTTTAAGTTTTTGAGAAAATTGAAAGTAACAGACAAAAATTTTCTTGATTTGACTACAATACGTTGATCTAATTTCAAAGTATGGTGCGTTTGCAGTAGGTGTGTTCGTATATATATGTATGTAGTTGTACCCACAATTGAAACAGAATTTTAGACAATCTTGACATATTAATTCACATGATTTAAAGAGATTTTATGCTGGTGCTGGATTATCGAGTCCAAAAGCAGGACAATGCGATCATCAACGCATATACAATTGTAACCCGTTAATACTACCGAAAACCCTATGAAAATAATGGTCCGTGAATGAAACTTGCTTTAAATATTTTGTTAGCCATGCAAACGAAATATTGGAAGACTTCATAATAAGTAACTGTGGTGTTTTTTTAAGGAGAGGAAATGTGTGTTTTTGACCCGACATTTTACTTTCGTGGAATTGAGGTAAATTTGCGTATTTTGATTCAAAAGTGTTTTTAAGTTAGTCTTAGCATGGTACTAAAAATATAAAATTTGCATTTGAAATTTGGAAAATCCAGATTTTAACCTAGCATCATACTAAGAATGCGCTAATATTTTACTAAATCGTCTACAATTTTGCATCATTCTATTTCACCGGGTTATCTTCATCATACCAGTAGCCCGTAGCGAATAATTTTTAATGCCTTAGACTGCCACACCGGATTTTGGGGATCGTATTCCAGCCTCTTTTCCACCTAAAAAAAAAAATGTTTTTTTTTGTTTTGGCTACTGCTTTTTGCAAAAGAATGACAAATCATAAGAGTATTTCTTTTTATGAAAAAGTGCCGTATCTTAACCGTTTGGACTATACGCAGGCAATTCTTTGGTCCCCTCCATTCCTACTGGCTAACATTAGACACGCACACAGGAAAGGTCGTGGTTCTCCTCGAGCTGTCGCGCCATAAAATGTACTTATTTAATCCTCATTATCATATTAAAGACCCATTTTATAACATTTATTTTAAACGATTATTTTTCTTTGAAATGTTGACCAAAACTGCGGGTAACATGGTCCATTCTGAAGTTCCAATTTTTGTTGACGGTATGGTAAATATTTGGCGAATGACGCGAGTAATGTTGGCTAACAATTCTTCAATCGTAGCCGACTTTTCCATGTATCTATACTGTGGTCCTAACTCAGCTCCACGCTAAAGTAAATGTCTATAGGTATGATATTACTTGTGTTTTAAGCAAAAATCCATTCAATATAAGAAGTTTTTAACCCTCTTTGAGGGGTGCTTCGCATATTTCACATGTTGATAAACTAAACATGTCATTGAATGTGAACTCTCCAATAGAATATTTTTGATGCCAAAATAGGTACATATGTACTTTAAACATTTATTCCGACCCAAATGTCGAAATAAATTGGCGCAACATATTTGACGATTTAGTAACGTGTTAAAGCATTTTTAGTATGAAGGTACTAGGGGAAAAAGAGGAACGTCCAAATTTAAACTATTTTTTTAATATTTTATTACAGTTAATATTACCCAATGTCTATTTTATCTTTTTAGTATCTACCATATGTAACTTTGACAATGAAAAATGTGAAAAAGTTAAGTTTGCCTACTTTTTCGAACGAAATGTCGCTGTCTTAGGTGCTCAAGCTTAAGTTTCGTAAGAAAATAGATTTACTATGATATCAGTTAAAAAGTGTTTAAAACTAACTTAAGTTAGTAAATTGTTAACTAGTATAAATTAAAGTTAAAATTTTGCGCCTTTGTACTTACTTAAAAGAAATGCTATTTTTATTCAAATTTCGATGATAATACCTAACCAAAAAAATTATATTTTATAAAAATAAAAACAACATCTTAACCCATACAATTTGTTAAGATAGGTATATGGAAAGTTTCCGTGGATACGTGAATATAATATATTTCTTCTACCGTGCAGCCGGGTGACTTAAGCCGGTTGGGTTACTTTGGCTTTTACATGGACTCATTTTCAATTTTTTGTTCAAATATAAAGGAGTTGTTTAATCTTTTTCAAACTACATACATTATAAATATGTATAATATTAATATTATTTATTAATTTATTTATTTATGTGTATTTAAATAAAAGTATAAGACACGCATAAATAGCAAACTATTTTTCTTAACAATTCAACAAAAAAAAAACACTGCCAAAATTCCATTGTAAAATAACTTAGGCTCGGATATATGAATTATATGTAGATATTATTATACAATTCTAATTCCCTTTATTCTACTTTTCTAACAATTTAACAAACATTTTATTTATGTTTTTCATAAAAAATTGGGTGACTTTGGCATGCTATTTGGGTGACATCAGCTGGTTGGCCTAAGTCAGCCTCCTAACTTTTAGTTTTATTCTGTTTAGTGAAAATCGTTTTCTTTCCTTTTTTAGGTAATTAAGGCCAACCAAACTTTTTAAAAATGCCGCAGACACATACAAAAACGGTCCACAAAAAGCCTTATAAGAATAACACAAAAACAGCATTGGAGGCAGGTATTTCTCAAATCCGTGAAGGCAAAATGTCGTTGAACAAGGCTGCAAAAGAATATAAAATTTCAAGGTTCACGCTCCAAAAACCTTCACACCAAAAAACACGGTTGGAAAACTACACTCCCGAAAAATGAAGAAGCTTGTATTGTTTACATGTTGTTAACAAAAAGCGACTGGGGAGGGGATTTCCATTGGCAACCCTTGATCTTCGCCATATCACCAAGAGCTTTTTGGATCGAAAATACAAATGCTTGTTAAAATTCAACGACAATTTTCCAGGCAAAGATTGGGTAGATGGATTCTTAAAACGCCACAAGGACACAATAACGTCCCGAGTGTGCCAAAAAATAACTCCAGCGAGAGCAGCCGTCTCCGCGTCAACAATATCTAGTTACATCGACAATATCGAAGTCACTTTGGCTGGCATACCACCTGAAAATATCACCAACTACAATGAAACCAATTTTACCAACGATCCAGGGGCCGTAAAGGCCATTTTTTCGAGAGGTGTTAAATATAAATACTCGGAGCAAGTTATGGCACATTCCAAAACCTCAATATCGCTTATGTTCTGCGGCACAGCTACTGTCACACTGCTGCCTATTTACATTGTGTATAAGGCTAAGAAAGCGGATCGAAGGGGGCCCACCTGGAGCTCGATATAATGTTACATCTTATGGGTAGTTTGACAGCAAAGCATTTCAAACAATCTATATTCCACACGCCCAAAAGTTAACAGGTCCTAAAGATATCATCGGTGAAAATCTTGCCAGCCATTTTTTCGAAGATGTCATCAAAATCCCTGAAGAAAATGTGTGTGTGTCTTCCCGCAAATCGCACTCATATAGCATAACCATTAGACGTAGACTTCTTTCGACCTTTAAAAGTAATATGGCGAAAAATTTTAACGGCTGGCAGACCCGAGAAATATAACTGTCCCGAAAGAAGTGTTTCCGAGGCTTCTAAAAAAAGTCTGGGATAGTTTGCAAGAAAACGAAAAGGCGATGGAAAATTTAAAATCTGGCTTTCGGGCAGCCGGAATCCATCCATGCGATAGATCACAAAATTTAGGCAAACTTGACAAAGCATCTTCAAGAAGATGATTCAACATTCAGTAACATGATGTTGTTGAGCGATTCGGTTTTAGATTTCATGAAGAGCCTCAGAACCCCAGATACCTCCAGTAGGAAGCCAATAAAAAAAGAATGTCAAGACTGAACCTGGAGCGAGTGTCACAATTACAGACTTCACAAAGTCTCCGGACATCTTAAAACAGGCTGCCTCCACAGAACCAATTAATAATGTTGAAGAAAATTCCACTGATTAAAATGCTACTGAAGAGCCCCCTGAGCAACCTGATCCATCAAACCAGGTTCGAAAGCCAAAACGTTGCAAGGTAAGTGTTTTTTTTTCGATTTGATACTGGATAGAAGAAAATTAATTGCCTATGGTCTCAAACTACCTAGGTCATCGTTTCTTCAGATTCATCAAGAAGGCAACACCAACAATTGGTAAGTGATGAAGAAATGAGATCATAATGTCAAGGTGGGTGACTACCTTTTGGTCAAGTTTCCAGTAAGAAAAAAACCGAATTTTACGTCGGCTGTATCTTAAGCCCTTAAGCGTAGACAACGATGAGTGGAAAGTCTCATTCTTGCGTAGAGGTGCTAGATATAGCTTTATCTATCCAGAAAAACTGGACATTGCGACTGCACAACTGATTTGGAGAAAAAACTTCCTTGTCCAAACGTCGCGTCAATCGCCGAGAGAAGCTGTTTTTTCCAATATCCTTCAACGGATATGACAATTTAAATTAATATTTGTAAAAACAATATTTGTACTTTTTTGTAAAATTAAAATTAAACAAGATAATTCAGAGCAAAACAATACAAAACATTGGAATCAAGGTTTCATAGTACATATACTTACATATAATGGTAATATTTTAGGTTTGATCCCGAACGTTAGTCGTTTCGTTTTATGGGTAGTAGGTATTGTATTGTATTCTAGTATCAAATTTATTTTTGAAATCGGCTCTGGGGGCTTAAGCTTTCACCCCTATACCCCCCTCCCCCTTACCTATTCTTCGAGAATTTTTTACCCTCAATTCCTTTCAAGAGGCAGTGCCCCTGAAAAAGAAAGAAAGGTTTTTCTTGAGGGGAATAGGCTGGTATTCGATAACAGACATTCGGCATGACCGGAGATACATAACTATTTATAAAGAATCATAATCTGTAATAGTTAAACGTCTACCTACTTAATTTCGTTGGCCGCGTACCTTCTGAAGAAAATTCAGTTTTTACAAAAGTAATTTTATATTATATTATATTTTGAATTAGAAAATTTTTGTATCCGCACCAATGTAAGAAAGGGCATTAGATGGCCGAGTAGTGGTCAGTTGCGTATTGTAAATATTAATAAATTATATTACCCAACGCTCTATAACAAAAAATATTGCAAAAATACTTAGAAATATGTATTTGTATTTTATTAAATAAAAACAATCACTATTAAAACATAAAAAAACGCCATCAAATTATTTCATCAATTTTCACATAAGATAATAAGTAATGTTCTTTCATGTCTGTAGCTATCTTAGAAAGTGTGTTGGGTAGATATCTATAGATATATTAGGGAAGTAGATATTGTGTTTATTCACTTAGAGCGCGAATTTAAGTCGGTATGTATTACAGTAATTAGTTTATAATAGTCCATGCTTTAATATTTTATCACGATTGGTACATTTTATAACTTTTTCAATTTGTTTATCATTTTGCTTCAAAATTTGTGAATATGCAGGTACCTTCTTATTGTTAGGTAAAAATAAATTTAATTAATCAAACGAACCTCAATGATTTATTTGTACGAACACAACCCACCATTCTCCCGACCGATGCTACAAACTGATGTGTTTCTTTTATGAACATATCGCAAAACAAAACTAAAAAAGCTTCCCGCGTATCCCTGCGCATTTCTTAATTTTGTTTATATTAAAGGTATCTCAATCTTATTCCTTCTTCTTATAAAAAAAAAACTAAAGAGAAAAGCGTTTAAAAGAGAATTGTTACGCATCCAGCCTCATGCGTTGTAGGCATTATGTTTGTCATGAATTTGTGATTTGCGAAACGCACTCCCGAAAATTTCAGAGAACAACATCTTTGTTGGATAAATTGTAAGTTTGGAAGAAGATAAGTTCTTAGGTATACATAGCTTCTGTATAAAACTCTTTGAGAGTCGTTCTTGTGAATTCCTTTTCCTAAGTATTCCGTGGGGGACTAAACGCAATGCTATAGCAGAACATGGTCGAAAGCTCGTAATCGTAATGGTATATTTAATTTCGTTTGTTGCAAAGTTGCAATGAATTATGGGCTTGCTGCACACATAGGTACCTATACCTATTAATAATTAGTTAAATAAAAAATGTACTTACTTAGTCTGATCTACTGGCTGCATCCATGCACGGGCACTTAGGGGTTCCTCTTTGAGTGAAGTCATCGGACCCCTTGGCTGATTTAAGTCGGCTCCTGTAGGAGGCAAACCAAACATCAAACCACTGGCCGATCGTGGTCCCGTTGTTGGATAGAGCTTGCGTCCCCATTCTAGTTCGAGAGTAGGCCATGGCGAAGCCGAGCTGAAGCCCGGCACCGGTTCGTCGGAGCGCAGCTTGAAACAATCCTGTTTTCCTGTAGGTACAAGAATTTGTCAAAGCTCTTGATCTTAAAGTTGGTGGATATTTTTTTTCCTAGTCCAATATTATATTAAAATTCTGAGATTCTTAGATAACCGATCAAAATCGGTCTATACATTCACGTAAAGCACTTTTTGAGAAACAAAGTCCCTAATCTGTCATCAATTTAATTATTTTGACGTTTCAAGAGTCTATTTTCTTTAACAATCGACACCATAGAGAATTGGAAATAACGTTAATATGGTGATGCTGAAGCGGAACACGCGTTATAAAAAAACACACCAAGACGCAAAAGGGTAATATAAGTCTCGCAGCGCACTCTCACTACCACTGTGTCGAAACGCCGAAGCCTGCCACTAAAAATGTTCGTCCCGAGTGACTGTTAAACCCCAACTGAATCCCTGCTGCTACGTTACAACACAAACGACCGAACCACCATCGTTCGCATGGGTAGATTAAAGCCAACGACAGCGACAGTCCACACTATCCTGTCGTAGTTTAGCTGTTTTCCCAATCCCGACCAACAGCAAAAATGCGATGCTGTAGTACGTACTCTAGAACAGCGAGTCAGTGAAAACAAAAAGTAAGGAGAGACAAGCAATAGAGCTGCGAACGTCGATGACGGCACTATGGTGAGGTGATGGTGGCAGTTATCAATATTCAACCCTCTTTTGGTTTTATTTGTGTGAAAGAGACTCATCCAGCCATCAAAATGGGAATGTGTGGTTTTGAAATGGAATCACTCGCACCATTCGATGTTGTTCTATGCATTAGAAGAGTATAGATTCAACAACAACAACAACTTTCAAGAGACAAAGTACAACATTAGCATGTTCGTCGTATTTGTTGTTGGTAGATCGATCTTATGGCACTTCTACCGTTTCATATACGGTTGGTTGTTTTCATAGAACAAAACGACATTTCCTTCACCGCTTGAGCCTTGAGAACGAGCATCCCGTTAGAGTTAAAACTTTTCCAACACCTACACTTCATACATTGTTCGAAAGAGACAAACATTTTTTCAATCACACTTGTGCCAACGCAAACTCCCTTACGGCAACAAATCCCAGCCCAGTTGTACACGTGATGGGACTTTTGAACACGCCTCTCGAAAACTGGAAGTGTGTGTGAGTCTTTTCTGTCACAGTTTTCGATTGGTTAATTCAATATGCAACGATTTGGTTGGGCTGTTTAATAAACTGATAGTTCCAGTATTCCATTTTGGTTTTCCAATCCCAAGTGAATTTCTCTGTTGATAGCTCTCTTTTTGTATTGCAAACCTTCTTTCTCATTCTGTTTAATTGTCCTCTTCCATGGCCACGGTCGAATAAAAAAATAGGATAAAATGAAAAAGAAACTTGATTCTTGAAGTCCACAAATTCTCTTCAGTACAGTGTGGATTCTGGAATCAAATAACTATGCATGTGAAAATAAGGTAATACAGTGTGCTGAGAGTGAGGCACATTGTGTACCTAGGTCGTGTAGGTATGAATAATATAATGGGGGTAATTACATTGCGACCTAAATATTTATTGTGCGTTATCTTCGAGCAATAAGTTTTAAACAATTAGGTATTGTTTACTTTTACAATAGGGACCTACCTACATGCAGGCCATGATCTAGAGAGGGGCGCGCCCGGCATTTACCCGGGGCAGCAAAATTTGAGGGCGGCAAAATTTGAAAATTGAGGGTGGGTGGCTACTCAAAATATATGTTACTATGTGTATACATATTTCCAAAATACTTGTATTTGTTACCTTCTAATAAACAACATCATGGTGAATAGCTAGGAAGGTGCCGAACCAGGAAATTTTGCCGCCTTAGGCAAAAATTGATATTTTGCCGCCTCAAATAAAAAAAAAGAAGATAACTACAACATTAGCATTTACATAGGGTTTTATTTAGGGTCAATGTGGGTAAATGTAAACTGGGGGAAATGAAAACATGGCTCATATAAAACTTCAGTTAAGTCTCTTTGACGCATACATTAGTAGAAACTGCGGACGCATGCATCCTTTGACTTATACGTCAAACTCATTGCCGTCAAAAGAGAATTTATTTGACGGACGCATTTTTCGTGAAAGTTAATTTTTAAAAGTGCCAAATAAGTTGTTAATCTTCCAGAAAAATTTAATATTTTTGCAGATTCAATTGGGTAAGTATAATTTGCGAATACCTTTTTAGTTTTAAATTTTGATGTAGATTCTATGTGAAATAAAAAAACCATGATATTTATGTCGATTCTCATGTGTTTACATTTAACCCAGAATATTTTTTCATATGGGAAAATGTGAACAACATTCTGGAGGTAAATGTTAACATATATTTTTGGTAAAAATGATTGGTTTTAATAAAAATTAATTTATTTTAGTTAATTACTATTGCTAATATGCCGCGGAACTACATATTAAAGAAGCCGCCACCATCCTATTCAGTGGATGATCTTGCAAAAGCGGTCCATGACGTACAAAACAAAAATATGACGTTCAGAGCAGCTCAAGATGCATATGGGGTGCCAATATCTATCATTTATAACCGAATCAAGGGAAGAAAAAACTCAATGGACAAGTTTAAACAAGGACGTAAGATTGCACTTTCACTGGAAGTTGAAAATGAGATTGTCAAATGCCTTCTTGAACGGTCTTCATGTGGTTATCCATGCGATAAAGGAGAACTTCTAAATTTAATCAGTGACTATGTCGTTACAAATAGCATAAAGACCCCATTTACTAATTCAAAACCTGGACAAGAATGGTACAGAAACTTTATGAACAGACACCCCGAATTATCGTTAAAAAAACCGGAGCTGCTGCAAAAATGCAGGAAAGATGCCAGAAAGCCCCAAGTCATTTACGACTTTTATAAAAAGTTGAATAAGGTTGTAACTGGATACGGGCTTGACGAAAAATCAAACTTTGTATTCAATGCCGATGAAAGCGGGTTTTGTAATGACCCAAACAAACTTAAGGCAATAGGAAAAAAGGGAGTTCCAATGAGTAGACTCACTGGAGGTTCGGGACGTCAGTCAACCACTGTTTTGGCATGCGTTTCTGCAGATGGCTATGCTCTGCCTCCTTTAATTATCTTTAAAGGCGCAGCGGTACAAGTTCGATGGACAAATGATGAAGCATATCCTGGTACTTTATATGGAGCTTCAAAGAACGATTGGGTGGAAGAGCCACAGTTCTACCATTGGTTCATAAGTGGGTTTGTTCCCCATGTGGCACGTCTCAGAGAACAGAACAATGCTATTGATCAAACTGCCTTATTGCTGTATGATGGACACTCCAGCCATATCAGCGTGCGAATAGTGGAAGCTGCTATGAATAACAATGTTCAATTGCTTCGATTTCCAAGCCATTTGACAGACAAATTACAGCCGTTAGATAAAGCCCCTGTCAAGGAAATACGATAATTAACAATACTTGTTCTTTTTAATCAAAATTTTGTATTTTTGTATTTTAAAATAAATCTTTAATAATGTTAAATTGATTTATCTTCTTTTTTTGGGGTTAAAGTAAACACTCACTTTTTGTATTTTTCTCACTGCCAATAGTCATATATACGCTTTTGTATTCATTTTCCCCAAAGTAGCTTCTCTTATCATGCCTAGTCAACGAAATCACTGTTTACATTTACCCTCGAATTTATAAAAAAATAAAGACATGGTGGGGTATTTGTAAACATACCAAATTTGACAATAATTTGAACGATTTCGGAAATATTTTTTTATATGTATATAAACATAATGCCACAATTTCATATTTCCATTCAAAGATTTCCATCAAGTTGTTTTGTGAAAACATATTGAAAACTGAAGTCAAAAATTAAAAAAAAACATGAAATTGTTTACAATTACCCACATTGACCCTAATAAAAATCAAAGGCTTTCGACAAAATACCTATACATGTTTACAAAATTTTGAAACATGCGATTTCATTTTTTCAAATCTTGTAGCGATTTCTTCTTCTTCAATGCGATTTAGCATTCAATTAAAATAGTTTAATACTGGTTAATCACTCTTGGCTTTTTATTGAGCGAATATAGGTTTTTAAAAGCTTAAGTTTCGAGGAGCTAGCTTCACCTGATGCAACATTTACAAGAAAAGTTAGCGGTATCTTAATGCCGTTAATAGATTCGGATACAAATCAAGAAAGAAGTAGTGTGAAGCTAAATAGTTTAAAATTGACAAAAGTTTGAAATTAAATATACTAATTTCATTCAAGAGATCTTTAGCTATAACATCCGTTTGAACTTCTTTGTCAATTGTTGCTGTTAATATTGCTTCTAGTTCTATTTGTTCGCAGTCTTTTAACTCCTTCTTCTTTGAAATATCCCTAATTTTGGCTGAGAAAGTGATAATGCGCAAAGCGCTCATCGAGAGAAGATAGATTAACATCAATTGTTCAGATTGAAAACGGCGGCTACGTAGGCTCATCAAATCGGACAATAAAATCCACTTGAATGTTCATTTCATTTTTGTGCCAATGTTTAAAACAGCGTTTTTGTATAGTGTTTCAAACAAAGTTTCATTAGAACGGTTTATCTGAAAGAAGTGTGGCAATTTATCTAAATGCTCCAAACAGTTTAAAATGTCCATTGATTTTGATTGAAGCATTTTGTTGTTGACTTGAATTTGTGTACGCGTTTACCAAGTTGAGTTGCTTTAAAACTTCAATTTTCTTCGAATTCGAATTTTTGCAATTTCAATTGAAGTAGGTATCTGTATAATGCTTCATTGAACGGACAACATAGAAGAAAGCAAGAAGTACAGGGAAGCAGTTATTGAATTAGACGGATATGTTACTTTTTTTCGTTTTGAAATAATTGTACTGATTTTGCCGCCCTAGTTCGGTGCTGCCCTAGGCAATTGCCTGCTTTGCTTACAGGCAGGTTCGGCACCGGGTAGGTATATTGAAATTTATAAGGTACCAAAAATATTAACTTCTAAAATACCTACTGGGAACTAATACCTATTCTAATCAATACACACGACACTGTTGTGTGCACACTTGCGTCAGACATTCAAGTTCTTAAAGTAGTCAAAACCTTTGCTGTTGAAATCGACAGTGAAGTTTTAGATTTTGAAATTGTGCGTAAACATCGTGTTCGCTCCAAAAAGAGGCAATTTGGTTATGTACGAGTGTTATGATGAACCAATCATTGATCCCCGTCAAAAATATAAAGTCGAAGTATTTTTCCAATTTATAGATAGATACAGCTATAAACTCCTTGGAGCTTAGGTTTTCCCAGATCAATGAGCATATCAAACATTTTGCTTTTTTGTATTGTACATATGTACGTTCATACGTAAGAGAATTGACGTAAGATGGATCTCGATACTATTTTAACACATAAATGGACTAGAATTTTCAGAGGAGTTGTCAGTGTGTATGATTTTAGATAGAAGTTTGTCTCCTCAAGACGTTTTAATTTTTTTTTATATAATTAAGATTTGGTCCAAATATCAGGATTGTTGTTAGAATTCTTTTGACTATACCAGTTACAAATGGTTTCTAAATAATAAATAATAAAAAATGGGTCTACCATGAAATAACAAAGATTATCTCGATTGGCTACAATTTCTATAGAACACAAGATTTGCAGAAAGTTTGAAGAAATTTATTTTAGTTAGGTACAAGGTAGAGTTAAATATTCTCAAAAAAAAATTGATTTATATATTTATTTTGAAAAAATACTTAATTAAAGAGAGCAGTGTAAAAGGAAAAATATGAATGAAATGAATTAATTAAATAATATATGTTCCTAATTTATTTATTTTTTAAAAATGACTAACTTGGGGCTTTACATAATTTTAACTGCTGTGTATTTTTATTTGAATAAAATAAGAAAACATATAACATTTTGGTGTATATCTTTTAAACTACCGATTTTATGGATTTTGTATGTCAATGCAAAAAAGTTTCTTAAATCCAACATTAGTTTCTGAGAAATTTGCAAGGAAATATGTACACATACATGACATATACATTCATATAATTTGATATACACTCATTTAAAAGACCTAGGTATCAGACTAAAATTATGGATGTAAATATAATACAACTTCATCAATATTACAAACATACCGGTCGAAATGATAACCTCCATTTTAAAAAGTCGGTTAAAAATAGCAGCATCTCTGCAAAAACATGTTTATAACTTATATGTTGTCATTGCGAAGGACGGCAAATCAAATTTTTGCCAGGGCGGCAAAAAGCTGGATCAGGCCCTGCCTACCTGATGTACCTATAATATGTATTCAATAAATACCTAAATAAAATTAAAAAATTAAATATAGGTAGGTATCTATTTCCTATACTTATGGGTACCTACCTATCTTTATAGGTAAAATAAATTTATCATTTTAACAAAATAGGAAGGTAAGGTAGGTCGTATATAAGTGTACAACCTGTAGGAACAAGATAGGTACCTAGTAGGTTTAAGGTTCTAGGTAATTCTAATAATTAATAAATTTTCCGTTCAGAATACAATTTCCTTAAGCAACATGGTTTTTTAACTGGTCGATCGACTAAGACACACCTTTGTATTTTTACCATTTTATGTATTGAGAAGATTGAACAGGGTAAATAAACTGATTTTTATGGACTAAAGGCCGGTAAAAGCTATATTGAATCAATAATTCAACAAATCCAATTAAATAGTGCTAAGTCTTCTATACTTGGCTGATGTATTTCAGTAGTATATAGAATTTGTATTATAAAACCTTCCTATAAAAACTGATGTATATTATTTACTTAGGTATTTTGTTAAATCTTTTAACCGAGTTCATCATGCTCTACTTCTTCAAAAACTGAAAAGGTTAGGTTTCAGCAATAATTTTCTTAAATGGCTAAGTTCTTATCTGTGTAATAGGAAACAAGTTGTTAAGATTGATGGATATACTTATAGATTTCTTTCAGGTTTTCCATAAGAAAGCCATTTGGGACCTCTTCTATTTATTACCGATCAACCAGAAATTCTTAAATATATGCAGCTGCTTATAGTGTATGCGCATGATGTTTTTTTTATATTTAGCGCGCACTAAAGGAGTTGTGACTACCCTTGAAATGATAAACACAGCACGAGCGATTAGGTAGATTGGAGGGGATTGAAAAGGAGATATACCGATGCATATTGGTTTTAAATGTCTGAAGATCATAATGGGAGGGGAAAACTGGGCTGGGTAGAGCATTCCACATTCGTGTAGTGCGAATAAGGAAAGAATCTCTGTACTTAACAGTACGTCCGAAGTTGGACTCAAGGGTAAACTGATGAGCATTCCTAGAAGCGCGAGTATTACGGTTGAATTGTTTAAGGGGAGGAATGCAACTGGCTATTTCACTACAACACTGTTTATAGAAATAGCGGTAAAATAATGAGAGAAATAAAACATTGCGGCGGTGCCCAAGAGATGTAAATGTTTCCGTTATAGTTCTTTCACCTATCATTTCACCATTCATTGAGTTTTATAAGCATTAAATTCTACACGGTTTGTGATTCCCCATTGGACAATGCTGTCGAGATCAGAATTTAATGAGCTTATCATTCGCTGCCGTTGAAGTTCCACATCTGAAGAACATGGATGTGAATCTAGAAACGAATATGAAAAGCTGAGAGCACTGTCGTCAGCAAATCAGTTTAATGGATTAGAAGTTACAGATAACAGGTCATTTATGAATATTAGGAAGAGGGTCGGAGACAAAACGGAGCCCTGGGGTACATTAGCATTTATTTTGTAGATATCAGACTTGAAACCGTCCAATACAACTTGCAATGATCGGTCCGAAAGGTAATTTATAATCCAACGAAGAAGAGATTCATCAATACCAAATGCACGCATTTTCGATAAGAGAGCTTGATGCCTATTTCTATCAAATACTTTTGAAATATCAAGTGCAATAATCTTACTTTCGCCAAAACGATGTAAAGAATTGTGCCACTATTCGGTGAGATATACCATCAGATCACCAGTGGACCTATTGCTACGAAAGGCATACTGCCAGCTTAAGCTGATGATTAATCAGGGTTTCCATGACCTTGGAAAGAATGGACGTAAGTGGAATTGGTCGATAGTTAGAGGGGGAAGAATACACGCCTTTTTTAGGGACAGGCTGGAAAAATGCTGTTTTCCATCCACTCGGAAAGAGAGCAGTAGAGTAGGACAGATGAAAATCTGCATCGCAAAAACCGTGAATAGATGATTTCAAGTTCTTGTTGTAAGTCAGTTTAAAATCCATTGTGCCCTTCATATAACGAAATATGCGTTTTACAGCTTCCAATGTGATTTCGTTGGATTGTTGCAAAAACGACTAACGTTGTTGATTGCAAACGATATATCCGGCCCTGAAACTTGTGATATATATAACAAGCTTCCTACAGCTTCACGATACGGTATGCCTGTTAACTGTACCGCTTCTGAATCACATTTAACTAGCTTATGGCCAGGGTCTATCGGTGTGGAAACCGCATTACAATCCCACATGTTAAATTTTTTGAGCATTTCTTGGATATGTTGTTGCTGGTCTACAGTGACTTTTCCTTTTTCAAGTGTAACACGCATTCCCAAAAAATATTTTGCTTTACCGATGTCCTTCATATAAAATCTTTGCAATAACGCTGTCCTTAATGATGTTTCTAATTTTTGATCATTACTAAAGGTGATGAGATCGTCAACATAGATTACAACGTATAATCTTTTGGATCCGTTTATCTTGTAATATACGCAGTGATCCACTTCTGATCTCTTGAGTCCAATATCCTGTGGACCCTTGTCAAGTTTTTGATTCCATATACGACTTGCTTGTATTAATCCGTACAAAGACTTATTTAATTTACAAACCTTACTTCCTTTTGTAAATCCTTCTGGCTGCACCATGTATATTTCGTCTTGCAGATCTCCTTGCAAGAACGTGATGGTAACAGCATCTATTTGACTTATTTCTAAGTCATATTTTGCTGCTAAGCTGAGAAGATACATTATTGTACCATACCGCAAAACTGGAGAAAAGGTCTCCTAGTAGTCTATTCCCAATTTCTGAGAACAACCCTTTATGACAAGTCGGGCTTTGTAGCGATCAACAGTACCTTTGGCATTTCTTTTTGACTTAAAAACCCATTTACAATTCAGTGCTTTCTTTCCATCCGGGAGATCACACAAATGCCATGTTTTATTATTAATCAGAGATTCATATTCTTCTTTCATTGCTTGTTTCCAAACATTTGCATCAGACCTTTCATGAAGTTCACGAACACTACACGGATCGTCAAACGATTGTGTGCCAGTTGTCATGTAGGTAACGAAGTCCGGATAAACAGTTTCTTTTCTTAAGCGTTCTGACCGTCGCAATTGGTTACATGGTTCTTCGGAATCAGAGCTTTCCAAATGAGAATCTTGATCTTCATGGTTGCTTTCCGAAGAAGATTCAGGAAACTCAAGAAGAATTTCACTTTCTGATGACGATTCTTCTTCAATGTTATCATTTAGTTGAGTATCTCCCACTGAATTCCAATCCTCTTGATCTGGAAACACAACTAAATCGTGATTACTTATATCTTCAACTGGAATGCCGTTCTTATTTTCAAGAAAGATGACGTCCCGAGATTTGACAACTGTTTTGTTGCTTCTTCGAAGTAAACGATAACCCTTTGTATCCTCGCAATATCCCACGAAAATTAGTTCTTCACTTTTCGGATCAAACTTCTTTCTCTTTTCTTTTGGAATATGAACCATTGCTCGAGAACCAAATACTTTGAGGTGTTTTATATTTGGTTTAGCACCTGACCATAATTCATAAGGAGTCTTGTCTGGAAGAGTTCGATTCGGAGATCTATTTATCAAATAAACAGATGTGGAGACTGCTTCTGCCTACAATTCGGTTGGTAAGGATGCATCGAACAATAAGCACCTGGCACGCTCCACTATTGTCCTATTCATATCCGTTCAGCGATCCCGTTCTTCTTTGGAGTGTAAGGATTTGTTGTTTGATGCCTAATACCTTTTCTGGTCAAACATTCTCTCATTTCCTTGTTGCAAAATTCAGTTCCATTGTCCGTGCGTAGTACTTTGATTCTTTTTCCAGTTTGATTTTCGACAAAAGCAATAAAGTTTTTAAATTTTTCGAAAACTTCGTTTTTTGACTCAAGAAAATAAACGAAAACGTACCTTGATAGGTCATCCACAAACGTAAGAAAATATTTTGCACCTCCAAGAGAATTTGTTGACACAGGACCACACAAATCGGAATGAATGATATCTAGAACTGTTGTTGATCGAGATCGAGACGTAGAACTTTTGAATGTTTGCCCTTGATACACACAATGCACTTTTGCTCCATTCCACCAGAAAATTCTACTCCGTCGGCCATTTTGTCTCGTAAGTTTTTAAGATTTTCTTCATTTATGTGTCCCAAACGACGATGCCATAAGTCAAAACTGTTTTCAGTAGCTGAGATGAAACTTATGTCAGCCGGTTGAAAATTCACATTCACACGGTACATATTTCCTTCTCGGTTTGCTATTAAAATGATGTTACCCTCGTTGTTGAAAACGTCGCATCCTTGTGAACTAAACTTTACTGTGTTAGCGTTTGAAATCATCTGACTCACAGACAATAATTTAGTACACAGTTCCGGAACACATAAAACGTCTTTGACCAACACAGTTTGCATGTTTTTCCCAACAAATAGGTTCATTGACAAATCTCCCATTGCTGTAACTTCAAGATGAGTGTTATTTGCAATTACAACTTGCTTTCTCGGTGGAGGTTTGACGTTTTTGAGGTCTTTTTTATTTGAAGTCATGTGAGTTGACCCACCAGAGTCGATGTACCACTCATTGCGATCAAAACTTTTTGCGGCAAATGATAACAAAACGGAGTTTGAATGACCAAATTTGTTGCATGAGAAACAACGGACGGATTTAGCATTATGCTTTGGTTTTACGTTCTTCTTTTTCGTACCACCAAACAAAGCTGAATTTGGTTAGTTTGAACATTTTTCGAACTCAATATCTTGAAGCGATTTCGTCTTTATGGAATCTCCAGTTATTTCAATACCAGAGCTTTCTAGTCCCATTATCATCGGGGTAAACTTTTCTGGTAGGCCGGCTAATAAAAGAGTATCTACCTACCCAAAGCTCAGAAATATCCATTCCAATTCCTCGGAGCTTGTGAGCTGTCGAGATTATTTTGTTGACGTAATCGTCAACAGACCCACAATTGTCCAATGTTGTAGTAGTTAATGTACATACGTAACAATCCAACCTTACGACTGAGACCAGAATCCATAAATGCTGCTTGCAAAGCATCCCAGACTTCTTTTGCTGCTTGCGCACTTCTGATATGCACATAATTCATTGGATCCACCAACAAAATAATCTTCGATTTGGCTTTGACAATTTTTTTTTTTCGTTCTTTTCAGTTCCTAGAACGCAATCCAAGAGTTCCTCATGTTCCAGATAAGTTTTTAATGCGAAGCTCCAATTATCGTAGTTTTCTCGTCCTTTCAGTTTTTCAACCAATGGAATTGTTACTGCGGCAGCCATATTTTATAGCCGTTGAAAAATTTAAAAAAGTCAAGAAAATATTCAAATAAAACAAAAACGTTTTTATTTCTTTAACTAAATAACAATCAGGTGGTCTGGGCCCATAACCTGTTAAAATCTGGAAGTTTAATTAGAAATACACGGAGAAATAAAAACAGAAGTTATCTATATGAAATTGAAATGAGGTATGAAAATTTAATTTAATAAAAACAAAAGCTAATAAACAAATGATAGCTAAGATTAATTTTCATCAAGTGATTTTCAACAGTATGGAACAAGTTTAGAGTGTTGGCGGATTGACCTGCTGAGTCAGGTTGTTTAACTCAGCAAAAATCTCGGCATACCTTCCACAGTGGAAAAAATAGAGGCAAAGCTATAACCTTGTAGGCTGAATTCATAGTCAACCCTAAATTCACCTACCATTACGAAAAAAAACAGACATAAAAACCAAATCAGACAATTAACTGAACTGATATCATCTTTGGGCCCCAAAATGACTTCACAGCACAAATACTACTAGTGTTATGCCTTAATACCAATCAATAACAACTATTTATCTGATATGCGTAAAAATGTTTCTGGATGTATCCTCTCATTTCGACTGTTATACATTGGAATCTGATATTCAATGCTTCTTAGTTTGGTGTGATGTTAACCATCTTGAGTTAAACATTTCATAATGCAAAATATTATTTATTTAACAAAATAACTTATAAAAATAAATTTATAAAATTATTTTAACTTTACACATAAGGGGAACAGGAGCATAGATGTCGTTTAGGTTCAATCTATTGTCAAGACTAGACTATGCATACGTTTTTTTTGTTTCCAGTACCTAATAATATTGTTAATATAATTTAGATTTCTTTAATTTCATTATGCCGGTTACGGTTTTACATCGAAAGGATTTAAATATTTCTGCTTAGGATTTCTGCTTTTCTTCGAGTGGGAATGTTGTAGTTTAGTGGGAAATTGGAAATTCAGTGAATTATATGCTAAATGGAAAGAAAGAACTTCTCTACAATTTTCACATAAGCTCAGCTCTTCCTTTCTTTTCATTAGCAGTGAAATTTCTTCGCATTAACAATGGGATAATTGGCAGATCCTCTATGAAAGGATAACGTGTTGCTTCCTTAGCTGCGGTGTCTGCTATTTCATTGTCTTTGATACCTGCATGACCTGGTATCCTCGAAAAAGTTATTTTGCCATTATTGTACCTGTATGGTGCTGCGGATGCAGTTAAGAGTACTGCAATTATTGTTAGCGTTTTTAATTCCTTTAAGGATACTTAAGTTGTCGGTATGTATTAGAGTGTTTGAGAGAGCTTTTAATAATGCTGTAATCTGTGCCAGATAACTTCCATCTGCATTGAGGAGAAGGCCTTGAAAGGAGATAATCCCTTCATTGCTAGCGTTTAGTTAAATCTCTGCATATGATGAGGAGTTATTGCCGGTATAAGATCCGTCAGTGTATAGTATCTTCTCGGGTTCGATACATTCGACCAGTTCGTTGTGGAACATACGAAAGTAGGAAGTTGGAGTACCTACTTTCTTTATTATGGTTTGAGAGGTCTATGTCAACAGGCGTTATGGTTCTTTTCCATGGCGGGGGAGAGTTGAATGCTAATAGGAAATTAGATACATAATTTTACTTAGGGAGGAGATTGAAGTTTACCTATTTTGTTTATTCCTGGTACAGACTTTCTTGCGAAGCTGCGTAAAGTGGATGGGAAAAGTCGGATATTTCTTGGCATATTAGGTTTAATAGCTCTTTTTTGTCCCAGCCTGTTTATTGACTTGTAAACAGCCTCTATTCTGCAAGATTCACCTGGAGTTGTTCTTAGTGCTCCTGTTGCTATACGGTAGCATTGGGTAATTGCCATATCGATTTCACATATAGTTATAGAGTGCCTTCAACTAATGATTTGGTTATTTTGAGAGCTGTTCCTAAGTGTGGACCTTAACGATCGGTACATACAATTTTAAGAGCATTATTTCGATTTATTAACTGACCAATGATGTTTTTAATATGAAGATCCTATTTATAATTTCCACTCAAAGTTAGTCCTTTGAGTGGTATTGCTGAATCGCGTAGTATAAGTGGGTTTGGTGAACATTTCTTTTTCCTACAGAGATCAAGTGCCTCTATTTTGGTAGGTGGAACAATTGCATTAGTCTGTTGAGTCCATTAAAAAATTATAGTGTCCACTGATTGCAAAATCTGGTTTACCTTTGCTGGATCTCCCGAAGGTAGATACTATAAAAATGTTATCTACATATACACCGACGATATCAAGGTTGTGTTTAGGATGAACTAGTTGGGTTATAAGATCTTCTATATAGGCATTATACAGGTAGACTGACAAGGGGGATCCTTGTGGTGTGGTGTACCGACCGTTTTCAAGTTTAAAGTGCCAAGAGGTGAAACAGTAAATATTTTCCCGAAAAGTTCTTCCCGATAAGAAGGAGTAGATCACCTTTAAAAACTGTTGTGGTACTCCCCATTGATGAAGTTTTTAATTACAGGAAAAGATGTGACACGATAAAAAGCCTTTTCGAGATCTCATGAGATTACAACGCTATGTTTGCAAGCTGAGAGATAATGTGACAATTTATGCTCCATGAGGTGAACTAAAGTGTGCAGTCCTCTATTCTGCCTAAAAGCATGTTGTTCGTTACTTAATCTTTTTACCATCATCAAGCCTAATCTGCGTACAATATTTTTTCAAACATTCTGGAGAGAACAGTCAAAAGGGCAAACATTCGGAAAAAATCTAGGCCCTCATTTTTTGAAAATCGATTTTTTTTAATTTTTTTAGCTTTCAAAAAGTGTTCTGAACATTGTTCCAAAAAAATAAAGCTGTCAAAGGCCTATTTTTAAAGATAAGACTTTCAAAACTTTTTTTCTCCAAATTTGTATTTAAAAAAAAATCTTTTGATTTATATTTTTTGATCATAAATACATGTGTTAAGAAAATATCGTGCCCCTAAATTTATAAAATCACAATAAGATCAAATTAAAAAAAAAACATCGACAACAACTCCCTTAGCCCCCTTTTTCAAAAATCAAAAATCCAAAAGAAGTTCCAAGTTCAAAATCCCTCAAAATCAATTGCTACAAAGATTCATCCAAAATATTGAGAATTGAAGATTTTAAGCCGAACAAAAACTTTAAATGAAAATATCCTATTATCCTTGCTCTGGCCCCCCTTTTCAAAAATAAAAATTGGTCCAGGTTGTTCTAGGGCTCTTCTAAACTGTCCTAGAATTTCATTTCTTAATATTGATTTTTACTGCTTTTTAACATACTTCACTGCGTTTGAAAATCCAAACAAAAACATGAACAATAATACATTTTCTTTTAATAGTGTAAAAAAATATTTATGTATCTAAAAATTAGGTAATTATCATTGTAAATGAGTTGTTAAATCGAAAGAGTTTTCATGTTCAAATACAAATATGTTATTCAAACAGCGTTCGCCCAAAGTCTTGTTTTTGCAACTTTCATGTGCCCTTCCCTGTTTTCTGATAAGGCTTTCCCATATCTTGGGAACAACCTTCTACATCAACAGCGCTGTTGGATTTACAAAAAAATAATGTAGTGAGATTTCAGGTTCTCCGAGTTTTCAACACTGGTCTTGATATCAGTCAAAGGTTCTATAAAAAAGAGTATAATTTTATATATAAATATTACGATATACCTACATATATGTATGTATGTAAATAACTGACATTTTTGTATCAAAATGAAATTTAATTATTGTTTTCTGGGTCTTTCTTATGAAAATCTGGTTGGTAATACCTTGGAAAAACTGAAACCAATTTGTATTGTTCAATATGCAAAATCTCATATTAATTGAATTCAAGTAGGTATATGTACATAGGTAGTTACCTCCTTTTCTATATTTCTTTAAAATGTTTCAATAAAAGTTAGAAATCAATTTGTTTAATCACAGACAGATGTGAAACAGCAGCTGCTTATAACAAAATATCTTCAGCTGTTTTCAAGTTGTTTTTTTCTAGCATTTTTTGGTCGCGAATTAATCAAGGATAATATTCTCCTTTAATGTAGGTTTTTTCAACTTGATTCAGGTACAAATTGGTATGTTTTATGATTCTTTTGGAATTATTATAAATATTGGAATTATAATAGTTACACCCGTTCACATGAAGTTAAATACAAAATTAATGTTTTCAGACCTATTTTCAGTTTTTTCTTATAGGGAATACATTGAACATCAAATCAAAATATTTTGTATCCCCTTCTCTGAGTTCACGCCCTGACTGGTAGGTGCTGTGTGACTCCATGTGTCACTAACAAATTTCATAGCTCATAGATTTGACATAAGAAATTGATGCAATAGAAACTTGTTTAAAAAAAAAAACATCACTAAATAATAGATTCTTGCTTGGTAGGTATATTACATAACAATAATAAGGACTGTACCCTAAAAAAGGAAAATCACAAAGGTGAAGGACTAAAAGAGGTACTCATCGTGAACATGAATTTGCATTTTTATTACTATACCCGCAAAGAAAACTAATTACAGAAAGGGGAAATATGTTGACACGTTGAAGATTTATTCGTATCATAATGAAAGGGATTGTCATGCAGCAGAGTATTGCTTGTACTCTTAGATCTGGGCATAAAAGGTTATTTACTCCGTCATTTGTTATTTGGAAGTGCAATTACTTACTTCAAAAGTTGAATGAAATCAAATGATATGGGGTTGCCCATATCCGCAATCCCCATATTATGTAGGTATAATATTCGAAAAAAAATAGTTTAGTTTGAAAATTAACTAGAATGTTCTTGCTAAATGAACATTCGAATAATAGCTATAGCTAGTGAGTGCATGCTCGGTTCCTGTATGTAGCGTGAGCTGTAACTGTATAAAGCTCGATATGTAAAAAGAACGATTTTACCTTTTTTATCCCAGATTCATGTGAAGAAATTAGAATTCTTCACGTACCTATACATATTCAAAAAGTTTCTTTCTTAAAAATTAATTTTTTGCCTTTAAGAAATTCGAATTATATTAAACTCATAAACATTGAAGATCGTTACCTGAAACTGAAAAGCCTGTACAGATTTAGATTTGACGAAAACTTATGTTTCTAAGGCCCATTTGCTGATACGAAACCTTAATATTTATATTGTTCAAACAATGTATTGTACATAATTATAAAATTGAATTTAAATAAAAACAAATGTCTAAGGACAAAAAATATTTCTGGCTTCATTATTATGTTTTAAGCATTTACTGAAAATCTAAGTATTACCTCTGGAATGTAGTTTTTAGGGGGAAGAGAAAAGGCTGAAATTCAGTCTTTTTTTTTTGGAAAAAGTATGAACATACAAATTGTAGCTTTTATGCGATTCTAGACAAGACTTTTTATTATCAAACCAATAGATTTTGAGAAAAACTTGTGTAAATTCACTGTGAGTATTTTGTTTTTAATATTTCTCTTAACAATTTTTGAATTTACTTTAAGAATATGAAAAGTATGTACAAATTTAAAGAGTTTTAATTAAGGTTAAAAATGGGTTTACAGAGCAGAAACAGAAAGTAGTGCACTCCCATTGACATCTGTCAAAATGATTATCTAATGATTTATTGATTAAACTTCATACTAAAGTGATTGCAAGAAAACTGCGTGTCAGGCATTCCACGTTTTTTTGAGAAAATGGTCTTATTTTTGTGTTATTCACGTATAATTTTTTGCTGGCTACACTGCTTTTGTTTTAATTTAGTAATCGGGTAATTCTCAATAGTTTTATCAATATTGCATTGAAAAATTTTGTAAAACATTTCGTTTTAAACAAAAAAAAAATTTTTTTTTTGTTGACTAGCATCGTGCATGTTCAATGTGTGGCTACGTACAGTTTAACCACAAGAGCAAGTTCGTGCGATCCAGTGGTACATATTTTTTTAATAATTTATTTAATATTAATTGGGTATAAGATTTTCAGCCTGTATTATTATAATCATTTATTTTTAAGAAAAATTGTTAGATCCCAGTCTAAAGCCATAGAGCTAGTGCTGTTAGTTTTTAAGTTTAATCTGTACATTTTGTTTTGGATTAATAAATAATAATAATAATAATATAATTATAACATCTTAGTATATTAGTAATGTGAAAGAAGTAATTTGTATGCGATCAAAATTTCAATGCTACTACTGACGTTGCATATTTTCATTATCTCTGATATTTTCGGGGTGCAATTTTTAATTGTATCCACGCTTCTCCTTTGCAGTCCGCATGCTCCCCTTGGAGGCATGTCCCATCAGTGGTGTAGGGTGGGTTAAGGCCGCCCGGGACAGGCCCAATTTTTTCCGCCCCTAGTAATATGTTTTTTCATACAAAATATTCCAATTTCGCAACTCAAAGCCGATAAAAATGACTTACCTCAGGATATCAAATAAACAACGTTAATTCGCATTAAACTTTGATTATATAAATTAAAATACAAAATACTTGAATTACCTCTTTTTTTTTAAAACATGGAACCATATGGCGTTTTTGAATACTGATGGTTTCTTTATCAGAATGTATGTGCATACATTAATTTTTTGAATTAACTGTATTAAATTTATTATATTAGTTTAGTTTTATTAAATTAATTACATTAAATTAGTTTTCAATTTCAATTAGGTAATTCTTTATTAATTGAATAAAAGTCATTAATAAATAAATGGTTCCATAAATAAAGTTTGTTTAAGAAAATGACTTTTAAATGAAAAGATAAAAGTATTTAATTGTTTTAATTTAGTTTTGAGTAAAGAGACAAAAAATTATAGGTGGGTGCAAAATGCAATTTTATTGGTAATTCATTTTTATTTAATTTATTTTTACAAGAAAGCTTCTTCAAAATTTATTGTTCAGTATCGATTATCTTGGTAATTTCCTGATCTATACCCATGACACACAGATTAGATAGCCTTAGAGTAGTGCTCACTGTGGACGTTAAATAATTTTTAATAAGTTTCAATTTTGTGAAATCCCTCTTACAGCCATCATAACTTATTGCAATTGTAAGGAAAAGACGAAGCATGATTGTTATGTTAGGCAGACTAACTTTTAGTCTAAACTGTAAAATAAATTCTAATAGTTCGAGTATGGGATTTTACTGGCTAGTTCATTTGTTTTACCTTTAGAAGATACAATTGCTTTTTAACGAAGTTGGAATTCTTTTTTCAATCCCTTTTCGAGACATTAGGTTAAGAGAGCTTTATCTTTTATGTATGTAGTTGGATACTAGGGTGCAGCGTTCATGGGATTTTATTGTTCCAGTAACGTAAGAAATGTCCGATAACATACTGTGAAGCAGTGTTAATGCTGTTAAACTTTTTAAATAAATTCATTGGGCTGGAAAAAGAATCCGTTTTGTAGATTTTATATATTTTTATTAATTGTTTTTTTTTTTTTTTTTATCTTTTGAAAACACGAATGACTTTATACTGGAAAAAATTTCAGTAAAGGAACAGACATATTATTCTGAATTGATTGTCATAATCGTTTTCTTACCCCCTCTTTGTTAACTGTAATGCAATAAGGTTTTGCCAATAACAATTATTCATAATTTTTATCTATTCACACAATTATTTATTCTACTCCTTCAAACACAACGTGTCGTATTGAAAGAAACCCTTAGAAATGTACAGTTTGTGCTTCAAAAGGATTTTAAAAGTAAGCATGTACGATACCTTTACCTAATGTGTAGTGTAGGTAGGTTAGGAATAAAGATGAACCCGCCTTTGTCGATTATCATTTTACGAAAATACTTAATTCCGTACCATATACAAAAAACGAATTTCATGGAAATAACTGGTAAGAGCCATAAATCAGTTTTGCATAGAGAAGTCATTTTATTCTTGGCATACAAATAAACTTAAATATTCACTTGGAATTGTGAGGGGTAGGTGTAACCGTATGATGTATAATCAACCTTTAGCATTTCCTTGTAGAAAGGTAGGTATATGGTATATGTATTTGCCTTACTGCCGAGCATATTTAAAATTCGAAAGACCCGCTAAATGTCACTTAAATTATTCAAGAAAACACTGCTTTTTACAAAGTCAGCATACGTGTTCGTGTAGGTAAAATACTCCTAAGCAAAAAAAAAAACTGCTTCTGGTTTTTTTTTACGCCTTTACTATTGTATTGAGGGTTGCAATCTAAAGAAAACACATGCTTGTTGTATACAACAAATGAAATGTTGCATTGGGAAGACAAAAAAAAATATTTAAAAGGAATGATGAAGGATGCTTGAAACAGAGTCAACCTGCAATAGATATTTTGATGTTTTTTCCTTTTACAAAAAAATGGTCCATTCCATCTCCTCCCCTGTGATTTCATGTGAGAAGTCAAAAAAGGGATACGGGTTAATCCCTAGGGATTCTGTTTTTTATTATAATATGCAAAAATAACCGTAAATGCACAGAAAGTATATACCTACGAAGTACGAGGATAAGTAAAATTAATGACTGTATTTAGGATGACAGGTTCCATCCAACGTTCGACTTAAAAGTAAACATAACGTGTTTTGAGCCCCACTGTGGTTTCTGAACTTATAGAGCAACTCTGGATAATCCACAGTAGCTACTATTTTTTTCATAAAAAAATTGTAGTGATTTAAAGGACTTTTTTTCTTGTAAAATCTATTCCGGGGCTTGAGTAAATGAAAACGGCGCAATGCACAACTAATGTTGTACCGCCTTGCCGGTAGTACGTTTACCTGTTAAGATTTGAGGTAACACTACGTCTATAACGCTTCAACATACGTTCAAACATAAATGTCATCCACTACACAAAAAGAACTGGTTGGTACAATAATTGAAGAGTGTCGTACTTGGAACTTCCCTCCATTCCTATGTGTCTGAAGTATAGAATATAAATTGTATTGTATAAAAATTAATCTTGTTACCAACACAATTGTTTCGTAACTGGTAGGTATATACTATTCCGGTACAAATATACAAACTTGATGCTGGTTTCCTTTGGTCAAAAAACACCACAGGGATAACAAGTCCTTTTTGGTTGAATTGAATTTCCTATACTCTATCGTCAAAATATACAGCTTACCACCGTCAACTCAAGCGCTGTCAAAGTGCATCCGACGAGCATCCGACGATGGCGATAATGTACCTATATAGATCATGAAATATCTGAAGAATCCGCAAATTTTTATTTTATTTTTCGCTCCGGAAAACGAAATTTTAGTACTTGAACTAAATACTCTCTTAACCTTTCTTAACATCGAAATATAGTTTGTCTCCTATATGTGAACTGTCATTATTTTCGCACATGACAAGCAGCGACGTTTTTTTTGTACGTACATGCATGTTAGGAAAAACATGGTTGAAGTAATTATGGGGGGATGGGCAAAAGCGGTGGACAGAAGATCCTCCGCTGTCTTCAAATGTTAAGACTCATTTATTCACTATTGATCAACTCGCTGATAAATACAAAGAAGGCCAATTTCGGTTGATTTCAAATCCAATATTGAACGGCTTGTGTCAGTTACTCAATAAGAAAGGTTTGCAGCAAGGGGGTATACCTGCTGGTATTGTCTAGGTCGAATCATTGAGTAACCATGGCCTTACCATATTGTGATGAGCTCTGATATGGCGCATCAAACTTTCTCTATGGGTACGTTCAACGCATTACGTTTTACATCTGAATTTTCAGATTTCTAAATTTTTAGAGCTTCTGATTGGCCACGTGCCATAAAAAGTTAGATGACTTTGAGAGGCTTTTAGTTACGTTTGATTACGTTTCATCTGAATTTTCAGCCAAAAATTCTTATCTGAAAATTCAGAATAAAGTGATAGTGGTGGGGGAAATGTTGAAGTACTATACATAGAAGTTGAACTTTATGATTTTCGCTGTGGTTAGTGGTTGATTTGGGGTGATTAATTTTCATCACGAACAAATTAATACTTTTTACATAAAAGAATTTATCGTTTATTGATAAGTGAGTTGCTAAATCAAAAGATAAACTATTCTAAGAAAATTTTTTCCAGAATTCTACATCGCAATATTGTGGAATTATTTTTTCATTAAACTTCACATAGTCTTGCTGTAAATTGTTGCTGATTTAGAATATAGTTAAAGTTCTATTTTATTTCTTTTTTGTGTAAATCCTTTAAGTAAATGCTAGCATTTGACAACACAACTTTGGTCTGAAAATTCAGATTTTTTGTGCGTTTAACAGCATAAATTCAGATCTGAATTTTCAGATTTGTGATTGAAAGTGCCTTATAGCTACTCTTGGAACTATAACATGTCAAAACTCAAAATCAAAAAAAAAAAAAATAAATAAACCACAATTCTGGTGTACCTTGAGGGTAGTCACCTTGGTCCACTGTTGTTTGTTTTATTTATTAATGATCTCCCCTAAGTTTTAAAAAACTCGATGGCTTTGATTTACGCCGATGACGTGAAAATATTTCAAACAGTAGACTCCTTAACGGATTGCGAACTGCTGCAAAATGATTTGCAAAGGTTTTGGGAATGGTGCAATACTAATCGTTTGTTATTAAATATTGACAAGTGTAAAACGATGTGTTTTACACGCAAACATAATTTATTTAATTATAAGTATTTGTTTAATTCGTCAAATTTGGAAAAATTGTCTAGCTTTACAGACCTTGGAATCATTTTAGATTCAAAATTATCCTTTAATGATCATTATAATTATATTGCAAAAAAAGCTAATAAATCACTTGGTTTTATAAAACGATTCGGTCGTGAGTTCCGGGATCCTTATGTTATTAAAACTCTACATGTATCATTTGTCAGATCAGTTCTTGAAAACGGTTATATAATTTGGGCCCCATACTACTCGGTTCATATGAATAGAATAGAAAGTGTTCAAAGAAGGTTCATGAGATTTACTCTACGTTTTCTCCTATGGTCGGACAGAATTAGTTTGCCTCCGTACTCTAATAGACTTTAATTTAATAAAAATAACTTCCTTGTCAACTCTGTTAATGACAATATCAAATCTGATAAATTTAAAAATAGTTTTTTTGCACAGTATTAATACTTAAGTTTTGTTTGTAAATCCTTTATTTTTAAGCAAATAATGTAATGTAACGTTAGCATTTAACGTATTAAAATAAATAAATAATAAAAAAGTTTAACATTCTGTGGGATGTCACTGCCAGTGTTGGGAAGTCACACATTAGGAGTGACCTCTTCACCATCAAAGAAGAAAGCAAGTAAACGGAAGCGCCATACTGATCCAATTCCGGTATTGAGAAAGCAAGGTGGCCTGGATCGTCCACTAGCAGTGCTGGATTAGCCATAGAGGCCATCGGGGCCATGGCCCAGAGCGGCTAGTTTTTTGGGGGCGGCAAATTTTGAAGATTCTAAGAAAAAAATAAACATGAAATAATATAATGTTCTCATCAAAATCTTTAATTTAATAATCGACAAACCTTCAAATTTACGTCAAAATTTTTCCATAAGGATCGGATACCCACACAAATCAATTTTTTTTAAGTTCATCACTTCATGTTCGTTATCGTGCACTAGTAAACGCACGACGGAAAAACTCGAATTATTTTTTTCTACCAGATACACACAAGACACAACACAACTTGATCAAGTGAAATTTAAAATTAGTTTAATTACTTTCGAGTAAAAAAAAAAAAATAGACAATGTTCAAACTAGTAGATACTTCACACCGACCATAACTGGTAAAACAAAAATTGAACGTTTTAAACGGCAAACAAATTTGGGCCCAGGGTGGCAAAATAGCTTTATCCGCCCCTGTCCACTAGGGAATGGACTAAGTTGTTCGCTTCGAAGTGGTACCTCCGGTTCCTTGCTGAGGGAATGTCCCTGCAGGGAGACAATGAAGGAAGACGAGAGGAATACCGACCAAAACCATGCAGAGGCTGTAGTGAAGGCAGATCACCAACTTGTCAGTGTTGGGAATTTATTTTGATGGCCAAATTATAATACGCATACCAAATGGAATTCCTAATCAAAAAATTAAATAAGACAAAGAATTGAACTATGAACTGTCAATCGAATTGAGCATTTCCGCTGACTTTCATAACTGACAGCAAATAAAGTGCTGTCACCGAACCGAGTAGCTCAGATTGGGGTGGGTTCAACGAGAATAAACCTATATTTAATTTATAGAACTCGATTAATAAAATTTAATTCAAATTGAAAAATTAAAAAAAATTAATTAAATGTAATTAGGTACAGGTACTTTACTTACCATCACCTTTTGAAAAACTTAAAAAGAAATATTTAAACGGAAATAAAAATTTCAATATTTATTTAAATAAATGTATCTGGCAAAGCCAGAAGTTTTTCAACAACAAAGAAAAAAATATGCACGACTGGGTCGCACGAAATAAAAATTTCAATATTTATTTAAATAAATTTATCTGGCAAAGCCAGAAGTTTTTCAACAACAAAGAAAAAAATATGCACGACTGGGTCGCACGAACTTGCTCTTATGCGCGATCACATTGTGGTTCTATATAGTCAGAAATAAATTAGCTATGGGGGTCTATATTTTATCCATTTGATAAATCTTAGTTTAGTTGCAGGTGGTGTTACGTGAGTATAACAAATTAACAATATAACCTAGTGTTGCAAATATGCAATATGCATAAAAGGAAATTATATTATAAACTGGTAAATTGTTTTAAATCAACAAAATTAGAAAGAAATTGATTAAAATACTTTGAATCTGTTTTAACCCAACGCGATGTACACCATCCAATTTCTTATATAGATCTTAATTTATGAGAACAATTTTTTTTAAATTGTAGGAGCGGTTTTAAAAATAATTAATTTTTTTATATATATAATTTCGTTAACATTTTTGAGAAAAAAAATTGGTAAGCCAATTTTAAGTAGTTGTTAATATTGAGTTAAAAATTGAACTTTACAAAAAAATCTGCTACCCGTTTTCGAAATATCGAATTTTCAAAAAATTATTTTGAATTTTTTTCAAAAATCCAAAAATTTAGAAAATTTTGCTACGCACTTTTATATTTGTTACAAGCTTCTGTATAAAAAATCTAATTTTATTCGGTTGATAAGATATTGAGATAGTCGAAAATCAATGAAACCGTTCTATGAGAGGTACTGTTAATAAACGTAAAATATAAACATTTAAAATTTTAAATCGTAGATCGTGCTAATTTTAACACACAAAAAAACTTTTATCAAAATCGTAATAGTTGTTTTTGAGAAAAAAATATTTTTCTTAACGGATTTTAAACATTTGTATGGGAGGCACCGTAATTTTTGGGTATTAGAATAATTTTTGTCAAAAATCTTCTAGATAAAGTAAAAAAACTGTTATTTACCAAGTTTAATAAAAATCGACAGAGTCGTTTTTGAAATATTGAATTTTCAAAAACAAAAGTTAAAACTTTTTTTAAAAATCTAAAGAAATATTTTTTTTTGAAAATTTTGGTACACAATATTATTAAGAATGTATCAATAATTCTTCATAAAAAATTGATCAGAATCGAGAAAAGCGAAAATCAAAAACAATGGTTCTTTGGGAGGTACCATTAATAACCATTTTTCCGAACCATTTTTTTTATTAAACGGAAACATAACTATTTTATTGAGTTCTTAAAAACAAATTAGGTAGCGCTGGATTTGAGAAAAATAAGTTTTTCCTTTTTGGTCAAGAAATTTTGTATGACAGCTACTGTTAATTTTGGTCCTAAAAAAAAGAGAAAAAAACGGGTGGGGGGGATTTTCCAAAAAAACGCTAGGTACCAAGTTTAAAGAAAATCGACCCATCCGTTTAGGCTGTAGTCGAACCGACAGACAGACAGACGGAAGTTTTTGCGAAACCCACTTTTTTCGTCTTCGCTTTCATCGTAATGTCAAGTTTGATCAAAATCTCGAGTTCGATTTTTTGTACGAATACATAACTTGCCATATAGTACCTAGATATATTCGCAAGTAAAAATAACAAATGACTTTTAAATAAGGATATAATATTTAACAAATATTAGAAGGAAGAAATAAAAAAAAAATACAAAAAATGGTCGTGAGTCCCACAATTTCGGGATAACAAAAGAAACGAAACGAAGGCCTACAATGGTTTTAATTTTGCCATTTTTCTGGCTACAAAAACCAGATGGGTGAGATGCTTGTATTTAACAATACAAGAAGAAGTTTTTATTTTTCACTGCCTTAGTTATCGTACTCTCCCTAAAATTGATGAAAATCAGTTCAAAGCGCAAATAAAAAAAAAAGGGGGGGAGGTGCTATTAATACAAATTTTTTCGGATAACAAATTCATAATAAATAATTTTTTGCGTCCTGTACCTATTAATTTTAATTGATTAAAAAATAAATAAAAATTGCTTTATATATTATAGTCTGGGAGGCAACCGGAAGATCTTTCCTACAAACATTAGCAAAACCGCTGATGGCTGGTCGGACAAGCTTTTTCAGAAAATGCATTTTCCGGTTGAATTTTGGGCTAAGTTTACCTATCCCGAATTATTACGAGCTCATTGGTCGGACATAGTTTTATTGTTTAGTTTATGACAACCTCGCTCACCCAAGCCGAAACAAGAATTATTAAATAACCTGTTGTTCATAGTTATCAGCTAAATATAAGGAGTAGAAAAGGGCGAGCTTATCTATAGGTAGTTTAAAATGACCAATCTGTAATTTTTTTTAAAGCATTTGAAATTAAAATATCATGGAATATATCGAAAATAAACTAAATCTCAAATTTTCGGGACTGAAAAACATGTGGAAGGGCCGGCACTTTAAAAAAAAGCCTTTACACGATTTTCTCGTCTTCAATTAACCAAATTCCATTTAATTTATCTATTAAAAATTCGAGGTTGTAATCAAAACCAACTCAACCATGATCGAGATGTCCGAAAAAAATGGGTTACGTCATGCCGTCCGTCGAACTGTGCGTCTATGCGTCTGTGCGTCCACTGTAATTTAAGCCTAACGGGTGGACCGATTTGCAATAAATTTGGTACAAAGCATTTTTATAGAACAGTTAGCTGCCACACAAAAATTTAATTTTTTTTTCAAATATTCTAAAAAAGCGCTATAACAACTTGGATTAAACTGCGTACCTACCTGAAATGACCATATAGTCATTTTAAGAAAACAGCGTTTAAGATTTATTGGGGAAAAATTCAAATTACGGAAATAGGCGTTGCTCGTTTTTTAACAAAATGGTCTTATTTCGGTTATTCACGTATATCTTGTCCATGGTTAGACCGATTTTGTTGTTGTTTTGCAATCGGGTGTTTCTTAATAGTTCAAACAATATTGCATTTTAAAATTTTGAAAAAAATCCATTTTTTTGTTACTTTTGACTTTTTTACATTTTCTCGTTAAGATATAGGTGTCATAATAATTATTTGGTCTGTTTTTGTACTCACTTGTTCGCTTTACATAAAAGTGCACAAGAAAACGCCATTTATAACTGTTTTTATACGCCCTTAGTTCATAAGCGGAATTATTGTTGTACCTATTTTACATGGAAATAATTTTTTAAACACACTTTTTATTGAACCATTAACATTTATCTTCACGATGTGTCTGCCTTACAGTTGTTAGCTACAAGAGCAAGTTCTTGCGATCAAGTCGTGCATATTTTTTTATTTGGATTTGTAAGAACAAATATTCTCTAAATCTTCTAACGACAAAAGATTGCTAAAAAGTCAGTTCTTGTATTGACTTTTTAACAATCAATTTGAAGTCTTGCTCCTAGGTATATATTTAGAATACATGGTATGATATTTCGCAAGTTTTTATCATATCCCACTTATGCATATTGTCACCGAGTGACGTAGTTTTGACTTCGGAATTCTTCCTATCGACTGTATTACTATACTCTGTCCAACAAAAATTGGCAGTGTAGGCAAGATAGGACGTTTATCTCTCATTCTGGCTTCAGTGGATTGCATAAATTCTGTCCTTAATTAAAGCTTTCACAGGGTTGCCGTAGTGTACACGATAACACTCATTATTAAAAGCTTTTTTTTAAAGCTCGAAAATCAAAAGCACCTTAACAGAAACTCAAGGAAAAAAAGCTAAACGAATTACCAAATGGACAAGGGTATCTCTGAATGTACATCAAGCAGCAGCCAATCCCCATTGGCCAAAGCAATTCAGTGCACAGGTACACTCAGATGTGCGTTGAATAGGACGTTGGGTTTGTGTCCGATGCTATTGGAAATTCACGAGCGGGCAAACACTTTTTGTGGAGGAGTTATTTCAATTTAATATGGTGCAAAAATATGGCACGCTACTGATTTTTAAAAAGCTTTTCCATAAGACGTGTACTGCCTATTTTTGTTGGACAGAGTATACATTACTACTATTCAAGAAAATTAGCCTTTCAAGTAATTTGTTTTCTGAGGCTCATCCCTGGGCAAGCAATAGTTGCAAACGGTTAGATTACTTTATTATATCAAATAAATAAATAAATAAAATAAAAGGTCGTTTTAATGTACATTTTTCCGTAGTATTGCCAGTTTGGCAAATTATGTTCCGTTTACAAACGAAGTTATTCAACATCGCAAAATTATACCTGCAAGAGACCACCAGGACTTTTGCTAATCACCTTAAGTTTCTAGGAGAACGAGGAAGGGGAAGTCACACCTTAGATCCTTAGGTGGCGCGCACAAGTGGATAACGACCTCAACTAACTTGATATGGCTGAAAGGGCTTGTTGGTTAAACTGTAGTTCATCCTGGACTGTGAGTGCCATCTGAATTTATTGAGTAATTAAGTTACAAAAGAAATTATTATAAAGTTTTTATAATTCAAATTCTATTCTAGCAATAGTATTTAATTGGACTTTTAACAGCATTTAGTCCACAAACAAAATTTTAAAATATTTGAATTTTTTTTTTGTTAGTAAATTCCATAAACTCTGAACGAAAATTTCAGGGAATAAGTGCCGTTAGCTTCTAACATTATAGAAATTTTTCTTTCTTTAATTCCTCCTGATAAAATATAGGATTTTCCTTCTTTCGAAGTTTGTTCTACATCGATTTCCACATAAGTTATGAGAGCTCCATTTCCGTAGTATGGATAATTCAAATGTAGATGATAGTTTTGTGGCGAACTAGATGATCTCCAACCTGAACCTTGGTCTACTAATTTATCATCTAATGAAAAAAAGGTTCTATTGGACATTCATCTCTCAAAATAAAAAGATAATCTTACTCAAATGATCCCGGGCACCGAAAGTGTAATGAAGAGTTTCTCTGTCGTTAAGGCTTCGGCTAAGTGGGATCAATCCTGATTCCTTCAGAAAATCTTCAAAATTCGAAGGATCGAGGATGGTTATTTCAATAGCGGTTGTATTACTAAGAGAAGGAAATGCAATTGTTGTCGAAACAACAAATGTAAGACCAAGAAAAACACTCAGCAGAAGTGGGGATAACATTTTGATTAACTTAAAACAATTTGATTTAGTACTATTTATATGAATTTTGTACCAGAAAGTATGTGTGTCCATATATGTTTGTAAGTTAATAAACAAACTTACGATAAGAAAAACACATATTAATAAAGTTGTTATAGAATGTAAAACGTTAAGTACATAAACAAGTTATTCGAATTTAAGTGTTTACGTCTTTATGTCAATAACTCAACTTGCAATTAGGCTGGAAAATATAATGCATTGGCATTCATGTAATCTCTTGAAATATTCAATGACAAACTGATAATACAGAATTCATGAGCGGGAGTAGTATGTGTGTTATTAAAAAACCAAGATCTCTGATAGTAAAATAAATTATTGCAAATTCACAGTTGTGTTGACTTTATCAGAAGTTTCTGTTATTTCGAGGGAAATTGATATTTCGATTTCGAAAAGTTGCATCTTCGACAATACCCATTCGATAATTCAAACAAATTTTGAACGTATATCATCTGAGTACTTACATACCTTTGTATTTTACAATACGTAAGAACTAAACGTATTTACTTACGTCGTTAGCAGGGCGAAAAGAAGGGAACCTTAGGTTAGGTAGAAGGGCTGACAGTTGATCTTGTTACCGTCACACTTAGATCTATGTAGATCCGTTGTGATACCCTAGGAAGTTGTATCCCACTTAATGTAAAAACCTATGTGTTCTGTTAGCAATCAAGCCAATTAGAGGCATTGACGAAGTTCAGAAGACTGTTCGCCGAAGTTCTAGAAAGATCCTCTAAATCATCAAAGAAATGATTACCTAAGTGTTTCTTTCTTAAGTGACAGAGTGCTGGGCAGTGACAAAGGAAGTGTAAGGTGTCCTCATGTGCTTCTTCATCGCTGCAGCCTCTGCAAAGGTCGTCAGTACTGAGCCTCATTTTCTTTCTGTGGTATCCCAGTAGGTTGTGTCCGGTGATTATGCTGACAAGGGAACGAAGATGTTTTTTGTTCATTTGCATAATTTTGTCTGTCCTCTGCTTATTGAAATTGGGCCACAGTTTTCTAGTTGTGGCGCATGTTTCAAGCAGGTTCCATCTTTCATTGTTTTTTTCTGATATTTTGTTACCAATATCCTGTTTGATGTTACAGTTCGGTACTTTAATATGTCGTTCGGCTTGACTTGAATCAAGTGACGATCCCGTTCTCGCCAGTTCATCAGCTCTTTCGTTTCCTTGTACATTGCTGTGACCAGGAACCCAGCAGAGTCTAATGTTATGCTGCATGCCAAGAACCCTAAGCTCTTCGCGACAGCAATTTACAAGCTTCGAATGTATTTCGGTGGCGGAAATTGCTTTAATTGCTGCTTGGCTATCAATAAAGAGGGTGATGTCAGCTCGTGGTATCGCCATCATTGATATTTGCGTAGCTGCTTTGGTCACTGCCAAGACCTCAGCTTGGAAGACGCTGCAAAAGTCTGGAAGTCTGAAGGAGCTAGCTAGTCCCAGAGTTTCCGAGAAAATTCCTGCACCAACTCCAGTGTCCATCTTAGAACCATCAGTGAAGACGGTTATCGTAGATTCGTTACTGAGAGGTTGGTTGTTTTTCCACTCCTCTCTATTAGGAAAAGAGGTAGTGAATGGTCTGTCGAAGTTTAAATGGGGTGTTATGTAGTCTGTGCAAACATTAATTCCCACATATCTCTGAAGAATCTGAGTATGACCCGTTGTGCTTTGCTTCCAGCAGTTAGTCTGGCTTAGTCGCAAGGCACTGTATGCTGCTGATTCTTGCACGAATAGATCTAAGGGTTTCAGGTTGAGTATCGCTTCCAGCCCCGCTGTGGGGGTGGTTTTCAACGCCTCTGTAATACCTACGCATGCTAATCTTTGAACTTTTGTTAAGATTTTCAGGTTTGTTGTTTTCTCTGTCGCGTTCCACCAAACTAGATTACCGTAGGTTAGTATCGGTCTAACTATTGCCGTGTACATCCACCTGATAATTTTTGGGTTTGGTCCCCAGGATTTTCAGAAAATCCTGTTGCAGGAATAGAATGCGACCATAGCTTTCTTTGCTCTTTCTTTGGTGTTGAGACACCAGTTCAGTTTCTTATCAAGGATCACACCAAGGTATCTGGCCTGATCTGAGATTTTGAGTGGTGTCCCTTCTATTGATGGTAGTCTAAACATTGGTATTTTCCTTCTGTTAATGAAGAGAACCAATTCTGTTTTCAATGGATTAACCATTAGACCACATTTCTGTGTCCAGTTGTTGACCTTTGACAGGGCAAACTCGATCTGTTCACTTATAGTGGATGGGAATTTTCCTGTCGCAAGTAGTGCTAGGTCGTCCGCATAGGCTACTACTTTGACTCCACTATATTTTAATTTTACAAGAATTTCGTTCATAACTAGTATACAAAGAAGTGGAGAGAGTACCCCTCCCTGGGGTGTTCCTCTAGATGTGGATACTTTTAAACGTGATTCTCCAAGTTCTGTGTTTATATGCCTGTTTCTTAACATGCACATAGTCCAATTTATAATTGAACTTTCTATATTCAGCTCTACAAGGGTTCTCTTAACTGCATCACTTTCCACATTATTGAATGCTCCTTCAATATCCAGAAAGGCAGCGAGAGTGTATTCCTTGTCTTTGAGAGTTTTTTCAATTGTATTAACAACACAGTGAAGTGCTGTTTCTACGCTTTTGCCTTTTGTATAGGCATGCTGCATTGGAGAAATTACCTCCGGGTTCAGTGTGCTGCGAATATAGATGTCCAACAGTCTTTCGAAGGTTTTAAGAGTAAACGACGTGAGACTGATTGGTCTATAGTCTTTAGCTTCCGTGTGACTAGGTTTACCAGCCTTCGGGATGAAAACAACCTTGACTTCACGCCATACTTTAGGTACATATCCCCATCTGAGGCTGCTTGAGAATATGTTTTTTAGGTGCGGAGTAATGAGGTTTTCACTTTTTTGTAACATCATTGGAAAGATGCCATCTAGTCCCGGGGATTTATAAGGGGAGAAAGAGTTTATTGCCCATTTAATCTTGTCTTCCGTTACAATATCCGACGGTGCTCTGTGCTCTGTATGGATCTCACTCACCTGGTTATAGCTCGGGTTAGAGTTACACCCGGGAAAATGAGCATTAACTAAGAGTTTAAGAGTTTCACTGCATGATTCTGTCCAACGACCATTTGGTTCTTTTAGCAAACCCAAGGTAGTTGGCTCTTTAGAGAGAATTTTCCTTAGTCTAGCTGATTCATTGGTGCCTTCTACTTCATCGCAGAAGGTTCTCCACGAGCTTCGTTTGGCTCGCTGTGTTTCAGCTTTGAATTTTCTTTGACTGGATTTGTAGTTCTCCCAGTCTATGTCTAATCTAGTGTGTTTGGCGATATTGAAAAGTCGCCTAGTTTCTTTCCTAATATCGCCCAGTTCTTTTGTCCACCAAGGTGGTTTTTTGTTGCCTTTACTACCTGATTTTAAAGGACATCCTTTGACAAAAGCATTGCTGAGTATTTCTGTGAATTTCTCGGCAGCTTTGTCTAAGTTATCAGGATTATCAATTTCATTGGTATTAAGCAATGTGATTCTATTCTCTACTTCCCCATTAAAAATATACCAGTTAGTTTTCCTAAAATTTCTAAAAGGTTTTTGAGAATTTGTTGTGTTAAGTATAAAGAATTCAATTAACCTATGATCGAAAAAAGATTCTTCCTTAAGTACTTTCCACTGTTCTATTGAGACGGTATTCGAGTTGCTCACAAGGGTGATATCGAGTACTTCCTCGCGGTTCTTAGTCACAAATGTTGGTTCATTACCTCTATTCGCTGCTAGTATGTTATTTCCTATGATAAATTCAAAAAGAGACTCACCTCGATCGTTGATGTCGGTGCTCCCCCATTGAGTATGATGTGCATTAGAATCACATCCTATCACAAGGTCCCATTTCTCCACAGCTGCGCGTTCAACAAGTTGGGACGTGATATTTGCAGGTGGTCCCTCCGTTCCATCGTAAGGCATATAGCATGATGCCAAGATAAGCGGTGGAAGCCCATCGCGCTCCAACTTTATCGCAGTTTGGTCTAGGTTACTGTATGTAGATAAAAGAAAGAGATTAATCTGTTTTCTAGCTACAATACATGCTCTATGATTACTAATTGTACCTGCAAAAGAGGATTTAAACAAAGTAAGTCCCTTTGAGTGGAGCCCCCTAATTTTGCCGCCTGATACCCAGGGTTCTTGAACTAGGGCAATGTCTATTTGTCTACTCTCCATGAGGTAGACCAGGTTCGAACATGTTTGCCTCATAAAAATCAGTTGAAGGGAACCTTAGATTGATCTCTGGGGTGAAATATGAGAAGAAAACTGTATGTGACCCTCACCCATTGCAGCTTGATTAAGACCTTAGCCCCAAAAATAATACAAAGCGGAGATGGTAATTCTCCTTTCATCTGCGGTGAGGGGAGAGCAGGTTATGTTAGATTTGAACTCACGGTCGATGTAAAATTAATTTAAATTGAACTACCTCTCTCCAAGCCTTTATAGGCGGGCCGTTGGCATTTAATTCCGCAGCTAAAGCAACCTACATTTTGTTGACCGATTGTTTGCCTTGGTATGTAATTGGCTTATGTATAGCCTTTGGCTAAATATTCATCGTCCTCCTCATAATTAATCGAAATTGACATTTGTTTCGGGGTTACTGACCTTAGATTATTCAGTGGAAAACAAAATGCATTTATATAGGTAAATGTAGGTATATTTTCAGATCCCTTATTTTAAAAACAGGCAACAAAATCAAAGGAAGACGCCACGACGGCCAAATTCCTAAACGCAAGATTTGCAAAGCAAAACACATGCAAAGCAAATGCAAGAAGCAAGTTGAAATGCCTAAAGTATATGTCTGCAATTCATGCATATGACGTTTCGGAACGGACATCTACTATATTTGTTGCTTGTTGCTGGAATAAATAATGGACTACCAAACTTAAATTATTTTAATAAAGACCTTAGTGAATTGTTGCACCACAACACAAATTTAAAAAAAAAATAATGCAAATATAAAACAAAAAACTTGTTTATGAATTTTAGTTCAAAATACATAAAGTTCTTGGTTTTACGCTTGATCTTTGCATTTACCTGAGTAAAAAACCTCCTCATGCGCCAATCGAATTGTTAACAACAATTTCACCTCCTGATGTGTCCAGTTTTTAAAAATTTTACTAACTTTTCTTCATTTTGTTCACCCATTTGCTTCAAAAAACAAATAAAGTAAATTTAACACGCCAGAGCCAAACAAATTCAAATGCAAGTGAAGTGCGCAACATATTTTTTACATCTGCACAAATGCGTTAAAATTTGCGCAAGAAAAAAAATCCACTGCGTTTTGGGACAATCTGCTTTACAGGGATTTTTATGTTTGCATTTAGGAACTGTTTGCTTAGCATAATTTGCGCAAGTTTTGCATTTAGGAATTTGCCCGAATATGAAAAATCTGAAAATTTAGTGAGATAGCAAATTAGCAATCGAAAAAAATATTTTCGATGGAAATTTTTTGAAAGTGAAGGAGGAGCAAACTCAGCAACGTTTTGAAGAGTCTGAGACGAAAAAAAAGAACTCGCTAAGAAAAAAGTTGACTAATGGAAAATCTCATTTCGCGCTTCTCATTTCGTGGCTTTACAGACAAAACAAATAGGATTTTTTGAAGGTTGTAATTTTGTAGGTTTCGATACATTGATGGAAAGATGGCGTCTTCAGAATCACGGGTGTTCCATTTTTAGGTCGCTTTGATACGTGGTGTTAATTGTGAGTTCAGTTTTTGTTTGTCATCTTTTCACGCATTATTTGCAATTTTTTGATCGATATAATTAAATTACAGGAAATAAAATTCAGTTTAGCTCCGTACAAAACTAATATACTTCAATTACTTCAGAAGAATTCAAACAAGTCTCTATATATATTTACAACCAATCAACAACAAGGTTACTAAAATGCAAAACACATGCAACACACAGATAAAATTAAAAAACAATTAGTCGTGTTTTTTGAAAGAGTGAATAGGCAGCTCAGCAGATTTTTACACACAAACAACAAAATTAAGAGTGAATATAATTTTGGTCAGTAATCAGAGTGAACATAGAGTGGATAAAAATTGTTGAAATGTTGAGATGTTTAGGTGGCGCTTGATTCGGTTGGAGGAAAATATTCGTCCCCGAATGGTTGGTAGCCATATTTTTTGACTTAAAATGGGATGTGTTCTTAAATGCATCCCGGGTAAAAAAGTCGGCTCCATACTTTTTTCTCAGACGTGCGTTAAGGCATTTCATTTAGAAATAAAAATTACCCTTTTCAAAAAAATAAAATCTCAAAATTTTACGAATTTTTCGAATTTTTCAGAGGTTTTTTAATCCATCGTCATCGTAGCCATCCTTCAATGGAATTTGACAGTTTATTACTTGATAGTCTACATTAACCACGAATGGTTTCGGAATTACTGGCCTTGTTTTGAAAAGAAGAATCAATCCGTCTGAATTCAATTTGAACCATAAGCGTTGGCACATATGGAATTGATTGTTCACTGGACATTTATTATGCCCCGTGTAAGCCAAATGCAAAAAGGTACCTTCGAACGCGCCCGAACACATTTCAAAACATAAAACGAATGTTGGTTTCATGTGTATATCAATTTTCATCAGTAAATTGGTGAGTGTAGAAGTGGCAATAACACCTATAATTGAAAAGTTTATTTTTAGGTGCATAGAGTATATGTTGTTACCCCTTTTGTTTCGTTATCCATCATATAAATTATCATTGTCACTGATTATTGTTTGTGAAAGATAAGAAATTTATTTTGACATAGAATGTCATTAAATTTGTCACGATTACCAACATTGAAATTACAAAAGAAAAGTAAATATAAAAGTGACTATTATGGTTTTATTTATAATGCAGTACTGTGCTGTCTATATTTTTCACCAAGACACGGCTAATATGATCAAAAATGATCAAAAAATTACGCTGGAAGGTAATCTTAAAATATAAGACAGTTACAACTTTATAACTCAAAAACGACTGGACCGGTTTTAATGATCTTTGATTTTTTAGATTCTTCTCCTCCCCGAATAGCAGAACAACTATTTGAAAAATACTCTTTGCAGGGTGCAATGGGGTAAAATGAAAAAGACGTATCCGATTAAAAAAATTCTACCTGCGTCTGAAAGGTTGTTCTTAGGAAATAGCTTCAAGGGTATTTTTTTATTTTCAATATGTAGGGTGAAATGAGGTACAACTAAAAAAAAAGTACGATTTAAATTGTAAAAACAAATTATGATGTAACGATTATAAATTATGTTTAAATCTCTTCGGAGAACGCAGGATTTTTGTAAAAATCTGTGTAATTTGAAGACGCTATCTCGGGCAGGTATTAGTTATTTTTAAATGAAAAGAAAGAATGAAGGTTGGCCAGGTTAAAAATTATAAATTTTAACCAACAAACAAATGATCTATAAGCAAAGAACACTTAAACATACGCCCGAGTGAACAATCAAACCAAGCAAAATAATATCGAATAAAATTAAATAAATCAAATCAAATAAAAATGAAAATGAGAATGAAAAAGAGAATGAAAATGAGAATGAAAATGAGAATGAAATTGAGAATCAAAATGAGAATCAAAATGAAAATGAGAATGAAAATGAGAATGAAAATGCAAATGAAAATGATAATGAAAATTAGAATGAGAATGAAAATGAATATGAGAATGAAAATGAGAATGAAAATGAGAATGAAAATTAGAATGAAAATGAGAATGAAAATGAAAATGAAAATGCGAATGAAAATGGGAATGAAAATTAGAATGAAAATGAAAATGAGAATGAAGTAAAATGAAAATGAGAATGAAAATAAAAAAAGAGAATAAAAATGAGAATGAAAATGAAAATGAAAATGAAAATGAGAATTAGAATTAGAATTAGAATGAGAATGAAAATGAGAATGAAAATCAGAATGAAAATTAGAAAAAAAATGAGAATGAAAATGAGTATGAGAATGAAAATGAGAATGAAAATGAAAATGAAAGTGAAAATGAGAATGAAAATGAGAATAAAAATAAAAATGAGAATGAGAATGAAAATCAGAATTAAAATGAGAATGAAAATGCGATTCAAAATGAGAATGAAAATGAGAATGAGGATGAGAATGAGAATGAGAATGAAAATGAGAATCAAAATGAGAATGAGAATGGAAATGAGAATAAAAATGAGAATGAAAATGAGATGAAAATGAGAATGAGAATTAAAAAATTGAAAATGAGGAAATGGCCTAAGGGATATTCTTTTTCAAAATTTGAATATTTGTAGGGTGAAATGAGGTAAAAACAAAAAATTGTCCGATTTAAGAAATACTTTTTTTTTGTTTAAAAGCTTTTTTTTTGAAGTGGCTTTAGGGACATTCTTTTTAAAAATGATGTTTTTTGTAGGGTAAAATAGTAAAAGACCGATGAAAGATATTTTTTTCGTTTGAAAGGTTGTTTTAAGAGGATGGTCTTAGGAATATTTTTTTTAGTTTGGTATTTATAGGGTAAAACCAAAAGTTGTATCCAATTTAAAAAGTTCTGTTTGAAAAGATATTTTAAGAAAATGCTGTTTATAGAGTGAAATGGGATAAAAATATAACAGTGGTTTTCGAATACAAAAATTCTGTCTTTTTTTGGGAAGCGATAGAGATTGGACTAAGAGGATCACATTTTAACAAATTTAGCTTTTCATATTGTAAAATGGGTAAGAATCCAGAAAGTAATATTCGATTACACAAACTTAAAATAAAATATTTTCTTTAGTAATTTTTATGCGAAGCATAGGTTTGGCTACCCGTGCGAAGCTGGGCGGGCCAGCTAGTATTTAATTAAAATATAATTAATGATTAATGAGTATCGAGTATGAAAATAATCAATAATTAAAAATCTATTAAAGAACATCAATTCCACAGAACTCACAAATTTCACATTTGCAGATTAACCAACATTACAATAACATTGTTAATACTTAACTAATTAAAGAAATAAAGTATGAGTATGTTTAAGAAATACAGTACCTACACTTGTATGTGTAACTAAAATTATAATAATTCTAATAATAGTAGTATCTATGATTTATCGATATAAGCAGAAAAAAAGTTATAACTAAAATAAGTCTCATATCAACCTTAAGAAGATTCTAAGGGGGGGGGGTCTTATCCTACCAAAACAAACAAGGAATGCATACGCCCGCTCTTCATAATCAAGAGAAAAACATTCCGAAAACATTTGATCCATAAAATGATCAAATAAAAGAAAACAATAAATACAAAATAAAATAATCGCATAGTCGTAGACTGTACACACATGATAACCAAATATTATTTGTGAAGTACGGAAAAAGGAAAAGCTAGTGTTATCTTGAAAGTAGCTATACACATGATACCCAAGCGTTATCCTGCAGATATACTAAAGGGTGTTTTTTGTAGACGTTTTCAAGAAGAAATAAAACGCATATAATTTAATGTTATGGCCAAGAATTTAGCTTTACTATAAAGAAAAGGGTTTGCCATTATGTTTTAAAAATGATTTCGGGCAAGTCGCCCGAAATTCCAGCCGAGAGGCCCAATTTTCGACAGCTCCAAAAAGATAACATTTGGAAACACAAAATTATACAAATTCACTCATTGTCAGCCCTTTCTAACACTAACTATGTAGGTAAACGTATACTAAGCATTCCAAAAGGAGTTGAAGTGTCAAATCCTTAAACAAACAAAAGGTGTGTTAAAATATGCAAAACTAAATAGGTATGCGTTTTCAACAAACCCTTACAAGGAATATGCAAATCACAACGACGCCCTTTCTATTAAAGAGAATTTTTACTCCGTATATGCTCTTATAGGAAATAATATTTTCCATTATCTACGTACACATTTCCTTTTGATGATCGCAACAAAAAGAAGAGGAAACGTTTCGTTTCGAGATATTATTTAATGCAATCATTTTATTCGATCAAATTAACACGAATGTGTGTAAAATAAATTACCTCATTAATTTCTCATTACGTTACAGGGCACGCTTCGTACTGACCCTAGAACTTCGCCTTTAACTATATAAGGTGTGCGATTAAGACACATAACTAATTAGACCTTATTAAGGGAATTTACACCCTTTTTATCGGTCCCAGGGGTAAAAAAAACACCTTTCGACCATAATATGCTCACCACTCAAGTTGTCCATACAGGCAGAGACATATGACATAAGTTTATTTTTTTAATGGAAAACGAGTTGATATGGAAAACCCAATGAAAATGGATCCCCAATTAGATTCCATTATCACGTGAAACCATGGCCAAGCACTAAGTTATAAGGTGCTAGAAGGAAAGAGCGTCACGTTGAATTTTTTTCACTGGTTTCAAAAATTAAACTTGTAACTAAATTTAACCCGGCCATATCTCGTTTTTGAAAAAAAAAACATAGTAGGTATGGGGTGGGGCAAATGCATGAATCTTTGAGAAGAACATTTTTCAGACTTTGCCAACACCAAGCTAGTATTCAGTTAAAATGTAAGTAAAACCCTTCAAACAAAATGTTTGCACCCCATGTGTGGGATATTCGCAAAAAAAGTATGTAATCTACAAGGTCAAGTAATTGGCCAAAAAAATCAGCTGGTTTGACAAATTGGTTTAAGTTTTTGCGATTTTGAGAATCTTATTTGTGGGATGTTTGCAAAAAAAGGATATCATCTGAAATGACCTAGCATACATTCATAAAAGGTCGCTTTCAGTAATTCTTTTCCACTTTTGAGTAAAACGAAAAAAACTGTTAGAAAATGCTAAAATGATATTGGCTATTGGTTTGAAGGCAAAGTTATAATTTTGTTATAATCTTTACCTATTTCCTTTGGTTTTAAACCTCTAAGGCAGACCTAAAAATTATAAAAAATCATTTAAATTTGGAAAAGACGAGTTTTGAAAATAACGATTGGAATATTTGACTTTTGATTTAACCTTTTTAGGAATAAAGCAGTTTTGAAAGGAAAAAAGAACATTTTTAAAGATTTAATTAATTTTTTCAATTATTTATTATTATATAAAAAAAAACTAAATATATAAAATAATATAAAATATATAAGAAAACTAAAAATAATAACATAAAACCTTCAGTCTTCAAAGAGATCACAAAAATGTATACATTAATTATTAAAAAAAACTTAAAAATAACTTCACAGCATTTAAATAATTTATAAAAAAGAAACAAAAAGAATACTAATTATTAAAAAACGCAACACTAAATAATATAACCCATGAATATTCTCAAAATGACAAAAATTCCCGCCTTTTTTTATGCCATTATAATACACGAGTTTTGAAAGCAGCTACTTTGATTTGCATAGGAAAAGAAGAGTTTTGGTGCAAAATTGGGTTTGAATGGGAATAGATGAGTTTTGAATTAAACAACTGAGAGGAATAGTGTAGTTTTGAAAAAAAAACTGCACTTTTGAAGTGCTCAAAAGTATAGGAAATAACAAGTTTTGATAAATCTGAGCTAAATACTTAGATCGGGGCCATTCTAGAGAACACTTTCTCATACTTATCTCATTTTTGGAAAAAAGTGGAATAACAGAGTTTTGAAATTATACCCCTCAACTGTTCAGTCATAGTTTTTTAAATGAATTTTTAAAGTTTTGTAACCAATTAATGACCTTTTAGATGACATATGTTATGGGGCGAATATCTCACATGTGAGGTGGTAATATCTCACAGCCTTATATATAGGCACCCCACTCACTCAAGTACTTATTAGATACACCCATCAGTCTTGGATTTGCCCAAAGGCTAACTATGGGCCCAGGCCTAGGGCACCACGACAGAGGGGGCATCAAAACAATGCACAAACTGAATCTAAATTAATATTGAAGTTCAGTAAATGGATTATCATATATGTAAAATACAAAAATCTCAATATGCAAGTGCAAATAAATATCATTTTCAATCCGACAATATACCATGCAGACACCATATGCACCTACAGGATTAAAAATGAGTTTAGACAATTAATAAATCGCTGTTATAATTTTTATAAAAAGGTAATTTATTTTGTTGTAATATTAAAAGATGTTTTGTTTTAAGTTTTGAAATATTTAAGAAATTCAATTCTATATGGAATAACAAACAAATTATCGCTCTATCCCAAGTTGTCCCCAAGTTGTACAAGAGCCGACAAAATGAGACGATTTTAAAAAGACTTGAAAAAATTTCGTTATTTTACACTGCTTAGCCTGGCGCAGCACATTTCAAGGTATCGAGTCTTAAAAATGATGTGTTCAAGTTATAGAATGCGTAAAAGAAAAAAATTAATACTTCAAGTTATTGGAATGTTCAAGTTATTGTATGTTCAAGTTAACGAGAGTCCATCAAATTAATAACACATTTCATTTACCTTCTCCTTAGTCATTACATTACGTAATAGTTTTTATATGTAGCCTGAAATTTCTTCTATAGTATACCAATTGAAAAACCTTAACCTTGATCCTTGAAGATCAGACAACTAGAAACAAAATTTTTATAATCAGTTGATTTTTGCGGTTTTTAATAAATAACTTTGTAAGATTTTGTAAAATGTGGGCGGATTTTACTAAAACCAATTTGTCTAAACTAAACTGTCTTTTATTCAAAAAGCTTTGAATTATTTTTATTAAATAGTCAGGGAAATTGTTAATAATTTATTTATTTACTAACCCTTTGTGCCAAAGATAGAAGCTTTTTCAACATCAAGTAGAACAAGCCCAGTGGATTTTTAATATTAAAATTTTGTTTGACATGATGACATATTCTTAATATCTTGTGGAACTTATTGTTAAAGTAGTTCGTTACCATTAAAGCAGTTTTCGGATTTTACTAAAACCAATTTAATAATTTTTTCTTGCTCACGGAAACAAATTGAAAATGTCATCCAAATCTTAAGAGCCGTTTACGAGAAACCAAGAATTTACTTAAACCAATTTCTTAATTTTTGCTCGGTAACGGCAAGAATATTAGAAAATTTCAACCGAAATCGTTAGAGCTTTTGCAGAGAAACCAATAAATCATAAAAGTGCGTGTGGCAGTGGGCGGATTTTACTTAATCTTACTTTTAAGTTTATTTCTCGTGCATAAAAATAAAGTCTAAAAATTGAATTAAAATCGTTTGAGTCGTTTCTGAGAAACTACGAAAAGTGGGTGTAGCAGTGGATCTAACTTAAGATATTTCTAAAATTTTTGTTTGCTTATAAACAAACTCTGAAATTTTCTTCTAAATCGTTAGAGTGGTTTTGAGAAACCAATTATATAAATGGGTATATGTATACAAGAATTGCTCGTAGAGCAATAAGATTAAGAATTTATATGAATTATGGACATTCTTTTGTATTTTTTTTTTTGGAAAAAAATGAAAGTTTAGATATTTGTGAGATGGGTGGAGACATTTGGGAAATGAGTATCCTTAAGATTTGAGTTTCCGCTGGTGAGCCTATATGAGTCTATGTTAATGGAGCTGTCGGAAATAGTTGAGCCCGCGACAGCCAAGGTGTGAAGGGATGCTCAAGGGTATCAACCAAAGGTGGCTGTGCATTTGAAAGACAAATGGGTCAATCGGTCAAAATGTCCTCCGTTCGCTTCCAAGCATCTTTTAATTCATTTTGTATAATGTAGATTAAATTTACTTGTCCGTTTGTTTAATCATATAGGTATAACTCTCCTAGTTTATTTTACATTTGCCTTTTTCTTTCTTGTTTTAGTGTAATAAGCGCAATATTCAACATGAATATAAGAATACGGTAGTGCAGTGGTCTGAAAAAACAAAACCGAGAATTTTTACAAATTTGTTAAAAAATGCTTGTAGTCACAATTTTACAATTTACAAACACAAATTTGTGATTATAGGTATACGGACACCATCATGTAAGACTATAACTTCACAATTTTGTTGATCGTTGTTGAACCTTACATACTCCTTGAATCAGTGGCGGATACCTTTACGGGGGTGGTTTTTGGGTCAGCCCACAATTCACAACTAAAAATTTTTTTTGTGCAAACAAAATTTCTATTTGTACTTGAAAAAATCCGCGAGTTTATACAAATTTGTTAAAAAAATGCTTGTAATCACAATTTTTTGAGGATACAATAGGCCACTGGTAGACAGGTCAAAGAACCGACCCCACATCCGACGAGCTAAGCGATAAACGCATGCGTGCCTGTCCTGGTCCTCATCGTCTTCTCTGGGCACCCTTTTATCCGTAAATATTTACAGAACCTTTGACTGTACGATGGAAAGGCTATCATGAGTTTTTGTAGTCTATACCGTTACAACTTCCAACACGTAACGTATTACACGTACCGTGCTACACGTAAGCCCACGTTTTTAGTTTACGCTACCGCCGCCATAGATGTTTTCGCATCAAAAATCGCACGAACAAAAAACAGTTTCTATACTCTGGATCTGGACTATACCTTTTTTTTTGCATTTTCATGGTACATGATGGTGTCCGTATACCTAATGAAGTTAGATATATTATATACAAAAAGCTATATACTATGTTTGCTCATTTTTCTTTAAAATAATCCTTATTAGGTTTAGGTATATACATAGACATATACCTACCTACCTACAACAATTTCGAATCTACCCATCACCCATTCGTTTCTTTCGACTTGTTGTGTCCGTATAGCAATCAAATTCTTATAAAGTATATCCTTAACAACAACCTTTAGATGCTTTGGATCCCTATCACAATAGTGTCTGTTGATAAAACAACAAAGTGGCAATTTGATTCGTTTTAATGCTGTCAAGAAAGTCAATTTGACATTTCATCTTATCCTTTGTTTTTATATGCAAGTGTAGTCCAAACTCCTAAGGGCAGTTGTTGAAATGTTGAATTGTTGGCAATATAGCAACACATACAAAAACATAAGCATATCTTACAGATGAATGTTAGACAATTGCCACGTTTATTATGTGTAGTCAACATACTACCCAAAAGGATGTGTGTAGTTAAGGTTTACCACCTAAAGTCATATAATACTCTCTGATTGCACTCAAGGGGCACATTAGGACTATATTGCAATTGAATGTGTAATTTCTTTTTTGGTATAGATCCTATCGTTAGTAAGAAATGAAAGAAAGCATAGGCATTTTTACTCTGTTTTTTTTTTCTTTACTTGGCATTTCTTTAAGAAAACTTCTACATACCTTAGAAATCAAGTTCAAAAGTTTCAACTGAAACTGTTATCTAAGTCTCTTACCTGTATCATTTTGAAGTTATACTTCTTTATGCGCCTTGAGGTTAAAACTTGCATATGGAACTGTCAGTGACATGATTCAAAGTGAATGATTAATTCATGATAACTTTCAATATAAGCGAAACCGCTATACCGTAGATGATTGGGTGATGTGATGACTATTATTTATTTTGATTTTTGGCGAAAAAATTGAAAAGTTTGCGGAAAAAGTTACAGCCCAACAGTCCATGAATTAAATCAGAAGTTGCAAGTGATAGCTTTACAAAATCTGTTAAAATGAAATCTTGCATTATGAAATCTAGCAATTACAAAATCTCGCCGATTTTAGAACCTCGCAAATACAAAAACAAGCCAACTAAAATCTTGAAAATTAAAATCACGCTCTATAGCAACTCCCTTGCTTTGATTCGGGTATGTCGTCAGGCAAGCGCCTATATCAACAGTTTTTGTGAACAACAGTATAAGAGATTTAAATTTGAGAATTTTTGGATAGTACAGTGAAAGTTCCATAATTTCAAGAAATGAGACAAAATGTTTAGTTTTACTGTTTTATTTTAGTGAATGAAATAGTAAAAAGAAGAAAATGATTTTTGATCAAAAGAAGCTTAAAAATAATAATTAGTAATCATTCGTTGAAGTTTTTTTTTATTTTATATTTTATGATTTACTAGATGTCCTGACCGGCTTCGCACGGGTAGACAAACCTAAACTTCGCATACAAAATACTAAAGAAAATATAAATAAATATTTAAACTAATTTTTGTAATCGAATACCTACTACTTTATGGGTTTTAACCTACTTCACGTTATGAATGGCTAAATAAGTAAAAACATGATCCATGAGTCCAAACCTTTATAAATTTGTCAACACAGAGAGAATTTTTTTTAATAAAAAAACACTTCTTTGTTTTTATCCCATTTCACTCTACAAATAGCAATTTTTTGTAAGTAACCTTTCACACACAAAAGGAAATTTTGAAATTAGATGCCAGTTTTTGTCCATTTTATCCTATAAATGGCAATTTTCTGACCAAAATTTCTAAGGTCATCCACTAAAAAACAAACTTTCAAACACAAAAAGAATTTCTTAAATCGTTTTTTTTTTTATTTTTACCCTATTTCACCCTATAAATGTTATAATTTTGAAAAAGAATATCCTTACACCATTTCCTAGGAAAAACCTTTCAAACAAAAAAGAATTTCTTTAATGTGACAATTATTTTATTTTGACCCCATTTTACCCTACAAATAACAAAAGTCGAAAAAGAATATCCCTAAAGCCATTTCCTAACCGCCTTCAGCGCCACCTGTTGAACGGTAATTGAATTGAACTGAAAAACGAAATGTACTCCTACAGCGCCGCCTGTTGAGAATTTTTCGACTTTTCTTTTTCCTAAACCTTCGCGGAGCAATTACGAACAAACCCGCAGAAGGAAGTTTCCAAATTGGTCTAGTCGTTTTCAAGTTTTAAGCATCCGAACCCACCACGATCCATTTTTATATATATAGATAAGAAAATTCAATCTCGTGAATTACATTGAAAAAAACGATCCAGCGCGATTCTTGAACAATGCCATTCCAATAAAAACATTTGCTGAGGATGGCATGTAAGTGCCAAAATGCATCCAAAATAAATTTTTGTGATTTATTTTATTGATTTTGATAAATTGATAAAGTAAAGTATAAATTTTGAAATAAAAAGTGAAGTCACTAAGGTGTGTTGACAAACAACTGTTATTAATGCCATTCCCAATTGAAAAAAAAATATTGTACATACAATTTTTTTTGTTATCACGTTGAAGTTCAGCCTTCTGCTTTATAATTGTCCCTGTAATTGAGAGGTTTTCATTTTCTGGCTTCAGTAAACCATTTGGAGACTGCCTTGTCAACTCTGTAAACAGCCATCCCTCATCCCCAAAAAAACTTTCGAAATTCATGACAGTTAGGGCCAGTTTCACAGTCAGAAAATGGAACTTAAGTTGGCAATGTGAAAGATTAAGGTGCAATATCACAGTGCAAACTTAACTGAATAAGTGGCACTTAAGTCTGCGATGTTGGTGACTTAAGTTCCACTTAAGCTGGCTATGAAACTTATCCTAAAATCCTAATATGGTAAACTTAAGTGCCACTTATTCCAGTAAGTGTCGACTGTTAAACTGGGCCTTAGACTCAAGTACTTTTCAAAAAATTGAAACAATAGCTTTATAATTGTCCCTGTAATTGAGAGGTTTTCATTTCCTGGCTTCAGTAAACCATTTGGAGACTGCCTTGTCAACTCTGAACACAGCTTTATAATTGTCCCTGTAATTGAGAGGTTTTCATTTCCTGGCTTCAGTAAACCATTTGGAGACTGCCTTGTCAACTTTGAACACAGCCATCCCTCATCCCCAAAAAAACTTTCGAAATTCATGACAGTTAGGGCCAGTTTCACAGTCAGAAAATGGAACTTAAGTTGGCAATGTAAAAGATTAAGGTGCAATATCACAGTGCACACTTAACTGAATAAGTGGCACTTAAGTCTGCGATGTTGGTGACTTAAGTTCCACTTAAGCTGGCTATGAAACTTATCCTAGAATCCTAATATGGTAAACTTAAGTGCCACTTATTCCAGTAAGTGTCGACTGTTAAACTGGGCCTTATACTCAAGTACTTTTCAAAAAATTGAAACAATAGCGGGTTTCCCCAATTAGAGAAAAAGTTCGAGTTAAAGAGACTTTTTGGCATCTAAAAATATCGAAAAATAAAGAAGTTCGAGTTACAGAATTTTGAATAATTATGGACGGTAAAATTCAAAAAAATAAAGTTGAAAATGCAAAGTTCTCAATAAAACTTTGAGTAATAGAGAAATTCCACTTAAAGAAGTTCGAGTTATGGGGATTCTGGCGCGAGCGCCTCCCATCCTTCCAAAGTTACCATTCGCAGTTGAGACACATTTGTATGGAGAGCTGTATACTATAAATAATCTATACTCTGTAGAACAAACATTGTCAGTACAAGGAAGACACAAGATAGGACGTTTGCATCTCAGTTTGGTTGCAGTGCATGCATAACAAATTGTTTCAAGTAAAGCATTTCTTTTACGGGAAGTGCCTTTGAAAAATCGGTTGAAAAAAGCTTTCCCATAAAGCTTGTACTGACGATCTTTGTTAGACAGAGTATATCAGCGTTGTCGCATGAAGAATTTTGTATTATTTAAAAAGAAATTAAAACAATTTTGCCTACAGTTTTTTTTTATTAAATTAACCCGACAATTTTTTAAATTTTTGTTAATCTGTTTACAAAATTCAGGAATCTTTTATAATTAAATTCATTTTACGACAGTAAATTACGTTTATTTGTTATTTACCTATAATATTACCCACTACTGTATTTCATCATCACATTTGTATTAAAAAAAAAAAACATTATTATGGTTCGAGAATCGAAAGTTCGCTTGTAGTCAAATCTTTTGTTGAATGAATGTAAATTCTCTTATAGGGCAGTCAAATTAAATTTTCCCCAATAATTCACCGCCCTTAGATACAAAATTAAATTTTTGTCACAAATTGTTGGACAGAGGCAAAAAGGGGGTCAAAATGCGACTAAAGTTGCACAACGGCAACAGTGTAATATAGTGACTTTTAGGGTGACCACCCCCAACTTTTTGAGAAGCATAATGTCTTGTTTGTTTCGCAGCAGTAGCCTGGATGAGTATTTTTTTCATAGAATTGATGGGTTAAGAGATCAGAGCCCTGTTTTTAGATCTTATATAAATGGGAAGAAGAGGGGATAATAATGATGATGATGATATGTAGGATGAAGGCGGACCTAGTTTTGAATAGTTATCGATGGTTTGTATATAAGTGGTTGGTGTTATAGTATAGTGGGGACTGGGAAGATATAGATGATAATTATAGCGAATTCATGCGAGGTCGTGTTGTGTTGTTGTTTGTGTGCGCACTTGGATATGAGTTATACTGTAAAAATAGTTAAAATTTCTTTGTATATCGTTACACAATTTCAAAATTATAAATAAGCAAATCGGTATCTGTATATCATAGTTGTAACTTATCACCATGTAATTGGCTTTAATATAATTCTAATGAAAATTATACATTAAGGTTTTGAAAAATCTAGAATAGAAAACCCAACGTAATGAACCTGCACTCGATTCATTTGAATAACAACTAAGTTCTCATCTAGGTATTATTAATCTAATGTATAAAATTTCAGTTTCAAAAATAACTGAATCTAACTCAGTACTCACTTACAAAGTGGGAATTATTTTATAATTTTTAGAGCAACATAAAAATCGGATTGAAGTATATACATATTTTTAGTGTTTTTTCTCAAAACTAGAAGACATTTAAGTGTCTGGTTTTTACAATTTGACTAAAAATTGACGCATTGAATATTAAAACGAAACCACGACTTAATAACGTGAAGTTTTGAACTTAATTAGTTTCACAAAATTTTTTTTTTAATTTTTAAAAACTATTCACTACAAACAATGATGATTAAACAGAATTTCCTAATGACAAAAAAACAGAATTAAAGAAATGGATCTCTGATTTAAAAAAATGTATAACACGACATTGCCAGTCTTGCCGTTGAATTTTAATGAATTATTTTCTATTTCAAGTCGATTTTGCAGAAAATTGCCCTCCTGCCTAAACAGGCCCCCCCCCCACACGATTCTTTTCTTGTTTTAAACCAACATACACGCCCTAGTCTTATGTGGCATCTTATGCAAAACACCCACTGTAATTATATCTTATTTGATACCTACTTGTTGTTGTTCGACATATTAGCAATATTTATTACAGCTGTGACATTTGTTGCAATTTATTTGCTGTAATAAAATCCATAGGAACACATTACTGGCTCAAGGTTTTCTTGCAACACGTACATCAACTACATCAAATAAACACTTCTAGTTGTATGCCTGAAACAAAAAACTGTTATTGAAGCAGTTGTACACACAGCTGAACTTATAGAATTTAGACAATTCATATCCATTTGGAAATGGTTGATCTCTTTGTTTTTGGCTATAAATTATTTATGTATTTCACCAAAAAGTTTTACAATATTTCCACATAAGAGTAAGGACATGGAAATTTTTTCGTCTGCCTGATATGACATTCAAAAATAATTTAAAGAAAAGTAATGTTAAATGCAGTTAATTAATTATTATTTACACTCCTATGGTAAGTTAAAATAAGGTAACAATTGCATTATAAATCTACTCTAATATAAACAATTTTACGTACTTGAATATAATTTAACCATTTTGAAAAACAAAAAGGTTGCAATTTTAAAGCGATTTGAAACCCAAAAAGGTTACAATTTTTAATTGATTTGAAACACATACAATAAACAGTTATATGCTAAAATAACGGTTCGATCTACGGATTTTAAGTTAAGAAACTTTTACGAAAATGTAAGGCTAAGACCTATTAACTTACTTGTGTAGGGTAGACCATCTTAGAGCTCCATTTAAAATTACTCCAATTTAGATTACAATGAAATGATGGTTTCTCTTCTTCTATTGGTTTTAGATCAGCTAGATAAGTTGTTGCTTACCTATACTTTTTACCTATAAGCTATTTGATATAACAATAGTCAGTTCAGTCAGTCAGTCAGTCAATAGTCAGAGTCAGTAAATGTTGGTTCTTTTACCGTTCTCGAAGCGAACCTCAAAATTTGCAAACCAATCAACTCGGTATAACAAAAGGCATTATGTGACTCGCCACCTCAAACGTCAAAATGAAGCGAATGCTTCAATGCGACCGGCGAACAACACGAATTCATAATTTTAAAATACTTTTTGAAGATAAAATAATTTAATAAATATTTCCAATCAATGTAAAGAAAAAATATGTTTCAAATTACACCCCAATACCCCAAAATAAACAAGCTGATAAAAGCGCAGTCCAGGGTCATGGTTACTAGGCTATAAAATTGCTGTGCAACAAAACAATTGATTTAAATTTATTGAAGAATGTTGAAAATTAAAGGAGAGAAAAGTTGAGATTTTGCACCCATCTGTCTCCTGTCGCAAATCAGTAACAATAAATAAATTTCGATTCTAAGGGCGATGAATTGTAATATGGAATTTTATTTCATTCATTCGCCAAATCATTCGACTCTGAGCGAACGTTCGATTCGGGAACCATAATAAATTGTTTCTTTAATACAAATGTGATTATGAAATAATGTAGTGCATAGTTATAGGTAAACAAATAAAGGGAATTTATTATCTATCTATTTATTAAAATTAATTAATTTAACGCTTCTTGCTGATTAAAACAAAATTAAAACTGATTTTTTATGTTATGGTCAATTTTTTTTTAACAAAAAACCATAAACAAAATTATTTCTAATTTCCTTGGAAATACTAAGGATCTCAGGAAAATTTTTTAATCGGGTTTTCTTTATTAATCGGGTTGATTGGACCAACACAGTGCGTTGTATAAAATTATTTTGATACTGACACTTTCACCTTTAAATCACCCTTTTCATTCATATTGCCTCATGGGCGTTTTACTACCGTACATATGTTATCGTAATTACTGAAGACTACTGAAGTCCAGAGGTCCTTGTGCTTGTAGCTTGTATTACCTACCCAAACGAACTACCTAACCACTCGTTTGTTTTCAATCACCCTCATTTGATAGATCCTTTTGAAGTTGAATATAACACATGCAGGCCTCAATCTCACAGCTCTGAAACATTTATAGGACAGGAGAATGCATTTATTTTTCTTCCTCCTGAATCGTTAGGGTTATACAAATACATCGCTCAATACTCAGACTAGAATGGGGAATTGATTAGACGACCTGGAAGACCATATGTGCAAAAAAATAAGCGACATAATAATTAATGGGCAAAATGAAACATTGTTTTGATTTAAAGATGACTATAGTACGATTTTTTAACTGCGTGATGATATAAAACACGAATGGCAATTGCAACAAACAAAATATTAAATCAAAATTTTGCACACACCTATAGGTATCGGAACTAGCTTCATTTCCGTACATTTTCAGTATTTATTGGTATAAAATTCTTATTATATGTATAAGAATACAATAAAAAAAAATAACTCAATCAGTTATTGTTTTTTACATAAATTTAAATACTGAAAACGAGTAAGTAATGCAAAGAATAAATATTTGCAAGTATTTTCCTTATTTCATATTTAACATCATCCCTCTCTTAAAAAATATCTGTACCATGAATCACTGTGCTCATCTTGATTAGGTTAGGATTCACAAACGAGTAAAATTAAAATTTTCATTATATTTCTTAGGGCCAGATTCACAGTCATTAAAGTGGCACTTAAGTGGACAATGTGAAAAATTAATGCGCAATATAAAAGTGCACACTTATCTGAATAAGGGACACTTAAGTCTCCGATGTTGGCAAATTAAGTTCCAATCACGCTGGCTTATCCTTAAGCCCTAATATGTGAAACTTAAGTGCCACTTATTCCGGTAAATATATCGGCTGTGAAACTGGCCCTTAGCCTTCCAGCTCAAGATTGGTTTGCATTTTGTTTTGATTGGTTTTTGCTGCTGTTTTAAAATAGTGTCACGAATTTTGGTTTTATTTTTGCCAATTTTGCCCATGGTCTTACTAAATCCAATCTCGTTCACACTTGACTGCCAAGCTGGTGTGTCACATCTAGTACTTTGAGGAGTTATTCTATAATCAAATAAATATTTCTAAAATTAAATATTCAAAATTTACATTATTTTCTAAAATTAATTTTCTTAATGCTATATTAAAAGATTTAGTAAAATTTTCAGCCTGTCCATTTGACGCTGGATGATAAGGAGGAGTTAATCAGCCTCATTGTGAGTTTCACCCGAAAAATATTTCACTTTAAAAGTTTTTGTTCGCCCGGAATTTTAAAAGCTATTGGCAGTTTCGCCCGAACGATTCAATTTGAACTAGAAATAACATTTCAAACAAATAGTTCGGATATGGGCTGTGATGGGATATGAAAATAAATAAAATTCCTACGACATAAAAGAAAAATCCCAAAATTTTCCCTACACCAATGGAATTGAGATAATTTTTTAATATTTAATTATTTACTCCATCTCACACAATTTGTCCTGTGTTGATATATGAATATTTTTAGTATTTGTTTTAAGACCATCACGCATTCTATCCCTTTTGACGGTTTGAGGTTATGTGGAAACTGATTTGTTATTTGTTTGAATGCAAGTATGGAAGCAGAATATGATTATCGGAAACAAATTTACTCAAAGGGAGACACCTTTTATGAACACAAGAGACAAGAAATAAACCTTAAAAGTGTTTTTTCCCTTTATGCATGTGATGTGATTTGAAATTTGAAAGCTATTGAAAACAAGGTGCGAACTACACAAAATTCATAAAATTATGTAAATATTAGCATCGCGCTACAACTCTTATATGTAAAAGAAATTATAGTTAAATAAAGAAGTGATAATTGAAACAAATTGTTCATTCTTATTGAAATTCGTATGCAAAGTTAAAACTAACATCAGAAGGTCTTTCAGGGTATATTTTTGGAATGCACTTCAATTTTTATATTGCAGATTTTTTCTGCTCCTGATATAAGAAACTCAATTCATAATTCCGTTTTCCTAGAATAGAGAATTTTCCAGCATTACATCGCTTGTTATTCTTTCGGTCGCCCCAAAAACTAAGTTAACATTTTGCCAATTAATGGCCGATTTCATAAAGCCTTTTTAACTATTTAATAGGCTTTTAATTATTAAAATGACGTTTTTTTCATACAAAATACGTCATTTTAAAATTTAAAAGCCTGTTAAATATTTAAATTTCGCCAGAAATGACTACTTACTCACAATAAGGGGAATTTTTCGAACATTAAACATTTTTCGGATGAAACATACAATAGGCGAAAAGACAAATATCAATTTTTCCCGGTGGAATGTTGTACGGGTGAAACTCACGATAAGGCTGATTATGTGCTTGAATGAGGCTTACGATCGCTGCATCCGTAGTTTTATTTGGTTTTAGGATAGGATACGGTATCCTGGATACCTCAAGAAGTATCAACGATATTGGAAAATTTTAAATACCTAAATGTTAAGCGCAAATTTTTCTAGGGGCAATATCCGTTCGTTTTTTTTTAAATTGTATATCCTTTTATTTTTTTTAATCAGTTTTTGAATTTTAAAAATTTATATTTTTTAGGATGATATAGGCCACAATAAATGTTTTAAAAACAAAATAAAAATTACGCTAGGTAGAATATACTTTTCTCTAGGTGCGATGTTCCTTGTTTTTTTATTTTATTTTTTATTGAGCTTTTTCAATCATGAAACTTGAAAGGAAATACAATAATAATAATACCCTTATAACTTTGGATCAGCGAATAGTAGGTAAAAACAAAGTAAATGGAAAAACTAGATTTTCCAAACTCTATAAAGGCGCTGTTTTTATTTTTCTTTTCTTTCAAGTTCTTATTTATCTTATTTATTATTACCTAGCGACAAAAATTATAACAAAAATAATAATTAATAAATAATTTACCAAAAAGAGCCTTTGTAGTTTTTTTTTTAATTTTAATAACATACATAAGTTCACGGTCAACAGACAAACAGATTTTAAGTACTCCCTTCCTCGTTTTATCTATCATCGTAATGCCACGTTGTAACATGACAGTCAGTGTTTAAATCAAGGTAACGGGTATGTCAACTTTTTTTTTAATATTCGTTATTGTTAAAACAAGTTTTTGCAAGACCATATAACTAACACTGAGAATACAATTTTGTTTGCAGCTCGAAAACTGATGGAGTTGATGCATGATGTTTGGAAATATTGCCCCATATCTGTTAGGAGAAATGAAAAATAAACAAAATTATTGCATTATTTGTTCTTAACCCTTTACCGCATGAAAAACGCTTCAAATGACTTCTTTGGGTTGTTTTAAGACGTATTTCATTAAAAAAAATTTTCTTAAAATAAAAATTTCTACTAAATTTGTATATTTTTAACCCGTTACTGCATACGAAGCCAAATATGGCTTGTACACTTTTACCTCTCAAACGAGCAAGATAATATTTTTTTTTATAAAAATACATTCGTTTCAAAGAGAATTAGACACAGAATCAGAAATATATTTTTATGACCCCTTAACTCTCACCTAATACCAAAGTTATTATTATTTGAAATAAGAAAATTTTTCACACTTCCGTTTTCAATGACAATAAATAACCGACTGACCTGGAAACATGAATATCTTCCTTCTTATTTGGTGCACGAGTTCAAAAGTACAGCTATTTGTTGTCAGAAATGCACAGAAGAGGATCCTTTTGTGTTTTGATCATTTTTTTTTTATTGAAGTGAGGAGAAAAAGGCACATAACTGCAGAAAGCCATATTTGGCTTCGTATGCGGTAAAGGGTTAAATCCAGATTTTTTAACGCAAAGTGGGTAATTATGCTTGAAACTTTGAGGAAAAAAGTATTTTTTATTTTTAATTTTCGATCTACTCAAGATGGAACATTGAATAAACATTAAAAAAAACATTGACTTATTAAAGACAAATTAGTAGTATTTCGTTAAGTAAATTTTTGAGAAAAATCCGAATACAAATTAACTTTTTTTTTAATTTTGTGTTTGAAAATATTTATTTTCAAAAATTGTTTTATAATAACCCTTTATTAAAAAATAAAATAAAAATGAATTTCTGGCTTTAAGAAAAGATATTGCGTGATACTGAAAGGTCGAGTTTTTCAGTGGTGAGTTAAACCAGAGTTAGCTAACTCTAGAAGTTCCTTCACCCACAGTTAACTGAGGAAGCAGTTTTTCGGTAGAGAATTCAAGTAGGAACGACTAAACAAACTCGGTGAATAAAATATCAAACTCATCTGTTCAGTTAATCCTGAGTTAACTACACAAATTTGATGAGTTAACTCGGGCTTAACTTTAATCTCGCACTAAAAAACTTGGCCTAAGTGTTGCCGTTGTATTTAATATGTTTCCATTCATTTTAAGTGTTTTAGAAAACTGCCCCTCCCGTATAAACGGGTGGATATACATACCCTCATTCCCAAACTATTTTTTTCAAAGAACATTTCAAAGAATCATTTCCGAAAGTATTGTTCATTAATTTGAAAATAGTCTACCTACTTAACCAACCGTTATGAAGGTTCAAGTTCAAATATACTGTATAGATACGGTGACCATTTCTTCAGAGGGAAAAAGATGACAATCTTTCATTAACGTAAAACAAGTTTAAGAACGAATTATGCTCATTAAAAAGTTGTGTATAATTTTACATTTTAAAGTCAGTTCATATCAGTTTTAAAAACAAAAAAAAAAACATAGTAAATCTAACTAACAAATTGTATTCAAAGGAACTATGTATGTATTTAATGGTTTTTTTATTTTTCTTCGAAATGTATTTATTTTTAAGGATGTCATCCCGAATTCTTAAGAAATTGAAAATATGTACAATCAAAGATGTACACATCGGTAAACGCTGCATCCCACTGGCATAAGCAGTCAATACCAGGAATTTGCTTGGGATTTCAAACTGAATGAATCGATATTACCTTCTCCAGCTGTAAAAGAACATTATTTCCCAAGTAACATTTTTCCTCTCATAAGGCGCTCCGAGAGCGCTACGAGACTTATTTTAGGGAGCTAAATGCACTCTTGAGGAGTTCTTCTAGATTCTTATAAGATTGTTAAAAGCCTTAAATGGCCTAGTTATGGGAGCCTCTTGATCCTATAGGAAGAGTTTTATTCTTCTTATGCGATTATAGACGCCGCTTTGTAAATCTAGTGAAGCTCTCTGAACTCTTCCTATGGGAGTGCGTCTCTTCCTACAGAAGTTGTTAAAAAGAGAACGAGTGTGTGTAAACTTAAAAAAAAAAATATATCTTTCGCATTTTTAATTTCTTTTTTTGAAGAAGGTAGGCGAATAGTTTTTATGTGTGTTCGTGATTCTCTCATGTCAAAAAATAATGTGTTTTTTGGTGCGAGTATTTATCTCACAAGTAAATTGACGTATTATATTTGTAAAAATCATGGCATATGTAGGCTAAATTCTTGGTGCAATTAGAATTGCATCTACTAATTTAAACATTTTGCTTCGAAAAATAACAACGCGCTTCCAAAATTATGCATATTTAAAATATATTTTAGTAATTATAATCTTATTAAAGGGTTACCATTAATATTTTTTTAGGTGCAAAAATTACCAAAGTATGTTTTTATACAATTCACAAAATGCGATCATTCATATGATATTTTTTTCCAATTACTGTCATTATCGTGCTTTTATGACAAAAATTGGATCTAGAGGTGTACAAAATATGACGCTTTTTCATTATTAAGATTTTCTGAAATTTTCCAATATATTTGTCATTAAAAACTGACAAAAACAACTGATTTTTAAAGATGCCATTTTACTTGTGTCGTGTTAATATACTGCTGTCACAAATTTTAAATAATGTCATAACACAAAAAAGAATGTCCCCGCTCATTCTTCTCTGGTATAGTAGCTATGTATACTAAGTTATACAAATCCATTTTTTATACAACTAATATCATAAGCAAATAAGAGAAAACAAGATGAATACGAAGTTTTGGTCAGAATGGAAAACCAAATATGATAATTCATTAAGAATATTTTTTTTTCAGCTACGGTAACCCTCAAAATATAATGAAAACATTCTGTTCATATTGCAACATGGCTGCTGTTGATTGATACTTTAACTCTTGTTTTAAGATCTCTATGAGATCTTTGGATGATGATGAAGTCCCATTACAACGCTTGAGCTCCCGTAAGAAGTGTCGCTCTCAGTAAATATAAATTTTCTCTGAGAGACAGTACTTCTTATGGGAGCTAAAATGCTCTTATGGGACTTAAATTTGACATTTAACTTCCAAACGCAACACATTTGTCTGAGGGGCGTTCCTTTTTATTGCAATTGCCAAATTTTATGAAGAAATTTAAATGAGAAAGCAAAAAATCGATAATTGTGTTAGATTAACATTATGAAACAATGGAACTAAATTATAACCTTATAATTTTTCGAATAAAGTAACAATCAAAGTTAACTGGATATAGCTTGTTGTTATTTAAATCACTCCAAAGCTGATGACAGCCGATGCAACAACAGTATATATATATATATATATATATATACCATAAACATTATGTGATACTCACGGTAATTTCCATTAGTACAATTAATAAGGTTGTTTCGATCAATTCTATCAAAATAATGCTTTTGAGATCGATTTTTCCTCTTTTTAATAACACTAATAATATTTACTACCTTAAGTTTGAAATGTGTGCTTTTTGTTTAGTATATTTCAGTGCTGAAAATTGTTGTTATAACATTTATAATCAAATTCACTACTACCCCGAAATTAGGTAAACAAAGAGAACAAAAAATCGACCAAAGAAACTTGCTCGCAAAGAAAACAATCAAACTTTTCTTTGAAATCTAAAATTACATCTGCCACCACCAATCAAATTAACAATCCGATAGAAACATGAACAGAAGCAAGTTTTGTGAACAAAAAGAACGCACTGTACAATTCAACTATAACATCTGTTCGTTTGATATTCAAAGCTGGCGTCGTAGCTCCTATTAGAATCTTGAAAAAAACTTATTTATCATTGAAGTATTATTATGGGATTATAAAGACTAAAAATGACGTTTAGAGTTTTAATTTCATAACGAGATACCTATGAGACTTAAATAGGTTTACATATAGGATTTAAGTACTTTCAAATTTAAAAAATGCTTAGCTCTTACAATAAAAATGCTATGAGACGAATTTGAGTTTCATAACAAGAGATTCATTCTTAAGTATAGCAATAGGATTTAAAAGAATCTTATGGGAGCTTTTTTCAGATTTGAAGAGCTTAACTCCGGGAGTTTGTTAGTTGGGTTGTAACCGTGAATGGTAAAAAAAAAACTCACAATTACAATAGTCAGAATTCAATGATTAAAACCAGTGCTCTCTATTTTGTATGTTTGAGTGATTTAGTTCTGAAGAAAGTACTCAATCGTAGAAAAATGTTTTGAAAGCGAAAAAGAGAATATTGAAGGACGAAGACAGTCCTATATAAGAAAAAAAAAACAGAGAGGACACACTACCGAACAAGAAGACTGTCCTCTCAAAAAGAGGACGGATGGTCACCGTGTATGTATAGAGCAACAGCAAAAAGTAGTGCCTCTTTCTAAGTATTTCGTTAGGTCTGCAAACAAAATTTCAGAATATTTAAGCAGTTTAAAAACTTAACCAAAGAGAAAGTATGACCTCAAGTTTTTCTACCGCACCCCCTTTTATAGATGTTTTAAATAACCCTTGACGTGCTGGTTTGTTAAAATAATCTCTAGCAGTATTAACATAGTGTAATTGGTTTTATTGTACAAACAAAATCACGTTTTTAAATTTTGTATGGCCTCAACCCTTCATCTTATTACGTCTTGAGTAGGAATCTTAAATATAGTTGAATTGAGGAGACAAAATTCAGCTCTCAACTATTATTTGTGCCTAAGTGCTTGAGGAAAAGAACACCATATTCTGATTATCCTTAACACGTGGAGGAAATCATGCGTTATTTTTTTCGCTGCACTTGTGCAAATTCAGTTCTGCGTGATGTTATACACGTGTCCCAAATTCAAGTGAAACTTTTCCTATATGAAATGAGTTTAACGCGCTTGTTGAGAAAGGCACTTAAAAAAAAAATAAAAAAACTTTAAATATGTATATATGTACTTGAAAATACTGTTTAATCAATGAGTTTTCATTCTAAACGTTTCAAAACGCACAATTAAAATTTTCAATGGAAGCTATAACTGTCACCTAATACATCTTCGATTTAATTTAACTTATCATCGCAAAATTGATTTATAAAGACTTTGATTTAGAAAACCTTCTTATAACAATAAAAATACAAAAGTTTTAGTTAGTCAAAGTTCGAGTGAGAATAAAGTGCATTCTATAACAGATGAGGCGGCTAGGTTGCGCCAAGACAAGAAAAAGTGTTATGGGTGGTGGCCTATGTTCTCTGTTTAGGCGGGAGGGGCAATTTTCTAAAAAAAATATTTCAAATTAAATATAATTTCATGTTATAGGTACCTTTTTTTAAATCGGGATTTCATTTGTGTTTTTAAATCATTTTTTTTAATGGCAACACAGTCGTCGACAACATCAGCCGCATATACAGTGTTGCCATTAACAACTGATCTGTGACACCGAGAAGTGATACTAGTTTTAATTTTTGTTGTTCCAATAGTGTTTGATGTTAAATTATTGAATCGTTTTTTAAGACAGTTCATTTAACAATATTTAAAGATATATTTAGAATTATTTTTTTTTCACAAAAAATAAGTGTAAAATACACCAACATGAATTTTACAAAATATTGTAATGAAAAAAAAGTGGTGATTAATAAAGAGTGCGCAGATTAGCTACCCAAAATAATTGAAAAGACGTCCGAAGTGTTTGATGGTAGAAAAGAGAAGAAGGTTTATTATTGACATTTCATCTTACTACCTATGACATTTGTAATAAACATTGTTCCCAGTTCAAAATTCCAAATCCAGTCAAATCTGACTTGTTGACTGGATTCGGAAGAAACAAATCCAGTCAAATCTGACTTGTTGACTGGATTCGGAAGAAACAAATCCAGTCAACAAGTCAGATTTGACTGGATTTGGAAAAAACAGGCAAACATAAGGAAATCTGTTTTCAAGTAAAAAAAAAAACAGACAAATATGAAAAAAAAGTAGTCCCGCGATAATTCGAACTAATTAAAACAAGTTTTTTTCGGATTTTAAAGGGATTCACATTACTGAAACATTTTTCAGTTCTTTCAAACTGATTGAAACAACTTCCGTATTCATTTATAACAACACAAAATAATTTCCTGAAGCACAGTTTCAACATTTATTAAGTTTAGAAAAAATACAAAATAAAATAATGATCATAAAACATCATAACAAAAGCATGGCAATGTAAAATGTTTCTACACAACTCGCAGGACATACTGTTTGGCCTGCAGTTGCATTAAAAACCTTGTAACTTGTAATATGTCTAGACAAACAACGGTTAATTAGTCCTTCATATCGCACGCAAAACTAACAAGAGACAAAAAAGAGAATTATAAAACCTTTAACAAAAGAAATTCACATTATAGAGATGACAATGTTAAGTTTTGGCGGTTCACATTTTAGAGAAATTCACATTATCGGTAATTCACGTTATCGAGGGGCTACTGTACGATTTTTTTTCTAACGAAAACAAAAATATATTTTTTTAATATTGGATAGAACAACCAGCAAGTAGAAGTTCAAAACAAAATTTAACACAAAAAAAACTTTGCCATTGGCATTTGGCCGTACTGTTTGTTGTTGTCAACTCAGATGTCTTGTCAGAAAGATTAAAAAATGGATGCGTTCGTTTATTTCACTGCAAAATTACTCGCTTACACTTGGTTAACACTGAATTGGGAGTGTATTTAAACATTTTTTTTTTAAGTTCAGGTGCAAATTGATTTGTTAAATCCAGTCAAAACAACAGTTGACTAGATTTGTTTTTAATTTCCAGCTAACGGCGATAAAATGCAGTCAAATTTGTCAAAATGGCAACACTGGTAATAAAGCTTAATTGTTATACAAGTATAAAAGTAAAAGTGTTACGAGATGAATATTATAGAGATGTTCAGTACTATGAATGGAACACTCAAGCAAGCCAAGCCGCGCACATCGTTATAGTTACTAGCTCGAGATAATTTTCTCTTGTGTTATTTCTAACTGTGCTTGATTATTTTGCAAAATCATCATCTTCTGATCAGAATACCCCAACTGTAAAAATGAACCGACGTAAAAAACTGACAAAAAAAAACCGGGAAGCTCCCAACATAATATATCATCGTTTAATCGCTTTAGTGATCTTTCAGATTTTTTCTGATAATGAATTAACATTGACAGAGGTTGTACTGGAAGTACGCGCAAAAATAGAATTACCTCCTGTTCATTTGATAGGAAAAAATAGTGTTTTTGTGACTCAATGCCAAAGATAACGGCATAAATACCTCAATTGGATGCCGTTTTAATCTCTACACTGAATCTGAATTAAATACAATAAAATCTGTCCTTCGCGAAAAAGAACTCCAATTTTTCACACATAACGTTAAAACCAGATACCATTTAAAGTAGTGTTGTGTGGCTTATATAAAATGAATACTGATGAGGATGACCTTAAAACTGAATTATGTACAAAACAAAAGTTCTTTAAATTTCTATAATGAACATTACAAAGAACAGTGCAATTACTTAGTTTACCTTAACAATGAAAGTATCAAAATGAATGAACTAAGACGACAAGGAAGGTTTGTTAACCACGTTTCGGTATTTTGGGACTTCTATCGGAAAAATCCACACTTCGTACCTCTACCTATGTATATCACCAATGTTAAATATTTGGATATGCAATGTTTGCAATGTCAAAAGACATTCTCTCACTGCTCAGAAACTCACAGCTCACAAGAATGCCCTAACAAAGAAAAAATTCGTAAATGTGTTAACTGCGGTGAACAACTACAACACACAGCCACCGACATCTCATGTAAAAAGAGGTAAGAATTCATTGAAATACAAAACAGACTTAAAGTCATAAATAGGAGAAGACGTTTTGGACCGGAGCATGTCATTCATGATCCACTTCCAAACAAACATACCACCTTTAACCTCAACACTGCTTATTTTCCTGACTTAGGTTCGAAAAAACGTAGTCATTCAATGTTTGGCTGCACAAAAACTACAAATAACATTCGTACCGAGAAATCTTCCAGCACCATCTACCAGTGGCAGTTTACAGACGACAACAGATGCACGACCATTTTTTTTTTCTTAAAAATGAATTGTTAAGAAAATTTTCTCTATGTGGAATGCTAAAAGTTTGAAAAACAAAGAAACAGAATTCATTAATTTTTAAACAGATATCGCAGTGATAATAGAAACCTGGCTTAAGCCAACTATTAGTACACCGAACGGGAATTTCTATAGTTACATATCGGATAGATTATTTATCGGAGAGAGGTGAAGGGGAATGCATTTTCGCAAACAAGTCTAATGAAACATAAATTAGTTCCAATTACTAAAACTTCTTTGATAGCAATATTATCAATTGAAGTCGAATGCAGTCGTACAAAAGTATTCAAAATTATGGCTGTAGTAACGATAAAAAACAAAAATTTAAGTCTGACATCTTGAAGTTAATAAGAGCAAACTCTTGGGGAACAGTTTTGTCAGACTTTAAGGTCTTCGAAGATTTAGATATTGCTTTTCCATCTGAGGATCTGAGCAATGTTATATACCTTCTAATGTAAGAGGACTTCCCTCAACTTTGGACCTGGTTCTTTCAAATTGTATTGACAATATTTCTCGCCCAATTGTTATTAATGATCTTTCATCTGACCACAAACCTGTTGTTTTCTACCTTAATGAATCATTTGCCATTGAATCTCCAAATGAAAACTATGGCGCACAATTTTAAACAGCCTGATGTTAAGAAACAAATAATATTCAGCATCACTTGTTAAAGACACCATTTCTTCTATTCGTATAAAGAAAGCAGCTGGTATTGATAAAATTGCAAACAGAGGGTCATAAAAAAGTCCGTAATTGAAATTTGCTTGCGACACGGATATTTTCCAAAAAGATGGAAGATTGCGGAAATCATTCCAATAGCTAAACCAACTACACCATTGATGCTGGCGTCTAGATATCGCCTAATGAGCATACTTAGCTAGGTAAACTTTTTGAAAAAAATTATTTTCATACAGATGAATGACTTTGTAGAATCCAACAGTCTTTGTTCCGATTAGACACTTGGGTTTTACAAAGGAACACTCGAAGTCTCACCAACTGAAGAGAATCACAAATATAGTAAAAGATTCACTTAAAAACAAAAAATTCGGGGCTATGGTTTCGTTTGACATCCAAAAAGCATTCGACAGTGTTTGGCATGACGGCGTGCTTCACAAAATGTTTAGACACAATTTTTGTACTTATATTCTCAAAACTATTCAAAGCTTTCTGTCAGAACGGCTCTTTTATGTTGAAATTGTTTCAGATTCATCTTCTCTGTTTCCTTTAAAAGCTCTTTTATATAACTTGTATATTGCCGATTTTTCCAAGAATGTGCACTGTGAAAATGAATTCTTTGTTGATGATACAGCTATATTCTGTAGTTTTAACGGCTGTCAAAGTATATTAACGAATTTTAAAAAACGCTTTATTAAGTATCGAACATTTTTTTCACAGGTGGAAAACTAAAATAAATCCATCGAAATCCCAAGCAATATTTTTTTTTCAAGAAAGAGAAAAGCCTCAAATCTGCCTTTATATAACTTATCGATCTGCAACACTCCAATTCAATGGACAACTAAAATAAGCAGCGGGCTCTGTACACAGAGAAACGTATAGCGTTTTAGAGCATAACTTAAAACAAAATTATTTTCGGGATGAAAACATCATCTAACAGATTTCGATGATGCTCAAACTTCACACTTCTAAAATAACTTTACTCTTAATCAATTTTGAAAATAAATGTTTGATTCACGAAAATGTTTTAATAAATTCACTTGTTTAGACATACAAATTTAGTTTTATATATTCTAAGGGAATAGACCCTGTAAAATTTTTTTTTGTCTTGAACCAACCTACTCGCTCTAGCTTATTGTCACACCTTATGCGAATCACCTTGGATAATGATAATGGAGTAATGATAATGATACCTATACAATTTTCGTTCTTTACATTTTTAACATCATAAACAATATAATGGCGTCTGCCTGAATGGCCTTAAATGTTGGTTATTTCTTAAGTATAGGTAGATACATTGTTTTTTCTAAGGTTCAAATAAATAATTTTTGTTTCCAACAGATAAATTAGGTAAAGTTTGTTCGAATATGCCTAGATATTGGTAGATAGGTATATGTATAAAAAAAAAACAAAATACAAATGATTAAGATTTCAAAATAACTCATAAACGCTTAATTTTACAATCAATTTATGACTTTTAGTTTAGTTAAAACAGAATTTTAGAAGCATTCACTAATTAAACTATTTCTATATTATGTCGCCTCTTTACAGTAGGTATGCCACAAGTTGCATCAAATTTGTGCCACTAAGAATGCTAATAACAAATATAATTAAAATTGAATTCTTGCTTTCATATATGATAGCTCAATTTTCTATTTTGTTTCACAAGTCGGATTTGGTTGTATTCAACTCTCTGCAGTTTGATCCGAAAACCTATTTTCAAAAATTCGCTCTATTGTATGCATTAGGAGCTAATAAACCTAATCTTTAATCTTATCTTCGTAAGGATGTAGATATTTATCATAATCTTATCTTCGTAAGGATGTAGATATTTATCATGCGGCTAAAGACCAACAGGATTTTTTTTAAATAATTAATTTTGAAAAAAACCTTTAATTGCTTCAATAAACAAAAAACTATAATTTTCTCGGATATGCATAGCATTAAAATTTTACTATTATTTTAACTATGATAGGATTTTAAATTACGCAATGTCAGCCCTTAGTCAAAACCGAAAATCATATACATTTTCCAAGGGAAATATGTGCTAATTAAAGGACTATAAAAGGAACATTTGGAATATACCCTTTTTAACACCTTTTTCCCATTTACTCAATGACTAATACAACCACTACCGCTCACCTTTACATTAAATACTTAGATCCCTAAAGTAATGAAAGTTAAGCAACCTACAGACCATGTCGCATACATTAGATATTCGGCCTAATGTGTCTTACTTAATAATAATCAAATTTATATGCATCGTTATGTCCTGCCATATCTGAATTTGGGTTCTTAAAATGTCCTCTTACTTTAAGCTAATATAACTACCTAACAAAAGCACACAGCACACTGAAAAGCGAGTACATATGTGGACATATTAAAAAGCCAGAAAGGTCATTCTCCAGGGAGCAAAACTCCACTGTATGTCGTAACGAAACGATCCTTCTTTTTACCCTAAATTAATTATAAATAGTGTCTGAAAGTATGAGGCGGGTGAAAGTTGAATCTGAGATGGCAAGCCACAAACATAAACGTTGTTGAAGATTTACTAACAAGGACCTTAGCTGAACTGTATTCCTCATTATTTAACTGGTGATGATTCTCATCTGTAATCCATAATCTACATTTGTCTATGTATGACAGGGTACGATACGTTCTGTCACAAACTAGAGCATATCATACGTAACTTAAGGTATAACCATTCAAATCCTGTAATAAATTCAATTTTGAAAAATTAAAGAACAAGAGTCAAGACAAGTATCTTAGATTGAGAATTGACTTTTATTATTCAAATAGATTTTCTAATTATCTAGAATGAAGGCAGTACCATGAACGAAGCCACCTTTTCATAAAATAGAAAGCACGTTATGATTGATACTGTACGTGAAAGATTATTTTCCATTAAATCAGTTGTGTGCAACTGTATAGCATCTTTTATTCATTGAATTAAGTTGTAAACTCAACCGGGCTTCTGTTTTTAATACGACTGCGTATAGATGTAGTGTAGGTATTATCAAACGATTCGTCGACTTCGCATGTAGTCCATTGAAATGTATCATTCACCTTGCATTTGGTACAGGACAATTTTTGTTTTAATGTGTAGGGTGCGTAAGTCTGAGTATACCACTTGGTTTTCGGGACCGAGAGCGCCCTGCAGCAGGTAAAATGTTTCTAAAAGTTGACAATAAGGAATAAGAGTAGTTTTCCAAGAATTTATTATTTTCCAATAATTTTCTTAAATTATCATATATGTATGTTTGTAGCTCTTAAAAAGTTTCAAAGCGTGTTTGTTTATTTGACTACCTGTAATAAAACCTTCATTCCTTACCCTGTTCCTTTAAAGTTCTATTGGAAAATTTACATAACATAATATGATATACATACCTACAGTAGAAACAAAAAATAAATTCATCAGTTTATTTTTTGACGCAAAGGTTACAGTGTTGCTAAGAAATGTCATTTGAAGTGTATGTATTTACGATCCAAGAATACGCTGGCGTTGAATACAACTTCCTAACAAATATTGAAATACGTACCGAAACAGGATCATTTTCAAATACAAGACCTGATGCAAGAATAATGGAAGCTGTTACAACTGATCCATCAATCAGCATCAAACGCTTACATAGCTTCACAATGCATGTTTCTAGACATAAAATTTTTAATCTACTGCATTTATCTTTATATTTATCTATATATTCAACCTGTGCCAGAACTGCTTACCGTTGATTTAGAAAAGAGACTTTTGTTTTCTAACTGGAAGCTGGAGCGGAGCTTGGATAGCAACGAGTTTATTATCACAATTTTTTGGGTAGCCAATACCATCAGAGAACTCAAGCAACGGATACAATTGGCTGGGAAAAATACAAATTCGGGAAGTACAACACATTTAAAACGACAAATATTTAAGCGTTGTCGGGATTGTATAGGTGCAGAAGGGGTGATGTTAAACAATTTTTTTCAATCAGTCAGAAAAAATTTGGTCAAAGCGTTAAAATAAATAAAATAGCTGTTATTAAAAAAATTATTTACATTTCTTTGTGACAGGGTTCTACCCTGCCTGATTGAATTAAAATTGTTACAACTGATCAAAATCTAGCTTTGGTAATTTTTATGGACGAGACTAGAGACATGCCAATTTATAAGAGTTATAACAGTCGCTTCTCGCGACTTGAAAAAAACTCTGGATGCCTGAAGTGTGCCCATGGGTGGAGGGTCCTGGCCCTGCAAGGCCGCATAAACAGTACTTTTATAAACCAAAACTGTTATAATTGGCTTGTCTAGAGTCACTTCCAATTCGAAAACCAATTTTTTAAAATTAAAAATAGTGTAAGTTAATAATCAATATAATTCCCACATTCCTATACCTACCACAGCACATTCCTATACCGCAGAACCCTATACTTTATTTCCTGCCTGCACATTTCCTTTTATTTTATTAATCACCACTCTACAAAAATATTATAATCAGCAACAATAGAAATAAGTAAATAATTTGTAAATCCAATCAAATCAATTATTTGCTCTGCAAGCAATAATAGCATTAAGCTCGAATTGAATTGAAATAAAAGTATTTAGTTATAAACTCACAAGAAAAGAGTAAACATCTTTTATTTACTTGTACAGTCATACAAATTTTTTACAGGATGCTCTTTTCAAATTGACGTAAGTATTAGGTTTTATCAAAATATTATATAATATACATACATAGATACATATTAATTTTTAGCAAAATTGTGTAGTAAATTAAAAATATTTTAATGACAAAAATTGGTCTTACTATTGGACAGTATTCAAGTGCAAAAATTAAAAAAAAGTCGTCAATCGAAAATAGTTATGATTCGGAATGGACAAGTTACTAAATTCTGAGAGGTTATGACCTGTCCCAACACTAGTTTCAGTTTAGACCATTCATTACGGGACACCCTGTGCATATATACATATATACGGTACGCCTCTCACCTTAATAAGCATGACATTTTCATCTCGCTTTTGGCATCATAATAATTACTTATTTTACTTTCTAAAAGTCGTTAACAATTAGAATGATAGAATGCCCATAACAGGCGCCTTAGGAATTGCGAAAGATATAACCGCGAATGAATTTGCATATCGCATCAATCAGGCGAATGTATACTTCACCATTTTACTCAAAAGTCACTAGTCTTAAGACTATTGTCTCCGTAGTGGTGGAAAGTGAAGCCTGATGTGAAAGATATTCGATTCCAGTAATAATTGTAACATGTGCGGGAACAATGAACAATACCCAGTTGGGCAAACATTGATGAATGTAATGACATTAAAAATAATGAAATGCCACTTTTTAAACAATTTGTGTGCCATTATCAGTGAAATTTTAGCTATGAACATTGTTGATTGTGTCCTCAAGCAGGTCAAAAGAGTCATTAATCAAATTGAAAAGAAGAATAACGAATAAATTCAAATTCTTTGGCCCACTTCGTCCTCTTTATTTATGTAACAAGTGAATACAATAGATAACGAAGGGTTTAACCTATGTGGTTATCAAGCGGGGAGGGCATTGTGAATTTTGCGAAAATTGATGGTGAGAAAAAGAACAAAAGCATCGTTATCTTCAAAGTGCAATTTCGCAGCTTCGTCAATGGAGACTAAAAGAGCTTTGTATGGAAGAAAACTCTTCAACAAAAACGACTCACGACTGCCTTTTAGTTGCATTGTGCTGTTACATAACCTACATTTATTACATGCCTTGTCTCAATAGCAAAATATTCACCTTTCCTTGAACCAGTTGTGGATATTCTGCAATCAAAGAAGTTAGCCCTCCTTTCGACGAAACATAAAGTTCGGAAAAGATCATCGAACGAATAATGTGAACTCATGAGCTGAATGACTTATGGCTTATTCGACATTGATAGCAGAAGAAATTTATGTAGAACTTCAAACACGAAGAATAGTGAACCGTCGAAAAAATCGCTCAAATCACCCTTTATCAACTGCAGTTGAATTTTGGAAAAGATAGCTCTTGATTCCACATATTTAGATTCCTTGGTTGTAGCGCTTGAACGTAGATTCCCAGATGAAAACCTACCAGCATATTCTCTATTTTTTTGCATTCACCGAATATTATGTTGAAAATGAACATACAAAATTTCAAAGAAAAATCAAAATTTTTTTTCTAGAAAGATTTATTGGAGAAGCTTAATTGTGGTATAATCTTTGGAAAAAACAAAAAAAGTCCGCTGAAGATCTTCAAGCCTAGAATTATGCGATGTCCTTCACGAAGCAGAAGTTTTTTCTCCGAACAACAAAACTTGCACTTCATAATGCCCTAGCGTTATCTTGTACCACCAGTTCGATTGAAACAACCTTTAGTAACTTGGCTTCGTTCTACCATGGTCAAAAATCGTTTGTATGGAAATTGAATAAACTAAAAACCATAGGTGTAAGACGTGTAAGCGATTGAACGCTTAAATTTGAGTCTTCACAGGAAAATTGTCATTTAGGAAGAGAAGGAAATAATAAAAGCAGGAAGTGACTCTAGCTCTAGATATGCCAATTAAAACAGTTTTCGTTTATAAAAGAACTGTTTATGCGGCCCCGCAGGGCCGGTGGGCATACTTCAAGTCGCGCGAAGCGCTTTAACGCACACCCAACTTTAATAGCGAAAAACTGTTATAACTGTTATAAATTGGCACATCGCTAGTTTCGTCCATAAAAGGAGTATAGAAAAGATTCGCTGAAGATCCGCACCACGCATCAAAAAAAAAACGCATCACTTCTTTCACCATTTTAACGATGCGAACGTTCGCAATGGACTATTTTTAGTCCCCTCTCTAAATACGATAAACCACATCATTGTTTGTTTCACAACAGTGGGTGATTTGTATAAAACGGAAATTATTACTATTTAGAAATAAAAGAGTATAAGAAGAACTATAACATTTTAGTATTTACTTAATTTCGCATGCATAAAATAAAGTTGATACTTGCTGGCTTGTTGACGTAGCCTCCGAGGTGGAAATGGGCCTCATCAGTCAAGATGATTTTTCGATGAAATTCCGGATCATTTTCATGCATTTCAAGGACCCAATCAGCAAAGACACGACGTTGTTGATGATCAGCCGGCTTGAGTTCTTGTGTTAACTGAACTTTATAAGCCTTAAGACCCAAGTCTTTATGCAAAATACGGTGTAATGACGTTTGTGGAATGCCTAATTCCAAAGAACGACGAGGAATGGACAAACTGGGTTTTCTTCAACACTTTGGGCTACAACAGCAATATTCTCAGTTGTTCTTGAGCGACGTGCACGGGTTTTATTCTTCACATCACTAACTTGTCCCAACAGCTCGAATTTGTCCACCAATTTCTGTATTGCGGTCCGACAAGGTGCTTCACGACGACCCAAAAATGTTTTAGTTTTACGAACCGTCTCTGCCAAATTTTCACCATTTTTATAATGAATTTTAATAATTTAAATGCGTTGTTGAAGCGTGTATCGTTTTTTTATTAACGGCGTAGTTTCTACTTGTCAAATGACAGCTTCAAAAGTGACAGCTACCGAAATAGCGGGCTATTCAAAATAACACCTCTTATTGGAAAACCCTTTACTTTCAGCAGGTACTTACTGAATTCATAAAAGTAATTACTTGAATTCTTCCGAAATTGTAATTATTAATACTTATTTTTCCTTGCGATACATAGGTACCAAGGTAGGTATCCCAAATAAGGCTCACCTTATTGTTATTCCTCAATAACTTTTAAGGTTAGGTATTGAAATAATGTAGTGACGTGACCATAACATAAATATTAGTTATATCAACTATTAAATCAAAAATGAAGCACATTTTTTGATCATTTTGAAAAGCCTATCTTTGGGCCTTATTATGAACACCTGGTCCTAATAAGGCCTACACACTATTTTCCTCAATTACTGTAGTTTTCCTGATAGAAAAAGTGGGGAGATGTTTTGGTTTTCTCAGTTGTATTATAGATTCGAAAAGGTGTATTTTATCAAAAAATAAGCAAAACAACTAATTTTAACAAAAACCATTGATAAAATTAGTATATATTATTACGATTTAAAAGTGGCATGTCCAATTGAGTAAGCCTGCCTGGACAGATCCTATTTTTAATTTCTTTGTGGTTGATTTCCTGCAGCTTGAAGCCTCATACTGTAATAAAAACACATCGGTGGTTATATTTTATTTCAGTTTCCTTTTGTCAGCTTTCTTTTGATAGAATTGTTAGTTTTTTACATTTTTTTTAAAAGCAATCATACGGATTAAATAAAATTTTTCATATTCTTAATAGGTTAGGTAGAAGGGCTGACAGTTGATCTTGTTACCGTCACATTTAGATCTATGTAGACCCGTTGTGATACCCTAGGAAATTGTATCCCATTAAATGTAAAAACCTATGTATTCTGTTAGCAGTCAAGCAATTTAGATGCGTTGACGAAGTTCAAAAGGCTGTTCGCTGAAGTTCTAGAAAGATCCTCTAAGTCATCAAAAAGAAATGATTTCCTAGGTGTTTCTTTTTTAAGTGACAGAGTGCTGCGCAGTGACAAAGGAAGTGTAAGGCATCCTCATGTGCTTCTTCATCGCTGCACCCTCTGCCAAAGGTCGTCAGTACTGAGCCCCATTTTCTTTTTGTGGTATCCCAGTAGGTTGTGTCCGGTGATTATGCTGACAAGGGAACGAAGATGTTTTTTGTTCATTAGTATAATTTTGTCTGTCTTCTGCTTATTGAAATTTGGCCATAATTTTCTAGTTGTGGTGCATGTTTCAAGCAGGTTCTGTTTGACTTGAATTAAGCGACGATCCCGTTCTCGCCAGCTCATCAGCTCTTTCGTTTCCTTGCACATTACTGTGAACAGGAACCCAGCAGAGTCTTATGTTATGCTGCATACCAAGAACCCTAAGTTCTTCGCGACAACAAGTTACAAGCTTCGAATGTATCTCGGTGGCAGAAATGGCTTTGATTGTTGCTTGGCTATCAATAAAGAGGGTGATGTCAGCTCGTGGTATCGCCATCATTGATATTTGCGTAGCTGCTTTGGTCACTGCCAAGACCTCAGCTTGGAAGACGCTGCAAAAGTCCGGAAGTCTGAAGGAGCTAGCTAGTCCCAGAGTTTCCGAGAAAATTCCTGCACCAACTCCAGTGTCCATCTTAGAACCATCAGTGAAGACAGTTATCGTAGATTCGTTACTGAGAGGTTGGTTGTTTTTCCACCCCTCTCTATTAGGAAAAGAGGTAGTGAATGGTCTATTGAAGTTTAAATGGGGTATTGTGTAGTCTGTGCAAACATTATTTCCCACATATCTCTGAAGAATCTAAGTATGACCCGTTGTGCTTTGTTTCCAGGAGTTAGTCTGGCTTAGTCGCAGGGCACTGTATGCTGCTGATTCTTGCACGAATAGATCTAGGGGTTTCAAGTTGAGTATCGCCTCCAGTCCCGCTCTGGGGGTGGTTTTCAACGCCCCTGTAATACCTACGCATGCTAATCTTTGAACTCTTGTTAAAGTTTTCAGGTTTGTTGTTTTCTGATTCGCATTCCACCAAACTAGATTTACCGTGGGTTAGTATCGGTCTAACTATTGCCGTGTACATCCACTTGATAATTTTTGGGTTGGGTCCCCAGGATTTTCCAAAAATCCTGTTGCAGGAATAGAATGCGACTATAGCTTTCTTTTATTTTTCCTTAGTGTTGAGACACCAGTTATGAATAAGGCCCAACAATGTTTTTGGTGGGCTTTTCTAGGAGCCTGAAAGACTTTTGTTCATAAAATTATAAACAATAATGAAAAAATAAGGAATCTATCTATCTCTATCTATCTATAAACAATAATGTGCTTGAAGTATCAAAACAAAAATAAGCAATAATAAAGTTTGTATTAAAATATATATTTAGAAAAAAGTTAAAAACCAAAAAAAAAGAAACAATTGAAAGAATAAACAATTTTTAAAACCACTTAAAAAAAAAACAAATCCGTCCCCGCTCCCTAACTTGTTTCGGCTCAAAAATTCTACACAATTGCGTTTCTGGATTAGAATTAGGCAGGAACACATATATATATAAAATAATAGTCCCGTTGCTCAACACCTTTACTGTTTTTTTGTGCACGGGGCATTATTCGGTTCCGGGCCTTATTTGATTCACCTTACTTACATGTATGGCAAGTTTTGGATTCGTACAAAAATGTAACTCGATTTTTTGATCAAACTTGACATTACGATGATAAGGAAGACGAAAAAAGTGGTCTCGCAAAAACCTCCGTGTGTCTGTCTACATCCTAAAAGAATGGGTCAATTTTCTTTAATCTTGGTAAGTAGCGTTTTTCGGAGCCACTGCCGTCAAAAGCATTATAAAAGATATTGGCCAGCCGCCCAACTTCAAAAAGTTATAAATAATCATTGTCTATTGTTGTCTAACTTTCACAACTAAACCTTGATTAAAGATACATTTTATTAAATAAAGCATATTTTCAATTATTTAGAAATAATCACAAAGCATAGTGGAACAAAATTTGAAAATTAAAAATTCGAGTAAGGCTGAAGTCTAGTTACGATTACGAACAGGGTTCGGACTTTAGAAATCGCATTTCGAAGTAGATCGAAATAAAAATCGCAGTGAAACCAAAATTTTCGAAGTAGAATTTTAATTTATATTAAAGGCTACTACATTCAACACTTTTTGCAAAAGAGTGGCAAAAAGTGGAAAAATGAAAATCAAAAACTTTAGAGATCCCTGTTTTCGAACAAATTGTGCTTAATCTGTCAAATCAATCTGAAATGACATATCAAAAACCCTTTTACCCACACAGGCATCTCTAAAGGTTGGTTTCGTTCTTGACATTTCAACTTTCGAGCAAAAAGAATCGAAAATAGAAGTAGATTGTTAGCAAAGCGCAGTGATGCAGTAGATTTGATAATGTATGAAAAAGCGAAGTAAATCTACTGCTTTCGCAGTAAAGTCCGAACGCTGATTACGAGATGCCTCAGTATGAGAGCTCTCATAAAAAAACCTTTGTTTGCTTAGCCTTAGGAAAATCAATTTGCTGTGTGATAATCAATCGGCCAGTCGTATAGGTGTTGGACTAATTCGGGGCTCACAGTAACCTATATTTATGTACTTACACCACATATAGTCGTTTGCAGTTTAAGGTAAAATGTGTCAATGAAAACAGCTCCTATTCATAATAAAATTTGCGCAAAATTTAAAACAACCTGATATAAAGGAGTAAGCATTAAACTATTTACCACCTTACTAACTTTAAAGCTCTTTACTTAAATGTTCTTAGTTTTAAACAATTTTTAACTAGTATCAAACTAAGACAGTTATGCTACTATATATAGGTACCTATATACCGAATAGTATATACATAGCTTTAAATTTTTTTTTAACTATGGATATTTGTATACGTTAATTTATGGACTTACGTTTGTATGAAAGTTAGATCTGAGGCATTTAAATAAATTTGGACGATAGATCGCACACATTACGTTGGTTTTAATATATTCAATACATTTGCACCATTGTGTAATGATGAAGGTACATGTAGGTACATTATAGATAATATCCCCTATTTAACTGCCATTGTAAGCTTTTATTTAGCAGGTGAAAATTCCACTTATTTTTTGTTTTGCTTTGTGTAATCTTTTGTAGTCACCATAAAAGCATGACAGCTGAACCCTTGCATATACATATTATGTATGTATTTCTCTGAAATGAAATAAAATAGGTGAAGGGAGATTTAACCTTACAAACCCCAAACATATAGCGAAGTAATGCATTGACTTTTTTGATTGACACTCACAAAAGAGGTAAATCGTGAAATGTAAGCGTTATGCTAAGTAAAATTCCACTCAACACTCAGCTTCCTTGTGTCGCACTCACAAATTTTGCTGCAGACAGTAAGCTTGGCGTATGATGTGAAAGGCTCACCAGTTTCTTTGAAATGTCAATTGAATATGCATTAAAGTTTCACTTCGTAAAACATGGATGGCATTTCTTATATAAATTGTCAAATCGTATTTTCGATCGTCATTTCTTCGATTTTACTTAACTTCCTTCAATATTCAACTCAATGGTTTTGTCGTTTTAGGTAGAACCTTCGAGCTTCAACCCCTAGGCTAGATCCCAATGGTTTTGTGTGGATACAAAAATTCAATAGTAATTTTGTATCACCTCAGACTTCACCACCAAGATAGTGTCTGAAGACTTTTCGTACGTGGTGCACTTACTGTTAGGTATGCCTAGACAGTTTATTGGCTTACCAAACTAGAAGAAAGTTATGAAAATTACATTCCAGTTGGTACAGGTGACAGAAAGCAAAAAAAATGTTTATTGAAATACATCGTCCCTTAGCTAACAAAATATAACTAGAGCTTTTACAATTTGAGAGTGATTTTTTTATTTCGATATCTGGCGAGTATATGGGAATTGGTATGTAGATTTCTAAATTCAAAGATGTCTGTTGAATACGTATATAGAACTAAGGAGGGAGGCAGTGTGTTATTCCTAGAGCCTAGACTACATGAAGTCGAATACACAACACACAAATTGAATTCGGTGTAGACAATTCACACTTGTGTAAATGGGAGGAGGCATAGAAGACAATGTAAAATAGTTTCATTTTGTATTGAACTTAGATATCATCATAATATTATCATTGCACTCAAACTCATTATGATAAATATCTGGCAAAGTATGTTCTAAAATGTAATAAATGATGAATCTTGTCACACTCAAATTTACCCGACACACTATTTCTCTCCGGACGTCAAATTAGTAATTAAAATGTTCAATGGAAAAACAATTTCATGTTACACAATAACAGTTCATGTTCTGATTTGGTATCATAGTATAGTTACGGTGACCATATTTTTAAATTCCAAATAATGAAAAACAAAATTAAACCAGGTTTTCAATTATTATTTTTTATTTAAAAAAATAACTCAATACAAAAAATACAACACAAACATTCAGTCTTTGCTTTAGTTAATTAAAATAAAATATCAAGAAGTCCAATTAAATAGTGCTAAGTCTTCTACTTGGCTGATGTATTTCAGTAGTATCTATATAGAATTTGTATTATAAAAACCTTCAAATAAAATAAAATATTACAGAACGAATTCTTGAGTAAAATGTATGTTATAAACTTCTCCTAAGTGGGCTTTTATGTCTTTTTATTAATAGTAACTTCGAAAACACTACTTTTCAAACAAGTGTTTTTATAATAAATTTTGAATTAAATTTCAAAATAAAATTGAACAATTGAAATATTAATTAAATTTTATTAATTGAAACGTCTTTTTCAAGACATTTAAATAAATAATAATACAATAAAACATAAATAAGATATAACTATATTTAACATACATATAATATTTAAGGTATTAAGATTGTATTTTTTATTTAATTAATTTTTAAAATAGCTATAAAGTTTATTTTAAGAGACCTGAAGAAGAACGTAACCATGTTTGGAACGTGGTCTTTCCAAGTTACTATTAATAAAAAGACCTAAAGCCCACTTAGGAGAAGTTCAAAACTTGTATAAAAAAAAGTTACGAAAAAGGAAATATTAAAATGTATGTTAAGCAAAATAAATAAATACATAATTTCAGTCCTTACTTCAACTAGATGTTAGACCTAATGCAGGTAACTATAACATTTATTTGTTTACATATTTACTTTCCTGAAGTAGGTATAGATTTGTTCAATTAAATTTGGCTGTTGTTTTAAATATTCTTTATATAACTCTTAACTTTTAATATAACTCTTAACAGGTAATTTCATAGTTAAATTTAGTAATTGAAATAGATTTCATAGTTTCGGCTTTACATGCAGTAGGTAAATTCATATTATCATTTTGTTTAAAGAATTTTTGCTTGGTTAGTTTTTGGTTTTTGTTTCATCAAAATTAAATTATGAACAGTTTTTGAAATAATAAACATGTGTGTGTTTTTGAATACAAAATAATTCATAATGAACATCTACTTCAAATAATGAATAGATGGTCACCGTTGCTATAGTGTAGTTGGAGTCTTACTTGCATCGATTTGTGTGTCATTTTTTGAGTTTCCTTTCTTCAAGAAATCACAAACAAACAAAGAGTTTTAGATACTTTCAATTTTTTTTCACAAGATAAAGATAGTCCCTTGAACGCGGCCATTATTTTATTTTTGATTAATTTTAATAAATACATATAAGAACATTTCGAAATCGAAAAATCGAAATTTAAATCGGATATTGAAGCTTCTGCTTTATCAGTAAAATTAATATTAATACCTCATGTTCTACGATGGCTGTCGGCCAACTTTAGTGAATCCAAAATTTCGAAGATATTGGATATGTATGTATTGCAATTTATTTTTTTTGTTTTATTAGATAATTGTATGCAATCTGCATCTACTTCTAGCTACTAATAGCTTCTTCTAGCTACTACTAGCTACTTTTCTCTCTCCAAATTTGACAATTTCTATTTAATACTTGGAAGAGTTTAATCACAATGATTTTTGATTGGTTTTACTCAAAGTATTTGAACAGTATAAGATAAGAGCGGGCGTTATAGCAGGTGGATTTTACTCATTTTACATAAATAGAAGGTACCTACTTTTCTGAATAAATCTGTTACAAATTGGCATGTCAGAGTCACTTCCGACTAAAACACTAAAATGCTGTTGCAAACTCGCACAGTTAAACCCATCGTGCCACACTACTCCTGGCTTATTCAAGAAAGTCATGTTTTTTTTTAGCATGGAGCTCTCTGTATTAACAAGTCTTATGTCAAAAATTGTTTTTATCGCAATTGGTTTAATAGTTCTTGGTTTTAAAAACTGAGCTACATCTGAGGTAAATAAATAACCTATTGCTTCCAGTGTCCATTAAAAATTTGAATGGCTTATTCTTATGCTATTAATGCTTAAATAAGGCAAAAGATATGAGTTATAGTTATTTATGTATAACTAACCTTATACATTCTCAGAGGCAGGTAAGAGAAAATTTGCATCATTAACTACAGCTTCATTCGAAAGATTTGAACTACTGGGATCTGGGATCATCTAGATGCTGAAAGTAGTTTTGATCACAAAGAGTGTATTGCGGCTCAGGAGCTTAAAGCGTAATTTCATTTGAATAATAGCTTGATTCTAAATTATGTAGGTACCTGTTCTAAAGGTGGGTTTTCGTTTTTATAATAATTTGATTCCTTATTGTTATCTAGAGAACTGCTGTGCAGTGGGTTGGAGATGATTTGCAGTGTGTCTGACATAATAGGCTCAGGAGGTAAGAAAGATCTGGAGGTTATATTTGGCCTAACGAAATGAACATTATTGTAATTGTTGGGAACCGGAGGATGTTTATAGTTTTGAGTACTTACGGCCGTAATATTTGAGCCGTTTAAACTCGGTTTAAATTCAGTAGTCGGTTTAAAATGTTTAAACCGACTAATCGGTAATATTCACTCACTTAAACCGAATGATCAGTTTAACTACGATAAACCGACTCCAACTTAAACGAGGCATTTTCGTGTCGTTTAGGTACGGCTTAAATGGTTTTAGCTTATATTCAAATGTTATTGGTTTATTCAGTCAGTGCAAAATATTCAGTCTGACAGCAAGTAAGCGGAGCGTCACTGTCGGTGAAGGACAAGCCAGTCGTTGAAAGCTGCAGCGTTCCAAAAAACAGCATGACTGTTTCAACGAAACCAAACATTTTGTATTAGTGTTTTGAAAAACGGCACCACCAGGGCCCGATGTAGGGGGGTGGCAAAATTTGAAAATTGAGGGCTGTTGGTGCCTACTAAAAATTAAAAATTAGGTACTAGTATAATCTCAAAAAATTTACTTCTAAAATACCTTCTGGATATAATATTCTAATCAGTACACACGATACTTGTGTGCACACTTGTGCAAGACATTCAAGTTCTTAAAGATGCCATAACCTTAGCATCGCGTTCGCTCCAAAAGGAGGCAGTTTGATTACGAGTGTGATGATGAACCAATCATTGATCCCCGTCAGATATATAAAGTCGAAGTATTTTTCCACATAATAGATACAGCTATAAACTCCTTTGAGCTTAGGTTTTCCCAGATTAATGAGCATAGTAAAAATTTTGCTTTTTTGTATAACATATATATTATGCGCTAAGAGAATAATTGACGAAAGATGAATTGTAAGAACCTCGAGACTATTTTCACCAACGAGGACTCATCTGACATAAATGGACTAGAACTTTCAGGACTGTCTCTTCAAGACATTTTTAAATTTATTAACGAATTAAGATTTGGTCCAAAAATGAATATTGTTCTTAGAATTCTTTTGACTTTACCAGTTACAGTTGAAAGTGGTGAAAAAAGCTTTTCTAAATTAAAAATAATAACAACATATTTTCGGTCTACCATTACACAGCAATGATTATCTGGTTTGGCTATGTTTTCAATAGAACACAAGGTTTGCGACAGTATTACTAAAAAATAGCAGAACAGAAAGTTCCAAGAAAATCATTTTAGTTACTAGACACAGCTAAATATTCTCAAAACAAATTTAATTTATTTAATAAATATGATTTAAAATCACGAAAACAAATATAAACCAGCATAAAGGTGTTCATATATGCGTTTCGCCCCGATGTAATGGCTGGGCTCATCAGAAGATGACCATTACACCTTGTCTTGACGCATATTTTTCCGAATAAATCGAGATTCCACATAATTCGAGCTACTAAGAGCAACTGCGAATTATATAGTCGCTACAAGTCTTCAAAGAAGATAAATTGTAGCTATTTTTATTGCCTTGCTATGGGACTTTTGAAGAAGAAATATTTGACTGTTATTTTTTGTATTTATTTATTTTGAAAGGCCGAACATTAATATATAAATATTATTTATCATTTAAGAGAGCAGGGAAAAAGGAAAAATTTTAAGGATCCTAATTATTTTTTTTTAAATGACTAACTTGTGGCTTTACATAATTTTAACTACTGTGTATTTTTATTTGAACAAAATAAGAAGAAAATATTATTTCTTGCGTCTTTTTTCAATGATGTAAGTCGATGTAACAAAATATACATAAAAATAAACTTACTTTAATAAAACATTTTGGTGTATATTTTTTTTACACTACTGAACCGATTTTGATTAATTTTGTATTTCAATTAAAAAAAGTTATTTAAATCCTATCAGTAATTTCTGAGAAATTTCTAAACAAATATGACACATACACTCATGTAATTTGATCTGCTCCCGTTTAGAAGCCATTTCAGAGTAACATATGGATGTGAATATAATCAGGTAGAAATGATAACCTCCATTTTTAAAAGTCGGTTAAAATTAGCACCATCTCTGCACCATCATGTTTATAACTTAAATGTTGTCATTGCAAAGGGCGGCAAATTAAATTTTTGCCAGGGCGGCGAAAAAGCTGGATCAGGCCCTGGGCACCACCACGCGGTATCCAAAACAGTAGCCATCAGATATTGATCGGCAAGTTTTGTAGGTCTCTTTTTATGTTGTAGCATCGTTCTCGCAATTCGAGATCCGTTCGTTGCTGATAGAGGGAAAGAAAAAAAAATAGAGAGAAAACGCAAACACAAGAATTTACAACTCATTGGTCACTGCCACGTCTGGTGTGGCATTGAAAATTTTGGCGATTTACTCCCACCAGCGTATGCGACCGTACGGTGTTATGGTATTGACGTCGGTGGCCAACATAAGGTCACACAACAAATCAGTTTTAAATTGATTAAAGCGTTTGGCCCGAGTTGAATTCTCTTTTTATTCTTTTGGTGGGACTTTCTGTCCCTGACAAACTTTAGATTTTTTGTTAATTTTGTTTCAACAAAAAAAGACTTCAATAAACTTGAAAAGATTAATAAATAAATCAGCAAACATGTGCTCAAAAGACAAATTCATACTAGCGATGCCATCCGACTTTCCGTTTAAATCACAAATTTAAACCGACGTAAACCGAATGTCATTTTTTGCTTAAACGGGGTGAATATTACAAATTTAAACGAGATTTTGTCGTTTAAATTCTATCGGTTTACGTCGCCTTAAGGACTTTTAAATCGAGTTTTAAACGGCGTGAATATTACGGCGGTTAGAGTTTTATTTTATTTTAGGATAGGATAACTCGATCAGTAGATATCAATGATATTGGAAAATATTAAACACCAAAATATTGGCCGCAATTTTTTCTAGGGGTGATATCTATTATTTATTTTTAAATTGTATCTGCTTGATTTTTTTATAATGTTTTTTTTAAATTTAAAAAATTTATATTTTATTTAGGGATATAGGCCACTAACTGCCTGATCACACTAGAGACGGAGCTGCAGCCGGACTAGCTGTCAAAATATTGAATGCACATAATTTTAATTTTGCGAACACAACGCAACGTAGCTGGAAACGGAGCTGCAGCCGCAGCTGGAAGAGTTCACCAACTTTTAACTTTTACGTGCAGCATTTTTGACATTTCAAAATTGATGGAGGCAAACAAGCCCATTTCAACTCGGTGAGTGCATATATATGGGTTGAAATAAGTTTCAAGCTGTCATCAATCACTCATGCTATAGATATCAGTGCTTCTGCAGTCAGAATGTCAGAAAGCTGCATTGTGGGCACGTGAAAAAAAGTACGTACGACACTTTTTGACAACTATTGCAGCTGCAGCTCCAGTTCCAGTTGCAACATTCTATTGTGTTCAATTAGCAAATGTTGTATGAACAAAATCAAAATTACACTAGGTAGAACATACCTTTCTATAGGGGCGATGGGTGCCTTTGTTTCGTCTTTTGTATTTCGCCAATTTATTGTTGTTTCGTTTTTGTTATAATTATTTATGTTTATTTCGAAAACGTATATTTTTTGTATTTACTTTGTTCGAATTCATTCGGTTCACGATTACTTCGAATTTATTCTTTTGTTTTTTACTTGTTTCGCATTTCCGTTACAACTATTATTTAAGCTTATGTTATTTCGTCAACGGTTGTCTCGCATTTTATCTTTATTCAAATTAATTTTTTTTGGAATGCGATTATTTTGTTATCAGTTAGTTTTTGATTGATAAATTTACAGTCACGTGACGGGAGGTTCGTTAAAAAAGCATTAGGTAAAACGTAATTTGAATTTGTTATTTTGTGTTAAATGCATTATTTATTTTGTTCTTAATTTTTCTTATTGTATGTGAAACATGAATCAGGTATACCTTGTTTTGTTTGAAGAAAGTATAGTACTTGTTTAATAAAAATGTCCTAAAAATCCACAAATTTCAGAGTTTTTTTTTTTTTTTCTAAGTACTACCTGATGGATATCAAAAGCTATGCCAATGTAAGAATATTTGGTTTTTATCAATTTTAACAAAACGTTGGTGGTGTGGAAATAGATACATATAATTATTTGGTTCAGTTTTATTTCATTAATTTCGCCACGGTTTTTTGTTTTTTTTTTTTGTGCATGGAAAGAACCTAAAGGCGTTAAAATTCGCGGGAATTTATTAGTTTGCTGTTCAAAGGAAGGGATGAGGCCAACCTGGGAGAGAAGCCAGCGTATAAGGATCCAGTTCGTTCAAAAGTAATTTTCTGGCTAATCAATAGAAAGCGACCAAGTAGGTACCTAAGGAAAATGTGTTGAGTGAAAATGCGATTGTTAAGTCTTTGGACAATGTTTCAACAGTCATGTTCAAGAGGATTTACTCGTATGTGGGAGGCAGAATAGAGAGAAATAGAACAGCTGCCGGTCACACCAAGAAACCTAATACCGTAAATAATAAAGGCACTTCATGAAAGCCCCAGCGGGGCCAGTGACAGTGGAAAACCCTAAACAAGTTTAAAGACACAAGATATCGTTTTGACGACAGCTTTGAATCACGTAAAAGCAATAATCACTATTGACTGAAAGATATCGTCTTCCCGATCGAAAATTTGCTCTCCGTAACTCAAAAATCGTCAAAACGTGTTCGTTAAATCGTTAGCATTTGAACTATTCCTATTAAGCTATTGTCTTGTACGCACGTATCGTTGCTTATAAAATATTTGTATATTAAAGTTTTATCATTTGGACTTGTTGTTCAATCGTATAACTTGCCATGGTGATTTGGTAATCAGTACCTAACTGAATAATAAACAACAGATTTGATAGATGTCACCGTCAAAATCTGCCCGCTGTAATTGGAAAACCCTGTAATTAATTATAATGTAGCTTTAAGGATAGGTGGATAACCGATTTGGCTAGGCGACATAAAGTTTTGGCTCCACTTTTTCTTCACTTCTTCTTAATAAAAATTGACATTTTTTGGGCGTTACTGACCTATAGGTAAAACAAATGTTTATTGATTTTTTAATATTTCACAAATAAATATACATACATAACATAAATAACTTACATTTTAGTTTCCCAGCAAACATTTTAATTCAAAATTGAATCATAAATAAATCACAAAATTGAAGAACCTGACCGGAAAAGAATTCACTTATGATGCAATTTGAATTCTTTTACCTGGGCACTTGGACATCGATATGAATCGCTTTTGTGAATGATTTATGATCTTCATTTAAACTTAATTTAAATGAATGTATATAAGAGTCCATAAAATTATTTCTTTATCTTTTCTGAATCATAAATATGATTGCATTATGATTCATTTAAATGAAGGTATTTACTCATCATCCCTTCTCTTAAATGAACATTCACAATTAATTCACTTTATTGGAATCATTTTTGGTGAAGAAAATCTGAACCTTCAGAAAAATGTTTGCTGGGTTTTTTCATTGGCACCAGACAAAAAACAACACAAACAAAAATTACAGAATTGTTTATGACAGTGATTGAAAAGTCAATCCTTCTCAAAATTTGATTTATAATAAACGATTGACGACACGATAGTGATTGTGTTACGTGAAGCAAATGGATGACGATAACGTGCACGATTATCGCTTAGACGAATCGTTTAAAAATTACGGAATGACTCCCCAGGTATTTTTGGGTAGGTATAACATTAGGTGTCAAGCTTTGGTGCAAGAATTGTAACATTTGTATGGCTAGAAAGGGACCAGCGAAGGAAACTAGAAGCCGGTTTAAGCCAAGCAAGCCTGGGATATCCATTTGACCGGATAGCAAGATTTTTTCACAACTTGGCGCCAGGGCAGTACCTTGAGTGGCCCTGAAGCTTCAGCTTCCTCTTGAATCCCCTGTCCCGCTCACCAAACTCCGTTGTTTCGTTTAGGGTCTTTAGAATCACAAGGCAGTCGGCAATCTCAACAGTTTGCTTTGTCAAAAGAAAGGAAGTGATAAATGTACTTAACATATAATGTAAATCCCAGGAGCATTTCGAATGACAATAGGTACCTTTATGCCTGATCTATATATATTATCTATATATATTATTACAGATTAACCCAATATAGGTCACCATTAACCTCAAAGGATAACAATCACCTGCATTTAACAACAGTCGAACAAACAACTAGGTACCGGATGTTCTACATAAACCAACTTCCCCTAGATATTTTTGTCGTTTATATTTGTTTATCTCCAATTCAAGAATTTCGTTTATTTATGGACACCAAGTGTTGAAAATGACGGCACTAAACAAGAACTCACAACTTCTTTGGCAACTATCCCTTAATATGTGTGTATGTATAATAGTCACCTTTTCCAAGTTTTTTTTTTCAAAACCCGCGCCTAAAATGAAAAGACCTTAATACCGTTCTTGGAATTCCTGGTGCTCGTAGTGCTATAAAGCGTTTTGCATATAATATCTATAGAAACAAAAAAATTATGCATCATACTCACACTTATTCTTATCGTCTATTGATTAAGTTACATGCCATGAAATTATCATTTTAAATTCCGGGGCAAACTCATTTCTTTATTCGCTACAGAATACGGAATGTTTTCATGTTCTAGGAGTTTTAAAATACAATTTCCCTCGGGCATCATAAACCTCAGCATCTACACTCTGTCGAGCCGTAGCCGATATGCTTACCATAACAGAATGTTCTTTTTCGTGGCGTCAATATCATCACGAGGGATAGAGTACAGAAACAAAAATTGAATAGGATGTCGTAGAGTCATAAAGGGCTTGTAACGGTGGTTGATTCCTAAAAATAGAATGGAATCTGATGTGCTGGGGACGAGGTCGGTATGAGATAATTTGAATTTCCCAATTTGCCCTTTGCTATACGCATTTCGCTTATTTGCTTTCACAGTATTAATAAATTTGTACTATACACCTACTTTTAAGTACGCTATTCAAATAGCGCACGAAGGACCGCAACATTCAGCGGGTGGTCATTTTACGGCTTTTCGATTGACGCAACGCAATGGTCGCAAAACTCAATGTAGGTAATTGTCTATGCTTATCATAACTTTAAAGTATGAGCTAACGAGTTAATAGCACAGAAAGCTGCAGAGCTATTCTTTTAAAAACAACGCAGCTTGCAGACAAACCTTATACTTATACATTAGGTAGATATGCTTTTGAATTATCTCACTGCACAACAATGGAGCCATGAGCGTACGCAGGATTTCGATCAGGTAGGTGCAAACTCACATTTTATTTTTCTTTTAACAAGAGTTATGGGTCCAGATGGATGGAACACTGTAAGAGAGAAACGGCAGCGCGGCTTGTCAAATTTTATTAAGATCTAATTCTGTAATAATAACGCACTTAAAAGTAGAAAATTCTCTATTCTTTCTTATTTATGAACAGAAACAAATTTTGTTGTATTTTGTGGGCGAGAAAGAATGTTGAAATAAAAAGTTCAGGACAAGAGCACCTACCTGCCCCCTAGCTTACGCTAGCGAAGGTTTGAGGGGATATCTATCCGCAATTAAATGATTTTAGTACAATAGCTATAGATATATGCACATAGGTATGACGGTGGTCGTTATAAAGGGTCCGCCAAAATAACTTTTTTTTTTTGAAAATGACGCAAAACATCGTAGCGCCGTCCTGTTGAAACCAAATGTTGCCAATATCCTCCTCTTCAATTTTTGTGAACAAAAATTCGTTCAACATGGCCCGATAACGATCGCCATTGACTGTAACTCCTTGCTCATTTTCGAAAAATGGCCCAATTATGCATCTGGACCAAAATCCGCACCAAACAGTGACTCGTTTTGGGTGTATCGGCTTTTCAATGTATACATGCGGGTTTTATGTGCCCCAAATGCGACAATTTTGCTTGTTTACTACCCGCCAAGATCAAAATAAGCTTCATCTGGAAAGATGATTTTTTTGGCAAAATCGGCATCTTCTCTAAGTCGATCGCAGGCCCACTTAGCGAAGCGTATACACAACCATATTCGTTCAGCGGAAGGATAAAACTAATTATTTGTCAAATAAGACATGATCTAAGTGTTACCATTCACGAAATAAGCACTAGTTGAAAAAAAAACGTTAGATGGCGGACCCTTTATATCTATTTATTGTTGGTTTTCCCTGTTTGGATGGCCATGGCTTTAAATCGGTTTAAAGTGGGGGAACATAAATCCACAATTTTTTCGAAAACAAAATTTTTCATCCCCTATGAAAATCGAATAGGTATCCCAAAATACATTTTTTCCCAATTTGAGATTGTACCAAACTTAAAACGTTTGATATTAAAGAACAAACATATGTATTTATGCGTTTAAGTTTCCTTATATCGTCTGTTGAAAACTAAAATTATTATACATGCATGCACACACTCAATTCTATAAGCTGC